>CM041777.1:437793819-438993819 GCA_023374045.1 Limonium bicolor
TGATGGCCATCTTCAATGACTTCATTGAGAAGAGCATTGAAGTTTTTATAGACGACTTTTCAGTCTATGGGCAAAGTTTCGAGGTGTGCCTGGAGCTGTTGGATAAGATATTGGGGAGATGTGAGGAGACGAACCTGGTACTGAACTGGGAGAAGTGCCATTTTATGGTACGGGAAGGTATTGTACTGGGCCACAAGGTTTCTAAGGAGGGCATCCTGGTCGATAAAGCTAAGGTGGAGGTGATAGAGAAGCTTCCCCCACCGACTACAGTGAAGGATGTCAGATCGTTCCTTGGTCATGCAGGATTCTACAGGAGATTCATTCAGGACTTCTCAAAGATTGCTAAGCCCCTATCAGACCTGCTTCAGAAAGATGTCAAGTTCCCGTTCACTGAGGAGTGCTTGACGGCCTTTAGACCATCAAAAATAAGCTCTGCTCAGCTCCAATTGTGGTCCCACCAGATTGGTCAGAACCGTTTGAAATCATGACGGATGCGAGCGACTATGCTGTTGGCGCCGCATTATGTCAGAAGAAGGATAAGATGCTGAGAGTAATCACCTATGCTAGCAAGACCTTGATAGACGCGCAGAAAATTATACTACTACAGAGAAGGAGTTGCTAGCTGTGGTATTCGCGCTGGATAAGTTTTGACCATATCTGCTAGGAAGCAAGGTGATTGTCCACACTGATCATACGGCCCTCAAGTATCTTTTCTAGAAAAATGAATCGAAACCAAGACTTCTGAGGTGGATTTTGCTTCTCCAAGAATTTAATTTGGAAGTTATGGATAAAAAGGGGAAGCAGAACGGAGTTGCTGATCACCTATCTAGGCTTGACATCCCTGATGATGGAATCCCAATCAACAAGTTCTTTCCTGATGAGAAGATATTCATGATTGGAAAGGTGAAAGAACATGGTATGCGGATTTGGTGAACTTTCTTGATTCTGGGTTGATCCCTCACGATTACAGCTACAACCAGAAAAAGAAATTCTTATCAGAAGCCCGCCACTATATTTGGGAGGATCCCTATCTATTTAGGATCTGTGCTGATGGTTTGATAAGGCGATGCCTTCCAGATGAGGAGATCCAGAGCGTAATTGAATTCTGTCATGCTAAAGAGGCGGGTGTCCATCATGGTTTTACAAGAACAGCTGCGAAGATATTAGAGTGTGGATTCTTTTGGCCCACTCTACATAAGGATGTCCACCACTTCTGTTCCCATTGTGACCCCTGTCAGAGGATGGGAAACATCTCTAGAAAGCATGAGATGCCTCAGCAAGGTATTCTTGAGGTGGAGCTTTTTGATGTTTGGGGCATATATTTCATGGTGTAATACCCCAAATTTCTTAAACTGTGATTAAGGTCTTATTTAATTGTAAACCTTAGGAAACCCTAATTTCTAAAGATGGAGAAGGTTATAATTAGTTGGAGGTGCTTGGTGAACATTAGGAACCTTAGTTCCCGGAGTATTACCCGGTAAACCTTAGTTTCACAAGATTTCTGAAATTCCCGGAAATTACTAAATTCCTTAGGAACTGAGAGTGGGTATCAACCTTAGGAAGTGTGTTAGATACTTTTGAGAGTGTTTTGAGGAAAGAAACAATCATATCTTTCTTCTTTTAGTATAAGACAATCTAGTTACATTTTTCAGTATTTAGTGGTTTGGGCAAACGAGGCTTCGGGAGAGCTCATAAGTGACCCGAGGAAATTCCTGAAACTTGATAACCCACACTAGTATTAACATACCTACACATATAGTCTTAATTCCCATAAAAAGCTCAAGCCAAACATGGCCTAAGATGGTGGCCGAAAATATCAAGGAAGGAGGAGGAAAAAAATATCTCGGTTACTATTCACACCTCCTTACTATTTGTAATAATGGCCAAGGCAAGTTGCCCCCTCCTTATCCATTCAATGGCGGTTTGGCATGAGTGGTTAGGATTGGTTTTTGTCACCTAACACAAATCTATGGCTATGGACAATTCTAGAAGTAATAATTACAAATAGTAAGATAAGGATGGAAATGTTAGTATAAAGGGGGGGGGTGGAGGTCGGCCATGGTAGGTGAGCAAGGTGGCCATTCCTCTTCATCTACCTTGCTTCTCCTAAGCTAGAAAACACCATTGGAGCATAGGCAACAACACTCCTCCATTGGAAACACAAATCTAAGGTAGTAATTAAGCTAAAATCAAGGAAAAAGGCAAGTTTAAGGAGTGGAAGCCAAACTCCAAGGTGGGTGATTTGGTTGTTGGAGATTTTGAGCTCAAGAAACTTATAATCAAGGTAGAAAAGCTCAAAAATGGCTAGGAGAGGACAGGTAACATCTATGCACATCACTTTCACCCTTTAAGCTTATTTTCCTTCTTAAGTCATTCTATTTGGTTACCTACGAATCCTATCTCCTATTTTCTTAAAAGTTTTACAGTAAACTAGGGATGAATAGTTAGTGAACATCCTAGAAAATCAAGTCGAGATAAGGTTGGGAAGTAGGAAAATACTAAAGAACTTTGAAAATGAAGAAAAATGAGCTTTAAGCTTTAGGAATTGTTTGGATGGGTTTCCGACATGGGTTTGAGCTAAAATTTTGAGGGTAGTCTTGAATAGTGAATATATGATTATTTTTGAAAAATCAAGTCGAATGGAGAAATTTAAGTCGGTTAGACAAGGTAAAGAAGCTAAAATGAGAAAATGTGCTTTAAGCCTTTCCGAATGTTTGAATGGGTTTCCGAATTGATCTTGAGCTGAAATTTTGGGGAGATACTTGTGTTGTTGATATTGGATCATGGTTAAATGTTTAGGCCGAGACTCGTTTGGGAAGTTGTTTAAGTTGGTGAATAGTGATTTTGGCTAAAAATAAGAATTTAAGCTTTCTAAAGTGGTTTCTTGAAGATTATTTGATTCTCTGATTTATTGGAGCTTGAATGGTATTGTTATGATGTTATTAAGGTTATTTTACAAGTGGTGAGCTTGATGTGTGAATTACTACTTGTATAAAGCTTGGTTATGATATCTTACTCATGGTTTGCAAATGTGTTTAAGGATAACCTCTTGTGGTGGTGGTGGAAAGTATTGTGTGATGTTGATATCATGGTTATCCTAAGGCGATGCCTCTTGTGAGAGCCTTTAAGGCCAAGCCGCGTTCCGCAACAATATAAGCTCCTACTAATGAAATTGGAGCTGCCACTATGATCTACTCCTATTGGGCAGAAGTTTTCAATAAGGGGTGTGCACACTTAAGGACATAGGGTGGGTGGTGGTGGTGGACTTCATTTGGAAATATCTTGTATTTGATATTGATTATCTCTTGATAATTCTTTTTTTTTTGATAAACCTTGAGATACTTTCATTTCATAGCAGTTAATCAAACAACAACCACACATTACAGGACTTCCCAAGTTTGGTAGACATATCTGCCCCCTCCTTCCACAAAATATTACAAAACGAGATAAGCTTAACACATCTATATCTATTTCTACCAATAGTTATAGATTTCAAAACATGGCTCATATTACGCCTAATATAACCTTCAGCTCTCTTAGTACCTTCAAGGCTAGATTTAACCCCAGCCTTAACCAAAAAAGGATTACTCCTACCGAGCTTTGAATTGCTCCAAACAATTCTGATACAGTCTGCTCTGATTGATATATTCATCCTCTTGCTTCCCACCGAGGACTTAGCATAGCAAATCTGATAGTCTTTAGTACCTAGGTACTTGGATTCCATCCAGATACTCCACTTGATTGATCTATCCATTGGATTATAACACAAGCTTAGGCTACCCATCAAGATGACAAGCTCCAGGGCTATTTTGTGTGTTAAAATTCCAACCATATGCACATTCAATGTGCTTGAGATCTTCCTAGTAAGATTCTGAAATATGAACTTACATACCATCAGCTTCCAATTCCGTTGGGACTTCAGTAACCACTTCTCTATGATCATCAACCTGATCTCCTCCTTTCTTACCTTGTTCCTCCTTTTCTTCTTCTTCCTGTTAAACAGGTGCATCCCGAAAATCCATCTAAAAAACCTCACTCTTACCAGCCTAGAAATCACACCTTTCATCTTCCTGTTAACACCACACCACACCTGATCCTGTTTTTCCTAGGATAAAAACTAACACTACTACTGCAGATATAATTCATCTCGGTCTCTAGCTTAGAAGATCTGGCCCCTCCCCCTTTCAGCTTGGGCCCAGCTTCCTGATATGCTACTAGGAGAAGACCCAGCCCCCAGTAGCACAGCATTAAGAGACTCATTTATCTTGGCTGCCTTGCTTTTCAGCAAGGTCAGCCCTAGACAGACATTCCTTTGGGGTTCCCACCTCCGACATGGTTTCTTTCCTTGTGCTTTAGCCCTTCTGTTGTTCTTCTTATAAGGAGACCTTTTACCTTTCCACTTTTTTTTCTCCTCATCTTCCTCTGATCCTATACAGAACACTTGCTTTCCTTCTCTTTGACTAACATTTGCGGTCTGAGTAGCAATTTTATCTGGAAGCCCCGGAGGGGAGGATAGAATATCAGCTTCATCCATTAGCTGAGCAATGGACTTATTTAGATCATTGTCCTCATCAGATCCCAGCTTGGTTTTCTTGCCATTTGCTTCTCTGAAATTTACAAGAGCCTCTTCCCAGTCCTCCACCTGATAGAACGGCCTCTTTTTTAGTGGTATTAATCTTTCCTCTTTTTCCACATTGAGACTCAGGGGATCGAACTTCTGGGACTGACTAATCTTTCCTTTGTCTTGTTTCTTTTTTAGGGAAATAACCAGCTTGGTATTCTTTGAACTGGATTCGGTTCCCGCTCCCAACTTTGTTTCCTTTTTTCTTTTGTAGCATCCAGTAGTTGCTGTGGCAACTCACTGACCATACATTCTTTCTCTTAGAATTTTTTACTAGCATTCTTGGTCTCTGGCTCAAGCCCACACTCCTTGACCGAGGAATTAGGTCTACTGCTGTTCTTCCTACCTTGAGCTTCAACCTCATATTTTCCTGATCTGACCTTTAAGTCAACAAAACCCGTATCTTCTGATCTCACACCCGAAGCTTCAACCAACTCTTTTTCTATCAGTAACTCATTGCCCAAGATCCTGAGATTCCCACTTGCATGATCAGATAGGACATCATCCTCTAAGACAGCTAAAGAACCGGAAAATTCGGACCTCATCCACGACCCATATCTGTCTTGTTTAGAAGGAGACTCACTGATATAAGGGCACTCTGATAATACATGATTTATCCTACCACAACTGAAACATAGGAATGGTAAGTTATCATATGACACTCTACAACACCTATCCTTCCCTTCTACTGACAGCATTATCAATCTGTAGAGAGGATCCGACACCCTAACTTCCACACAAACCTTTAACACCTTAACTGCTAGTGGATTTATACGATCTGGACACGATAGGAACTTACCAATCTTATTACCCAGCCCCTCTGCAGCATCTTTGTTATAGAAGGAGATAGGGAGATTGTGAATGGAAGCCCATATTTTAATGGAGTTTGGGTCATGCTCTTCGATAGACAGCATAGGATTAAGAGGAGCAACAACTAGTAACCTGTTTTGGAAGTGCCATGGACCATGGTTCAGCACAAACCTCGCATCAGCTTCGTTGTTAAACTCGAAAGTGAATCTGTTGAAATCTCTTTCATTCACAGTGAACTGCGCCTTAGTCTTCCAAATGAGCTTAAGGAACTTGTAGAGAGCCTTGCAGTTGATGCGCTTGGGGTGCCAAAGCCTGCCATAGAGGGCTTTGTTTAGATCTCTTGGTTTATTCCCCACCAGCAGTGCATCTCCATCCACTATCTCTGATTCAGATGGTTGAAGACGCAGCAGCTTGCATCTGTCGGTGAGAAGCTCCATGAAGAGCAGCACTAAAAACTGCGATGATAACCTGATCACCAGCTCACAGGAAAATGGAAATTTGAACGTTTGAACCAGGCAACAAGAAATGGAAAGCTAGTGTCTCTGCCTTCTTCACCCGGGGTTAAAATGGAAAGAGCAACTTCCTTCCAGCATGGGTTGTACTTCTTTTGATTAGACTGGTGTTTAATATGGTAGTTGGCTAACAAAGCTCTCTGAGTTAATCCCATGAAAACCTGGACATTAACTGCAACGTGGGCTGGAATTAGCTTGTAGGTGTACTTTGCAATGATAATAGAAAAGGAGTAGACAATCCTACCCCTGGAAACTCCAAACTGGAGATCACTCCTAACACCGAGAACACAACTATAATGAATACAAGAACACAAAGGAATTCTGTTACAATCATAACTCTCACACTGTTACACTATCAGTAATGGGTACGTATTAAATGGATGTGTCATTCTGTTGTTAATATTTTTGAGTTTTAAAGAGAAATGTTTTGTGAGTGATAATTCTTGGTGGTAAATGGTGTTGATCTATTCTGATTTGTTGTTTTTGTTAATATTATTGGAAACAAGGTTTTAAAGAGAAAATAAGTTTTTACGGGGTGTGGTAGTGTTACTCAGTTTTACTGATTTTATTGGTTGTGTTTTCCTGTGTATATGTATTCTGTGAATTCAGGGTAACTGGGATGGACACCTTCTCTGCACTGAGGACGAGTCCACCGATACTTTCTATATTTTCATGTTTGTCACCTATCGTAGAAGTTTACAGCCTGGGGTCACCGAGATAATTTATGAGGAGTGGAACAAGAAGATACAAGGTTTTAGGCACCCGGAAAATGGCACCAGTCAGTCTATCACTCATGATGTTTCCACTGTGTACGAGTATATGCAAGTGGTTCCTAGTTAGAAGCTAGCGATGTAATAGCCTTTTGATACCCCTTAACTTTTGGTGTAAAATAGGAGTAGGAGCTAACATAGTAGTTGGCTGGAAGGGGTCTTTTGGTACTAAGGTGTAAAGTGACGGGTTGGTTGTGTCACTCTTTTGATAGTAACAGCAATGTAAGATAGCTAACGTTAAGGTGGTGGTGGTAATAGCCTTACACTTACTAGTGGTTAGTAGGTGTGGCGGTAACCCCCGGTGATAGTATTAGGGGACCTTTTGTAAAAAGAAGACTGACGCATGTATAACATAAGCTATTATTTCAGTTATAACATGTCTCTAAAGAATAAAAAAAAAAGCTAAGTAAATGGTGGTGGTAAACCGGGGCGTTGCAGGGTGGTATCAGAGCTATAGGTTAGCTGGAAGGGAAAATTTGAGTTTGACTAGGAAGCAAGGTGACCCAGGCTTAGGTTTAGGAGACTAGGCAGAACCATGTGGTTCTGAAAATATGTTTGCTGTGATATTTGTGTGCTGTGTGCTTGATTGATTATAGTTAACTATTTATATTGTAACTAACATATCTCTGTGTAGAATAATGGAGAGGGGAGTGGACGGAGTAATGGAGAGGGGAGAGGACAGATGGATGAACTGAGGGAGTTGACACTGAGTATGGGAAGAATCCTGGAGCAGCACGAGGCTAGAGCTGAAATACCCAAGGATTTCTCCCGGAGGATAGCAGCTATGAAACCCAGTACTTATTCGGGAGAAGAGGATCCAGTGATTCTGGAAGAGTGGATCAGAGAGTTTGACAAAATATTTGATATTATTGATTGCCCTGAAGAAAAGAAGGTAAGTGGGGCTGTATTTTATTTTAAAGGTGAGGCTGATCTGTGGTGGACTGCGGAGGAGGAGAGACTTAAAGGAAATCCGGGTTTTGGGTGGAATATGTTGAAAGATGCGATGAGGAAAAGATTTTATCCGGAGCATGTGAGGTTGCAGAAATATCAGGAATTTACTGGATTGAGGCAGCGGACAGATGATGTTAAAACTTATCATGCTAAGTTTGTGGAGCTTGCTAGATTTGCTCCGCATGTGGTACCCGATGAGACTGCTAAGGTTCAACGTTTCCTAGAGGGTTTAAATTGGGATTTACAAGAAGCTCTGAGTGTAATACCTATAACTACTTTACAAGAGGCGTACGATAAAGCTGCTAATCTTTATAGAGTACAACAGAGAAGGAAGGAAGTACAAACGGGGCGGAAAAGGAGAATGGAGACTCGTAAGGCCGAGAGCTTTGATAAGAGGGCTAAAGTAAAAGTTAGACCAAGTGGGGGAGCCAGACCCAATTATCCGGGACGACGATTCAATGATAAAAGAACTAGATACTTTTATTGCAAGATTTGTGGAAGGAATCATCCAGGTGAAGATTGCGAAGGAAGGTTGGTAAAGTGTTTTAACTGTGGAAAGTTAGGCCACAGGGCCTATGAGTGTAGGGTAAAAGGATGGAAGGAGGTACTGATCAGGTAGCAAGACCTGCTACAACTGGAAATCTCATCAACCAGAACAATCGTGGCAACCAAGGAGGAGTACAGCTGAATAATCAAAATGGACAGAGGAATAATTATAATGGTCCAAGAGGTAACATGGGTGGACAAGGGAATAATCAGGGGAAGCAAATACAATACGGAAGTGGTAGTACCCCGGGAGGAGGCTATAAGAATCAGGGGTATATCAACGTAATCAGCAAGACGGAGGCTGAATCTCAACAAGTAGGGGACGTCATTACAGGTACTTTTACCGTTCTTGGAACTAGTGCTAAAGTATTATTTGATTCCGGTGCAACCTGTCTTTTATATCCTCTGAGTTCTTGAAGAAAGTAGGAGTAGTCCCTGATATAGAAGTTGAAATTTCTGTTTCTACACCTACGGGAAGAGTGGTAGGATGCACTAGGAAGATGGAAGGAGTAAAAATAACCATAGAGGGTAGAGAATTTGAGATGAATCTGGTAGAGTTTGATTTGAAGGATTTTGATATAATCTTGGGGATGGATTGGTTAAGTAAGCACAAGGGGCGCATAGATTGTGAAAAAACAAAGATTAGCTTATGTGGGAAGAAAGGAAAGAGAGTGTCGTACACATGCGAAGGAGCTAAGCAAAGGGTAAAAGTCCTACCTGCCTTAAAATTTTTAAAGGAGTTGCGAAAAGGAGAGCCAGTTTATTTGTGTTATGTTCAAGAGGAAAAATTGGCGCAAGAACAGAAGCCATCCGCACTTGAGGATCTTCCGGTAGTCAGGGAATTTCCAGATGTTTTTCCAGAAGAAATTCCTGGACTTCCACCCGACCGTGAGATTGAGTTTACTATTGATTTAGTACCAGGAACAGCTCCAATTTCTAAGCATCCTTATAGGATGGCCCGAATGAGATGAATGAGTTAAAGAAACAATTGGAGGAACTTTTAGAAAAAGGTTATATTCGACCGAGTGCTTCTCTGTGGGGAGCCCCAGTTTTGTTTGTAAGAAAGAAGGATGGAACTTTGCGTCTTTGCATTGATTACAGGGAGTTAAATAACGTTACAATCAAGAATAAATATCCCTTGCCTAGGATTGATGATTTGTTCGACCAGCTACAAGGAGCTAAAGTATTTTCTAAGATCGACTTAAGGTCAGGCTATCATCAGTTAAAGATAGCAGAGAAGGACATACCAAAGACAGCCTTTCGAACGAGGTATGGACATTATGAATTTGTGGTGATGCCATTCGGGCTAACAAATGCGCCAGCGGTATTTATGGACTTAATGAATCGGGTTTTCAGCCAATTCCTGGATAAGTTTGTAGTGGTATTTATTGATGACATATTGGTGTACTCAAAGGATGAGGAGCAACATGCTGATCATCTGCGTCAAGTTCTACAAGTTTTAAGGGAGAAGAAGCTGTATGCCAAATTATCTAAGTGTGATTTTTGGCTCAAGAAAGTATCGTTTTTAGGTCATGTGGTAACCGGTGATGGAATTTCGGTTGACCCGGCTAAAATTCAGGCTGTTAAGGGTTGGCCCAGGCCAACGAATGTACGAGAAGTTAGAAGTTTTCTTGGGTTAGCTGGATACTATAGGAAGTTTGTTCAAGACTTCGCTAAAATTACGAGACCGCTCACAAATCTGATGAAAAAGGAAGTGCGTTATAAGTGGGATAAGGATTGTGAAAAAGCTTTCCAGATTTTGAAGGAGAAGTTAACCACAGCACCAGTTCTTACGTTGCCCTGTGGTACTGACGGTTTTGAAGTATATAGTGACGCGTCTAAATATGGTTTAGGGTGTGTGTTGATGCAGAATGGCAAGGTCATTGCCTATGCCTCACGACAATTAAAGAGCTATGAGACTAGGTATCCTACTCATGATTTGGAACTTGCAGCTGTAGTTTTTGCCTTAAAAATTTGGAGGTACTACTTGTATGGAACTTCTTGTAAGATTTACACGGATCACAAGAGCTTGAAATATATTTTCACTCAAAAAGAGCTTAATATGAGGCAAAGGAGATGGTTGGAACTTATTAAGGATTATGATCTGGAGATTTTATACCATGAAGGCAAAGCCAACGTGGTGGCAGACGCCTTAAGTCGAAAGAGGAGTCACGAGGGAGAAGCTAATTGGATACTACATGATGAATTGGTACAAGATTTCAAAAGGTTGAACCTTGAGGTGGTAACAACGGGAGAGGTGGACAGAGAAATTTTGTCTAGTATGAACGTATTCCTTGACATTTATAAGGAAATTTTGCATCATCAACAAGAGGATGAGAAACTACGGAAAATAAAGGAAAAAGTGAAAAAAGAGAAGCCCCAGATTTTAAGATTCATGACGATGGTAGTTTGAGGTTTCGTGGGAGGTGGTGTATACCAGATTTATGTGGCGATATTAAAAGGAAATTGATGCAGGAAGCTCATGACTCTGCATATTCCATACATCCGGGAGGAAATAAGTTGTATAAAGATTTGAAGAAAAGTTTTTGGTGGCCGGGCATGAAAAAGGAGGTAGCTAAACATGTGTCGAAGTGTCTAACATGTCAAAAGGTTAAATTCGAGCACAAGAAAACAGGAGGCATGTTGCAATCATTGGATATACCCATGTGGAAATGGGATTCGATATCTATGGATTTCATAGTGGGATTACCACCGACCAGAGGTGGGATGGATCAGATTTGGGTGATTGTGGATCGGTTGACCAAGACTACTAGACTAATTCCAATGAAAAGTACTTGGTCTATGGAACAGCTGGTGGAAGCATATATTAGAAATGTGGTTAAGTATCACGGAGTCCCTATGGAAATTATTTCGGATAGAGATTCTAGGTTTGTCTCAAGATTTTGGCAGCAATTTCAAAAAGCCATGGGAATAAAATTGAGCCTTAGTACAGCTTACCACCCACAGACTGATGGGCAGACGGAGAGAACTATTCAAACATTGGAGGATATGTTGCGGGCTTGTGCGATGGATTATCAAGGGTCATGGAGTGACAAGTTGCACTTGATTGAATTTTCTTATAACAACAGTTACCACTCAAGTATCCATATGGCCCCGTATGAAGCCTTATATGGTAGAAAGTGTCGTACTCCGTTGTGTTGGAATGATGCGCAGGAGGTGGTTTGGGTTGGGCCTGAGTTAACAGAGGAGATGGCTCAACAGGTTAAGAACATTCGGCAGAGATTAAAAGCCGCACAAGATAGGCAAAAGTCTTACGCTGATTTGCATAGAAGGCCAGTTGAGTTCAATGTGGGGGACAAGGTATTTCTGAAGGTTTCACCCACTAAGAGCGTGGTACGATTTGGCAAGAAAGGAAAACTTGCTCCTAAGTACATCGGTCCGTATGAAATATTGGAAAAGGTTGGAAATTTGGCTTACCGATTAGCTTTGCCGATGAACTTGGATAGGGTCCACAACGTGTTTCACGTATCACAATTGAAATGGTACGTTCCAGACGAATCACATGTGTTGCAACCGAACGAGGTAGAAGTTGCACCTAATTTGACTTATGAGGAACGCCTAATTAAAATTTTGGATCGTAAGACAAGGGAGACCCGAGGGAAGTCTGTGGATTTGGTTAAAGTTTTATGGACTCATCATGGAGTTCAAGAAGCTACATGGGAACTAGAGAGCAAGATGAGAACTCAACACCCAGAACTCTTTGATTAAGGTCAGCAATTAAAGTTTCAGGAGAAACTTTCTTTTTAGGGGGGAGAGTCGTATGGTAAGTGGTGAATGACTACTAGTGTTTGTGAATGTTTGTGATTGTGAATGTTTGTTGGTGCCAGAAATGGTTGGTAATACTTGAATATTATTTTAGGAGTTGTCCTCTTAACGATTTTATACTGTGGTATCGTCGAATTTGTGGATGGTTTATATTGTGTGATTGGTGTGTCTGAGGTTTTGTGTGATGTTGCTGAATCATTTGTGGTTGATGAGGTTAACTAAGAATTATTGTGTGGAGTATTGTTTTAATTTCTTGGAGTATGTGACTATATTGTTTGGCGTGATGGATTTAGCTTCGAGGACGAAGCTTTGTTTAACGGGGGGAGGATGTAATACCCCAAATTTCTTAAACTGTGATTAAGGTCTTATTTAATTGTAAACCTTAGGAAACCCTAATTTCTAAAGATGGAGAAGGTTATAATTAGTTGGAGGTGCTTGGTGAACATTAGGAACCTTAGTTCCCGGAGTATTACCCGGTAAACCTTAGTTTCACAAGATTTCTGAAATTCCCGGAAATTACTAAATTCCTTAGGAACTGAGAGTGGGTATCAACCTTAGGAAGTGTGTTAGATACTTTTGAGAGTGTTTTGAGGAAAGAAACAATCATATCTTTCTTCTTTTAGTATAAGACAATCTAGTTACATTTTTCAGTATTTAGTGGTTCTGGCAAACGAGGCTTCGGGAGAGCTCAGAAGTGACCCGAGGAAATTCCTGAAACTTGATAACCCACACTAGTATTAACATACCTACACATATAGTCTTAATTCCCATAAAAAGCTCAAGCCAAACATGGCCTAAGATGGTGGCCGAAAATATCAAGGAAGGAGGAGGAAAAAAATATCTCGGTTACTATTCACACCTCCTTACTATTCACACCTCCTTACTATTTGTAATAATGACCAAGGCAAGTTGCCCCCTCCTTATCCATTCAATGGCGGTTTGGCATGAGTGGTTAGGATTGGTTTTTGTCACCTAACACAAATCTATGGCTATGGACAATTCTAGAAGTAATAATTACAAATAGTAAGATAAGGATGGAAATGTTAGTATAAAAGGGGGGGGGGGGGGTGGAGGTCGGCCATGGTAGGTGAGCAAGGTGGCCATTCCTCTTCATCTACCTTGCTTCTCCTAAGCTAGAAAACACCATTGGAGCATAGGCAACAACACTCCTCCATTGGAAACACAAATCTAAGGTAGTAATTAAGCTAAAATCAAGGAAAAAGGCAAGTTTAAGGAGTGGAAGCCAAACTCCAAGGTGGGTGACTTGGTTGTTGGAGATTTTGAGCTCAAGCAACTTATAATCAAGGTATAAAAGCTCAAAAATGGCTAGGAGAGGACAGGTAACATCTATGCACATCACTTTCACCCTTTAAGCTTATTTTCCTTCTTAAGTCATTCTATTTGGTTACCTACGAATCCTATCTCCTATTTTCTTAAAATTTTACAGTAAACTAGGGATGAATATTAGTGAACATCCTAGAAAATCAAGTCGAGATAAGGTTGGGAAGTAGGAAAACACTAAAGAACTTTGAAAATGAAGAAAAATGAGCTTTAAGCTTTAGGAATTGTTTGGATGGGTTTCCGACATGGGTTTGAGCTAAAATTTTTAGGGTAGTCTTGAATAGTGAATATATGGTTATGTTTGAAAATCAAGTCGAATGGAGAAATTTAAGTCGGTTAGACAAGGTAAAGAAGCTAAAAATGAGAAAATGTGCTTTAAGCCTTTCCGAATGTTTGAATGGGTTTCCGAATTGATCTTGAGCTGAAATTTTGGTGAGATACTTGTGTTTTGATATTGGATCATGGTTAAAATTTTAGGCCGAGACGCGTTTGGGAAGTTGTTTAAGTTGGTGAATAGTGATTTTGGCTAAAAATAAGAATTTAAGCTTTCTAAAGTGGTTTCTTGGAGATTGTTTGATTCTCTGATTTATTGGAGCTTGAATGGTATTGTTATGATGTTATTAAGGTTATTTTACAAGTGGTGAGCTTGATGTGTGAATTACTTCTTGTATAAAGCTTGGTTATGATATCTTACTCATGGTTTGCAAATGTGTTTAAGGATAACCTCTTGTGGTGGTGGTGGAAAGTATTGTGTGATGTTGATATCATGGTTATCCTAAGGCTATGCCTCTTGTGAGAGCCTTTAAGGCCAAGCCGACGTTCCGGCAACAATATAAGCTCCTACTAATGAAATTGGAGCTGCCACTATGATCTACTCCTATTGGGCAGAAGTTTTCAATAGGGGGGTGTGCACACTTAAGGACATAGGGTGGGTGGTGGTGGTGGACTTCATTTGGAAATATCTTGTTTGATATTGATTATCTCTTGATAATTCTTGGTACAGGTAAATGGTGTGTGATCTATTCTGATTTGTTGTTTTTGTTAATATTTATTGGAAACAAAGGTTTTAAAGAGAAAATAAGTTTTTACGGGGTGTGGTAGTGTTACTCAGTTTTTACTGATTTTATTTGGTTGTGTTTTCCTGTGTATATGTATTCTGTGAATTCAGGGTAACTGGGATGGACACCTTCTCTGCACTGAGGACGAGTCCACCGATACTTTCTATATTTTCATGTTTGTCACCTATCGTAGAAGTTTACAGCCTGGGGTCACCGAGATAATTTATGAGGAGTGGAACAAGAAGATACAAGGTTTTAGGCACCCGGAAAATGGCACCAGTCAGTCTATCACTCATGATGTTTCCACTGTGTACGAGTATATGCAAGTGGTTCCTAGTTAGAAGCTAGCGATGTAATAGCCTTTTGATACCCCTTAACTTTTGGTGTAAAATAGGAGTAGGAGCTAACATAGTAGTTGGCTGGAAGGGGTCTTTTGGTACTAAGGTGTAAAGTGACGGGTTGGTTGTGTCACTCTTTTGATAGTAACAGCAATGTAAGATAGCTAACGTTAAGGTGGTGGTGGTAATAGCCTTACACTTACTAGTGGTTAGTAGGTGTGGCGGTAACCCCCGGTGATAGTATTAGGGGACCTTTTGTAAAAAGAAGACTGACGCATGTATAACATAAGCTATTATTTCAGTTAAACATGTCTCTAAAGAATAAAAAAAAGCTAAGTAAATGGTGGTGGTAAACTGGGGCGTTACACATGGGCCCCTTCCCTTCATCCCATGGAAACCAATATATCCTAGTAGCTGTGGACTATGTCTCGAAGTGGGTTGAAGCTATTCCCTGTCACACTGCTGATGCTAAGACAGTGGTAAAATTCTGAAGAAGCACATATTCACTAGATTCGGGGTGCCCAGGGCAATTATCAATGATGGTGGCTCTCACTGCTGCAACCGAGCCTTTGACTCCTTGATGACTAAATATGGAGTGACCCACAAGGTGGCATTACCTTACCACCCCAAACTAATGGTCAGGCAGAAGTGACCAATCGTGAGCTAAAATGGATCTTGCAGAAGACTGTTAATGCATCAAGGAAGGATTGGTTAGTTAAGCTGGATGACGCTCTGTGGGCATATCAGACTGCTTTTAAGACTCCTATAGGGATGTCTCCGTTCAAGCTTGTGTATGGGAAAGCCTGCCATCTTCCAGTAGAATTAGAGCATAAAGCTTACTGGGCATTGAAGGCCTTGAATTTTGATCTACACACTGCTGGAGAGAAAAGGAAATTTCAACTGTCTGAACTCGAAGAACTAAGAGAACAAGCTTATGACAGTTCCAGAATTTATAAAGAGGGCACAAAGAGAATCCATGATCAAATGATCCATAAGAGAGAATTTAAAGTAGGGGATCTAGTGTTGCTCTATAATTCCCGGGCTGCGCCTCTTTCCTGGCAAGCTGAAAAACCCATTGGGCAGGACAATTTAAAGTCGTGGGGATCACTACCTATGGTGCCTACGAGCTAGAAAACAAGTCAGGAGAAGTATTCACAGTGAATGGTGCTCGACTGAAGAAGTACCTAGGCACTACCTTATCTCAGCCTCCTGCACCAGGTGTATCCTTGATTGAAAGTTCTTATTCCATTAATTTTGTTTCTGCTATCTGTACTGCAGCACCCCCTCCAAAAGCATCAAAGAAGCCGCGCTCGCAATGGTATTTCAGACTGAAGAAAGCTATTGCTAGCTGCTGTGGTAGTCCTCCTTGATACACCTGCGAAGTCTAGCCAGAGACTTTAACTCCGGGCAGCTTGGTGGGGGGCAACCCACCGGTTTGTATCTCTTTTCACTTCCTTGGTTTAGTCATTTATTTTACTCTCCTGTTTTAATTTTTGTGGTGTGTTAATAGCTGTTGTGCATATTGAAAGAGCCTTGGCTCTTATTTTCTTCTAATGGTTTTATCTGTTTCCACTTGAGTTCTTCTGGCCTTGCAGATTCAAAAATTCTCAATTAGCTAAATTGGTGCTTGGCTGAACTCAAGTGTGGGGGAATCATGAAGCATTACTCCTTAAAAGATCAGGGAGCAATTCTTACACCCTCGCTCTTGGCTTTCTGAATTTCGAATGCTTAATTTGATCTTGTCTGATTTATTACTTATCTGTGTTTAATTAGTTAGCCTTTATCAATTCTGTGATATTTTTGGTGATTTCAAAGATTAAAATTTCAAATCCTCAATTATTTTATTATAAAAAAAAGAGAATTCCAACCTGTCCGGATTGGCGTCCGAGCATTACCACCCGGACACGTTATAAAGTCCCCATGTCCGCAATACGGACGCTCACACGAACAGAATCTGTCTACAGCGCCTCTACGCCCACCCACGTCCGTATACGGACAGCAAACGGACGCAACCAACAGCCATGTCCGTTAACGGACTCCTACACGGACGTTTGCACGCAGTGATGTCCGTATACACGGACAACTTTGCGGACGTGGTTTAAACCGCAATTCTTTTCTCCTTCTTTCTTTCTCTTTCTTTCTTCTCTTTCTTCCTTCCTTCTTTTCTCCATTTCCGTCTTCTGTCAAACTCCACCAAAACACACGCCCTCTTCTCGACCGCAACCACCGCCGGCGACCGCCACCCACCGCTCCGATGACGCCGCAACGCCGCAGATCCGCCGACGCAAACCGCAAACCACTCCATCTCCAAACGAATTTCCAGGTTTTTCAAAATCGTTTAACTTCAGTTTCGATGCATACTTCATCAACTGAATTCGAGATTAGATAAAAATCGTGAGGTTGAAATGTAGATTAGAGGCGTTTAGGTGGTTAAACTGGAGATTGGTGTGCGAAATCATTAAAACATTTGCGAAATATGTGAAAATTATGTGATTTGGGGCGAATTCTGTCGCCATGATGTCGATTTAGGGTTCTTGAGCCGTCCGGACCTGCGTCCGCGCCAAACCACCCGAACACAAGTCCGGACATGTTGAAAATTTGCAAGATTTTTGAAATTTATTTCTAGCTTTGCACCTTAATGTTTATTGATTGATAAGTTTATTATTATGATTGTTAAAGCCATAAATTACCAAGCTCGCACGCGATAAAGAACTTTTGAGAATACGTCTTACTATGGGCTCGTTTTTTGTCAGTTGTGCGTCCTTTTGCCTTTCAACTTGCATCCTTTAGTATTGCACGTTAATTCCCTGTTTGACAACTATAAATAGATGCCTCGTACTAGAGGAGGTGGGGTCACACGCTCCTCGCGAGCCCCGCGCCCAGATGATACATCAGATGCGCCACCTCCACCGCCCCCTCCACTACGTGAGGATGGGTTTATCTCCCCCGCCGCCCGTGCCTGGTACGACCAGGGCGGGAAATTCGTCATGGAGAGGCACATCACATTTGAGGTGATCAACCACAGAGAGAGACAACCTATCTTTGAGAGCTTCGGGATGGCCACAGTACTGAGGATGAACGAGGGCCTTTTCTCTCCTGACCTAGTCCGGGAGTTCTACGCGAACGCCCAGGCGCACGATACGCTGAATGTCATCACTTCGTACGTGCGCCACCACCCGGTTGAGATCACTCCCACCTCATTCAGTACCGTTTTTCTACTTCCGGATAACGCGGAAGCCCATGTAGATATGGGTGAGGAGCTGCTGAGGACCACTAGGACTAGATGGGTCCAGGAGATTGGTCAGACGTCTCGACATAGGGGAGAGGAGAGTAAGGGTGTCATCCCCTACACCAGCCTCCCATCGCTCATGCAGAGGCTGGTAGCAGAGATCCTCAGCCATCATATCCGGCCTCGTGCTGGAAATGATGTTACTGACGAGGACTGTGTGCTGATCGACTACTTCCTAGCACCGCCTCCCGCTCCACAGCGACAGATCTCGTCCCGTACATCATGTTCCGTCAGCTGCACAAGGTGATCACATACCTGAGATCGAAGAAGAAGAAGAAGATCACACCCATCTTTCCCTTCTTCATCCACCACCACCTCGCCTGTGTGCTACCTGACGACGTATTCACCGGGGTCGACGTGCGAGAGGGTGAGAGCCCTATCTCTCTCCAGACTTTGAAGAGGTGGGGCTTCATACGCTTAGCGGATGGGAGCTGGGTACGCGGGTAGCTCTGGTCTGGGGGCTACTGCTTCATCCTTGACTTCGGGCTCTGCACCGGCGACCACTACTACCATGCAGCCACCTATTCCTCCGGTCATGAGCATTCCTCCAGAGCTGCAGACCACGATGGATACCATCCTACAACAGCAGCAGGCGATTCAGCAGCAGGTCGGTGCCATCCAGCAGAGACAGGAGTAGATGGAAGGGCATATTAACGAGCTGCGCCAGACACAGGATCGGATTACCCAGCGCATAGAGCGCAGCGACGAGGTTGAGAGTGCGACAACTCTACTCATCCAGAGGCTCATGGACCACATGGATCACAGACCACCCCCGGGACCATCACAGTGATCATCTATTTTCTTTTGTTTTAATTTTAGTTGCTATTTATTTTAGTTTGCACTCTTTTGATGTTTTTACCTTTATTTTATTTTATTTTAAAGGGTAAACGGTCGTCGTAAACCGTCCGAACTAACTTGCAGTTGTTTTAATGTTAAAACTTCTATTCTATTTTCCTTTAATGATATATTGTGCAGCCTCTTCTATTTTTCACTCACTCAACACTTATTGCGCTCGAGGAGAGGTATAGCACGACAAATAAACCTCAACTGCACACGAACTTACGATTTGCTGGAACATTGGGGAGTACTCTTTTTACATTTTGTTCTCTCTACTTGCTTACCAATGTTCTACGTTATAATGCATGCTTACTTGGGGTTAGATTTCCACGCAATGGGGACATTGCTCTTATCAAGTGTGGGGGGAAATTAAGAGTAGAAAAATCAATCTGAATGTGCAAGGGTTTAAATGTCACACTTGTCTTTATTTGTCTACTTGCTTTCAAGAAAATCACTTCTTCAAACAGATTTAGAAATCAAGGTATGTTGACTACCTCAAGAATCCTTCTGCTTTAGGGTGTTTGTACATCTAATTTTATTCAAAATTAATCTATTTTCACTAAAATTTGATGGAGTAGTTGATTATGGAAACTGAATTAGTTTAGCTTGGGACTCTTGGAAATGATTTGAAAATTTGGAATGAAAAGGATAAGTCAAGGTACTCCACTGATCAAACAAAAATTTTCCGAACAAAAGCAGGCCTCGTCTATCCAGTTATTAAGTCTTAAGGGTGCCTTAACACCTATCTACCTAAGGTCTCGGGATCTGGGATATTTGGCCCAACTCCGTTACATGGATAGAGAGAAAAGTCTGGGTTACGGAATAACTCTACAATTCGCAATAATTCGATTGTTTTATATATATATCTTGAAAAAGAATGTTCTTGCATACAAAAAATAGATTGCAGTTTAAATTTTGATCATGAGTATGTGGTGTTGAAAGGTATTGCGGAATAAGGCATTACTTCACACCCCTTGACATCCAAAGGTTAGAGGAAAGGAATAGTGGAAGATCCCAAGTTAATCTACTTCCAGATTTTGTATTCTGACTTCTCCATGCTTTTTTTAAAAATCCTTCTTTTTCACTGACTGCGAAAACCTACATCCAGAAGCAGAATTATTCTTTTGATCGTCATCATTTCTTGCTTTCTTTCTGCATCTGTTTAACCCTGAGTTTCAATGCTACAGCCTGAAAGATAGTTTTATTCTCTATTTTGCTTGAGGACAAGCAAAAGATAAGTGTGGGGGAATTTGATGCACTGATTATTGATCTATCTTTTGAGTGCTTTGAACCCTTGTTTTCCATATTCTTTTACTTATATTTATACGTTTACCTTCTTGTTTTCATGTTATTTTGGCTTAGGACGTGATTAAGAAGGAGTTTAGAGCTTTTGGAACAAAAAGAGAAAATTTACACATGTACGGATGTCCGGATGGGCAGACACGGACACAGAAGCGGACAGCTCCAGATCGAATTCGCCTTTAACCTTGTCCTAATACGCGGACAGAAACATGGACAGGAGTAAATCTCACCAGGACATTCACGTCCGCACGCGGACAGAAATACGGACGCGTGTAGATCTCGTCAGGACACCCCTGTCCGTATGTGGACTCAAATGCGGACGTCACACAGAAACGAAAAATAAAAATCGTTACGCTGATAATTATGCTTTCGGCGCAATTATCAGCCGAAGCGGCGGTTTAGCCCATACTCTATGTAAATTAAAACGATGTCCATGCTCAATCAATCTCCTACCCAACTCACCACTAACCAATGTTTACTCCTAAGCCTATTTAAACCCTTCTCCAGCCTCTATTTCAATTGGCACCAGACACTCGTCTACACATCTCATCATCCTCCTCCATCTCTCATTCCATCCATCCTCTGGTCATTCACACAATAGCTCCCCCGTACTTCATCTCCATACATATACTCAAACACAAACACACATCACATCAAACACGTTTTCACTTCAATTTCTCCACACAAAAATCACACACAACACTTCGCACACACGCCACACAAAATCTCACGTCCGGATTTGCGTCCGGATTTGTGTCTGACCCACCCCATCCGGACGCCTCACAAACTTGCCCAAAATTTCCACTTTCACCCATTTCACCAAGTTCACTTCATTGTCACCAAGTCCAACCTCCAAGCCAGCATAGCGCGAGGACGAAGGGCGGAGCAAGCGAGAGGATCTTCGTAACAGATGATTTCTCCTAACTCTCTCTTATTTATGCTTTCAATTGCTATGTCTAGCTAAGAGGATATACTGGGGAAGGGATGTTGTAATTAGTTAAACTCTGCATTATTTTACTACTTATATGAGACTATTTTGGATTGTTCAGGTTAATGCTTTTAAGTGCTTTTAATAAACGTCATGAATTTATTATAAGCCCTCGAATCGTGTTATGATCAGATAAGGTAATTAGCATTGATGGTCCTATTAACCTGTTACCTGTGATAATTGCAATCGGATAGATTACATTAGCAATTAGGTGCTTTAGTCCGGACCAAACCAGACTAGTAATTCTGTGCAATAAAACCATCTAGATATACTTGATAAGTCTAGATTAGAACTACGCGTCCTCTCTAGATGAGCTATCTAGAATTAGGACTTAATACAGAATAGATATTTGAGAATTACAAGCGGATCCTAGTCTCCGTTTAAGTAATAGAATATGCAGAACCTAGTAAATGAAACAACTCCATAAACCTAGAGTACCGTTCATATTCCCTATCTCTCACTTTAATTTATCTGCTATTTATTTTCTTGTCTGTTATTAATTCCAAAACCAAAACAACCCCTCTTTTAGTTACCCATCGCCTAAGGCTAGACTTATTTACCTCAAGTCCTGTGGATTGATATCTGGTCGCTTCTAAATTACTATACTACTGTGACCGGGATTTTCGTAACCCGACGGTCTGTTGATTTGTTACTTTCTAGGATTAATTCTTGGTTTTTAATATATCAATTCAACCGTTTGCATATGGGTGTAATGACTTCTACTAATTCCTAACTACCTAACTCCTAACTTGAGTATTGAGTAAAATGGAATGAGTAGAAGTCCGATATAGTTTCGGCCACACGAGAGGATAAGGAAACACAAGAGGTTGGATCCGAATCCTGGCTGTAATCTTTTCATGGACCAATCCCCTTGAATGGGTAGCATCCTGGATTAGTGGGCCACCCTAAAGCCCGGTGGTGGGATGTAGTAATCCCTGCCCGGAGGTCATACCGACTTGACTTGAGTAAAGTAAGTAAGAAGTAAAGTATTGTATGTGTATTGGTCTTGACTAGTGTAAGTCTTGACCTTGAGTAAAAGAGTATTTGTACACCCGATTAACCCGGATGTGTAAAGAAGCTAACAAGCCTTATGTATGAATTGGAGAAGTGTATCTCCGTATTGCGGTGAGTATTCGGTAAGTATTGGTTGACTTGTATTGTCTTCCTTGTATGTAATGTACTGTGTGTATGTATGTAGACCTTGTGAAGTATTGTATTAGTATGAATGAAAGCATGTATGTATTTGTAAAATGAAATGCATGTATTCGACCAAGTGGTCGGCGTACCCTCGCTAGTACGCGGGGTATGCGAAAGTCATATGCAGCGAAAGCTGAGCCCCTATGGGCAACGTTTTTAGTGTGCAGGTACCCGAAGCAGTATGGTCACAGAAGAGACCGGTGGACATGCCTAGATTACTAGGAATGAAATGTAGGTAGTAGAGAATGATAATGGGCTTGTAGCCTTGAAGTAGTAGTGTACCAAGGGGTACACCATATGTATTGGAAGTATGTAGTTTGTGAGGAATGGGTAGATGTAGACTCTTAGTGAGTATGTATGGACTTGGAAGAAGTATTGTATTTGTATTTGGAACTTAGTAAACTCGGTATGTACGTTGTATTATATTGTATTGAACTTATGAAGCATTGTATGAAATGGAGCATTGTAGTACTTGGTTAGTAACTGGAGTATATAATGTAATTGTGTAGTACTCGGATATTCCGGTCCATTAGACCGATGCTGTATGTAGTAGTAGCCTTGTTAGTCACGTGGGTGGCTAACGGCATTGTATCACCCGCCGTTGAGTAAGTATGTATCCGCTGCGTGAGTATGAATGTATAAGGAGATTGGACGGTAATGACGGTATTAGCGGTAGGGGTGTTACAAAAAGTGGTATCAGAGCAAAGTATCGCTCTGATGACTGGAAATACCGAGTTTAGGAAATACCGAGTTAGGAATTAGAAGCTTAGGGCTAAGGGCTGAGTGATAGCATTTGAGATATGCTAGTTTGGAACTCCCGGTGAG
Source organism: Limonium bicolor (assembly GCA_023374045.1). NCBI lineage: Eukaryota > Viridiplantae > Streptophyta > Magnoliopsida > Caryophyllales > Plumbaginaceae > Limonium > Limonium bicolor. Next base: position 437,816,991 of record CM041777.1, read on the forward strand.
TACTGGATACCTACAATATCAGACCCGCCCTCCACAAACCCCATTGTATAACTTGGGAAAGAACGCCAGAGAGAAGGAAAGTCCTCTCATACTCGGGAAAACCCGATCTGGCAGTCACAAAATCACAGTAAGGTAAACAAGAACCGACACACAATAGATTCCAAGAATTGGAAGTCCTGGAGATAATTCCCGGTTGAACAACAATACCCGCACTCAATGGCGGTTGAATGAGCACTCCAACCCTAAGGAGGCTACAACTTACAACAGCATGGGGCGACATGCCTAGCAGTCACAAAACCTGGCTAGTCAACCAGCAACAGGAAAGGAAGCACTAAGCGTGCAACAGAGCGGAAAAAGGAGCAGTAGTAATGAAACCCGAGACACAAGTCTGCGGGACAGTATCTAAATAATACCACCAACGGTATGCTAGCTGACTAAGGACATAGTAGGGAGTGGTTAACTCCGAAACTACAACGCCAAAGAGGTTACAATACCTGGCCAGTATGCTTATACAACTATGAGGACACCCATGAGATATAATCTCACAGGACTACAGTAGTAGTGCCTAAACAAGTTCAGGCTTGGTAACCATGGTCAATGTGTGGGAACGAGCAATAAGAAAAACACAAAACCAAATAAATAAGGATCTCCAAGGATTGGAGAAGTACCCCGATCAACGACAGACATGTCAGGATCACTGAGAAGTTACTTAAAAGATCGAGTATCCCAAACATAAATCAATAGATCAAAGGAAGAGTCGACAAGACTACCAAATACGAGTGGAAACTATACCGTGACCGGTATAGGTTAACTCAAAAACCACCAGTACCACGCACTTGCCACGACAAGTGTAGTAAGAACAGGAACATGTGGAGGAACCCTAACACCCCACAAGTATTTAGTAATGCGCCGTGACCGCAATGAAGCAACTACAAGATCATACATCCTAAAAACTAGAAGAATGGAACCTTGGAAAGGCCTGACGGCCCGACCATTGTACAAAGGACATACCAGTCAGCAAGAAGCTAGACTTGCTCAAGACATGAGACATGGCCACGCCATGAGAAACTTCTTTTAGCACCAAACTGTTATTTTAAACCCAAAAGATTTTTCTTTCAAAACCACAACCCTTCTTTAAAAACCTTGGAATTTTAAAACCAAACCAACAGAATTACGGTGAGTATCATAGAATGATAAAAGAGGAGTTGACAATAGAATACTTCACCTAGGCGTGTGACGAACACTACGAGTGTACCCAAATACGGGATGTGGGACGAACGCACTTCGAAGGAGCTTGCGGGCCTGACAGATAGTCAGGTAAGTGGTAACGTATCAACAAGGTACCCCATGTATGTATACATGCAGTGCACGAAACACGGGAAGTAGCCAACTCCACTCTACGGACCATGAGTAAGTTCAAAGCAGAACAGCTGGACACCCCAGACGATTAAGGAGAAGGAACTTAGCTAAGAAGTAAGGATAAAGAACTCAGAGAACCCATCTGAAGTTAAAGAATGAGGACTAGGAAGTGCAAAGGGCACAGACTAGTGAGTATGGACATTGAATATGTCTCAAAATTTTAAGCAAATACATGACAGCTGGAATAGATACCCAGCCTAAACACAGTAAGGAAAATGCCTATCGAGAACACAATAATGTCTAACAAACGACGGAGTTCCCAAGAACAAATACCAAGCTACCAGAGAGCATAATTCATCATTGGAGGGGATCTTAAACCTAGTCTAAAACACTAGGAGGAGTATAAACGGTCTACCCAAGAACGGGAGACATTATTACCCTAAAGGGGATAGCTTAAATACAATACCACAAGGCGGTATAGTAGACACGACATCATACAAGCGGATGTAACCGTAACAACAACACAAGACCAACGGTAACAACACAACAACCAAGCAGAAAACAAAGAACAAAATCATGAAAGAACGAACAAGCGTCATGATAAGAGCACGACAACTAGAATGAACACTCGGTTAGGACACCGAAGGGATTTCACTTAACAGGAAATACCCTCAACCACCAAAGGCACCAATTAGCACCAGATTGCCTAAGGGGCCTCCCATGAACGGAAGCGTGATGCAACAACTTGCTAGGGAGCCCAATAATACCTCCAACCTATAATGGTATGCAAGGAGTGGAAACATATATAAGTAGCTTGCAAAGAGCAGAGCTTGCAGCAATAAGGCTTAAAATCCATAAACCGACTACGTTATGTAACTTAAATGGTTGCAAAACCCACACCATTAATAGCAAGAATTGCAAAAGACATTGCTTCATACGACAAATCAATCAACAACTGAACCACCCAACTTGAGCTCAACATAATGAGTGGCTTGGAGTAATGGATACCTCAGTGTCACTGTCACTAGAGCATCAGTCTATACAGTTGACGAAGCTTTAAATTGCTTTTCATGCCTTCTATAGCAATGAGAGCACGGGGGCATAGGAGTTGTGATAATGCCAACAATGGCCTAGTCCACAATTGGACACTACAAGGAACCCAAGGGAAGGTACCCCTCGTTAACTGAAGACCACCCATGTGGTGAAGATGTGAACCCTTAGAAAAGGCTTCCATCAACAATAACAACAAACTTGCGCATGTAGTTATTGCCAAGAGACAATTGAACAAGGAAATGATATTTCCAAACCACTACGCCTAGAAAGAGGCTTGAGAGCAATTGTGAAAGCCAAAGATGAGTTGGTTAGTAGCAAACCCAGAATGTGTATAATGAGGATTGTAGAATCACATCGCTTAAAGAGCATAGAGACTCAAAGGAGTAAATACACTCCATATGCAACCAAGAACATAGTAAACCTCGTCATGAGACCTATGAGTGGAAACTAACCTCCCAACAAGAACTTTCACCTACCAGTGATTGAATACTCTTCAATTAAAGAACGGGACCAGAAAACCCTTGAAGTTCCTTGGGGATGTCCCGGTGATGTACATACAAGTGAAACTGCACAGCTAGAGCCTATAACCAATGCTCAGCGCTGGGAGACAGTAATTGTCAAGAACAAGCGGGTGTGAGTGCGTATCTTGACACATCAAATGACCAACGCTCAAGAGAGCTTGTAACCCGGTAAATTACGGCATCCATGGTCAACCATGATACTTGGTAAATTGTATCATAAATGATGAAGGAATGTGAGGTAAGCTAACCTACACATGAAACCTAAGTGGAAGAAGAACATCTCCACATTAAAATAATGACATGGCAGTATGCTACGACAACCGTCATACACATGAACATAGGAAACTACCGGTGTGTTCACACCATAAGGGAATGTTGCCAACGATGACGGCAATGAGTAAAGGCAAGCTACCACAGTAGCAGAGGCCGTGAAAACAATGTTGTATAACGAATAAGAACATGGTTTGCAATAAGCGACCACTATGAGAATGTAGTTAGACCATAATATAGGAAACAAACCATGAGCTGGACCCAGCGGGGTCGAGACGCAGGAATTGGTAGATAGACGGGGCATGGAAGCCTACAGTCTTAACCATGTAACAAAAAAAAACACACAAGGAAGTAATATTCATTCCTATGGCGATCACATAAGTGAGTTACTGCCAAGCGTTTACGCCTCTGCACTCTGTATTATGACTGAGTGTTTTGGTATTGCACTTGTACAACTACTGATCAAGTGGGATAGCTAGGAATATGGAAAATGTAAACCGTAGTAAACCCTTCTTTTCACCGACGAACATGGCATAAGCCAAGCAAGCTTAGCAACAAAACCGCGCGGCCTAAGGCCAAAGAAGCACGAAGAGTGTAAAACACACTAACAATCACAAGATGTGAATTCCATTGGAATAAAAAGTGAAATGAGACTTAAGAAAGTCATTAGGACCGACGCATAGAAAATGCAAGGTCATACAAGTAAAGAACACTTCACTGAACCAGAAGAACTGGTATAATTCAGAAGCTACTGACAACAGAGGAAGCACTACAACTAAGTAGTGACTTAACCTCACCCGACAATAAGTCGGAGGAACTTAGTGAATAATCGTGGGAGTACAAATAGTATGTATAATAGATTGCCAGCGAGCTGGTTAAAAATCTAAAACTCATTGAGTTCAAGCATGGTAAAAGAATACCACACTTGCTTAATAAACCTTATTCCCATCATAGAGGGATAAAAAGGTGATATGTAGCACATTTGAAATAACAAAAGAGCGAATTAAGCACTATAGTTATCAGGGTCGTGCAGCAGAAGCTAGTGAGCTCTAGCTAAGAGGTTAATGTACCCAGTAAGTATGAAAGAATGGCTATCAATGCCTTGAAGCCTGATAGGCTAGAACTGAATTAATTATGAGTTAAATAAACTCCTATAGGAATTCTTGGTGCAGGGACTGAACCATTAGTACGGTTAAGACCCTTGGACCAGAATCATTGTATAATAAACAGTATATAAGCTAAAACACTTCAGGATGCCCAAATCGAGTGAACCAATGTTCAATCATAACATATGGTAGATTACGTGGGCGTAATCCCTTTTAAGGGGGTAGAGCGAAAACCACTTAGTGTGAATTTCACTTATAAAACACGTAAAATATAAGGTGCGTAGCACAAATGAGAATTGATTTAATGATTGGTGCTTATGTTAAAAAAACATACGTATTCATTCACATTGTAATCATGGTAATTGGGCACGAGAGATGAGAATACCATAGGACGAATATAACCATCATGTAACTCCAGTGTGAGAGTATTGGTAAAGAAGAGTAGAGAAACTCTTGGGGAAATGATAATCCCTATAGTGTATGTCTAATTAAAGTTAGACATAGCATTACAATGCATGAGTCGGTATAAAACCGATGTAGAACCTAGAGGAAAGTGAGTTCCCTAGGTGATTGTTTCGAGACAATTGAGAATGAGTAGTGGACGGAACTCCACAAGTATTGTATCCCGTAGAGAAATTGTATGAAATGATTGAGAGTAGTAGATGAATGTAGCCATGAGTAGTGTATTCGTAGGTAAGTCATTGGAAGAAGTAAGTTGAGGACGACTGGATTCAGTAGGCATCGTATTCCGTAGTTAGAATATTTGAGATAATGGAGAGTAATGGATGGAAGTAGCGAAGGTATGAAGATTGATGAAATGAGCACTTAGATATTGAATCTCGGAGTAATGTATTTGGGAAGTAAATTGAGGATGATTGATGGACCGAATTCTATCATTTGGAGATTTATGAATTTGTGATTATGACTAGGAAGAGTAAAAAGATATAAATTGAAATAATTGAATTATTTGATTGTTTGAAACTGATGTGTGAAGTCGAACTTGATCCTGATCAGATCTAGGGAGACCGAACACAAATTGGGGGGTGGAAAGATAGTTTAACACTGATGCTGATCACATCAGGGTTGAATGATTCTTGAAGCTCCCCTCAAGTGGTCACAAGAATCACACATAGGATAAAAGTAATGAATATAAATTGGATTTTGGAGTTGTGTGTTTTAGAAAATTTCTAATTAGTAGTAGTGAAGTATTTCCCTCAGACTGAAGATTGAGAATTTGTTAGAAGCTTATACCGGAGAAGATAGTAGTATATCATGTGTAGTATTCCAAGGGCAGCGGGACATAGAGGATCCTGTGTCTAGATGGCCTGAGTGCCTGCGGGATTGTGTTGTGTATTGCATTGCTTTGGGGATAGCTTTGCACTGTATGTATGTATGTATGAACCTTGTAATGAAGAACCGGATGGTTGTTAGTAATGCGGGTTGGAGTAATTATTGCATATTGGTATGGCATGGTATGTAGAGACCTTGAGTAATGGATTTGGGAATTAGTAAGGAGGAAGAATGTATGGCTTTGGTATTAGGCAAGCATGAATGAGTAAGTATAGTAATCCTATAACCTCGACCAACTTTGCGGACAATGTTCTTAAGGGGGGTAGAATGAATACCCCAACCTTAAATGTAGTGATTAAATTTATCCTAATACGTATTTAAGGGCCTAATGGTGCCTAAGTAATATTGGTAAGGAAAAATAAAAGAAAAAGAAATGAAGAAATGCTTAAAAAGCAAAAAACGCTAAATAAGCGTTAAATAGCCATAGGAGGTACGAGACCTCGGTTAGCGTATTATATGGATTCTTAAGGCTTAATAAGGCCTAAATAATATATGGGAACAACTCCCGAAGAAAACGGATCCAAATAATGTATTAAAACGCTAATAGAGCTTTAGCGCACGTTTTCGAGGAAACCCGAAAACGTGACTTTAAGTGGTCAAACGAACCCGTAAAAATTATAAATCATTAAATAACAATAATTAAGCATTAATGGGAGATTAATAACCAATAAAATTAAAGAAACGAGAAAATTCCGGAAAACGGGCCCGGTTAGTGAATAGTACCGAAACCGGGTAAAATAACGAGCGTTTTCTGTAAAAGATGAAAAACGCTCCAACTAGTAATACATGTGGGGGCCGGTTTTTAGGGATTAAATAACCCCTCTCACACACTCACACACTAACTAATTAAATCAAAAAGAAAAAAAAAAAAAGAAAGTATAAAAGAGAGGGGGGATTCTCTCACCTCTCATTTCCCTCCTCTCTCTCCCATTTCTTTCTTCCCCACTGTACTCTATCTCTTCCTCCTCCCTTCTTCCTGCAATTTTGAAGCTCCCAACAGCAACAATGGCTTCCCTTCTTCTTCTCCATGCTCTACCTATGTGAGCTCCAAATGCAAAAATAAATATATATTCTTGCTCCCCTCATCATTCTCTACACTTCTCTCTTTTCAAAATCCAAAAATGAGGAAGTTCATCTCCATGGGTTTTCCCCATTCAAAGAGAAAATATCATCAATGGGTAGCTTGGAGTCTTCTCTCTCCATTAAGGTAAAAATCTCCACGAAAACTTCATGTTTTCTCCACATTCCTTTGTAACCGATTTTCACCCCTTTATAATGCTCCATTTTTTCTCTCTCTTTTGAGCATCAATTCAACCTTGCAATGGTGGTGGAATCACCTTCTTGAACCAAGGGCAAAAACCCCCTAAAACACTCCAAAGGTAAACCCTAAAATTAGTGGTCTAAACATTTCTATGAACTAGCATTAATTTAAGGGTTATCATGTTAATTATACTTGTTTTGTGTGCTTTGGTTGATGGGAATGGAGTTTGGAAACTCTATTCCCCATATAGCCGATTTGTGCAAGAAGAAAGAGAGGAGAGATGAGAATTGGAAAAGAATTAAGGAAATATAAGCTCAAGGTAAGAGCTCTTTCTTAATGCTAAGTTTTAATGCATTAGAGTAATGGGAATGGGTAAACCAATTTAAATAACCCAAAATAATGTATTAGTATTGTAGTTGTGGAAGTTTAAGTATTTGTGAGCAAGTATGTGGATTGTAGGCCTTGGAGCCAAATGTAATGTGTATGTGTGTTGGCATTGTAGTTGAGGAAGTATTGATGGATTAATATTGTTTTGATTGCTGGTAGGACCCTTGTATGGGTGTGGCTAGTTTAGGAACGAATTTGGTGAGGAAGTATGTGTATGGATTAGTGAGAATTGTAGGTAAACTATGGAAAAATTTTGGTAGGAATATGTACATTTATGGTGACTTGGTGATTGGGAGAACCAAGGTATGCATTGGATTGAGTAAGGAGGTTTAGTAACCTTGGGATGGTAATTGGAGGATGAGAACAAAGTATGTAAAATCTGTAGCATGAAGTATTAAGATGCATTGGAGAAACTAGGAGGAACTAGGTGTATTTGGAGAGCTTAAAGTGTGTAGTAAACCACCTTGTAACAGATTTTGAGAGGGACTAGATAATGGGGAGGATTTGAGTGGAAGGTAATGTAATGAGGATACTAGTAATGGCATTGGTAGAGGGAGTAATAGATGATAAAAGCTGTTGTAGAAATCTGTAGCATTTGAGAACAAAATTGGCATAAGTGCTGAAGTGTAGTGAAGGAAAGTTATGTAAGTGGATTTAGAAATGAGTAAGAATTTGGTGGATGAACTAAGGCAATTTTAAGGGCCTAAGTAGTGTTAAAACATGTGGGATTACATGTAGAAAGATTGGGTGGGTAAAGAAAGAACTGAAAACAGATTTTTAAAACTGAAGTACTGGGCCGGACCGACCTTGGGACCGAACTTGCAAGGTCGGTCGAGCCTTGAAATACAAAGACGGGAAGTCTACTGGAATGGACTGACCTTGGGGACCAGAGTTGCAAGGTCGGTCGGCCTAAAATTTTTCCGTAATGTAACCTACTGGAATGGACCGACCTTGGGACCGGACTTGCAAGGTCGGTCGGCCTAAAATTTTCCCGTTGTGTAACCCACTGGAATGGACCGACCTTGGGACCGGACTTGCAAGGTCGGTCGGGCCTGAATTTTTCCAGCGTATTAACTTACTGACTTCGATCGACCATGGGTCCGACCCTGGGTAAGGTCGGTCGAGTCAAAACAAATATATATATATGATATATAGTTATCATAGTGGTATATATTATATATATATGCCTATACACATATGTATATGTATATGTAGTAGTACATCATTAATGGAATGAAATGGAAAGGAAGTACACATATGAGTAAGAAAACGAGTTAAGAAAGTAGTGAGTATAAGAACATTAAGTTAAACTAAAATAAATAACGGGATAACGGGGTAAGTACGAGAGTAGTAATCATGTATGTAATGTAATGCTTAGTATTAATTGAACCATTTGGCATGTAGTCATTGATTCGAGAATAAGACTCGGGGAACGAGAGTGAACCAAAGGAACGTGAGGACACCCGGCAAAGTAAATCCCGGTGAAAGGTATGATTTCCTCATGCTCTGTATCCTAACCTGGTTACCCCGATTTGTGTGCTTATGTGATCACTTAAATAAGATAAATGCACGAATTGGACTTTCATTGCACTTAATTATGTTTGGACTATATTGTTCTTGTTGTATTCTCTTGAACATTTAGTTTGTATAATTCATGAAATATATGGATGAGAATGAAGTGTATGTATATGTGGATGTGTACTTGTGTAGTGTGTTAACCCATGGTATGGGGGTAATGACTTCTACTAAATCCTAACTACCTAACTCCTAACTTGAGTATTGAGTAAAATGGAATGAGTAGAAGTCCGATATAGTTTCAGCCACGCGAGAGAGGATAAGGAAACACAAGAGGTTGGATCCGAATCCTGGCTGTAATCTTTTCCATGGACCAATCCCTTGAATGGGTAGCATCCTGGATTAGTGGGCCACCCTAAAGCCCGATGGTGGGATGTAGTAATCCCTGCCCGGAGGTCATACTGACTAGACTTGAGTAAAGTAAGTAAGAAGTAAAGTATTGTATGTGTATTGGTCTTGACTAGTGTAAGTCTTGACCTTGAGTAAAAGAGTATTGTACACCCGAGTAACCCGGGTGTGTAAAGAAGCTAACAAGCCTTATGTATGAATTGGAGAAGTGTATCTCCGTATTGCGGTGAGTATTCGGTAAGTAAGTAGAGGTTGACTTGTATTGCTTCCTTGTATGTAATGTACTGTGTGTATGTATGTAGACCTTGTGAAGTATTGTATTAGTATGAATGAAAGCATGTATGTATGTATGTATGTATTAGTAAAATGAAATGCATGTATTCGACCAAGTGGTCGGCGTACCTCGCTAGTACGCGGGGTATGCGGAAGTCATATGCAGCGAAAGCTGAGCCCCTAGGGGCAACATTTTTAGTGTGCAGGTACCCGAAGCAGTATGGTCACAGAAGAGACCGTGGACATGCCTAGATTACTAGGAATGAAATGTAGGTAGTAGAGAATGATAATGGGCTTGTAGCCTTGAAGTAGTAGTGTACCAAGGGGTACACCATATGTATTGGAAGTATGTAGTTTGTGAGGAATGGGTAGATGTAGACTCTTAGTGAGTATGTATGGACTTGGAAGAAGAAGTATTTTGTATTTGTATTTGGAACTTAGTAAACTCGGTATGTACATTGTAATATTGTATTGAACTTATGGAGCATTGTATGAAATGGAGCATTGTAGTACTTGGTTAGTAACTGGAGTATACAATGTAATTGTGTAGTACTCGGATATTTTGGTCCATCAGACCGATGTTGTATGTAGTAGTAGCCTTGTTAGTCACGTGGGTGGCTAACGACATTGTATCACCCACCGTTGAGTAAGTATGTATCCGCTACGTGAGTATGAACGTATAAGGAGATTGGACGGTAATGACGGTATTAGCGGTAGGGGTGTTACCGTACGTGAAGAAGACTACTCAAACATAGGAACGTAAGAGAAGATAAAAGGGTAAGAGATATCCACAGATGAGTTGAGGTATACTTAATGGATGAGGGCTCAATATCCTTCTTCCTCTTTTTTTCCTTCTTCTGTTCGCTTCGGTCTTCGTTCTCGCTCGTGTGTGTGGTGTGTGTGTGTTCAAATGAAGAGTGAAAGTGTAATCCCCCAAAACATTTGAAAATTAATCCAATTTTACCTCGCTCAATTCCACATGTCCAAGCGAAGGATTAAAGCAGTGACGTCCGAGTCAATTGCTCAATAAGTCTCATGTAAGATTGGTATTCGGGCAAGACAAATGAGTAGTTCGCATGTGTTTGCTTCATGGTTCACGTCCGGGTGAGATCTACTTGGCTGTTGTCTAGCCGGACTCATACTCAAACAGTTATAGCTACGGAGTTCTAACTCTCGACCTTTGTCCTGACTTATATGTAAGGACGCAGGGTCAGAGGCATGTCTTATACAAGGCATACATTCTTCATTTTAGCTCTGATTTTCCACCCGTGTGTTGCTAATCCTTGAGCGGTGAATGCTTCATCCATGCACTCGAAAAGCTTTTTTTGTATCTTTAAATGTAACAACCCAGTAATCAACCCACTTGTGAGATATTGTCCGCTTTGGGCCGCACCCGCACGGTTTTGCTTCCGGGTACCGTCCCCAAAAGGCCTCTCACAAGGCAAGAGTATCCCTACACTATAAGGTGTGGTTCGTGCGCTCTCCCGATCGATGTGGGAGGTGACCCCTACACTGGGTATCACACTCTACCCCCCTTGGGAGCCCAGCGTCCCCGCTGGCACACCGACCTGGGCCTGGCTTTGATACCATCTGTAACAGCCCAGTAATCAACCCACTTGTGAGATATTGTCCGCTTTGGGCCGCAGCCCGCACGGTTTTTGCGGGGTACCATCCCCAAAAGGTCTCTCACAAGGCAAGAGTATCCCCACACCTATAAGGTGTGGTTCGTGCGCTCTCCCGATCGATGTGGGAGGTGACCCCTACACTGGGTATCACATTAAATCATGCTCAAATGAGATCTTACCTAAAAATAAGCAAAATGTACAAGTTCACAAATATTAACAAAATTTTCTATAAAGTGAAGAAAGTAGGTTATAGAGCACATAAATGAAGTTGAATATAAACCCTTTAATTACATATTTTCACCACTTATCAGGTCAGGCCTAAGATATTTTTTAGGGGGTTCCTATTCGCAGTACACAAATTAATATCACCACACCAGTACAAATTTTTTTTTAAATCATATTGACGTTGTAAACATGTAATGATATGTCGCTGTGTTTTTTTTCAAAAAATGATATCTGAAATACCCAAACTAATAAAACATGGATTAAATATCTAATCACATTAATTAAGGCCTAAACATTCCTTAAAAGTCAACTGAGAACAACAGTGGTCAACACAAAGCAAGATGTTGCACCCTTTGACTGGTGAGGGTAAATAAATACCCAAATGAACTTCTTAGGACCTAAAGATTTGTCCTAAGCATATTAACACATTACTAAACATATTACAATCGTTGGACAACACTCCAACACAAAGAACAAGCATTTACATGCTTCAAGGTCAAAAAGGGCAAAAATGTGCTCTAAGAAACCTTACAAATCAAATGACCTCTAAATGATATAAAATTGGATACCATGATCACATATCATGTAAGGAACACAAAAAAACCGTTGTCAAAGAAAACCAAGCTCAGAAAACACCTTACGACACAAAATGTGCACTAAAACTCCTAAAGCACATTTTTGTGTAATTGCCTTCTAAATTGGTTTTAAATGGGCTAAAAGGTTATAATTACCTTTAAATATAATAAAATATCATATTATATGATATTAGGAATTTAATTCCAGAAATTTACAAATTTTTACAAAGTTAATATTAAAATATTAATAAAACCCTAAAGTGGGGCCCGTTTGGGTCAACATTGACTAAGTTGGTCAATGTTGACCATTGACCACGAATTGGACTGCATAAAATCGGTTCACTAAGTCTCCTAACAGACCAAGAGACAAGTCCCATGTGACAATTAAATATATCCCTTTACTTTTGCATAAAATAAGTAAAAGTTAACTTTAACATATTAAAACACAAAAGTAGCTTACCACTTGCTTACCATGTGAGCCAGCTGATTTTGGAGCCTCATTTCCTCCTCATTATACGGTTGATTCCAAGGCTCCAAGCAAGAACAAGACAAGAGTGATGAGTCACCTTACAATAATGATTAAAGTAACATTATTAGTCCATTTTGAATCAAATTGGAGTCAATCATTCACCACCTTTCTCAATGTAGGCCGGCTGCCTCTTGCCCTTGTCTCCATCGGTTAGGCAACTCCAATCAAGCCTTGGTGAGTCATCAAAGCAATAATGACATAAAAAAATGCAAAAAAATGACATTAAGGACAATTTAAGCTTATCTCCTTCATTTCTCCATTCCAGCCGAAAGTGCATCAGCCAAATGCTCTCTTTGGTTCCTCTCAACCGTAGGTAAGCACTCCAAGCACCATTGATGAGAGCTCAAGCTCTAGGTAAGCTCCTAAGGCATAAAAATGCCCATTTTCTTCATCTTTCTTTCCTTTTTCCATGATCTACACTCCAACCTTTTCTATACATCTATGTAGAGTGTTTTGGAGGTTAAAAGAAGGATAAATTCGGCCATAACAAGATCTAAGGAGAAGAGTTCAAGTTTGACCATTTAAGGTAAAAATGTGCTCTAAGCACATATCTCTTCTTCCTTGTGAATTTTGGTTGTGAACCTTGGTTCCCTAGCCTTTTTTCTTCTCCTTTTCATGTGGATTCAGTTGGTATACCAAGATCTACAAGGAGTAGCTAGATCCAAGCCAAAAACACCATTTTGGCATCTTAAACAATTTAAAACTTAGCTATCTTCCAAGCTAGTTACCCACGGTTTTGTACCTGTTATTAAGAGTGTTTTGATACTCTTTCTTTCTGAAAAAATAGGGCCGAGATCTCACTCCAACAAACTTGGAGATTTAAGGTAAAAAATCCATGATTTTCATGACTTAAATTACTTCCCATGGTTAGCTCATGTTTGGAGTTTAATCATGTCTTGTTTTCTACATGTGGACAAGTAAATCAAGCTGTGGAGAAATTCTCCTTAAGGTGGCCGAATCCAAACAAGGCTTACCTAAGCTAAATCAAGGTATAAATCACTTAAACATTAACCTTGTTTAGTTAATATGTTCTAAAGCTATTTCTAATTAATTGCCATGAGTGAAGAAGTATAATAAGGTCATGTTTGACCTTAAAATGATTAAGGAATGGTTTAATAAATCTTATGACTTATTAAACAAGCATAAATGTCAAATTTAAGACATTATGTGGAAGTTTGGTAATTAAATGAAAAACTATGGTGAGGGCCGAAAGTTTATATGTATTTTGGGACATTTATGTGTAATTTATTTTGTGAGCAAATGTTTGTAATAAGGCCATGTACTTTAGGCCATTTTATTTATGCATTTATAAGCTTTTATTTAAGTTTAGGTGATATATAATTATTACCGAAAAGAAATGGGGTATTAGATGTAATTAAATTAAATTTGGGGGGCTTTATAAAAATAAGGCCGAAAGTTCGAGTTAAAAAGGATTTAAAATAAAGTTTATAAGATTATATAAAGTTTTGGGGTTAAATGGTGATTTCTAGAAAGTTTGGGTTAAAACCGTAATGGTACATTGTACTTTATACTGGATCATTCGATACGTTCGATATACAATTGTGGTTTGTGATATTAAATGATTGTTTGGATTGGATGGATGGTTAAATGTTTATGAGTATTTGGATGGATGATTGTGTATATTATACATGTTTATTACAGTATTGTTTATAACTGTAAAATGGTAAGCATGAAACCAATCTAATAATAAGATGGTTAAAATGACAAGTGACCATTAGGGTCCAGGCCCGGCATACTCAGCGTCTATCGCTGATACTACACCATTGCAGGTTGTTGATCATTGTCGAAGCCGAGAGCAGGAACAGGGTAATTGGAGTTTTACTTTTGTTACCACACATGGAGATGTTGTGTAGCAATGAGGATGGTGAATTGTATTATGGTAAGGATGTGTATTTCAGGTTTGGGTAGACGCTCACTTGTCGATGTTTATGGTTTATGGACTTAGTATGATGTATAGGAGTTTCTCGTTATCACGGCGGTTAGCAGTTGTTTATGTTGGAAGTTGGATGTAGTTTGGCTTCGTTGCTCGCATGGGCGAGTAATGGCCGGTGACACCCGAGTGAGTGTTTGTAATTTTTTATTTTCCGCTGCGAGACGTTTTTTATTTATGCTACGTGAGAGATTATTACGAGATTATGGAGAGGGGTGTTACAAAAGTGGTATCAGAGCGGAGTACCGCTCTGATGACGAGAAAGTAGGTTAAGACAGTGAGCTTAGGACTTGGGAAATTTGGGAAACGTCTGTGAGATATGAGACGATTCGTCTTAGAAATATATTGTGTCTAGTGACGTAAATTGCGTGACATAGTAGCCTTTAAGGCAATTCAATATCTGTTGGTTGGGTACGGTAATTTACCAAGTATTTGTGATACTGTACTACAGATGTCTGGGGGAACTAGAGGGCGTGGTACTGGAAGAGGTGGAGGGGTGACCCCGGCATTCCAGGAGTTGCGGAGACGGTTGCAGCCGTTCTTGCACAGCTGGGTACTCAGATAGGAGGAGCACCAGCCCACCCGCCACAGCCCAGGGAAATGAATTGGCTGAAGTCAGTTACAGAGACCCGACCACCTACATATTCTGGGGAACCAGACCCCGTAGCTTTGGAGCGTTACATTGTTGAACATGAGAAGGCCTATGAAGCTTTACAAGTACCTGACGACAAGAAGGTCGCCATTGCTGCTTTCCATCTGAAGGATGCAGCCAGCACTTGGTGGAGGTTGGTCAAGGACCAGTACCTGGCTACGCCCGACTTTTCGTGGGCTGCCTTTGTCGAGTTACTGAGAGGGAAGTATTACCCGGCGCATCTCAAGCAGAAAAAGCGCCATGAGTTTGAGACATTGACCCAAGGAGGTCTGACCGTGGATGAGTATTACGCTCGATTCATTGATCTGCTGGACTTCATCCCCGGTGTGGATTACTCAGAGACCGTGAAGGTCGAGAAATTCCGGGGAGGACTATTGTTTCGCATCCAGATGGCGATGGGTGCTACCCTCTACACTTCTATCCAGGTATTAACATGAAAGCTATTATTTTTTTTTTACTTACCACATTACCAATTGACCTTGCGAGAACTTACCAATGAGATTCTAGGAGTGTTACGAAGCTGCCTCGAGGACGGAGCTAATGCTCCAAACTCGGGAAGAGACTCTCGGGGCAAAGAAGAGGAAGAACCCTGAGGGAGTGTCTGAGGGTGGAGGAGCATCTCCAGGCGATGGCCAAAAGAAGGGAAAGTGAGGACTTATCCATTCTTGATTACTTATCATATTAAATACCTTATGAATGCTGACCCGAAACCTTGAACAGGAAATTCTTTCAAAAGAAAGGGCAACAGGGTCACCAGGGAGCAAAGGAAAAGAGCCCGTCCTTCGGTTGACGGCCCAGCTATAGATGCTCAGCCTCTGAGATCTGCACCTCCTAAGGGTGAGAACACCTACCTCTTAAATTGAATTGTAACCTTAACCTTTATATCAACAGTTATTGACTTAAACTAAATACTATCATCAGGCACCGGACAGCCTCAGCGCCATTTTTACTGTAAGCGTTGTGGGAAAGACCATCCTGGGGTCGACTGCGAAGGCCGCAAAGTTGTCTGTCGGTGCTGCAAGAAAGAGGGCCACAGGGAATTCGAGTGCTGGATGAACCCTGAGAGCCGTAATTACAGGCCACCAAAGAATACTCAGAAGACCTCAGCTGGAGGATCTGGAGTACCACGAGGCGGTCAGGATGGCCAGACATCTACTGATGCTGGAGCCCGAGGGCAAGGGAGTAGATAGGGCATGAGTACCCTGACTCCACGAGACCGCTGGTGGAAGACTTTTACCTACTATGTGTGTACTTATTTTGGATGTTAGACAAGACTTGTTATAAGTATGTGGGAGTGTGTCATTGACCACTCCTTTCTGTGTATGACTTTGGAGACTAGATTTGTGTACTCGGTACCAATAAGCTTTAAACCTTGACTGATTATATATATGACAGGATGTTAAATCTTACATTATCATGTAGCCCATACTCAACGACACAGGGTCAATGAGACCGGTGATTACTGAACCAGAATTTCCATCTGCATGGCGCACTTACTATGGCAAGCGCTATGACAAGTAAACCACTGAAATTTCCACCTACCTTGCGCACTTGACAGAGCAAGTGCAGCAACAGCACTGCAAACGCAACTGCAACAACTACTACTTTTTAGTCTTTTATTATATATATACCAAAAAAAAATGTTTTTCAAACGTTTCATACAACCTCTAAGATAAGAAACCTATGCAACTTTGGAAGGACCGTTAGTCCAACCACTGCAACTGGAGAAATTATACAGCCACTGCGACTGTAAATCACACCAACTTAAACGTTCAAGGAATTTTCAGACAAGGCGTATTAGCCAAATACCAACAGGGTATACCCGCATTTAATGCTAATCACTACTAGTGATAAATGTTTAGTCCTTGTGGACAGCATACCCTTTGTAGATGCACCACCGTCAGTGAGGGTGGTTGGAAGTGAAGAGCCAAGTTGCTCAAGCTATCATGCAATCTGCAATATATCCAATTAACGGATGATGGAAAGAATGTGAACTATGGATGAGTTGTAATTATGATAAACAGGGAGAAAGGAATATGTGTTGTACTCAATGAGATCGATTTAGGAGAACCAAGTTTGCTAAATATAGCACGAATTTTATTTTACTCCGAGTTGAATAATATCAGTGTATGATACAAATTACCACTGATGCCACCAGGGCAATAGCACTTATTACAGGATAACTGATAACATGAACTATTAGACAAAAAAACAAGAAGAAGACAAAAAAAAGGGGATATCCATCTAAGGGAGATTGACAAAAGAATACTTCACAAAAACCGTGTGGCAGACATTACCAGTTTACTAAACGAGACATGGGACGACCGCACTCCGATAGGAGCATGTGGGCCGGACAGACATATTTATGAGTTAGTCGGGTAAGTAGTAATGTATCAGTACGGTAACCCATGCAAGTAGACAAGTAGTGTTAGGAACACGAGAAGTAGTCAACTCCATACTAGGGACAGTAAGACGGATTGCCTCGAAGATGGACGAGAGAGCCACAGTTAAAGCAACGGGCTAGTGAAATCAAGAACTTTTAACACAAAAGAGCAGTAAACAATATACAGAAAAGACAGGAAACCTTTCAAGGACGTGAACACTAAGGACAGGAAACCAAAGGAAAAAAAGTAAAAACCATTATGGAAAAGTAATATGTAGAACCCTCAAAAGGATCGAGCAAACTCTCGCAATCCAGAGGAAATCTACCCGATGATATGGACATAAACGCGTGACTACGCAAGGATAAAAGACAAAGCTATATAATAGCAGATACATTAAGCAAGGAAAAAAAATGGACTTGGATTATACCACTCACATGATAACTCGCTCAACTTATCTGTTTGACTCATTAGATATTAGCTGCTGAGAGTTTACGCTCTACACTCGTATGACTGAGTGTTTTGGTATTGCACTTGTGCAGTTATTTAATCTAGTGGGGATACAGAAAGATGCAATGGATATCAACACGAGTGTGTATAAAAGAACTACAACAGTGTGTTACTCTGGAACAAAACCACCAGGAGACATGGATGACAAATATCATCTTTGTGGACATATAGGCTGGTACGTCTTAATATTACAAAGACAAGTGCAAAGAGCACTAAGTACTAACAGTAGCCAATGTCATATACACCTCAAGCTGAATATCAGTGAGAGAAGACACACGCATGTATGCTAGTGATCCTAATGAGAGGATACACAAAAAAAAAAGAGGCTAACTGAGCCTATGTTCATGGGTCTGCAACTCATACGGAGCGAGTGGGCCCATTAGAACGAACTTAGGAGAGAGCACAAACAATTCAGTGCATCACCTTTATGTTGTGGAGCCTAGAAAGGCTAGAATCATACCCGCCCTCTGATATGAGGATAATCCATGAGTTGGAGAACTCTTTGAGAGCCAAGTATCCAGCGCTCCTTGTTGAGCGGCTGTAGTATACTTGTGGGGTACGGGGCGTAACCCTTTTTAAGGGGGTAGAGCCTCTTGGCTGTGCACATGCGTGCACTAAATTTTGGTTGTTTCGTATGCATTGCATACAAGGTATTGGGGGTGTGCGGGGCATACGAGGTGTTTGTTTAGTATGCATGGAATACAGTGAATGTTAAGTATGCATAGCATACAGTGAATTGGTTTGTTGGTTATGTTTGGTAGCGGGGCGGGCGTTGTTTTGGTATGTTTGTGTGTGATGTACACTTGTATGTATGTATCTTACGAGATACTGTATGAATGTCGAATTTACACCCATGTGTGTAGTACTCTTCTTATGCTATTTGTGATATGTATTCATATTGCTTTATAGAATGATTACATATGATATCGCCTAGATACGAAATGAATCATTAGATATGGAATGTGGAACAATGTTATGTTATAGACACCTCGGAGAGGTCGTCAGGGTTTGTAGAACTGATAGGAAATGATGGTGCTGATGGATCACCTATATCCATATATGATTGAACTAACGCCACAAAGTGATGGCTATGTGCTGTATAAGCACAACACGATGTATGAAATGAATATCACATAGATATACATTATGGGAACAATGGGTAGTTATTATATAATTATATATACTTACTACTTGATTAAGAGACTCGGGACGAAGTCTTTTTAAGGGGGTAGATTGAAATACCCCTGAAATACCCCAAACCTTGGTATGTTGTGTAAATGTTAAACTATGGTATTTAAAGGCAAAAAGTGCCTTAGGAACATCAGTGTATAGTGTAAACCATAGTTAAAACGCAATAAAACAGAGACACGGTTCGAGCAAAACATGCTCTAAGCTTGGAGTAAACTTGGTTAGGACCCAAAGAGCCTACCAAGATTTGATAATATTTAATTATGATTTATAAGGCTAATTAAGTCCTTAGGAAACCTGGTGGACAATGAAACCAAACAAAACACAAATAAATACCTTAAGGTCAATATGGGCTAAATGTGCTCTAAGCTTGGGATAAATTGTATAAGACCTAATGGTCATACCTATACTTATAAATATGTTAATGAACATATTAAATCATTTACCAGGGAAAACCAAGCTTGAAAACAAGTTAAAACACCAAATGTGCTTTAAGGAGTTTAAAAGCACGTTTTTTGAAAAATTGTCTTGTAAATGAGTTTTGAATGGCTAAATGTCCCATTACTCTTTAATTAACATGTGTACTATATAGTATCACATTTGGAAGTCTATATTAATGGGAAATCAAAAATTCACTTCTATGTGCCTTGTTTTTATGAATAGTAACTTTTATAAGCTAGTTTGTAACATATGTTGTTATAAGTAATTAAATTGGTCAACAAAGATATTATACCCTTCTAAGTATATGGGGGCCGATTTTTATGAAGGTGAGTCACCACCATGTAAAAATCAATTAAGGAAAGGAAGGGTAGGAAGGTAAAAAGGAGGAAGTTACCTTTTAATACAAATATCTTGTTAAAGCAAGTTCTATCTTCATTTCTCCTTTCCTTCTTCATTTCACACGTCTCCAACCTCCCTTCTTGCTCTCTTTTACGAGCTGCTACAGCTACACCAACACCACCATTGTTTTCCATCTTTGACCACTTGTAACTCCTAGCTCCATGGTCCAAATTCAATTCCAAGACCACCATTCTTCTAGTTGGAGCAAGCTCTACACTTCTACCTTTTCAAATCTTCAAGAACTCAATTTCAGTGCCAAGGAGATTCACCATTGATGGAGCTTGAGCTCACCTTTTCACATATTATTGTTCTCCTTTGCTTCTAGGTAAGGAATCTCAAAGAAAAATCGAGTTTCCTCTCCTTTTAGTACATGGCCGAAAATTCACCTCACCATGGTGTCTTTACCTTGCTTGTTTTAGCTTCATTTGAATCTTCCAAGGGCTTGGTGGAGTCCTCTCTTGATATATATTCAAGCTCTCTTTCCATTCCAAGGTAAAACAATCATTTTAATACCTTAAGATAATATATGTAAACCTAGGGTTTACAATGAGATGAAGCATAAAGCTTATATACTCATTTCAATGTTGGTATATTGTTTAGTAGTTGACAAGGAATCAAGTACCTTACCGGTTTTATAAGGAAACAAGAAAGAAGTTTGGGTGGAAGAGAGGTAAATATGCTATCTCGATGTGGTTTAATGCCTTAGGAGAAATGAGCTTATAATGCTTGTTAAAACTACCTAAAGAGCAAATGGTGAATGACTTAGTAAAGTGTTCTCAAGGAGACTAGTAAAAGAACATATGTCTTGGTGTATGTATTTGCAGGTCAAAGGCATATATATTGTGGAAATTCAGTGTTTAAGGTTTATGCAATTTAAGGGCCTAAGAGCCATGTTATTTAAGGGCCTAAGTGCCAAGCAATTTAAATTATGCACTATATGGTGATGTAGTGTAAATTTGGTGAAGTTTATGGTGAGAAAATTCTTGGTGGATTTAGGTGTTCTTGAATGAAATAAGGTAAAAACCTAAGTGTTTGGATGTGAGAATATACAAGAGAAGCTATGGCAAAATTTGGAAGATGTACTAAGTGTTTTAAATGAGTTTTGGTGAACTAGGAAGTGTTAAAGATGAACAAGTGTCCTACTAGGGAAGAAAGCATGAATTAAGGTGATTTAGAGTGATACAAGGATTTAGGTGTTGCCTTGGAAGTTCTAGGAATTCAATATGTGTTTTTGAGAATGTATTAAAGTCTTGGAGAAGTTTGTTTAAGGTTTAGGAATGTTGATGTACAAGGAGGAAATGATGTTGGTAAGATGTGAAAAAGGAGATTTAATTAGTAAGAAAAGAAGTTTGAGAGATGATGTTAAGGTGTAGAGGAAACACCTTGGTATAGTGGTCATTATTGGTGAAATACCACTTAGAAATCTTAGGGAGAAAACATTCCAAGTGCTAAGAATTTGTAAGAAATTTGTGAATGATAAGATGGTTTTGGTGTGTGATTTAAAGAGTTTAGTACATGGCTAAAGGTGTGTTTGAGGTGCCAAATGATGTTAGAGCACATTAGGAGGCTTGAGGAAAAATTTGGAGAAAGTTTAACAATGAAAGGGAAGTTTCTGCAGCCGACCTACCCAGGGGACCGACCCCAGTCTGGGTCGGTCGGGCTGAAACTGTGAAGTTGGATGTTCTCTGCAGCCGACCTGTTATAACCCGTACAATTTGTACCTTATGTTATATCAGTTGCAATGTTATTCTAAGTTGGATTATTTATTTCTTTTCTATCAGTTGGACACCGGCGGTATTGTTCTAATTGTAGAGGGCAAGGAGGTCCATCTATTAAAACAATTAAGGTAATTGTTTTCCTTAATTAATAAGGAGTGGGAGCCTTATTTAATTATTCACCATCTAATTGTTTTACATCGTCAGTCCATTCGTGAGGAGCGTCTCGATCGTGGTTTGAACGACAGTTACCTCTCTTCCCTTCTCTCTCTCTAATTCCTCCTTTGCTGAAGCGTTGAATGATCTACTGCAATCTGGTTGGGATCTCTGCTGCTGTGTAATCCGTTGTCCGCCTTCAGGTTTGATTCTCGAGATTCAGATTAGTATTAGAACAAGTTCCTCTCCTCTGCAGTTTCTGATTTTGATTGATTGTTGTGATGAACTCAGCGATTGTGCTCTGCGTTTGGATTCGTGTTCTGTGTGTGGCTGTGCTCTGTGAATTGCTGGGGTTCTGCACTCAATTTCAGGTTTGTGGTGCAGAAAGTTATACAGTTTTGAGTTTCCAAATTCTAGGTTTCCTTCGAATGTTTTCTGATTGCTGGACTTTGATTGTGGAACTCAGTGGCTGTTGTCTGTATCGGATTGTGGTTCTGCGTGGTTGGGCTCTGCTGTCTGATTCGGGATTTGTCTGCTAATTGAGGTAGGTGGTTACTCGATTCAGTTTGGAAGTTCAGCCATGGGGTGTTGCAAGATTGTTGTTTTGTGTGTGATTCTATTAGCGTTTTGTTGTGATTTTGGATGGCTAAACCCCCATGGTTTCCTGTTTTAATGTCTGATTTGGTGTGTGTGCTTAATTGGCAATTCGTGGTGTTGAATTGCGTTGTTTTTCTGCTCTGTTCGTCTTCTGAAATTGCAGTTTTCGCACTGTCCGAACTTCTGTCCGAGCTTTGAAGTTCGGACAGTGCGTTCTTGCCTTACTGATTTTCAAGTTCGGGGTATGTCCGAACATCTGTCCGAACATGATGTTCGGACACACCCTCAGGTTTTCCTCTGATTTAAGTTCGACCTGTGTCCGAACTTCGACGTCCGGACACAAGGTCGGACCTTCCGCGTGTTTTCCCGTAAAACCTGTCCGAACATCCGTCCGAACTTGGATGTTCGGACATTCTGAATTCCTCTATCTGATTTCAACTCGACTTGTGTCCGAACATTGATGTCCGGACACAAGTTCGGACATTTGGCTTTCTCTGGTTTCTGAGTCTCGACTTGTGTCCGAACTTCGACGTCCGGACACAAGTTCGGACACCCCTCTGTTTTCACAACTTCTTCGTTTGAACTCCGATTTGAGTGCCGTCTGCGGCATTGGATTCCTTATGTTCTGTACTACTGATTTATGAGTGTTTTGGCATATTTAAATGCAACTTTGCTTCTGTTTAAGCAATCCTTCTGTTTTGGGACATTACACTTTGTTTCTGAGCCGTGAATGGCTGGGTCGAGCTATTCCGTGGTATACCATGTAGACGTCATTCCGAGTGTGGGTCATTCCCTTTCTGTTCTGTGGGGTTGACGAACCCTTTGGCTCTTTCGAGTCATTTCTGCGTTGCCGAGAGACCTGGTATGGTCTATGGGTCTCCGACCCTTCTGAGTGTGTGCATTGTGTTTTGTCCCCTTTCTGTTTAAGTGCTCTGACTGTTTCTGATATGGGAACCCCTTGAGTTCCACTCTGTTTCTGTTCTGAAAGCTTCTGGATATTGAGAATTGTGGATAAATGCTTATCTTCTCCTTCTTCTGTTTTCAATTGTTTTGAGCGACCTTACTGATGACGGTCGCTGCTTACTGGGCATAGTTGTGTGCTCATTCCCCTACTTCTAACATTTTTGCAGATTGATCAGCGAGGATCATCTAGTTCTGGAGCTATAGTATTTAGCTTTTATGTTCATTCAGTTTGATACTTTGAGATGTTGTAGCCTTCGGGCCTTATACTTTTGACTTCTGTTTCTGACTCAGTTTCGTATTTGGGATTTTGGTATTTGTTCCGCTGTATTTGAGTACATTGGTTTACAATTTTGTAAACTTTTTTTGGGCCTTTATTGCGTTTGAGTGTTTTAGAGCCTTGCGTTATTAGGTAGTAATACGCGGCGTGTAGCACCCTTAACTCTTAGGCCGGTTTTAGGGGTGTTACATTTAGTGGTATCAGAGCCAGGTTTGGCTTTCTTTGGTGTCTGTGGGTGTGTTTGCTTGTGTGAGAGTCAGTTGTGACAGTGGTTGACAGTATGAGTTAGTTCTGACAAGTTTTGGATTTGTATATCTCAGAATGGCTCCTCGTAGGACACCAGTGACCCCTCAGGGAGATGCTGCGGATGTAGTGCAGCAGTTTGTGACGCAGTTGATGCAGACGATGGCTGCAGCTGCTGGGGGAGCTGGTGGAGGAGCTGGTGGTGCTGGCCCAGCAGGGGCGAATGCCGTGGGAGGCCGAGTCCGAGCACTCCAGGAGTTCATGAAGCTAAAGCCACCTTCTTTCGACGGCTGTGGCGACCCTCAGGAGGCGAGCCATTGGATTACTGAGGTCGAGGACCTGCTGAGAGTGATGGGGTCGGAGGACGACCAGAAGGTAGACTTCGCCACGTTCCTCTTCAAGGGGGAGGCGAAGGAGTGGTGGCGCATGGTGATGGGTAGACATCCCCAGCCTTGGACCTGGGATCAGTTCTGCTTGGAGTTCAACAAGCAGTTCTATCCGGATGTCTACAAGGACCAGAAGATCAATGAGTACAACCGGCTGCGTCAGGGAGAGATATGTCTGTAGAGAGTATGAGGAAGTTCGTGACCCTGTCGAAGTATGCTCCGGAGCCAGATGAGCATAGGAAGGCTCGTAAGTTCGAGAGCGGTTTGAGGCCAGACATCAGGTCGGCGGTGACACCTCTTCGTCACCGGACCTTCAGAGATGTGGCGGATGTCGCCTTGCTGGTAGAGGCGGACATCAGGGGCAGACAGGCGGGCAAGGACCATAAGGGAAGAGGCGTGCTGAGGAGCCTCAGAAGAAGGAGGCTGCTCCTCCTCAGAAGAAGCAGACCTATGGAGATCGCCGGGGAGCTTCTTCATCTTCGTCAGCTGGGGCGAGTGTGGGCTTGTGGTCGCTCCCATCCTGGTAGGGAGTGCTACAAGAAGACTGGTGCCTGCTTTAAGTGCGGGTCGATGGAGCACCGGATCGCTCAGTGCCCTCAGGCATCCAGTAGAGGCTCAGGGAGAGAGGCACCGGCTCAGATTCAGGGGCGAGGTCCGATCAGAAGAAGCCTCAGACTCAGGCCCGGGTTTATGCTATGGCTGGAGAGCGTGATCGTGCTGGTGATCGCGTCATCTCAGGTATTCTCCAGATCCATTCTCGAGATGTATTTTGTCTGTTTGACTCTGGAGCTACGCATTCTTTTGTCTGCTATGATTTACTGGGTGATCTTGGACTGACTGCTATGCCTAGTGAGGTAGACCTATGTGTGAGTAGTCCGTTAGGTGGGGTTGCCCCTTGTGTGTTGGATTCTGTGTGTAAGGCTTGTCCCATAGTAGTTAGGGACAAGACCTTCTTTGCTGACCTCATCCCGATGCGGATGACCTGTTTTGATGTGATTGGGCATGGATTGGCTAGCAGAGCACCATGCCCATATAGATTGTGCAGCGAAGAGAGTAGTTTCGACTTGCCAGACGGGTCTCGTTTTGCTTTCTCTGGGAATGCAGTTCCATGTGCGCCGGTGATTGTGTCAGCGATGCAGGCAGCCAGTTTCTTGAGGAAGGGCTGCCAGGGCTTCTTATGTTATCTGCCAGAGGTGCGTGAGGGATCTAGCTTGGAGAGCATCCCGATCGTCAGAGAGTTCCCGGAGGTCTTCCAGGACGACGTGCCCGGACTTCCACCAGTGCGAGAGGTGGAGTTCACCATCGATTTAGCGCCAGAGACTCAGCCCATCTCTAGGGCCCCTTACCGTATGAGTCCGGCGGAGTTGAAGGAGCTGAAGGTCCAGCTTCAGGAGCTGTTAGATAAGGGCTTCATACGCCCTAGTGTTTCGCCTTGGGGAGCGCCAGTGCTGTTTGTGAAGAAGAAGGATGGGACCTTCCGTTTGTGCATCGACTACAGGGAGCTGAACAAGGTGACCATCAAGAATCGCTATCCCCTTCCGCGCATAGATGATTTGTTTGACCAGTTGGCGGGCGCCACAGTGTTCTCGAAGATAGATCTTCGTTCAGGCTACCATCAGTTGAGGATTAAGGCCGAGGATGTGCCTAAGTCCGCTTTTAGGACTCGTTATGGTCATTACGAGTTCCTAGTCATGCCTTTGGTTGACTAATGCTCCATCAGTATTCATGGATATGATGAACCGGGTTTTCAAACCCTATCTGGATCAGTTTGTAGTGGTCTTCATAGATGATATCTTGGTGTACTCCAGAGCGCAGAGGAGCATGAGGAGCATCTGAGGATTGTTTTGCAGACGCTGAAGGATCGTGAGCTTATGCTAAGTTGAAGAAGTGTGACTTCTGGCTTGATCGCGTAGTTTCTTGGGACATGTGGTCTCGAAGGACGGTATCTCAGTGGATCCTGAGAAGATTAGAGCTGTGATGGAGTGGGCGAGGCCCACGAATGTTGCTGAGATTCGCAGTTTCCTTGGGTTAGCTGGGTACTACAGGAAGTTTGTTGAGGGGTTTTCTAAGATTGTATCCCCGCTGACCCGTCTGTTGAGGAAGGAGGTCAAGTATGAGTGGAGCGAGGCTTGCGAGCAGAGTTTCCAGGAGATTAAGAAGAGGCTGACGACCGCACCGATTCTGACTTTGCCTTCTGGGACCGAGGGATTCGAGGTCTTCTGTGATGCGTCCCATAAGGGACTGGGATGTGTTTTGATGCAGCAGGGTAAGGTAGTGGCTTATGGCTCCGACAGCTTAAGCCCTATGAGAAGAACTACCCTACCCACGATCTGGAGTTGGCAGCTGTAGTGTTCGCGCTGAAGATTTGGAGGCATTATCTGTATGGAGCGTCGTGTAAGGTTTACACGGACCACAAGAGTCTCAAGTATTTGTTCACTCAGAAGGAGCTGAACTTGAGACAGAGGAGGTGGTTGGAGCTACTTCATGACTACGATTTAGAGATCCTCTACCACCCGGGTAGAGCGAATGTTGTTGCAGATGCCTTGAGCCGGAGAGGTGCTTCGGGTGTAGCTTGTGCTCTGACGGAGTCCAGAGGTCCGCCTTAGAGCTGCAGCGTATGGGTGTTTGGGTAGTCAGACCCGCCAGTGCCAGTGTGATAGCAGCGCTTCAGGTTCAGTCTTCGTTGGTCGACAGGATCCGGGTTGGTCAGGAGGCAGATTCAGCTTTGTGTCGGATCAGAGAGGGGCTGTCTTCAGATCAGAGTTCAGACTTCAGTGTCCCCAGTGATGGGTGTCTGCGTTTCAGAGGCCGTGTATGTGTGCCAGACGATGCAGTGCTGCGCAGAGAGATCCTTCAGGAGGCTCCATGGAGCGCCATATTCAGTTCACCCAGGAGGGGTGAAGATGTATCGAGATCTCAGAGAGTCGTTCTGGTGGTCTGGGATGAAGCGCGATATCTCAGAGTTTGTTTCGAAGTGCCAGACCTGTCAGCAGATTAAGGCTGAGCACCAGAGGCCAGCGGGTTTGCTTCAGCCCCTTCCCATTCCTGAGTGGAAGTGGGAGAGTGTGGGGATGGATTTCGTCATGGGTTTGCCCAGGACTCCTTCGGGTTGTGATGCTGTTTGGGTGATAGTTGATCGTCTGACGAAGTCTGCTCATTTTCTGCCGGTGAAGAAGACCTTCAGTTTGGAGCGTTTAGCTCGTTTATCTGATGAGATAGTGAGACTTCACGGTGTGCCTACTATTGTGTCTGATCGTGACCCACGTTTTGTTTCGAGATTTTGGCGCAGTTTGCATAAGGCCTTGGGTACGAATTTAGCGTTCAGTTCAGCTTACCATCCTCAGTCGGATGGCCAGACGAGAGGACTAATCAGGTTTTGGAGGACATGCTTCGCGCATGTGTCCTGGACTTTGGAGGTAGCTGGGAGCAGCATGTGACTCTGATTGAGTTCGCCTACAACAACAGCTTTCAGGCGAGCATTGGTATGGCTCCGTTTGAAGCGTTGTACGGTAGGAGGTGCAGGTCCCCCATCTGTTGGGATGACCTGAAGGAGAGGGTCTTGGTTGGACCCGAGCTGGTGCAGGGAGCAGTAGAGAAGATCAGGGATTCGGGAGCGTTTGCTTGTTGCTCAGAGCAGACAGAAGTGCTATGCAGACCAGAGGCGTAGGCCGCTTGAGTTTGATGTTGATCATGTCTATCTGCGAGTGTCGCCGGTCAGAGGCGTGGTCCGGTTTGGGAAGCGTGGGAAGCTTAGCCCGAGGTTCGTTGGACCGTTTGAGATCTGGAGAGGATTGGCCCTGTGGCCTACCGGTTAGCGTTGCCACCCTTTGTCTGCTGTTCACGGTCTTCCATGTCTATGTTGAGGAAGTATCTGCATGATCCGTCTCATGTGATCGACTACAGCCAGCTTCAGTTGAGAGAGGACTGCAGCTTCGAGGCGGTGCCTACTCGTATTTTAGCCAGGGATGTCCGTCGGCTTCGTAGTAAGACCCTACCTATGGTGAAGGTCCAGTGGTCAGATCAGTTAGAGAGTGAAGCTACGTGGGAGCTCGAAGATGAGCTGCGTGCCAAGTATCCCTCCCTGTTCGAGCAGTAAGGTGAGTTAATCTCGAGGACGAGATTCTTTTAAGGGGGAGGTGATGTTATAACCCGTATAATTCATACCTTATGTTATATCAGTTGCAATGTTATTCTAAGTTGGATTATTTATTTCTTTGCTATCAGTTGGACTCCGGCGGTATTGTTTAATTGTAGAGGGCAAGGAGGTCCATCTATTAAAACAATTAAGGTAATTGTTTTCTTAATTAATAAGGAGTGGGAGCCTTATTTAATTATTCACCATCTAATTATTTTACATCGTCAGTCCATTCGTGAGGAGCGTCTCGATCGTGGTTTGAACGACAGTTTCCTCTCTTCCCTTCTCTCTCTAATTCCTCCTTGCTGAAGCGTTGAATGATCTACTGCAATCTGGTTGGGATCTCTGCTGCTGTGTAATCCGTTGTCCGCCTTCAGGTTTGATTCTCGAAATTCAGATTAGTAATTAGAGCAAGTTCCTCTCCTCTGCAGTTTCTGATTTTGGTTGATTGTTGTGATGAACTCAGCGATTGTGCTCTGCGTTTGGATTCGTGTTCTGTGTGTGGCTGTGCTCTGCGAATTGCTGGGGTTCTGCACACTCGATTTCAGGTTTGTGGTGCAGAAAGTTATACAGTTTTGAGTTTCCAAATTCTAGGTTTCCTTCGAATGTTTTCTGATTGCTGGACTTTGATTGTGGAACTCAGTGGCTGTTGTCTGTATCGGATTGTGGTTCTGCGTGGTTGGGCTCTGCTGTCTGATTCGGGATTTGTCTGCTAATTGAGGTAGGTGGTTACTCGATTCAGTTTGGAAGTTCAGCCATGGGGTGTTGCAAGATTGTTTGTGTTGTGATTCTATTAGCGTTTTGTTGTGATTTTGGATGGCTAAACCCCCATGGTTTCCTGTTTTAATGTCTGATTTGGTGTGTGTGCTTAATTGGCAATTCGTGGTGTTGAATTGCGTTGTTTTTCTGCTCTGTTCGTCTTCTGAATTTGCAGTTTTCGCACTGTCCGAACTTCTGTCCGAGCTTTGAAGTTCGGACAGTGCGTTCTTGCCTTACTGATTTTCAAGTTCGGGGTATGTCCGAACATCTGTCCGAACATGATGTTCGGACACACCCTCAGGTTTTCCCTGATTTAAGTTCGACCTGTGTCCGAACTTCGACGTCCGGACACAAGGTCGGACCTTCCGCGTGTTTTCCCGTAAAACCTGTCCGAACATCCGTCCGAACTTGGATGTTCGGACATTCTGAATTCCTCTATCTGATTTCAACTCGACTTGTGTCCGAACATTGATGTCCGGACACAAGTTCGGACATTTGGCTTTCTCTGGTTTCTGAGTCTCGACTTGTGTCCGAACTTCGACGTCCGGACACAAGTTCGGACACCCCTCTGTTTTCACAACTTCTTCGTTTGAACTCCGATTTGAGTGCCGTCTGCGGCATTGGATTCCTTATGTTCTGTACTACTGATTTATGAGTGTTTTGGCATATTTAAATGCAACTTTGCTTCTGTTTAAGCAATCCTTCTGTTTTGGGACATTACACTTGTTTCTGAGCCGTGAATGGCTGGGTCGAGCTATTCCGTGGTATACCATGTAGACGTCATTCTGAGTGTGGGTCATTCCCTTTCTGTTCTGTGGGGTTGACGAACCCTTTGGCTCTTTCGAGTCATTTCTGCGTTGCCGAGAGACCTGGTATGGTCTATGGGTCTCCGACCCTTCTGAGTGTGTGCATTGTGTTTTGTCCCCTTTCTGTTTAAGTGCTCTGACTGTTTCTGATATGGGAACCCCTTGAGTTCCACTCTGTTTCTGTTCTGAAAGCTTCTGGATATTGAGAATTGTGGATAAATGCTTATCTTCTCCTTCTTCTGTTTTCAATTGTTTTGAGCGACCTTACTGATGACGGTCGCTGCTTACTGGGCATAGTTGTGTGCTCATTCCCCTACTTCTAACATTTTTGCAGATTGATCAGCGAGGATCATCTTTCTGGAGCTATAGTATTTAGCTTTTATGTTCATTCAGTTTGATACTTTGAGATGTTGTAGCCTTCGGGCCTTATACTTTTGACTTCTGTTTCTGACTCAGTTTCGTATTTGGGATTTTGGTATTTGTTCCGCTGTATTTGAGTACATTGGTTTACAATATTTATGTAAACTTGTTTTGGGCCTTTATTGCGTTTGAGTGTTTTAGAGCCTTGCGTTATTAGGTAGTAATACGCGGCGTGTAGCACCCTTAACTCTTAGGCCGGTTTTAGGGGTGTTACACGACCTACCCAGGGGGTGGGTCAGTCGGTGGGTCGGTCGGACCTTTAAAAAAAAAATTAATTTTAAGAATGTTAAGTGGTATTAGTGGTATGCCATTAAGAGAGTATTGATGGTTAGAAAGATAAATATATATGGACTTGAGAGATTAATTTAAGTGAGATGATTTAAGTGTTAAGGTTATAAAATGATATGTAATGATGGGGATTGATTAGTAATGATGTTATAAGGTTGTTTAAGACATGTTAGGTGAGATATAAGGACAATTAAGTAGGTGGAAAGTTGGGAAAAATGTGAAAGTAAAACAAGTTAAAATGTGAAGTTATTTAACTAGTTAACAGGGTTAACTATGAGCTTTAGACTTTAAACAATCATGTTACCCCGATGTTAATGAAAGTAATTGTAATATTACCAGTTGTTCGAGAATTGCTCGAGGAACATAAGTGGACATGATAAGTGGACTCCGGTGACAGGTATGGTTTTCTTGCAACCTGTGTCCTACCGGATTACACCGGCTTGTATGCCAAAGTGTTTTTCTGAATGTTTGCCACCTTGTAAGATAAAAACATGTAATGAGTTTATAGTAATTCATTTATGTGGCGAATTTGGCCTCCGATACCATTTAACCTCAAATTTGTGTTAAACCTTAGCTAACCAAATCTAGGAACACATGAGTGATCGGTATTCGGAGTTAACGACCCAAACCTTGGGAACGTTCTAACCACGGCTATGTGTGAGTTAGTTGGATATCGTTGTTGTATGCAAGTGTGTGAACCTCCCTTGTGTGCTTAACTCGGTCATGATACCGTATGGTGTGTGGATGTGGTAGGCTCCATAATGGATCTCTAACTACTTATTTATAAGCATATATGTACTAATGGGGGTGAGGAGTCCGGTTGTTCCGGCCACGCGTGTGATGGACGGGAGTCGATGTCATATCCGGTTCGGCTCTCTTGGTGTATGTATAGGTGGTATTCCAATTTGGTTTCTACCTTCCCTTAGCTTATCCAAAGCTAGTTACTGACTCACGCCGGGCCACAGGGGCATACGAATGTATTTCGGTGTGCTTGGGATTACTATATCCGACACACCTTGGGTTTAAGTTAACCGTTCGATTTAACTGGACGGTAACGAGGTTGGTAACGAGCTTAGCATGAGATTGTCAATAATCTCTAGGCTCACTATATATACTAACTATGGTGGAAGGTTCCCTGTGTGAACAAATCTTATGGTGTTATGAGTTGTTATTGTGCTAGGCAATTTCCCTTGCTATGCTATGATATGTTTATGTTAGATGTTTAAAATGAACTCGATGTTAACACGTGTACGTTGAAACGAGAAAAGTGTTGTTGTGTTTGCTGTGTGAGGAATGTGATATGCTGTAGGATATGGAGTGTGTGGATCATGGAAATGAATCCCAGTTTGTGACAAGAGGCGTTTAAGGATAACCCGATTAATGGGTACGTGTCGTTCATTAAGGAAGTAGCTCCGTTTTAGAGGAGAGCCACTCTAGGGTTAAAGGAATCATTGGATGATTTGTTAAGTGTGGATGTGTTGGATATATGTTGAGCCCTATTGTTGGGTGTATGCAAGTGTTGTGTGTTTATGGTTTGTATGCATGATTTAAATATGATCAACTGCATGCTAAGACGACAATTAGTCGTGCGTGGCCCGGTAGCATGTGGGCTGTGGGATTACCATACCAGCAAAGGTGGTGAGCCCCTTGGGGGCCACCCTTTCTCTCCTTTTCTATTTCAGGTACAAGGAGCTAGAAGCCGTTCGAGAGTAGGACGGGGTATATGTTTACGCACGGGTAGCCATTTAAATGGTGTAAGCATTGTAAGCGTAGTAAGACCGAAATTGTTATCGGCATTAGTTTGTAAATACTCGATACAGTGGGAATGTATGTATATAATAAATGTTGGAAATGGAATAAGGATTGTGTTGTGTAGTTGCTTGGGAATCTAGTCCATCAGACCGATACAATGTACATGTATTAGCCTTGTCAGCCACGTGGGTGGTTAACGGCGTGTAACACCAACGAGTTAAGTAAGGTGATGAGGTTTGTATTTCCGCTGCAGTTTATTGTAAGTGTGTTAATGTTGGATGGGGTGTTACAAAAAGTGGTATCAGAGCGAAGTATCGCTCTGATGACTGAATTACCGAGCTTAGGAAGTACCGAGTTATGATTTTAGTACTTTGGGTTAAGGGTTGAGTGATAGCGTGAGAGATACGCTAGTAAGGAACTACCAGTGAATACTGGAAACCTACTATATCCTTCCCGCCCTCCACAATCCCTGTAAACTACTTTGGGAAAGAACGCCAGAGAGATGGAAGTCCACTCTTACTCGGGAATACCCGATCTGGCTATGTTTAAGTACTACTGTGAGTATGGAGAACCTGTCATACGGTAGATCCCGAAAACTGGGAATCCCGGAGACGGTTTCCATCTGAACAATGTTAACCGCATTTAACAGCGAAGAATGAAGAATTTTGTGTATAAGAGAATAGAATTTCCGGCAACCTGGGTCGACATGCAGAGCAGTCGAGAATAACCAGCTTGCAACGCACCGACCGTGCAACAGACAAGAAGTGGATAGTGAAACCCCGACGAGTGTCTACGGGACCACAGTTGATAAATAATACACCAACGGTGTACCAACCGGCAAGGGAACTACAACGTAGTGCCCAAATACGTGGAACGGGCTACAAGAGAATACAATACTAAGAAAATAGGGACTTCTAGAATGGGAAACACCCTAGTTAAGGATTATCATATGAAGACAGTGAGAAATCACCTAGAAGAGTATTTATCAAGACAGTAAGATCAGTGAGGGCCAACAAGGCCACTGATGACAAAATGGGTAAAAACAATACCACAAACGGTATGTGTTAAACCGATAGCCAACTAGCATGGCGCACTTGCCATAGCAAGTGCTACTATAACAGGGCTGTTCGGGAAATTTATAACCACTACGAAGTACTTGGTAAGTACCATGAAGTTAAGTGAGATCATTATAACCATGGAAGGGCTTAACAGTCTAACCTCTGTAATTGGAAGTACACCAGTCAGCAGGAAGCTAGACTTGGTTAAGGTAAGAAGATGTTGTGAAATCATGAAAATTTTCTTTCAAACCCAGATTTATTTCAAACTCTTTTCTTTCAAAACCAGATTTTCTTTCAAACCAACACTTCTTTCTAACCTTCTTTTAAACCAAGCAGTAAAAAAAAAACCAAGGGCAGTTGATAAAGATACAACAGTGGACAAACTTTCCCTCGATTAAGTTCGGGAAGCACGGGACGCATATTGTCACGGGACAATATAAGGGAGTTGACAACAGAATACTTCACCTAGGCGTGTGACAGGACACTACGAGTGTACCAACTGAATTGTGGGACGACCGCACTCCGATAGGAGCATGTGGGCCTGACAGACCTACTTAGGTTAGTTGGGTAAGTGGTAATGTATCAGTATGATACCCCATATGTATACAAGTAGAGTCCGAAACATGGGAAGTAGTCGACTCCGTACTACGGTCAGCAGTATAAGTCAATCAAGAACTAAGGATTACCATGAATGGTTGAAGTTAAGGAACTCAGTTAAGTTAACGAGATTAAAGGATTTGTGAATTCCTTTCAAGGGAATGTTTAAGAGTTAGGAAGTGCGAAGTGCCAAACTGTTAAGTAAAGACATAGCATATGTCTTAAGGATCCTCAGGGATAAACATGATAGCTGGACAGGGCAAGGCAGCCTAATGTGGACACTTAATGTGCAGTGGACGGGATGAACTCCCAGATGAGTACCTACACTATCAGGAAATGTTGATCTTCACAGAAGAAGATAACCAGTTAAGAACGCAAAAAGGCGTGGCTAACTGAATGTACCAATAACTGTGAACCAGATGTAAAGGCATAACTTAACAACCCCAGGAGAAATCCTTGAAGGGTGTTCGCATCAACAATTGTTGAACGAATACATGACAGACACAAGGGTTGAAATTAACACCCATTTAGACATAAGTTGTCAGGAGACGGACTGGCAATCCTAAGGGACATCCCATTAAAGAGAATGTGATGCAACAACCTTGTCATGGATGCCAATACAACCTCTAACCAGGTAATATGGTATAGAGAAGTACATGTGTGTGGACACCCCTACAATGAGGGGAGCTCAAGGCAGCAAGGCTTATAAGCCACAAACAAGATATGTTATGTAATTTGAGTTAATTGTAGAAGTTTATGTGGTACAAGGAAATAGAGCGGAGAACGAACCACTGCATTAAGAGTGGGATACCTCTCGATATTGTGAGACCGCAGGAGCGGTAGCTATAAACCAAGTTCGAGGAATATGTTAGGGATTGACCATGTTGTTATTACCCTAGAATAATGGAGTAACAATAATACAAAAAGGAAGTGTTATACCAGTTGTGGAGAAATGAAGAAAGATAAGTTGATAGCGACCACCATAGGTGTGTGATGCTAATGAGTAGCGAACCGCTCAAGGAACATAAAGATTCAAAAAAATATAGCATATCAAAAAAAAAATCAGCCAAATAAGTGGCCAGATAAACCCAGTGTAATGGCGGAAGCTAATATAATAGCGGATGCAGTATAAGTTGATGTTATATAATGATAAGGACACGGTGCGCAATAAGCGACCGTTGTATGAGTATTGTTAGATGATAAATGGTGAGTGAGTAGAGTTATGAGTTAACCCCAGTGGAGATGCGACAGTAAGTGATAGCAAACGAACCGAGCAGTAAGCCGGAAGCAAGTGATATGTGATAAGAATTTCAGTGAAACACAGTGAAAATTCCTAATTGCTACCGCATAAGAGATTTACTGTCAGGTTTACGCCTCTGTACTCTGTATGACTGAGTGTTTTGGTATTGCACTTGGCGCAGTAATGATCGAGTGGGATAGCTAGGATTTAGGAAATGGTAATTGTGGTGGATAGTAGAAGAAACCTATGATACTATAATGATCAATGCATAGGAAATGCAAGGACATACCAATGGAAGATTACTTGTACGAAACCAGATGTGGAAGTATGATTAAGAATAAGTGATAACAGTGGCACTAAATACCAAATGTCGGTATGAAATATACCCCAGGTGTGGGAAATAACCGAGAGAGCACTACACATTAGGTAGTAGCTCAATCTCAACGACAGTAAGTCAGTAGAAGCAAGTCAATCATTGTGATTCATATAGTTTACGCTGTAAGCTGTTGGAGAAGTGGATGGAAAGTTTTGAAACTCACCGAATTCGCTCAGGGTAAGAGATACCATGCGTCGGTTGAGACACCATTCTTACCAAGATAAGGGTAATCATTGGAGATGTACAATACAGTAACAGTAACGAATGGGGCAAACTAGCCCTATAATTATCAGAGTTGCGCAGCAGAAACTGGTGAACCAGTGATGCAAATGTGGTATGCCAGTAATGAATATGAAAGCCTCACAGGCCAGGACCGAACCGGTTATGAGTTAGAACTCCAATGCGAATTCTTGGTTTAGGGA
This sequence comes from Limonium bicolor, assembly GCA_023374045.1. Classification (NCBI taxonomy): domain Eukaryota; kingdom Viridiplantae; phylum Streptophyta; class Magnoliopsida; order Caryophyllales; family Plumbaginaceae; genus Limonium; species Limonium bicolor. The sequence continues at coordinate 437,853,160 of CM041777.1, forward strand.
CTAAACCGCCAATATGATTAAGATCCTCTATAATCCATTGTGTAATAGACCCGTGGAAGTTAAAACACTTCACGACGGCAGAACATTTTAAGCTAATGTTCAGTGATTGATTACGTGGGCGTAATCCCTTTTAAGGGGGGTAGAGCGCAAAACCACTTAGTGTGTTTTATCGTACAAGTGTACGTGAACTGGGTTGTGCATAGCACAAAATGATTGTTATGATGGTTGGCGCGTGTGTTATATAAACATCGCATGTATTTGTGGGTTAAATTGTGGTAATTGCGCACAGAAGATGCGAATACCATTGTGGGAAGTGTTTATTTGTGTTGTTAACAGTGGGTGTAAGTACAAGTGGAAGGGAGTAAAGAAACTCCCGGGGAACTAAAACCCCGACGGTGCATAAATGTAAACCATGTATTGTATTTTGATAAAAAAATATGTATATATATACAGTGTTGTGATTTATGAAGGGGTATGAGACCGACATAGAACCTAGTGAGAATTAAATTCCCTAGGTAACTTGAATTAAGTTGGATTTGGGTGATGATTGATAGACGGAGTTCTATCCCTTGGAGATGTAATGATTATGACTAGAAGGATTTAAAGATAGAAAATGGGATATGCTTGAATTAGTTGTTGGTTGAAATGAAGTGGGAGGTGAAACTTGATATCATGAGATCAAGGGAAGCCGAACACAAATTGGGGGAAGGATAGTTCACACGATGCTGATCACATCAGGGTTGGATAACTCTAGAAGCTCTCATAGTGGTCACAATAACCATGTTAAGGAAGAAGCAAAGATAAGTTGGACTTGGAGTTGTTGTGTTTTCAAAAGGATTTTCAATTGGTGTTTTCAAACAATCGATTAATATTTTGAATAAAAGATCTTCTTATACTTAACCTAGTAAAGAATATTTTTGTAGTACTTGCTCACGAGCTGAGGACGTATGAGCCTTTGTCTTCGGACCGGTGACATGAGGGTATATATGTTAAAAATTAAGTGAATGTTTTGATCTCCCAAAGGAACGGGGACCAGAAGGTGTCCATCGCGACGGGTTCTGCGGGACACAGGTATATGTACTCAAAGTGGGATTCGAACCCATGAGAGATGGAAAAGGTATTTCTGTTGATAACATGCTAAGACATGTTGTGTGGTATAAGTAATAAATATTTTTTAGACCTTAGTACTAATGTGGATGGGTTCTGGATGATGTGTTACCCGGGCCTATGAGCCCAAATGTGGTTATTCACCCAGACCTAAGAGTCTGAGGGTATTATGTAAGTGCAAGTGTGGTGAAGGTACCCGGACCATTAAGTCCGAGGTTACCATGTGAGTATGATATTTTATGTATAATGTGGATATGTTGCCCGGACCATTAAGTCTGAGGTTGGATGTAAAGGGTGGTTGGTAATGGAAGTTTTATGGCTATAAGTAATTCCCGTATTCTAATCCAATGATGCGAGGAAATGTGAACTTCGAGGACGAAGTTCTTTAAGGGGGGTAGATTGAAATACCCCAAACCTTGGTATGTTGTGTAAATGTTAAACTATGGTATTTAAAGGCTAAAAAGTGCCTTAGGAACATCAGTGTATAGTGTAAACCATAGTTAAAACGCAATAAAACACTGAGACACGGTTCGAGCAAAAACATGCTCTAAGCTTGGAGTAAACTTGGTTAGGACCCAAAGAGCCTACCAAGATTTGATAATATTTAATTATGATTTTATAAGGCTAATAAGTCCTTAGGCCTTGGTGGACAATGAAACCAAGCAAAACACAAATAAATACCTTAAGGTCAATATGGGCTAAAATGTGCTCTAAGCTTGGGATAAATTGTATAAGACCTAATGGTCATACCTATACCTTATAAATATGTTAATGAACATATTAAATCATTTACCAAGGAAAACCAAGCTGAAAACAAGTTAAAACATAAATGTGCTTTAAGGAGTCTTAAAGCACGTTTTTTTGAAAAATTGTCTTGTAAATGAGTTTTGAATGGCTAAATGTCCATCATTACTCTTAATTAACATGTGTACTATATAGTATCACATTTGGAAGTCTATATTAATGGGGAAATCAAAATTTTCACTTCTATGTGCCTTGTTTTTATGAATAGTAACTTTTATAAGCTAGTTTGTAACATATGTTGTTATAAGTAATTAAATTGGTCAACAAAGACTATTATACCCTTCTAAGTATATGGGGGCCGATTTTATGAAGGTGAGTCACCACCATGTAAAAATCAATTAAGGAAAGGAAGGGTAGGAAGGTAAAAGGAGGAAGTTACCTTTTAATACAAATATCTTGTTAAAGCAAGTTCTATCTTCATTTCTCCTTCCTTCTTCATTTCACACGTCTCCAACCTCCCTTCTTGCTCTCTTTTACGAGCTGCTACAGCAACACCAACACCACCATTGTTTTCCATCTTTGACCACTTGTAACTCCTAGCTCATGGTCCAAATTCAATTCCAAGACCACCATTCTTCTAGTTGGAGCAAGCTCTACACTTCTACCTTTTCAAATCTTCAAGAACTCAATTTCAGTGCCAAGGAGATTCACCATTGATGGCTTGAGCTCACCTTTTCACATATTTTGTTCTCCTTTGCTTCTAGGTAAGGAATCTCAAAGAAAAATTGAGTTTCCTCTCCTTTTGTACATGGCCGAAAATTCACCTCACCATGGTGTCTTTACCTTGCTTGTTTTTAGCTTCATTTGAATCTTCCAAGGGCTTGGTGGAGTCCTCTCTTGATATATATTCAAGCTCTTTCCATCCAAGGTAAAACAATCATTTTAATACCTTAAGATAATATATGTAAACCTAGGGTTTACAATGAGATGAAGCATAAAGCTTATATACTCATTCAATGTTGGTATATTGTTTAGTAGTTGACAAGGAATCAAGTACCTTACCGGTTTTATAAGGAAACAAGAAAGAAGTTTGGGTGGAAGAGAGGTAAATATGCTATCTCGATGTGGTTTACGCCTTAGGAGAAATGAGCTTATAATGCTTGTTAAAACTACCTAAAGAGCAAATGGTGAGACTTAGTAAAGTGTTCTCAAGGAGACTAGTAAAACTATGCTTGGTGTATGTATTTGCAGGTCAAAGGCATATATATTGTGGAAATTCAGTGTGTTAAGGTTTTTGCAATTTAAGGGCCTAAGAGCCATGTTATTTAAGGGCCTAAGTGCCAGCAATTTAAATATGCACTAATGGTGATGTGTGTAAATTTGGTGAAGTTTATGTGTGAGAAAATTCTTGGTGGATTTAGGTGTTCTGAATGAAATAAGGTAAAAACCTAAGTGTTTGGATGTGAGAATATACAAGAGAAGCTATGGCAAATTTGGAAGATGTATAGAGGTACTAAGTGTTTTTAATGAGTTTTGGTGAATAGGAAGTGTTAAAGATGAACAAGTGTCATACTAGGGAAGAAACATGAATTAAGGTGATTTAGAGTGATACAAGGATTTAGGTGTTGCCTTGGAATTTAGGAATTCAATATGTGTTTTTGAGAATGTATTAAAGTTCTTGGAGAAGTTGTTTAAGGTTTAGGAATGTTGATGTACAAGGAGGAAATGATTGTGGTAAGATGTGAAAAGGAGATTTAATTAGTAAGAAAAGAAGTTTGAGATGATGTTAAGGTGTAGAGGAAACACCTTGGTATAGTGGTCATTATTGGTGAAATACCACTTAGAAATCTTAGGGAGAAAACATTCCAAGTGCTAAAGTTTGTAAGAAATTTGTGAATGATAGATGGTTTTGTGTTGATTTAAGAGTTTAGTACATGGCTAAAGGTGTGTTTGAGGTGCCAAATGATGTTAGAGCACATTAGGAGGCTTGAGGAAAAATTTGGAGAAAGTTTAACAATGAAAGGGAAGTTTCTGCAGCCGACCTACCCAGGGGACCGACCCCAGTCTGGGTCGGTCGGGCTGAAACTGTGAAGTTGGATGTTCTCTGCAGCCGACCTACCCAGGGGGGGGTCGGTCGGTGGGTCGGTCGGACCTTTAAAAAAAAATTAATTTTAAGAATGTTAAGTGGTATTAGTGGTATGCCATTAAGAGAGTATTGATGGTTAGAAAGATAAATATATATGGACTTGAGAGATTAATTTAAGTGAGATGATTTAAGTGTTAAGGTTAAAATGATATGTAATGATGGGGATTGATTAGTAATGATGTTATAAGGTTGTTAAGACATGTTAGGTGAGATATAAGGACAATTAAGTAGGTGGAAAGTTGGGAAAATGTGAAAGTAAAACAAGTTAAAAATGTGAAGTTATTTAACTAGTTAACAGGGTTAACTATGAGCTTTAGACTTTAAACAATCATGTACCCGATGTAATGAAAGTAAGTAATATTACCAGTTGTTCGAGAATTGCTCGAGGAACATAAGTGGACATGATAAGTGGACTCCGGTGACAGGTATGGTTTTCTTGCAACCTGTGTCCTACCGGATTACACGGCTTGTATGCCAAAGTGTTTTTTCTGAATGTTTGCACCTTGTAAGATAAAAACATGTAATGAGTTTATAGTAATTCATTTATGTGGCGAATTTGGCCTCCGATACCATTTAACCTCAAATATGTGTTAACCTTAGCTAACCAAATCTAGGAACACATGAGTGATCGGTATTCGGAGTTACGACCCAAACCTTGGGAACGTTCTAACCACGGCTATGTGTGAGTTAGTTGGATATCGTTGTTGTATGCAAGTGTGTGAACCTCCCTTGTGTGCTTAACTCGGTCATGATACCGTATGGTGTGTGGATGTGGTAGGCTCCATAATGGATCTCTAACTACTTTTTATAAGCATATATGTACTAATGGGGGTGAGGAGTCCGGTTTGTTCCGGCCACGCGTGTGATGGACGGTAGTCGATGTCATATCCGGTTCGGCTCTCTTGGTGTATGTATAGGTGGTATTCCAATTTGGTTTCTACCTTCCCTTAGCTTATCCAAGCTAGTTACTGACTCACGTCGGGCCACAGGGGCATACGAATGTATTTCGGTGTGCTTGGGATTACTATATCCGACACCTTGGGTTTAAGTTAACCGTTCGATTTAACTGGACGGTAACGAGGTTGGTAACGAGCTTAGCATGAGATTGTCAATAATCTCTAGGCTCACTATATATACTAACTATGGTGGAAGGTTCCCTGTGTGTGAACCAAATCTATTTGGTGTTATGAGTTGTTATTGTGCTAGCAATTTCCTTGCTATGCTATGTGATATGTTTATGTTAGATGTTTAAAATGAACTCGATGTTAACACGTGTACGTCGAAACGAGAAAAGTTGTTTGGTTTTGCTGGTGAGGAATGTGATATGCTGTAGGATATGGAGTGTGTGGATCATGGAAATGAATCCCAGTTTGTGACAAGAGGCGTTTAAGGATAACCCGATTAATGGGTACGTGTCGTTCATTAAGGAAGTAGCTCCGTTTTAGAGGAGAGCCACTCTAGGGTTAAAGGAATCATTGGATGATTTGTTAAGTGTGGATGTGTTGGATATATGTTGAGCCCTATTGTTGGGTGTATGCAAGTGTTGTGTGTTTATGGTTTGTATGCATGATTTAAATATGATCAACTGCATGCTAAGACGACAATTAGTCGTGCGTGGCCCGGTAGCATGTGGGCTGTGGGATTACCATACCAGCAAAGGTGGTGAGCCCCTTGGGGGCCACCCTTTCTCTCCTTTTCTATTTCAGGTACAAGGAGCTGGAAGCCGTTCGAGAGTAGGACGGGGTAGATGTTTACGCACGGGTAGCCATTTAAATGGTGTAAGCATTGTAAGCGTAGTAAGACCGAAATTGTTATCGGCATTAGTTTGTAAATACTCGATACAGTGGGAATGTATGTATATAATAAATGTTGGAAATGGAATAAGGATTGTGTTGTGTAGTTGCTCGGGAATCTAGTCCATCAGACCGATACAATGTACATGTATTAGCCTTGTCAGCCACGTGGGTGGTTAACGGTGTGTAACACCAATGAGTTAAGTAAGGTGATGAGGTTTGTATTTCCGCTGCAGTTTATTGTAAGTGTGTTAATGTTGGATGGGGTGTTACAACCCCAAACTAATAAAACATGGATTAAATATCTAATAACATTAATTAAGGCCTAAACATGCCTTAAAAGTCAACTGAGAACAACAGTGGTCAACACAAAGCAAGATGTTGCACCCTTTGACTGGTGAGGGTAAATAAATACCCAAATGAACTTCTTAGGACCTAAAGATTTGTCCTAAGCATATTAACACATTACTAAACATATTACAATCGTTGGACAACACTCCAACACAAAGAACAAGCATTTACATGCTTCAAGGTCAAAAAGGGCAAAAATGTGCTCTAAGAATACCTTAAAGGTCTAATGACCTCTAAATAATATAAAATTGGATACCATGATCAAATATCATGTAAGGGACACAAAAAAACCGTTGTCAAAGAAAACCAAGCTCAGAAACACCTTACGACACAAAATGTGCACTAAAACTCCTTAAAGCACATTTTTGTGTAATTGCCTTCTAAATTGGTTTTAAATGAGCTAAAAGGTTATAATTACCTTTAAATATAATAAAATATCATATTATATGATATTAGGAATTTAATTCCAGAAATTTACAAATTTTTACAAAGTTTAATATTAAAATATTAATAAAACCCTAAAGTGGGGCCCGTTTGGGTCAACATTGACTAAGTTGGTCAATGTTGACCATTGACCACGAATTGGACTGCATAAAATTGGTTCACTAAGTCTCCTAACAGACCAAGAGACAAGTCCCATGTGACAATTAAATATATCCCTTTACTTTTGCATAAAATAAGTAAAAGTTAACTTTAACATATTAAAACACAAAAGTAGCTTACCACTTGCTTACCATGTGAGCCAGCCGATTTTGGAGCCTCATTTCCTCCTCATTATACGGTTGATTCCAAGGCTCCAAGCAAGAACAAGACAAGAGTGATGAGTCACCTTGCAATAATTGATTAAAGTAACATTATTAGTCCATTTTGAATCAAATTGGAGTCAATCATTCACCACCTTTCTCAATGAAGGCTGGCTGCCTTTTGCCCTTGTCTCCATCGGTTATGCAACTCCAATCAAGCCTTGGTGAGTCATCAAAGCAATAATGACATAAAAAAATGCAAAAAAATGACATTAAGGACAATTTAAGCTTATCTCCTTCATTTCTCCATTCCAGCTGAGAGTGCATCAGCCAAGAGCTCTCTTTGGTTCCTCTCAACCGTAGGTAAGCACTCCAAGCACCATTGATGAGAGCTCAAGCTCTAGGTAAGCTCCTAAGGCATTAAAATGCCCATTTTCTTCATCTTTCTTTCCTTTTTCCATTGATCTACACTCCAACCTTTTCTATACATCTATTTAGAGTGTTTTTGAGGTTAAAGGAAGGATAAATTTCGGCCATAACAAGATCTAAGGAGAAGAGTTCAAGTTTTGACCATTTAAGGTAAAAATGTGCTCTAAGCACATATCTCTTCTTCCTTGTGAATTTTGGTTGTGAACCTTGGTTCCCTAGCCTTATTTTCTTCTCCTTTTCATGTGGATTCAGTTGGTATACCAAGATCTACAAGGAGTAGCTATATCCAAGCCAAAAACACCATTTTTGGCATCTTAAACAAGGTAAAACTTAGCTATCTTCCAAGCTAGTTGCCCACGGTTTTGTACCTTGTTATTAAGAGTGTTTTGATACTCTTTCTTTCTGGAAAAAATAGGGCCGAGATCTCACTCCAACAAACTTGGAGATTTAAGGTAAAAATCCATGATTTTCATGACTTAAATTACTTCCCATGGTTAGCTCATGTTTGGAGTTTAATCATGTCTTGTTTTCTACATGAGGACAAGTAAATCAAGCTGTGGAGAAATTCTCCTTAAGGTGGCCGAATCCAAACAAGGCTTTACCTAAGCTAAATCAAGGTATAAATCACTTAAACATTAACCTTGTTAAGTTAATATGTTCTAAAGCTATTTCTAATTAATTTCCATGAGTGAAGAAGTATAATAAGGTCATGTTTGACCTTAAAATGATTAAGGAATGGTTTAATAAATCTTATGACTAATTAAACAAGCATAAATGTCAAATTTAAGACATTATGTGGAAGTTTGGTAATTAAATGAAAAACTATGGTGAGGGCCGAAAGTTTATATGTATTTTGGGACATTTATGTGTAATTTATTTTGTGAGCAAATGTTTGTAATAAGGCAATGTACTTTAGGCCATTTTATTTATGCATTTACAAGCTTTTATTTAAGTTTAGGTGATATATAATTATTACCGAAAAGAAATGGGGTATTAGATGTAATTAAATTAAATTTGGGGGGCTTTATAAAAATAAGGCCAGAAGTTAGAGTTAAAAAGGATTTAAAATAAAGTTTATAAGATTATATAAAGTTTTGGGGTTAAATGGTGATTTCTAGAAAGTTTGGGTTAAAACCGTAATTATAAGGAATTAATGGTCAAGGAAATATTAAGGAGGTCAACCTTGACCATATGGTAGGTTTTGACCAAATTAGATAAGTTAAATAATTTATTTAAGGTTTCATAATAAAGATATGTATCTTATGGTAATATTTTTATAACATATATGGTGAATATGTTATTACCGAAAATTAAGGGTGTAAAATGGTATTATAAACACCCATGGGCTATTAGGAATTTTTAGGAATTTATTGGGCTGATTTTGGAATTAAAATAAACTATATATGTATAATATATAGTTATTATGTCATTATGACACTTTGGAGAAATATAGATGGTGGAATGATAAAAACCGAGAATATATGGGTTAATAAGGATATTTATAACCCTTTGGTGAAATTTGGAGATTTTTAGAATTATATAAGAATATTTATTAAGATATGTGTATAATATATGGTTTAATGAATTATCATACTATATGTGATAAATAGGGCCAAATGGCAATTATTGAACAGTTTTGGGTCTGTTCGGTATTTTATAAATATTGACCATAGGTTATATTTATATTAAGGTTAGAATGTTATATTAAATGAATATATAACATGGTATAAATTATGGGATGGTTTTGTAAATAAAGGAGATTATGGTTTATGGAAAAGAATAAGATTTTCTTATGGTGCCTAAGCGGCAATACAAAATAGTTTTGTATAAAAACTATAGGTTATAAATTAAAGGAAATAAGAATATCATATCAAATGATATTAGTATATGGTATAACATTACATAATGTTATGTGGTCAAAATAGAATTTAAATAAATTCAAGGGCTGTACCGAATTAACAAGAGTTGGAAAATGAATTTTAGACTAAGGTCTATAATGTTATAAATGTTATAACAAGTGTATGGTATTAAGGTGGTTTAATGGAATTAATACAAATAAGGTATTCACATTAAATGATGTGACAAACAATAAGTAAATGAGATTTATAAACTAAGGTGTTTATGGAATAAACCTTAGGAGTTGTGAATATACAACATAAAATGTTACATAATATTAGGATAATAATCTTAATATAGTTGTATAACATAATACAACTAATGGGAATAATCATCTAATAAAAGATGATAAAAAGTAACATAAAATATAAGAGTTTATTAAACTCATGGGGATTACCTACGTGGTAAATATATACATACACAAGAATAATGTATATAAGGTGGATATATATTTTGGTTGGAAACCATATGATTTAATGGTGGTGGTTATTTTTTTAAAAAAAATATAGTTACGAACTATAAGTTATGAATTTTTGATGCAAATATTATTTGCTAAAGATAAATGTATTATAATGGATGGTGGAAAATAATACAATATAATATAATAATGCATGCATACATGCAACTATAGGTTATGTACCTATATTTGTTGGTGGGTAAGATTTAAGAAATATAACGAATTAAACTTAACAGTTGAAATATTAAGACGTATGAGTTTAAGTAACAAAGCCGACTGTTTTAGAGAAACCCGTAACAATAACTGTAGAAAACAAGGGTGAACTGTCGGGGTTACTTATTATTCGGAAATACCGGATGTAGTTAGTCGTGGAGACTGACTTACAGTTTTGTTACTATTTAGAGTATACTTCTTACAAGACGCTTGACGAACTAATGGACTACACGGAGCGTAGGATCTTGCTGATTCATACTCTACCGTAATACGATCAGGGTGAACGATATGTAAAGGGGTTTGATCCGAGTTGTCCTAAGGTTGCTCCTTGGGCTCGGATTTGGTTGATATAACTTGGGTGTTATGTGTGTGATTACATGTATGTGATTAAGTGTTACTGCATTAATTATTTATGCACGAGCATCCTACGGGATTAACACTACGTCGACTATAGATCGACTTATATAAAGATACATATACGTTATTGTGATGACATGACGGTTACTTGATATAATACCATAGTATTAATATTAAGTATATGGTAACCTAAGTAAAACACTTAGGGATGAGTCACGACATTGTCGGTCTCTAGAGCATGGATCTCGAACATGAATATAACCTAGATTACTTCTAGGTATGCGTGAGACCCATTAGGCAGCTAACTAATAATTATATTCTCCATAAGACTAAGAGCAGATCTTAAACATTATGAGAGAGAGATGGTATGAGTTGAGGTGAGGAATCCCGGTAGTTTACGAACTACTTGGTTGCGCATTTGTGATCACTGAGGGGTTTCCTAATTGGATTCCGCTCCAGGTTATATCCAACGAGCCCAAACTGGATCGTGGATCAGGTGGCTACGGCCTTTTTATGGACGTCTTACGAGACATAAGAGAGTCAGGGGCCTTCGGACCTCTGGCAAAATGAGCATCTTTGTGTGTACGGAAGGACTACTGTCCATGGTGAGGATTTCAGGTTGTCCTAACATGACGCCCAACTGATAATAATAATAAAACATGGTAGGATGGAGCCTACAAGGCTAAGGTAAATTAAATATGAAAACTGTACGCTACGGTGAATGCACATTGTACATATGGATGGGGCCTTGAAAGCCAAACTAAAATAAATTAACAATGGATGGTGAACGCTACGGCAATGGTACATTGTACTTTATACTGGATCATTCAATACGTTCGATATACAATTGTGGTTTGTGATATTAAATGATTGTTTGGATTGGATGGATGGTTAAATGTTTATGAGTATTTGGATGGATGATTGTGTATATTATACATGTTTATTACAGTATTGTTTATAACTGTAAAATGGTAAGCATGAAACCAATCTAATAATAAGATGGTTAAAATGACAAGTGACCATTAGGGTCCAGGCCCGGCATACTCAGCGTCTATCGCTGATACTACACCATTGCAGGTTGTTGATCATTGTCGAAGCCGAGAGCAGGAACAGGGTAATTGGAGTTTTTACTTTTGTTACCACACATGGAGATGTTGTATAGCAATGAGGATGGTGAATTGTATTATGGTAAGGATATGTATTTTCAGGTTTGGGTAGACGCTCACTTGTCGATGTTTATGGTTTATGGACTTAGTATGATGTATAGGAGTTTCTCGTTATCACGGCGGTTAGCAGTTGTTTATGTTGGAAGTTGGATGTAGTTTGGCTTTGTTGCTCGCATGGGCGAGTAATGGCCGGTGACACCCGAGTGAGTGTTGTAATTGTTATTTATTTTCCGTTGCGAGACGTTTTTATTTATTGCTACGTGAGAGATTATTACGAGATTATGGAGAGGGGTGTTACAATATCTGAAAGTAAATTTACCCAAGTAGTTTGTAGTTGATTAGTAGCTAATTTTACTAGTTACTTTTTTGTTGTAATCAATATAGGAATCTTTTTTTTAAAAAAAAGTGTTGGCTTACATTTTTATGTGTTTATACTATTAATATGACTTAAAATTAATTTGTACTGCGAATAGCAAAAAACTTTACTATTTGCAGTACAATTTTTTTTTCACCAAACTTAGTTGAATAAGTTGGAATGTTGTGGGGAGACACTTTTTTCTAAAACAAAAGAGAATTGAATGACCAAATTTCAGTCAAAATGATTAAAACAACTAAGTTAAAGAAAAACTAAGTCACAACAACTAAGTTAAAGAAAAACTAAGTTACAACGCTGTTCCATCTTTCTAACCTAGATTGTATTTGATGAAGCCAAGGTCCAATAGTGTTTGGATCTCTATAAAAGAACCACTGCGGATAGATAGGGGAGTGGGGAGTCATCAACCATACAAAACCTTATGAAATGACCCTGGGGGCAAACTCCTATGTGGATCTCTCCTCTTGGTCTATCACGATTGGTATAATTATCGATCGGAAGGTATGTGGCACTTGCCATACCCCCCATACAGTAGAGTAGAAAACTACTATCAAAGTGTACTTTGTCGCGATCACTGTCCCCATTTCCGTGTTCATCCAATTCTCTTGAGGTGCTGCCCCATCCCTATTCCAATGAATCGCTCTTATCATGTCGTTGTACGGTGCTTCGTTAAACATGCTCTTGAATACATGCTTCACCGGTTCTGTAGTCTTCATGTGATGGTACAATCCTTTACGAACATCTTTCCACCTCTCTATTCCAATGAATCACTCTTATCATGACTGTATTATCTTAAAATTTTCAAGACTAACAATCGTACCTATTTGTCGTTGTGTTGCCGAAGTGCAACACATTCTTGACCCAAGCCTCCACAAATTTTACCTTGTGTCTCTCCTAGACTGATGCAACATAGGTAATGAAACGTGGATAGCTTTTGTATGTATTCTTGAATACTTGGAGGCTCTCGTTGTAGTCCTGCTCTGTTCTTGAGTAGACAACCGAAGTCCACATTCGGACTGCAGCCGCTGTAACACCCCTACCGCTAATCCTCTACTTACTGTCTAATTATATCAGCTATCTTACTACTCGCAGCGGAAATACAAATACTACGGCGGGTGACACAATGCCGCTAACCGCCTATATGGCCAGCAAGGCTTACTCTACATACAGTAACGGTCCGATGATCGGAATATACCGAGCTACTATAAATACTTCCCAATACACAAATATCATTTACTTACAATATTTGATTACCGAGTATCCAAAAATATAATCCATTGCATCCCTTCTTACAAGTTTACAAAAATCATGAGTTTAGCAACCTACTTATTCTATCAATTCACAATTCTTTCAATATCCAAAAGGGGTGTACCCCATGGTACACCGGCTAATAAAAAAGGCATACTGCCGTGTACAACTTGGTACACCCTTCACAACCTACTCACTACATAAAAAGAAATTAATCTTGGTCTCATCATGATCTTCATCCATCACGAGCACCTGTAAAATTAAAAACAGTGCCCCAAGGGGCTCAGCAAAAGCTGCGCATAAACTTCGCATACACCGCGTGCTAACGAGGGTACGCTGACTAATTGGTCGAATATATGAAGTTCGTTTTATACATGCATACATGTTATTACATACATTAATACATTCATACAAGGTTCATACATACAAGGATTCAATACATACAACCCGAAGGCAATACACAAGCCAAACAGTATAGCAATACATTTCCCACATTCTTACTCATTCTTTGTTACCCACCGGGGTTAATCGGATATCCTTTACTCTTTTACTCGGTACCATACTACTTACACAGTCTTACTCATACAATACTTACTTACTTACTTACTTTCTTACTTACTTACTTATACTCATGTTAAGTCGGTGTGACCTCCGGGCAGGGACTACACCGTCCCACCACCGGGCTTTAGGGTGGCTCACTAATCCAGGTTACTACCCGATTAAGGGGTTTGGACCATGGAAAAGATTAAGGACAGGAATTGGATCCAACCTCTTGTGCCTCCTCCTCGTCACGCGTGGCCGAAACTATATCGAACTTCTACTCATTCCAATTTACCAATTTCTTGATGTTAGAAATTTTAGCTAGTTAGGAATCAGTTAGAAGTCCTATTATACATTACTTGATCCATACAATACACAACAAGACACACACAATTCATTCTCATCCATTCATTTCATGAATTATACAAACTGAGAGTTAAGATAAACATCAAACAAGGAACAATATCATATAAGCACAAGTAAGTGCAATAAATCCGATTCGTGCGTTTTATCTTATTTAGGTGATCAAATAGCACACAAACACACAAATCAGAGTAGCCAAGGTAGCATACAGGACATGAGAAATTCATACCGTTCATCGTTGACCTTGGACTCACCGACTCTCCTTCGGTGTTCAACTATTCAAACCCTATAACATGCACGGAATGGGGCGGTTAATTATCTACCATTAACCTATCCCGTTCTTTCATTAATGTTCCCAACTACATTTTCTAATCCTTTACTCCTCATACTTACTTATAGAACTCGTTTACTTCCTACGTTTTTCAAGTTTGTTTTCTTACTCATGTGTATATTTCTTACCTTTATTACTCCCATACTAATGTCACGCATGTATGTACATGTGTACACACACACATATATATATACATATATATATATTATTTATTTTTTTATTTTTATTTTATTTTTTTTGTTTGGATCCGACCGACCAAGTGTGACCCGACCGACCCAAACTCCTCTGGGTCGGTCGAAGTCAGAAAGAATTCGGCCCTGGAATCCATCTTGACCGACCCACGACCGACCCTACCTCCTGGGTCGGTCGAAGTTAGAAACTTCGAGTTTGGAAAAGTTCTTACCCGACCGACCCACGACCGACCCACCTGTCTGGGTCGGTCGAAGACAGAAAGTTTACGTTCCAGTGGCTTTAATCCGACTGACCCACGATCGACTCAACCCTTTGGGTCGGTTGAGGTCAGAATTATCCTACTGAATCTGTTTCAACTTCTTTCTTCTACCTATTCCTTCTCATCCTTCCTACATGTAATCTAACATGTATTAGCCCTAATTAGACCCTCTAAATTACCTTGGTTCATCCCTTAAAATTATCACCAAATCCTTAGTCTTCTTACATAATTTTTCCACTCTTATTTCCTAGAAACTTATGCTACAGATTTTGTTTCCCCTATGCTACAGATTTTAACCCTAACCTCTACCATCCAATACTCCCTCAACCAATACCACTCCTAGCATTCACAATGCATTATCTTCCATCCACACTCTGCCCCATTGCCTAACTCTTCTCTCAATCTGTTTTCAAAGTGTTCTCCTACTTACATTCAGCTCTTAAATCCTCTAGTTCCTAGGTAAATTTTGACATAGTCTCCCCTAAAATTTAACATTCTCACCACATTGTTTGCTCACAAATTACCACTCATACAACCTGTTTATTTAATACACAATTCTCCAAACACATTTACAATTCCAAAACTAGGCACTAATCACCCATTTAATTCCTGCACACAACATCTATTTTCTCAAGGTTTATACAAGCTTTTAATCATCTTTCTAAAGCTCTAAACTAGTTTAATTCTCTTCCACATTATACCATTACTCAAAACCATGTACACTACCCATTCCAAACCTTTAAAATCTGTTACATAAAGCTTACAAGAACCACTCAAGGTGAGTGCATTTACCTTGGTTTTCTAGCTTCCTTCCTTTCTTCTTTCTTTTTTCCTTCTCACTTCTTTTCCTTTCCTCTCTTCTTGATCAACCGGTTATGGAAGTTCAAAGTCCTAATGCTACAGCCCATCAATACACACCCATTTCAATTCAAAATCAACCCTTAAATCAACCTAGAGCTTAGGGCATGTTTTTAAGGTTTAGAAAAGGCATTACCTTGCAAGTGTATAGAGGAAGTGTTGGACAGCAACAAAATCAAGATTCCCACTCCAAAAGTGAAGCCACAATTGGCTGGAGAACAAGGAACAAGAAGCTCAAAACTTGGAAATTCTTATTTTGCAAATGAGAGGTAGAAATGATGGATTTTTCGAATTTCTTTTTACCTCACAACAACAAGGAGAGGTAGGAGCTTCCAATGATGGTCTCAAACTTCAAAAGGAGTCATACCCATGGAGATTAAAGTGAAGCTTTTCAATTTTTGAAAAGAAGAAGATGATCTCCTTGACAAGGGGATTCCAACAGTACAATTTTTATAATTTTTGGACAAGGTTTGGATGCTCAAAAATGAGGAAGAAGATTGAGGCTGGTTTAGTTTCTTAAAATCTCCATTAGAGCTCAATGGGGAAGAAGATAAATCAGAGAGAGGAGGGAATACGGTGGAGTGTGGGAGGAGTAGAGGAGAGAGAGTCCTTTTTGCTTTTTCTTTACGTTATTAGTTTGTCTTGTAGTGTATTAGGTGAGTGAAGAGAGTGAGAGGGGGGCCAAACCGACTACACACACTCATGCAGATTTTTAATTTTTATTTTCAAAAGGGGACACATTAGTTTAGCTAATTTACACTCACACCCCACAACTTCCTGGTTTTTTAACAATTTTTACTAACCAGTACCCTTTTTCCGGAATTTTCTTGTTTAATTGATTTTATTGGTTCTAAACTTCATTAATCACTATTTTAAATTTCGGGGTATTTCAGCCGCCGCCCTTCCTCTATCACCCATATACATCTCCGCTTTCCTCTGAATGTTCCTACTTATGTGCCACCGACATAGAAGACGATGAGATTCAGGAAATACCTGTTATAAGGCATTCATCAGGGCCAGACATCTGTCAGTGAAAAATGTTGAGGTTGTAGTCCAACCGAGGAGTTCCCTTAATTGTTCAAGTGCCCACACATACATGTCTGTTGATTCTGATACAAGAAAGGCGAAGGCAGTGCTGAAGTTCTTGCCTATACTCGTCACTCCGATGAACTGAACCAAAGGCATTTTTGTGATGTTTGTTTTATAGGTAGCATCAATGCCTATGACGTACGGGAAAGCTTGCAGCAGTAATCTAGTGGTAGGGTGTGCAAAGAAGATGGACCCAAGTCGTGTTCGGTCCCCTAAATTGTGAAAGTATGCAGAATCATGTTATCTATCAAATTAATATGAAACTTAAAGGATTACAGTTATTTGAGACATCCGAAGTTGACTTACTTGGTTCTGTAGTGTAATCATAGTAGTAGTTATTTTTGTCTAGCTCACCCAGCAAAGTCTGCACTATAGAACAACCATTTCTCTTTTCAACTTTTGTTTTTTGTATCCTGTTGTATATGTCTTTCCTGGTTGCTGACGTGTCGGGGTTGATTGTGGTGAGCTCTGGATAAATTGAGGAAGATGGCACACCGACTCGGGTTCTCTGATCGATCATAATCTCCTCCTCCTCAGTTAGGTGTTTTCCCACTAAATGACCCTCTGCCCACTCAGCGAGATCATGATTATGCCATCCATTACTCACATTCAAGAAACACCCGTAGCTTGTGTAATACCCCTTAATTTTAAAAGGACAACCACATTTCTTTGAACCAGATGATCTACGTTAGGTGATGACACCAGGTCGTGGTGTCCTTCGTGGTTTCCAATACCTCTCGCATGTTATACGAAAATCTTGGCCCGCCCGAGAACTTTGAATTATGGTGTAGATATGGTTGGGATGGCCAACACTATCTACCCAAGCTTTCGCTTCTTCTTTACTCCTAAATGGATGATCTGTTTGAAATAAGTAACCTGTATCCACTACTAGAGGTCGATTATACATCTGTTGAATGTAGTCATCCATCTCTGCATGGTGATCTTGAACGCCTTCATCAAATTCATCCCAACTTTCATCAGTAGTTGAGTCACTTTCCTGCAATTAGGGTTGAGAGAATGTTAGACGAATGTTTAAATATGAAATATTAGTGTGAATATGATTTACAAAGACAATAAACTAAATACTTACTGCACTTGATACTGGAACAAAATCATGATCAGAATCTAAAGATTGAGTCATGTCTAGCTACTTGAACAGTTTTATGAAATATCTTTTGGAAGAGAGTCAGGAGATAGAGAGATTTGAGAATATGGAGAGTGAGTGTGTGAAGATGAAATGGAGGAGGCATCCCTTATATAGAGGTTGGTCATGAACTAGTCACAAGGTTACAAGTTCAAAAATGGTAACCTGGTACGTGAATAGTGACCTAGTACGTGTACCTTTTCCTGGCAAAAGTAATTACCAACGTAACTTTTAATTCACTTTGTACCGGATGTAGTAACCTGGTACGTAAACAGTGACCTGGTACGTGTACCTCTTCCTGGCAAAAGTAATTACCAACGGTAACTTTTAATTCACTTTGTACCAAATACAGTAACCTGGTACGTGAACAGTGACCTGGTACGTGTACCTTTTCCTGGCAAAAGTAATTACCAACGGTAACTTTTAATTCACTTTATACCAGATGCAGTAACCTGGTACGTGAACAGTGACCTTGTACGTGTACCTCTTCCTGGCAAAAGTAATTACCAATGGTAACTTTTAATTCACTTTGTACCGGATACAGTCCTACAACAACAGAGTGGTATTCAATGTTTAAGTTGTGTACTAGCCGTTGGGCATGTTAGTGATTGTTACCCTGATAGTATAATAGGGAGTATGGGTGTTCCAACCAATTCGTCCATCACTTCTTGCTCTTAATATCTGTCTATCTACTCACAGAGTGAAATCTTCATACCTTATGACATAAGTATTGTCCAATACTCACTAAGAATGGCGCCCAAGAAGGAACTCTCACTCAAAGCACAAAAATCAATCGAAATAAAGCAAGTGTGGATGACACCAAGAACTTCCATATCTAAAGGTTCATCATCCAAAAGTAAAATCTAACAAGCAGGAAGATGCCGAAAGATTATAATTCTAAGCAGTGACTCCTCATCATCTGACCGGTTGGAGGGCAAGGATGTTCTCACCAACTTTGATGTAGACTTTGCTTTCTTCAGAGAAATAGGGTCCAACAACTTCACTTACAATGACAAAGCCCTATTCAACGGTTACTCAACGCCAACTCCTAGACAATATCCCAACGTCATTCAAAACCAGGTTAATGCATTAACTTCTGATGTAGAATCCACGACAAGGAAGAAGATTCCAGATATTATAATTCTAAGTTGTGACTCTTCATCATCTGACCGGTCGAAGGGCACGGATGTTCTCACCGACTTTGATGTGGACTCTGCTTTCTTCAAAGAAATAGGGTCTGACAATTTCACTTACAACGACGCAGCCCTATTCAATGGTTACTCAACACCAAGTCCTAGACAATATCCTAACGTCATTCAAAACCAGGTTAATGCATTAACTTCTGATGCAGAATCCACGACAAGAAAGAAGAACCCAGAGGGTATAGATGATAGTGCGAACACCAATGCGTTGATAGAACACACACATTCAAATTGGCTTCAAGACTCAACAAACTATTATAGGATGTAATTTGATTAATTAAGGCTAAGTGTTGTTTGTCTCTTTTTACTCTATGTTTACATTTGAACATCACTATATTATGTAGCTCCTGTGTTGTCTGGTCGTGCCTTAAGCAAGCACCCAAAAAAATAATAATTAGTATCTAACTTTTGTACCAGAAATAGACATCGCCTGCTCCATGTTACCGTTTTAACCATACGTTTCTCACTAGTCATTGGACATGTCAGTAACCATTACTCAAATATTATAAAAGTGGGTATTGGTCTCCCAAGATACTCATTCCTTACCTTGTGCTCTCAGAATCTGTCTAATTACATCTTGCGTGAACTCTTTATACCTTACGCCACATTTTGCTCTCAAAATCAAATGGAGTTTCCTTTCTGTTTGCACGTTAATTATGTAGCTACTTTCGGTCGTCATGGAGCATAATTTGATAGAAGAATGGGGCACAGACGCGTAGAAGTTACTATGCCATATCCTAGTAATCTTTGTGATCTACAACGACGAGTAATTCGTGCCCTATAGTCCCTCCTCGGCAGAATAAACATAACAACAATGCTATATTTGGGGCTGGAGGGTGAATACGAGCAGACTTTTGTTCATGTAAGAAATGATACATCAGTTCGCCGGATGATGGAGAATTATATGGAGTATAATGATTTCATCGATCATATTCCATTACTTGTTATTTATGATCCTATTGAGCCCGATGATGATGATTTTCAACACCAAGAACCAATTTATGAGATGCGGCGTAATGTAATAGCATAGGGAATAGAGAGACAAAGGTCAGGAAATAATTAGGTTATTGGTTATTGCGTAATTGATCTTGTTAGTTCTCGTGCTAGTAACCTTAGGTTTGTAATGAAATGATCCCATATGTTATATACCCGAAGCTAGTTGATAGTGATGATGAAGGGATGTTCAACTTGATCAAATATCAGTTAGTGATCCATCTAGCACTTCTGGTGTAGATCATTATAAATGAACCCCACATAACATAAATCAGTGAAACTTTTTTTTGTTCAAAGTGTGGTCATTCTGGATGATTAATGAAACTTCTAGCATAAAACAATTTAATGTTCAAACCCGTTTTTCAAACCGTTAATGTAACACCCCTAACATTAAACGCATGATAATCACTCTCGTAGCATAATTAAAGACGTCTCACAACGGAAGTTAAACACTAATAATTCTCACTCGGGTGTCACATGCCATTACTCGCCCATGAGAGTAAAGAAGCAGGAAAAGGAAATATAATAACGCATCGACAATAATTAACCGCAGTGATGAACGAGATATATACTACATCATCCTAAGTTTAAACTAATACATAAGGTAAGTGAGCATCTAAGGTAATCCCAATGTTTACATCGCACTGAATATAACTAATTTTGAAAGTGCAATAATTAAATAAATAACGTCATTGACTACCCCGAAGACCCGCACTTCGGCTTCATAGCTCGATTAAGTCTTGAAATGTGGGTGCCATAAAGGCTCAGCCAACTGCTGGTATGCTAAATGTGATCCTAGACCCTTTAGGCCACTTAGGTCGTTTTAGCCGTCTTGATTAACATGGGGTTCGTTTCATGCTGTACCGTTTACATGCTTATAACATAACTGTAAATACGGAATCAAAACACACAACATGTATTCAAACATTCACACATCAAGACATGCTATTACGACATTGATAATTGAACAATTAAATTCGAATCGACGGTAATGTAAGAGTTAGCTGAAGTCCAGTTAGTCTCACTTGTTTATTTCCATCACATGAAGCCCCGCTTCCACAATCTCATATAAACATACGGGTGTCAAGTTAAGGACAATTCCCCGTTTAACCTCACACATTAATATTTTGGACAGTAGTCCGATGCCATCTACAGTGGGTAGATGGACTCACTTATCTATAGTGGTAGATGTCCATTAGGCCGAAGCCAGGGTATGGTGCCAACGGTAGCACACTCCGACTAACGATCGTATCCGGCTCGTTAGATAAACAAAAGTAGACCCTAAACGGGTGTTAGAACTCTAGTGATCACTATGCACAACCTGCTGGAATGAATGCAGACCAGGATTTAGGAACATTGTTTCATTAATTAATTATCACACTCTCATGATTTAGCGTATTTTAATTAGTCTCCTGGAAATTCAATCTCGTTATTGGAGAAAACACATTTTTATTGGACACCCTATTGGGTCTTACACACAACTTAGAAGTCTGCTATGTGATGTTCAAAGGTCGAGTCATCACTCTAGAGACGGTTAATACCGGGTCTCTAAACTAAGTTCCTCACTTAGTGTGTTAGGAGTTGTTTACTCTCACAAGATAGTATCCAGAGTCTCTCCCAAAAATTCATACACAGTTAGGGTGATAATCAGTATCACATGTCCGAACGACGTACGCACACAGTTAATAAACGCTTTGGCGATTGAGAAGCATAAGCACATACAACCACATGCATAACATTATTTATCTGACATGCAAGCACACAGTTACGTCCGGAACCCAGGGAAACCCTCGGAATTTTCAGACCACACATTCACATACCATTCACCGATGAACAATGCTAGCATGACAATTCACGCTTATCCTTTATCGCTCCCGAAGCTCGTATCTAGCAACCCGATTCTCTGGAATGTATATCTTTAATATTAGTCTCCATGTATCGAGTCTATTTAATCATTCCAGAATAAGTTCAAATCCTTACCCAGTAGTTAACCCCCTTAACTGGTTATCCGTTTAGATTGATTATACTCTACAGTTTGTAAGCATATAATATTTGATATCATAATGGTATTTATTGCTTAGGAACTTAATTCTTAATAACTATTCGTCCTTTACGAAGATCATTTGGTTTGTATAAGTTGATACTCACATATTGTCTGATATGTTGGTCAACTTAACCACTTGGATCAATTGTGTTGATTCAGTCAATTTAATTTGACTTGGTCAATGTTCCAAGTCAATGTTTCTTTATATTCCATACCTATTTATCAACCCTTGCTCCATTACATTATAGTACTTATAATTACATGTCCACTTCAGGGTATAAATTCATATTATGTGAATTATAAGGCATTCCATAATGAATTAGTTCATTATTTTTTTTTACGAAGCATACCTTTATTTATATGTGAATTATAATTGACCTTTAAGTATTCCTAGTCTTTGGCATTTAAATTCCCATTTAAAATTAAGTTGGTCAACTTGACCCTCTTGGTCAATTTGGTTGACTTGGTTAGTATATACAAGTCAACACTACTATATAATACATAATATAGTTCCTGGAATTATATAATTCAGTTATTTGTATAACTCTTTATACTATAACATCTCTTCTTTTATAGCACTCTTCTTAATTTTTGTTTACCAACTATATACATATATATATATACACTTAATGTAACAAGGCCACACATATATTTATATATATTCAGTTTAGAGCAATTGGATGTGTATACGTATAATTAAGCATTAACCGAGATTAGTTCCATTTGTCATTTTTAAACAATGAAACTTGTATATATATATATTTGTTCGATTTGTAGCGTTACTGCGAGGAGTAAGAAGGCTGACGGAGTTTGTTTCAGCTTAGGTTTCAAAACTACCATGAAGAGTATGTTGTACAAATATCTATATATAGTTGGATATTTACCGTGAAGAAAATGAAAGAACCATATATATTCCTATCAATTTCAATGTTACCGTGGGGAGAAGAAAATTGATCAACTCTTGACAAATATTATTTCATTATTCCCTTTTTTCAATTTCATTCATCAATCAATTTTTTTTATTAAAACAACAACTAAGACTTAAAAATCTTAACTATTTCTTCACCAACAATACGCGGTCAACCATGATTATTATTCCAGCTCACAATTAATCACTCACTTACAACCAAAGACAACAAAAGAAAAACTTAAAAATATAAACTAATTGTTTATTTACACATATTAAGCTAATGACTATGCTAAGTCGGTTACAATAGGATTAACAAGTTTAGTTTTATTTTTACAAACCTTAATAACCATACCCACATATTAATCCTAGAAAATCCCAATTTACCTTAGATTATTCATATCTAGTTTTTCGATTTCTAAATAACAGACATATATAAACACTTTGCAACAACTTAATAGGATGTTTAACTGCAAAATTTAAAACAGATTATCATTCAAACCCAATTACTAAATCATTATTAGATACTCTTTTTTTCATGCTTATTTAACAAATTACCAACCTTCTAAATTCTATACTGTCGAGATTACCAAAATTCACCAACCACCCACTACATCACACAGTAACAGAAATCAAGTGAAAACCCCGTAATTATTTTTTTGATGAAACGGGGGTCATATATTACTAGTCACAAGAAATGTTTACATCAGCCTGCAAGAGCCCACTGCAACCCACCGGTGGGTGCTCAATGAACGTATAGCCCTGAGCACTATCTAAGGCTAATTTACAAATGAAGTCCGCCACATTATTAGAGAGCCTATCTACTTTGACTAACACAACAGAGCTGAAACCAGCTAGAGAGTGCTTACACGCCCTGATCAAGCTCTCGCAAGGGTGAGAACTGATATTGCTGTAGTTGACGAGATTGACAGCAACTAAGGAGTCAGACTCAATGATAACACTGCTGGTATGCAAGAAATTCGCCAGTTTAAGACCTCCCAATATAGCCCAGAGCTCTGCTTCCTCTATGCTTGAGTGACCCAGATTATGCATGAACCCACCCAACCAATCACCTCTATGGTCTCTAGCGATTCCACCTGCTGCTGCTCCTCCCTGATGCGAAACAGCACCATCAACATTAATCTTGCACCATCCTGTAGGAGGGGGACACCAAATCTGCTGCGATTCCACCCGCACTTTATGCACATGATGGTCCACCTTTGTTCTCTCCAGCAAAGACTGCGCTTTTTGAGAGAAAACATACAAGGGTAAATCAGTTTCAGCTAAGTTATCATGGAACTTCTTGTTCCTCCAAAACCATAAAACATAGCACGTGACAGCAAAAACACAAGACCGATCAGATTCAAAATAGTTCGAAAGAGATGTATTCCTGAGATTACTGATCAACCACTCCTGCAAGTCAAGATCCTTCCACCTATCAATAAATGAATTATTATCTAATAGATAATTCCATATCTTATAGCTAACCGAACAGTTTCTAAGTATATGAATGGAGTCCTCACAATCCCACAAGCATCACAAGAGTTATTAGGAGACAGGCCCCGCTGATACAAAAATTATTTAGTCTTTAGACCATTATGCCCAACTTTCCAGAGGAAAATTTTAACTTTTTCAGGGACTTTAGCTTTCCAGATCAGTTTCCAGAGAACATTGGCAGCCCCTTTACTTCTAATGAGATCATATGCAGAAGAAACAGATAACTCCCCCGATTTCCCACAATTCCAAATAATAGAATCTTCTAGGTCTATGTCAAAAATGGCTTTGCTAGGGAAGAGGCTGAGAATATGAGGGGGAAGGTTATTCTCTAGCTGTTCCCATTTCCAACCTCTATTAACATCCCATAAATCAGCAACATGATCCTCCGTATTAACAGAGCTAGGCTGGCACACAAAAGTACAAAGAGGTTCGTTTACTACCCATTTATCCGTCCAAAATTTAATGGTTTTGCCATTACCTAGTCTCCATCTGGCTCCTTCACTAACAATATCCTTAGCATTAATGATATTCTTCCAAGAACAGGAAGCAGACCTCGATTCAGGGTTCTTATATTTGTTAATTAAGATTCTGGCCCAAAGACTATCTTGATTATGCAAGAGCCTCCAGCTTAATCTTGCAAGACAAGCTCTGTTCATCAGTCTGGAATCTCTAATGCCTAAGCCCCCTTCAATTTTGGGCCTACAGATTTTCTCCCATGCGACTGTATGGATCTTCCTCTCGGTATCCTTATGGCCCCACAGAAAGGATCTGTAAATTTTATCAAGTTTATGACAAACTGTGGTGGGGATTCTTTGGCACATCATATTAAAAGTAGGGATAGAGCTGAGGACAGATTTAACTAACACTAGTCTACCCGCAAAGGAAAGAGTCTTAGCTTTCCACCCCGAAACTTTCTTTTGGACCTTCTCAACTAGCTCAGCAAACTGATTAGAGCTGACTCTACCATGACTAAGATTGAGGCCAAGATATTTACCCAGGTTATCCGCCAGAGGGATCCCAATATGTTTGCTAATATCGATTCTTTACTAACACTCACATTTTTAGAGAACAAAATGGTAGATTTCTGTAAGCTGACTTTCTCACCTGACATCGAGCAAAAGTCAGCCAAAACGTCCATCATACCACGCACATTGGTAATATCAGCACTACCCAGAAGGATAAGATCATCAGCAAAAAATAGATGGGACAGAGCAGGGCCACTTCTACTGAGTTTAATTGGCTTCCAGGCCTTACCTAAGACCGATTGTTCAATTAGATGGGAAAGACGCTCCATGCATAGGACAAACAGATATGGGGACAAAGGATCCCCCTGCCTAAGCCCCTTAGAAGGCTTAAAGCTATCTGATTGGGAACCTTCCCAAAGAACTCTCATGCTAACTGTTTCCACACACGACATAATTAGTTGAATGAAACTACATGGAAGATTTAGACACTGAAGAGTATTCCTAATGAATTCCCATGACAGATTATCGTAGGCTTTTTCAAGGTCGATTTTCAAAATGGCCCAACCATCTCTACTCTTAGTTTTTCTCATAGTGTAGACTACTTCTTGCATAATAATTTGGTTATCCTGAATGTGCCTGCCAGGCACGAAGCTACTCTGGAGGGGAGAGACTACCTCAGGAAGAAAGGGTTTAATTCTATTGACAATAAGATTGGAGAGGATCTTATAGGCTACATTGCATAGGGCTATAGGCCTGAAATGTCTCATATTCTCCGGGGGGTTAACCTTAGGGATAAGACACAGAAGGGTAGAGTTAATACTTTCTGGGATACAACTTCTGGAGAAAGCACTAAGAACCAACTCTAACACCTTATCTTTCACTAGATCCCAGTGGTTTTTATAGAACCATACTTGAAAACCATCAGGTCCGGGGGCCTTGTAGCTATCCATGGATTTAATGAGGTCCCTGATTTCAACTAAAGTGGGGAAGGAAACACAGTGACTAAGAAGGGAAGGGCTGATTAAAGGAAAGTTATGCCCAAGGGGTACTAAAAGTTGCTGGCTATTAGCCTGGAACAGATTTTGGTAGAATTCAGTAGCTAAATTCATCAGATTGTCTAATCCCTCGACCCTATTCCCATTCAAGTCATTCAATTGGAAAACTTTGCATTTGGCTCTCCTAATCTTAACCTTCCGATGGAAATAGGCAGAATTTCTATCCCCGAATAGTAACCATTTCTCCCTTGATTTTTGAAACCAAAAGAGTTCCTCCCTAAGTAGAATGGACTCATATTCCTTCTGTAGTTCCTTTTCTAGATTTCTTAGGAAAGGGGATTGACGTATCTCAAGACTCTTTTGGATACCAGCTAGTCTAGCGAGAACTCTCTTTTTCTTGTGAAAGATATTACCAAAGCACTCTCTGTTCCAATCATTCAGGACATCACTAAGGTTGGAGAGGTTCTGATTTAAAGAAAGAGACTGATTCCAAGCAGAGTTTATTACCTGGGTATAATTGTCATGGGTGAACCACGCCACCTGAAAACGGAAAGGTTTAACACCATGATGGATCGGCATGAAACTATAAAAATTAGAAAGGATAGGACAGTGGTCCGAGGTGGTTCTAGGAAGGATGTCTATCCAGCTGTGAGCATAAGTATCAAACCAATTGTGAGAGACAAGAGTCCTATCTAGCTTCACAAAGATGGATCTGTTAGTCCAAGAGAAAATATTGCCTTTAGATGGGAGATCTCCAGATTATTAGGCTAGAGTTAACGGAGAAAAATAGCTGTAACCTCATCTTTCCGCTCTGTTCAAGAAGCAGCACCCAATTAACACTTAACTATCATATTACAACTATCACCAAAATAGTATTTATTCAATAAATTTCAAAATACCCAAAACATCCACCATCACCAAACACTCTAACATGCGATTAATATGTAGGGTTCTGTTAGTTGATTTATATCTGTTAGTATTTTAGAACTTAGTTGATTTATATATATATATATTGGAACAAAACATCGGCAGTTTAGAAGGGTTTAGCGTTTTACCATGCCATTAATGGAGATATCCCTCAATCTCCTCCCTGGACAAAACCTTGAAGGAGAATAATTATCAGTATTGGTTCAGAATATTCTACTCACAACAACAGATTAAGGTTAGTAATTTGAAGGTGGTTTACCTTCACATTTTTTTTTTGGAACCGAACAAGTTCCGGTTTTCAGGTCTAGACCAACACCACACCAATGGTCGACATTTTTGTTTCTTTCAATATGCTGAGGAAGGAAAAGTGCAGGAAATTTAGGATAGGTTGGAATAACTCAGAACTAAAAAAAAACACATTGTTGAAACTCCATACCTCACAATTTTGTTTCGGTTTTGACCCAAAGTGGAATACCGTTCAATTTTCTCTCTGTTTTTCATCCAAGAAACAGCTAACGGCTCTTGCTTCTCTCTCATTTTTGATATGGAAAGATCTAAACCATGGTGGATTTCAGTTTGGATAGAAAGAAGTGCCGCTGTATTCCTCCTCAATTTTCCCAGTTTATCACCTCCAAACTTCAGTTGAACACTTTCTCTTTTCCCTTGGTTTATCCGCTTCCAATTTTTTTTTAAGCCACACAAATTTCAACCCAAATCAAAACTTTCTATAAGATCTACGAGATGGTAGCAAACATAGGACTTTTGGTGGAAGATCAGGCAAGAAAGCTGGAAGCGCAAGTGAGAGCGTCGTTTTTGGTTTAACGAAGAAAGAAGATAGGTTATGAGATGAGAAAATTCTGGAAGGGACACAAGAGGTAGTGGAGTTTGAAAAGAATTAAGGTTTGTAAAATAAGTGAATAAATTAAAGAATGAAGGGGAGGCACAGGAGCATGTTCCTTGTCCACCAACTGGATTTATTGTTCAACAGAGGATAATGAGTAGAGGAGCATGTTCTTTGCTCGTTTGTCATGGTTGCAAAAATACCGAGAGTTAGAGAATGAAATTGAGTGCAGAGCTATATGTTTCTGGCTCGCTGGGTTGGGTTGCAAAAATTACCGTGAATAGAGTGAACATACAGCAGAAGAAGAGCAACACAACAAGAGCGGCAACTGTTATTTTCCTGTGCAACATTATAGTGAATAGAATGAACATAAAGCATAGGAAGAAGAAGAGTAACACAACAAAAACTGCAACTGTTTCTTTTTTTTCTGTGCAACATTACCGTGAGAGAAAAGAATGAACATAAGGCAAAATATGTTGCAGTTTTTTTTTTTTGCAGGTTACCGTGAGTTAGGAAAGGGAGCTGAAGTTGTATGTTCCTTGTTTGCTGATGGTGTCCAATGGAGAAGGAGAGCAGGATTCCACAGATTAAACTTCAGAGGCGTGGACACAAGAACAGGATGATGCAAAGCTTGTATGCCTTGTTTCTCAGTAGGCAGAAGGAGAGAATGAAGTGAGCAGTACAGGGACTGAAGAAACGGCGTTGGCATGTATGTTTTGCTTTGCAATTTACAGAGATTGAAGAGTTTGCCAGTTCAGGGTTTGGGAAGAAAGGAAAATAAGAAATGGAGAGTGGTGGCGGTGAGTTATGAAGGAATAAAATGGAGGAGTTCGAGTGGCATATTTACTCCTTGTAAATTTTTCCATGAGATAATTTGAGTGTTAATTAACAATTTAATAAAATAATGTTTAATCCATTCCCACTCTTTTAAATTTATATAAGTGCTCTTATATTTTTATTTAATTCCTCCCCACTAAACACATTAGTTATTGTTATAATTTTGTGTAATTTTATATTACATGTTACTCCCATTTAATAATGTCCTTGTTATTATTTTACGTATCTCCTTATACATTGTATAATATTAAGGTTTCTATTTAACTTCTCTCTTTAAGGTGTTTAACAATCCGCTTTTTAACCTCTACATACGTTTATACAAATGTACAATTATGGTTATCTTTTAACCTCCATAATATTATTTGATCTTATTGTTACTTTTTACTTACTTAAGGATATTTAACCTTTAATTAAACACTTTCATTGATTAATCTATTATAATTTAGGATAGTTAAAGTTTGGGATTTTCAGTTGATTTCTCCTTAGAATTACTCTCTTTTTAGTCCAATAGTTCATGTGGGGTTTAATAACCCTTTTTACTATACATATTTATTTATATAAATATATTCAGAGGTTGTATAATTTTTCGTAATCATTTTAGGGCTCATTAGCTCTTATAATCTAATGATTAACCCTTGATTAAATTATATAATACTTTGGGGTATTTCAATCTACCCTCCTTAAAAAGACTTCGTCCCGAAGTCATCTCTCTGAATCCAATGATCCTAAGGAATCAAGTTCCACTAGGTATCCTAAATAAATTTATTCTAGGGATCAAGTCCTGATAGGTTATATACCTATCTGCATATATCTACCAAATACAACACCGCAATTTTTGTTATATTATAGTGTGCATACTTAGCATATAGCCAATTTTTGTGGCATCATCATCACTAACAATATCGCATTAGCAATTTATATCATCCACATATACTTATATATTCCACATCTCATAGTGCAATAATACACCATAACATCACATAAGCATAGTGCAATGAAAGTACTTCTACTGTATCATACGAAAATATAATCCACACACGGTGCAACTCAAGTGCACGGCACAATATTCACACATCCACACATGGTGCAACATAAGTGCACAATACCATATTGGTTCTTTCGCTATCCACAAAGGGATATATATGTCTATCACAAGTATCTCCAAGGATACATCATAAGCAAATGTATTCACAAACATAATCGAGTCTCTCGTAGGATACATCACACACATACAAGTGCATAAATGCACATACAACCAATTACAACTAAGTATGCCCCGCATACGTATCACATGCACAACATTAACAACACAAAATTCTGGTATACCCCAGTGCACGCCAAGAGGCTCTACCCCCCCTTAAAAAGGGTTACACCCCGTGACCCCAAAAGTATCTAACAACCACTATAAGAAGAGCGCTGGATACTTGGCTCGTATAGAGTCTTCCAACTCTCATGTAGCCTCTTCTGCCTCATGGTTTGACTAAAGACCTTCAACCTTTTAATGGTCTTGGTCTTGGTCTCCCTTATTTCTGTATCGGGGGTAAGGAGTGGAGTCTTCTCTTATCTGAGAGACGGGTCTAATTCTAGCCTTTTTGGGCTTAAAATATGTGGAGAGTGAGACGCGTACTTCTCTAGCTGGATGTTGAGTAAAATCTACACATTATTATATATAGATTTATAGCAAACTATTAGGCAAGTGTACCTAGTCGGAGTAATACAACAAGTGTCGTATCCACAGGGAAATTGTTCAATTTTCCTAGTTCCGATATTTAATAAACAGTAAATAAAAGGGGGTTTAGCCAGTGGCAATCTTGGTGTTTTTAGGTTGGACAGATAAAGACAATTAAAAGCTTAAATAAAACAGTTATGTATTAAATGGATGGAAAATGTGCTAAGGAAGGTGAAATCGCCCAAATATACTTCAGACATTAATTATAATCCTAGTTTGCTCTTATTTGTCTGTTTAAGAATTTTATCTTGTGGCCTTCCTAAATCATAGATAAGGACAACTCTTAATTAATTCAATAGACTTTTTACAATCAGAAAAAGTCTAAAATCATTAATTAGCATTAAGCAAGAATTCTTTTAATAACAGCGGTGGATTTTATCTACTAATCAAGGAGATAATATCTAACGTTTGTCTCTCTTTGTGGTCTATTCTCATATTTACAAAATCATTGAAATAAGAGAAACCGTAAATGCGTAAAAATGATCAGTTCTTAAGCATTTAATAATTGAGAGAGACAAAACAAATATTTATAAGCAAACTCAGTATTATAAATACGTCTGAATTATTTGGGGTTAAACACCCATCCTAAGCACAAATATAAGTTTACTCAGACATCGACAGAAATAAAAGAGTAAAGATAGAAATAGTCATTATTTTAGAAACTGCTTGAGAAGAACGGGTCTGCACTCGCTATCACTTCTGCTGCCTCTTTTCTCTCCTTTTAAAAATACTGCTTCTGCTGAGTACGTGAGTGAGTGTGGTGAAGTGGTGAAATAAATAAAAGATGGAGTGTTATGGTGTTACGAGAGTAAATGAATGGAAGAGAATGGTGAAGTGTGGTGCTGTTGTGTGATTTCTTTAGTGTCCCCTGTATGTTTTATCATTGAAGGAGCTGGGTTTATATAGAAGCAGAGGAGAAGGTTGGAGACAGAGCTGGAGTGGAGACAGTGCTGGAGCACGCGTGAGGAATTTAAGGAGGAGTGCGCCGGCGCCTGATATTGCTCATGGAGTAGATAGATATGTTTGCAGGCGCGAAGAAAATTGGGGAAGACGGTCGGCGTAGTTGCACCTCTATTTGTTGTCCGGTCAAATATCCACGGACACATTTATTTCTTGTCCGGGCAAATATCCACGGACAGGTTTTCCTTGTCCGCCCTTTTCTCCTCGGACAGCACATGGACATCTCTCCTCTTGTCCGGCCAAATATCATCGGACGTGCCACGGACCTTGTTTGGTGTCTGGTCTTTCTTCCGTGGACACACCACAGACATGTTGTCCTTGTCCGCCCTCTGTCCGGCCATAATTCCACGGACTCCCTTGTCTCTTGTCCGGCCAAATTTGAGCGGACGTGACACGGACGTCTCTAACACATCGATCCGTGTCACGTCCGGCCTTTTATCCCCGGACGTGACCCGGACGTGTGTATTTGACTCGTTTTCTTTTGCGAACTTTGACCGGCTCTAGATTCTTCGTTTGGACTCCGTTTTTCAACCTGTTTGCGCCTACGCGTTCGTCTCTTCGTCTACTTTGCTCCTAGCTTGGTTTTCCTCATGTTTAACCAATAAATCTGTAAGATAACCAATAAAACATAAACTAGAGGAAAACTAACCAAAGTGGGGAAATGAGCAAGAAAAGTGTTAATATAATATATGAAATACACCTATAAAACATGCTCATTTGGACACTTATCACTGGAAAGCGTGAAGTATTTTGTGCGCTCTCTCAAACACGTTGTAATGGGCCCACTCGCTCCATAGTGAGGTGCAGACCCACGAACATAGGGTTCAATTTACCCTTTTTCGTTCTTATGGATGTATTATGGATTGTTTATTAGTAGTAAGTTATTGTTGACCCCGTTCCAATGCAACGGTGCTATACACGGTCTTTCTTACTTTTGGAAATAAAGGTATCTTGATCGGAGCGGTATCTTTATTGTACTTACGCTCGATTTGATTCAAGTCGCCTATCCTGGTATTCC
This sequence comes from Limonium bicolor, assembly GCA_023374045.1. Lineage (NCBI taxonomy): Eukaryota > Viridiplantae > Streptophyta > Magnoliopsida > Caryophyllales > Plumbaginaceae > Limonium > Limonium bicolor. The sequence goes on from CM041777.1 coordinate 437,885,874, forward strand.
GGATTACTAGCATTCATGTTCGTACTATATCTTCAAATGTTCCTTGTCTTCACTTACTGACTTTCAGTTAATGGTGAGATGTGACATTGGCTATCGTTAGCATTCAGTGCTCTTTGCACTTGTCTCAGCAATCTTGAGACATACTATTCTATGTATTCACTGAGATAGTCCTTGTGATCTCGTGTCTCCAGGTTGTTTTGTTCCGGAGTAATACGTTAGTTGTAGTATTTGTTAGGTACGTCTCGTTGATGTATATTGTGTCTTCTCGTATGTCGGTCTAACAACAATATTTGTATTGTTCGCCCTGCGCTTCTGCTGGGGGAAATTAATTTGTTATTCTTATTATATTTTTTTTTGTGTTATGCTTCTTTCAGCATCCAACGTGGGTATGCTCTACGGCATCGAGGCATTTGCCTCAGGGTTTATCTTGTATCTTTCTCATGTTGATTTACCATGAGTGTATTTGTACATTTATGAGTCTCCACGTGGGTGTGTAGCGTTGAAAGCTGTATTCACTTGGAGTGTCTTTTTGAATGGTCTAGACTACTATAGTCTGCCTTTACAATAATTTTGTTCCTCGTTATTAAGTTTTATGCGAGTTTTACTCATCTAATTCGTGCCTACATGTTTACTTCTAATGGCTACTATAATGGTCGCTTTTGTGCGTACCATGTCGTCATCGATTCGACGATTATTGGTTATTGTTACACTTGTTTTAAGGTTCAGGGCATCCGCTAGTATACTAGCTGTAACACCCCTAATCCTAAACCCGTAATAACGTCGCAAGTCGTAGCATAATAAATAACAATTCGTAGCAGAAAATAAAACTATCTACCTTGGTGTTACACGTCGTTACCCACCCTTGTGAGTAACAAGGCATCCTTTCTCTTTCCAACGATACAACTCCTCACGCTGTGATGAACAGATACTGAGCACTCTAATTATTACAAACCAAATCCAACTAAATGAGCAACTAACTGAATACAACAACCTCCTTAATACAATACAAAATAAAACCAAAGGTGTTTGTTGAAAAACACATCAGCTACCCCCGTGTCCCGCACTCCGGCTTGAGTCTTCTTCAATAACCTGGAATGTTTGGCCCATTGAAGGGATCAGCAATCGAAATGCTGGTATGCTAAATGTAGTCTTAAATCATCAAGATTCCTTAAGTCGTTTTAGCCATCTTGATATTAGATTCTTTACATGTAATACCGGTTTACAATAACAACAGTAATAACTGTAAACATTAAACAATCACATAACATCTCACCTGTAAACACCAATGTACAATAGTACACAACACCAATAACCACTCATCAATAATCCATAGCAATAACCAATAATCTCACATCAATAACAATAACCAATAATCACACATCAATAATCCAAACAAGATACACTTATTAAAACTGTACTTGTTAGTTGGCCACCTGGCCCTTATCCTTTAAACCAATCACTTAACCTTTTCCAATTCAATTCCACCTCAGGCATCATGATAAGACAACCCTTAATAACTTATTTAATGGACGATAGTCCCCTGGGTTCCAATGGAACCGTTACCAGCTGACCTTATGGCCCTGGATAAATATTTTGACCGATCCGGTCAAACCTGTGCACCAACGGCAGTGCCCTCCGCCATCCCCGAATGTGGCTGATGGATTCCCTTGAGTGACTCCCCATTGAAGTCTCTGTAGTGATCACTGCGTAACCAGAAAGTCGAAACAGTCTGGATTCCTCTCTTATAAATTAGCCCTTTAGTCAGTAGTACAATAACAAATCCTTGAGTTAAGACTATAACAGTTGACCATCAGTTAGATCCAATAATACCTAAAGGTCAGTTAGTCTTGTTCCAGTTTAGATGTATAAACTTCCAGTCATAAGATGTTCACGTAAAATACAACGCAACGGTGTTGAGCAATACAGTATACAACTGTAACACCCCTATTTAACATAATTGCAGCGGAAATAAAATACTAAGGGCGTTAACAGACCATCGGGTTCCAAACACCCGGTACCAACCTCACTAATCACAACCATTACAATTATCTAAGTTACGGTCTGAACTCAAGAAAACAACGTAAACAAAACTGAACGTAAAACAAAATAACTCTCCACAGTTCCTAACTCCCATCCTAATCACTCATGCTGTTCGTGGCCACCTGTATAAACAATTTCGTACCTGCAAGATGAAACCAAGCAGCCCACCCTGAAAGGGGTGAGTCAGTTCCCTGGAATGGAAATGGTACAATTCTCTAAAACAATTAATTAAAATATACTTCTTCAAATAAAACAATAACATGAAAACAAACTCTTAAAAGTAAAACAGAGATAAAGCACTTCAAAACAATCAAGTTAAAGAGAAAATAAAACAAGACAAAGATAGAGATAAATAACTTCCAAACCAAGTCATCCACTTAAGAAGTCACACCACATAGTTAGTAAGCATCAATTGCTGATGTTAGAACCAATTCTGGTTAAGAAGAGAAAGACTCAGGTAGTCACAAAGGACTAGGAATGATATGAATACCCATAACCCGTGGTAGACAGTCTATGTCTCCACCATTTCAGAAAGCTGATTCCCATAGACAAAATATACTCAAGAGTGGAATAAACCAATTGGGAGAGATGGCCCCCACCGCCAGTCAGTTGTCACAAGGACGAGGTAAACAGACCTCCGCTGTCAGTTGTCCATATGGACGAGGTATAGCAGACCTCCGCTGCCACCGACCAGTTCTCAGTCATCGATGAAAAGTGTGTGCACCACTTAACAGAAATAATCCATACACAGTACCAAGATTGACATTTTTCCATATTCCCAATAGATTATTAACTGCACAAGGGCAATACCAAAACACTCAGTCCTATAGAGTGCAGAGGCGTAAACCCTCAGCAATTAATATCTAATAGAAAGAATCCATTCCCAATCAGGCTGATCAAACTCGACACATGGATGAACAATACCCATAGTCCAAGGGAAGAATTTACCAATACCAGATATTTTCCTATATTCCCAGTTACCCCACTAGATCATTAACTACACCAGAGCAATACCAAAGCACTCAGTCCTACAGAGTATAGAAGTGTTAAACCCTAGGCAGTTAATATCTAGTGAAACAACTAGATATGAGGAACCAATAACCAAGGAAGTCCCACATACAGGCTCAGTTAGTCACATCAAGCTCAGTTAGTCACCCAAACAGATTCCTTTCGAAATTCATTCAAAGTCAGTTAGCGTTTTCCAAAACATCTCCTTAAGTCTGTTAGCAATCAGTATTGGAGTACGAGAAATCGTACCTGGTTAATGTTGTAGCAGTTCTAGTCGACTTGTGCAAATATTCAACAATACTCTGAGGAATATTAAAGGTAGTCTAACATCAATAACTTGTAGCCTAAGTTAAACTCAAATAAATTCCTCACTCCTATTTCTGTCTCAATTGTCTTTTAAGCCCTCACTTAAATATTATGTGTAACCTTTGACTTATCTTAGAATGTTGTATAACTCAAGGTTGTAAGACCAAGGAATGCATTTTATCAATACTTGTTAATTATTCCGCTCTTATCCACTACTCATACTTAACCATAAATCTCAATTCAAGACTTTTGAGACCCTTATGTCATAAATGCATTTTATGTTATTCAATAAATCTTAGAATTTCTATAACAATTCTTAAGCTCAATACTTTTGTTCTTACTTTAGAATAAACATCCTATTATGACCTATGATAGGTTTATCTTAGAATACTATACTATTATCTCACAATGTAATGTAGTTTTATCAATATTTGCTAGTTAACCCATTATGATTAGAACTTCCTCTTAACTTAATTAAGATCTACATCTTGTATATGGGAATCATAGTGTTGTAGATGCATTGTATTATAACCTAATTGAGCTACCAAAATCAACTATCTTACCTTTAGTTCAAAATGACTTCTAATTACAACCATTTAATAATCTTGTCATAAGATGTTCAATTACTTTTCATCTTGAAATAACTATATTCTAATAAACTTAGAATTATCGAACTCTTACATTTAGTATTCAGAAAGTATATTATTTGCTTTATCATTAACTATATAACAAGGTGTTTTAAGATAACCTTTTACGTATCCTTACTTACATTTAATTTCCTAACTGTTTTATTTTTACACACATTCACGCTACAGACTATGTATAATCCTTTTATACTAAATTTTAATAAACTTATGTCTTAAATACGTTTTTCGGATCGTTTACAAAACCTAAGGTTCCAAAGGAATAACTTAATAAATTATTTTCCTTTATTATGTTTTAGGATAAACATTATATCTTAACATAAGGTAAAATTTATCTAAGAATTAAATCCCCATTCATGAGTGAAATTGTCAATTATTTAATAAGATCATCTATTCCGAAAATTCTCATATTTTATATTCAAATAACGTATCAATATTTCCCATTACCGTAAAGTATATCAATATAATATCTTATGTAACTTAGTTCCGTCTGATTAAAGGTTTAAAGTTTTAAATATCTAATTTATATTTACCAACTTTTTTACCAATTCTAGCTATTAACTACAACACTTATTTATAAGCTCACATTCTAAATATTGGTAGTTAATGTTATAAATGTATTTTATATGGCTTATCTACCTCTAAGAAACTTAAAGATTATTATTTAGATTAATTCCATAGTTTAATATAGTTTTACATCATAATCCTTTTAATGATTTTATCTTAAAACATTAAGTCATTATTCAATACTATATATGTTATGAGATGATTAAATCTGGACTTATAAACTACTTCACATTTAGATAAAAGTATTTCATTTACTTTATTATTGATTATGTTATAAGATCTATTTGTGTAACATTTTGTGAAATCTAATTACAAATTTTCCTAAGTGTTAACTTATTAATTACTTAACCTTATAGACTTACATTACGGTCGTTGACTAATACTATACATGTATTTTAATACGGTTTATATAAATCTTAGAAATTCAAAGATAACTCTTTAAGTTTAATAATCATAATTTAATACCGCCTCTGTAACACCCCGTCCAAAGCCAATCGTGGTTATCACAAAACTTAATAACTTAATCACAATGATCGCAGCGGAATAACTAACACCGGGACCTTGCCACGGTCTGATCAAAAGAACATACCGAACTTTACTAATTTTCAACACTTATCCAACTATACATACCATCTAAAATGCCCACCAACCGAGTTTGAGTATCTCAACAGACAACATAAACTTCCCATCAGTTTAAATATAAACAGACGGGCGCACATACGCAACCCGTGCTCAAAAATAAATAACTCATCCTAAGTCTAACCGCTCCTACTCTCGTGGTGTGACTTCATGGGCCTCTTACCTGCAAGTGTAAAAACAACCCCCAAAGGGGGTCAGCACGAATGCTGGTACGACCCTTTCGTGGCCCCCAACTAACGGGGCTACGACGACTAATTGTCGATAGCATGGAAATTGATTAGATACACAATCATAATATGAAGTGCAATAAACAACCATCCACAGATGAATATACATAGTTCACACACAAATGAACGACTCAAGTTCCCTTACCAAGTGGGTTAGTAATAACCTCCTCCAGATCCGATTCCACTTTACCTCAGTTCACCTTAACTTACCTCAGTCTTAACCTTATCTTAATCTCAGTATACAAACCGTTTCTAGAATGGAAATGGTTGTATCTTATCTTAAACTTAGGATTTAGGTGATCCTACCGCACCATCTTAATGCCACCTACCTTGGACGGGAGTCCAGTGTAGTTGAGTCGGCAACCGACCCTAGGCAACAAGTCCGAAGACAAGTCCTTAAGCGGAGGGCGGATCTGATTCAGATACCGACCCCTTTTCCTTAGCATGCATGACCGGAGTCAGTCCCGGGTTCCTCACTCCCCCCTTAAATTCCAGTTAGTGAAGATCTTACAACCACCTGTTAGTTAAACCTTAACGGGTATTAACCAACGGACACCAATACTTAACTCCCTTTTCTTAACTCAATAAGTACTAAACTTAGTTAGTAACAATCTCAAGTCTCGCGGGTCAGTGTAAAGAAAACACATTGACAACAAGAACAAGTATAACCGGTTGCATGCTTTATCTTGTCTTAGTCATAGCAAATAAACAGATAGCACACAAGCCGAGGGACACCTCATTAGCAAGCAGGTCACAAGAAAGACTGTACTGTTCACCGTTGACTGTCGTTTGTTTAACCTTCTCCGGGGTCCCAATTCACAAACCTAAAACATTCATTCATCTTTAGGCCATTAGTTATTTGCACCTTAACTCACTTAGTCCCTAAAGATTCCCATTCGATACCCTCTTAAGTCTTTACCACTTAACCTTATAAACTTCTTTAAACATTAAAGTTTATACTTAACTTAACTTAATTCCTTAGGTTCTTAGGTTCCTAATCATCATTACCCTACTAATGGCATACCTTATTACCAATTAACACCTTTAGAATTTAAAATTTCTTTTTTTTGTTTTTGGCTCGACCGACCTTACCGACCGACCTTACCCAAGGTCGGTCCATTCCAGGACATATTACCGTTTGAAAATTTTACCCCGACCGACCTTGCAAGTCCGGTCCCCAAGGTCGGTCCATTCCCGAGAGTTTTCCCCGTGGAAAATCTAAGCCCGACCGACCTTGTCAAGGTCCCGGGTCGATTCCAGAGACCAATTCCCGTACAAAATTCTAGGCATGACCAACCTTGTAAGTCCGGTCCCAAGGTCGGTCCATTCCAGAGACTCAATTCGTACACAAAATACAAGCCCGACCGACCTTGCAAGTCCAGTCCCCAAGGTCGGTACATTCCAAAAACTCTTTTCGGTAGTGTAAACTGAGCTCGACCGACCTTGCAGGTCCGGTCCCTAAGGTCGGTCGGCTCCAGACCTTTGTTTCTAAATTTCCATTTGACTCCAAACTTCACCCCATGTATCCTAGTATGTTTTAACCACATTTGGGCACTTCAAATACACCTTAAGCCCTCCACAAAACTCATTAAATCACTCACCAATATCCACCTTAGTCATTATGCATTTTCCTTATAATGCCAACACTTGTAATGTTTTTCACTAGGCTTCTAAGTGGTGGTTCATACCTATTATAACCACTATGCCATAATGTTTCCTCACCACTATAACATCATCTCCTAAGCATCTTTCACCATCTAAAATTCCTTTATGCAACTACTTAAAGTTCCTACACAAGTTTATGCCTCCTTCTTCCGACACATTATTTCCTTCCTACTTGTTTACCAATATTTGCCTAAGCCTAAATACACAAGTATATCCCAAGACATTCATTTGATTCCTAAATCCTCCATGATGATGCCTAAGTCATTCTAACTCATAAAAACACCTTAAACTCACCCTTCTTCATCAAAACTACTCCTAAAGTTTTCCTAGTACTTCCTTAGTCATAAAATCTCCTTAACACATCTTAAACACCTAGGTTCTTCACTAAATTTTGCCATGGGTTCTCTAGTATATTGTTACACCAAAACATTTAGTTTTCACCATCAAATAGCTATCAACATTCAAACTCTCATTAAACCTCCTTAGCACAAATCATACACCAAAACTATGCTATATCACAATATAGTGCATAAACTTAAATTGCTTGGCACTTAGGCCCTTAAATGACTTGGCTCTTAGGCCCTTAAATGCATAAATCTTAAACACTGAATTTCCTCAATATATATAGCCTTTGACCTGCAAATACAGACAACAAGGCTCCCATTGCAATTTAAATGCAATTATAATTCACCTTGACATTCTTAAACTATCTCCTTTTTCTCATTTGCTCCTTAGTCACAAGTTCACAAATATAGTCATTGTGTCTCCTAGGTTTTTATAACTCTTTCCCAACGTGAACTCTACACTAAACTCATCACATATCTAACTCCCATCCCCTTAAACAATAAAACACCTTAAGGTAAGTAATTTACCTTGTTCTTTTACAAGCTCACAAACTTTCCTCCTTAGCCTTTTTCCTTGAACAATCTCGGTCACCACTTAAAATCCCCTTGCCAATGTTCTAACCAATATCGAATGACTCTAATGAGTGCTAGATAATACATTAACCTTAAGGAACAAACCCTAGGTTAAAAATGTGCTTTAAGGTATTAAATTGATTGTTTTACCTTGGAGTCTTAGAATAAGCTTGGATATGAAGCAAGAAGGACCTCCTCTATCCCTTGTAGAATAGAAAACAAGCTAGAACAAGGCATAAACATGAAGCCCCATGAGTATAGATTTTCGGTTATGGAGAAAAATGGTGGAAACCTAGACTTTCTTACATATTCCTTACCTTAAGAGAATGGAGAAGCTAGTGAACTCCTCAAGCTTATTTTTCCTCCTTCAATGGAGGTTTAACTTGGCACCGAAATGAAGCTCTTAGAGATTTGAAAGGATAGGAAGAAAGAGCTTGAGCTAACTAAGAGATATATGTGCTTGGTTTTGATTTTGGAGCTTAAATGAGTAAGTAGTGGTCAAAAGAAGGTGGAGCTAGCATGGAGGTTGCTTCTTACGTGAAAGAGAAGAGAGAGCAAGAGAAATCGGTGGAGAAGATGAAGAATGAAGAAAGGAGGAGAGAGGTGGTATAAATGAGATATTTTGATTCCTTAAAAAGCAAATAGTAAAACTACTTACTTTTCCTCTTTTTCTTCTAACATTAATTGGCTACTCTTGGTACTTGGTGACTCACACCCTTAGAAACCGGCCCCCTCATTAATTAGGCTAGTCATGGTCTTGTTTGACCAATTAATTAGACTTAATTGATTAAAGACTAAACTAGGCACTATTTGATTACTATTCACAAACTAGTGCACATAATTGTGAAATTTTTTATTTCCCATTTATTTAGACCTCCTAATGTGATACTAATTAGTACAAAAGTTGATTAAGGGGTAATCATGGGCATTTAGCCACTTAAAACCCCTTTCTAAGACAATTTTTCAAAAATGTGCTTTAAGAGTCCTTGAAGCACAATTTATGTTTTAACTTGTTTTTGAGCTAGGTTTTCTTTGGTAATTTACTTAAAATGACCATTAGGATATTACTAAGGTCTTAGAATGATATTTGGGTGCTCACCCAAGTCTCTCCGTGCTTAGAGCACGTTTTTGCTTAATCTGCTCTTTTGGTGTTTCCTTATGTTTTCTTTGATTAAAAATGTTTCTTAATGTTTCTAAGGCATTCTTTAGTCTTCTTATACCTTAGTTTATCATCTAAGCACTATATCTAGGTTTGAGGTATTTCAATCTACCCCCCTTAAAAGAACTTTGTCCCCAAAGTTCACATATATGCTTAATCATTCACGGTACTCAATTCCCTTAATCTTAACACCACATCTTATATTCGCATTCACACATCTCAAGACTCAAAGGTCTACAAAAATACAATACACAAGTATTATACATATCTCAAACTTACCACCAAAGTGTAATAATTTACACAACCATATCTTACACACACCAAACAAACGACAAACATGTTCGTTTCCTAACCCAAAAGCGAGGAAGCTCTACCCCCTTAAAAAGGGGTACGCCCCGTACCCTATACAGATGATCTAGTCAGTAAACAACGAAGGGTACTTCGACCTCATCTTATCCTCTAATTCCCACGTGGCCTCTTCGGCATCTTGGTTAGACCAGAGAACCTTCACCAGTCGTACTGACATATGGCGAGTGTCCCTAGTCTTACTATCCAAGATCCTCTGAGGAATCTCCACGGATCTCATATTCGGTTCTAACATCAACCTCTCAGGTTCTAACACATGGGAGGGGTGGTGCATATATTTCTTTAGCTGTGAAACATGAAAAACATCATGCACTTTACCCAGTTCAGCAGGTAAATTCAACCTGTAAGCAACTGGGCCCACCCGCTCCGTAATCTCATAAGGACCAACAAACTTCGGGCTCAATTTGCCCTTCTGCCCAAATCTGAATACATCCTTCATCGGTGAAACTCGCAGAAATACCCGGTCGCCCACTGTGAACTCCAGGTCTCGTCGTCGAACATCAGCATATGACTTCTGCCTATCTTGAGCAGCTTTCATGTTCTCCCTGATTTGCTGATCTTCAGCCTTAACTTGTTCTAGATATTCTGGTCCTATAATGACCGTCTCACTCGACTCATCCCATCAGAGCGGTGTACGACAAGGTCTACCGTACAACGCTTGAAAAGGTGCCATCTTGATCGAAGCGTGATAGCTGTTGTTGTATGAAAACTCGATCAGATGTAATTTGTCAATCCAACTGCCCTGGAAGTCTAAGGCACATGCCCTCAGCATGTCCTCGAGTGTCTGAATCGTGCGCTCAGTCTGACCATCTGTCCGAGGATGGAACGCGGTACTCAATTTCAGTTCTGTACCCAACGCTTCTCTAGTAGCTCTTCTATACCTCAAAAGGAATCTGGTATCTCTATCTGACACTATGGTCTTCGGTATCCCATGATGTCTCATAATTTCCTTTTCAAACAACTAAGCTAATTTGGTCACCTTCCAAGTATCCTTCATCGGTATGAATCGGGCTACTTTGGTAAGGCGATCCACCACCACCCATATCATGTTAAGACCTCCCCTAGCAGGTGGAAGTCCAACTACGAAGTCCATAGAGATATCATGAAACTTCCACTCCGGAACTGGCATCGACTGTACCATTCCGCCCGGTCGTCGGTGCACAAATTTCACCTTCTGGCATGTGAGACACCTCAAGACGAACTCGGTAACATCTGTCTTCATCCCCGATCACCAGAAGTATCTCTTCATGTCTTTATACATCTTAGAGGCTCCCGGATGGATGGAAACTAAAGAACAGTGTGATTCTCTAAGTATACGGTCTTTCAGATCCGTGTTGCCCCGTGGTATGCATAACCGGCCCTTAAGTCTGATCAGATCATCGTCGTGAAGTCTAAAGTCATATTTCTGACTTTCAAAGGTACCATCTGTCAGCTTCTGTCTGACCTTCCTCATGTACTCATCCGTCCTCTGAGCCTCTCGCACCTCATCAACCAAGCTGGAGAAAGAAACTAGCGAATGGAGTGAGTGTGCTCGATGACTCAGGGCGTCCGCTACAACATTGGCCTTTCCCTCTTTGTATTGGAGGTCAATGTCATAGTCTTTCAGAAATTCTAACCATCTCCTCTGTCTGAGATTTAACTCCTTCTGAGTGAATATATATTTCAAGCTCTTGTGGTCGGTGTAGATCGTCACACTAACCCCGTATAAGTAGTGGCGCCATATCTTCAAAGCGAAGACTACAGCTCCCAGCTCTAAATCATGTGTGGGGTAGTTCTCCTCGTGTTTCTTCAACTGACGTGAGGCATATGCCACCACATTGCCATGTTGCATGAGCACGCAACCCAACCCTCTGCCGGATGCATCACAGTAAACCTCAAAGCCCTCCGTACTGTCTGGAATAGTCAGAACCGGTGCAGTGGTCAATGAGTCCTTCAAACTCTGAAACGAACTCTCACAATCAGCCGTCCACACGAACGGTGCATCTTTCTTCATCAGACTGGTCATCGGCTTCGCGACCTTGCTGAAATCCTTAACAAACCTCCGGTAATAACCTGCCAGACCGAGAAAGCTCCGGATGTCGGTAACAGTCTTCGGTCTTGGCCAAGTACACACGGCATCAATCTTTGCTGGATCCACCGAGATCCCAGCATCCGAAATGACATGACCTCGGAAAGAGACCTGGTCAAGCCAAAACTCACATTTGGAGAACTTAGCGTATAGCTGGTTCTCCCTCAGTATCTCTAATACTCTCCTCAGATGTTCCTCATGTTCAACCTTCGATTTCGAATATATCAATATGTCGTCGATGAATACCACAACCGACTTGTCCAGCTGCTCCCGGAACAAGCGGTTCATCAGATCCATAAATTTCGCCGGTGCGTTCGACAAACCGAACGGTATCACTGTGAACTCATAGTGGCCGTATCGTGTCCGGAATGCCGTCTTCTCAATATCCCCCTCCTTAATGGCTATCTGATGATACCCCGATCTGAGATCAATCTTGGAAAACACAGATGCCCCCTTCAACTGATCGAACAGATCATCAATGCGGGGTAGTGGGTACTTATTCTTCACTGTCACTGCATTCAACTCTCTGTAGTCGATGCAGAGGCGGAAACTACCATCCTTCTTCTTCACGAAGAGAACTGGCGCTCCCCATGGTGATACACTTGGTCTGATAAATCCCTTATCTAACAAGTCTTTCAACTGATCCTTTAACTCATTCATTTCTGCCGGAGCCATACGGTATGGTGCCTTGGCTATCGGTCCAGTACCAGGTAGCAGCTCAATGGTGAACTCTACCTCCCGAGTGGGTGGCATGCCGGACAGTTCCCGTGGAAACAGATCGGGGAACTCCGACACTACCGGTAAGTCGGGGTCGAACTCGGGGTCCCTCTCTATGTCTTGGAGATAGCAGAGATATACTTCTTCCTTCCTCCTCAACTCCTTATACATTGCCATAGCGGTTGTAACACCCCAACCGCTAATCCTTCCATTGTCCTCTAATCATTCCCATAATTACCTTACTCGCAGCGGAATACTTACTTACTCCCGGCGGGTGATACAACGCCGTCAACCTTCCAAGGTTAACAAGGCTACTACTACTTACCGTTTCGGTATGATGATTAGAATAAACCAAATACATACTACTCACTTTACAATACCAAATACTTAACTTACATTTGATTACCGAGTATACCGAATATATAAATTACATTCCAAGACTACTTCCCAAAAATGAAGAGTTTATACATCCTCTCCTTACTATCCAAATAAGAATTCAATATCCAAAAAGGTGTACCACATGGTACACCGGCTACTCAAAATGGCCTCAGCCGTGTACAACTCGGTACACCATCCAAATCTACCAACTATCCCAAAAAGAGTTACATCTTGTCCTTACCCTACCGTCACGCCTCGCGGGTACCTGTGGAGTAAAAACATTCCCCTAGGGGGTCAGCTTACGCTGCATATGATAACCGCATACCCCGCGTGCTAGCGAGGGTACGCCAACTAATTGGTCGAGTACATGCGGTTCGTTTCATTCATACATACATACATGCTTCATACAATACAATACAATACATTCCATACACAAGGCATACATACATACAATACATACAAGGAAGACAATTCAAGTCAACCATTCATACTTACCCATACTCACCGCATTACGGAGATACAATTCTCCAATACATACAAAGGTCCAGTTAGCTTCATTACACACCCGGGTTAATCGGATGTTCAATACTTTTTACCCCCGGTCAATGACTTACAATAGTCAAGGCCAATACACATACAATACTTACTTCTTACATACTTTACTTCCAGTTAAGTCGGTATGACCTCCGGGCAGGGATTACTACATCCCACCACCGGGCTTTAGGGTGGCCCACTAATCCAGGATGCTACCCATTCAAGGGTATTGGTCCAAGGAAAAGATTATAGCCAGGATTCAGACCCAACCTCTTGTGTCTCCTTATCCTCACGCGTGGTCGAAACTATATCGGGCTTCTACTCATTCCATTTTACTCATTACTCAAGTTAGGAGTTAGAATGTTAAGAATTAGTAGAAGTCATTACTACTTTTCCATACTTCAATACAATACACAAGTACTCATACTTACACATACACTTCATTCTCATTCATTCATTTCATGAATTATACAAACTAAATGTTCAAGAGGATACACAAGAACAAAATAGTCCAAACACAATTATGTGCAATATAAGTCCGATTCATGCAATTATCTTATTGGTGATCACATAAGCACACAAATCGGGGTAACCAAGTTAGGATACAGGGCATGAAGAAATCATACCGTTCACCGTCGTATACGTACTACCGGGTTCCTTCGAGGATCAACTATTTGATTTCTATACATACATGAAGTAGTATGATCAATGATCTATTATTGATCTACTTACTCCTTCATTGATACTTTCAATATATACTTACTACTTTATTACCTTCTTACTTGGCTATAAAACCATTCTTTTCTTTACTACTTCTTAAACTTGTTTCCTTACTCATTCACTTACTTTCTTACCATTATTACTTCATTAATGGTGTATTACTACACATATATGCTTATATTTGTATAGGCATATATATATATATGATAACTATAATCATATAATAAAACATTTTTTTTTTGTTTTGACTCGACCGAACTTGCAAGTCCGGTCGCAAGTTCGGTCCAAGTCAGTAAGCTACATCGTGTGAAAATTTCAGGGCCGACCGACCTTGCAAGTCCGGTCCTAAGGTCGGTCCATTCCAGTAAGTTTCGTATGTGAAAATTTTAGCCCGACCGACCTTGCAAGTCCGGTCGCAAGGTCGGTCCATTCCAGTAGCTTGCATTACGGAAATTTTTCTGGCCGACCGAACTTGCAAGTCCGGTCGCAAGTTCGGTCCATTCCAGAAGGTTTCTGACAGGAGAATTTTCTGGTCCGACCGAACTTGCAAGTCCAATCGCAAGGTCGGTCGATTCCAGAAGGTTTCCCGTCTTTGTAAATCTGGGCTCGACCGAACTTGCAAGTCCGGTCGCAAGTCCGGTCCGGCCCAGTACTTCAGTTTTAAAATCTGTTTTCATTTGGTTTCTTTACCCATTGCTTCCCCAATCTTTACCAATATTTCCCCACATGATTTAGCACTAATTAAACACTCTAAATCACCTTAGTTCATCCACCAAACTTGCTACTCAATTCCTACACAACTTACACCAATTTTCATCATCCCAATTCAACACTTACATTATTTTTCCTCACACTAATGCTACAGATTTTGGTTTCCTCTATTATGCTACAGATTTTTCCCTCAACACTTATCCTCCAATACTCCCTCATCCAATGCCACTCTTAGCATCTTAAATACATTAACTCACAACCTAATTCCATCCCATTTACAAACTCATATTCAAATCTGTTACAAGCTACTAGACACTCCTTTTAAACTCTCCAAATACTTCCTCTTCTTAAACAACTTAAGTCCTCTCATTCTTACACAAAATTTGACATAGTCTCCCCAATATTTTTAACATTCTCCACACATTATTTCAGCTCACAAATTGCTCATTCACATACCTGTTTATTCAATACACTATACACACAATTCAACTCCACTACACACATTAAAATTCCTGCACATACACATTCACTACCCAATGTTTTCCCAAGTTTTTAAACACCATTTAAAAACTTCAAAACTGTTACAATATCATTCCTCATTATACTACAACATGCTTACTACTCATTACTCAATACCTTACACATTTTTACTACTCAAAATCTGTTACATTACACAATACAAAACTAGTTCAAGGTAAGAGCAATTACCTTGTCTTGCTAGTTTTTTCTTTCTTTCTTTTCCTTCTCTTCTTTTCCTCTTTCCTTCTTCCCTTGTTCTCGGTTTTTGTTCAAGAATGGCAATGCTACAGCAAGCCATACATACCCATACTAGTTTAGCACCTTAACTTAAACTAACCCTAGAATTTAGATGTTTTAGGGTTTAGAAAAAGAGTATTACCTTCCAACCAATGTATGGAGTCCTTGTCTAGCAAATGAACAAGATTCCTAGCCCAAATGAGTAGCCAAAATCGGCTGGAATGCAAGGAGTAAAACAAGACTCACTTTGAATTTTCGTTTTGCATATAAGGGCTAGAAAAAGATAGGTTTTCAAGAATATCTTTACCTCAAAATGACAAGGGGGTGAAGGTGCTTCTAATGGTGGTACTCAAGCTTCAAATGGAGAATACCCATGGAGATGAAAACGGTCTTTTTCGATTTTTGAAAGGAGGAATGTGTTCTCTCTTCGCAAGGGGGTTGCAATGGTATAATTTTTATTGGATTTGGAGAAGGTTTGAGTACTCAAAGAGAGGAGAGAAGGAGAGGTTTGTGGGGTTTCTTCAAAACTCCATGGCCATCGCAAGGAAGGAGAAGAAAATAGAGAAGGAGGGGGGGGGGGGAATCGTGAGTGAGGTTACTAGAGGAGAGAGAGTTTCTATTTTTACTTTTGTACTTGTTTTCTTTTCTCTTCTTTTATTGTTTTGTCTTTATATGTATAAGAGAGGAATTAAGGGGAGTGAGAGAGGGAGGCTGCGGATCCCACACACCCACACACACTCACATTTTATTTTTATTTGCAAAGTGGACACACTAACTTTGTTTATTTGTACTCTTACCCCACAACTTCCCGGTTGTTACAGTTCTTACTAACCGGTACCCGTTTTCTGGAATTTTCTCGTTTAATTAATTTTATTGGTTCTAAAGCTCCACTAATATTTATTAGTGACTATTTAGTTGACCAAAATTGTTACGAGTCTATTTGACCCGCTTGAAGTCGCGTTTTCCCGGTTTCCTCGAAAAACGCGCTTTAAGGTTCATTTATGCTTTTAACCCATTTTAAAGGTCCATTTTTTCGGGATTTGTTCCCTCGTATTTATTTAAGTGTAATTAAGCCTTTAAAATATAATTAGCCTAATTAATCACTATTTTTAATTACGGGGTATTTCAGCGGTGATGATCTTAGTCGAAGGCTCTCTGAGCCTCTAGCGGTATGATATTGTTACCCCAGATGGACTCCTGGGCAGCAGTCTATGCTCGGCGCAGAGGATACGACCCTTGTGCCGCTCCAACCAATTCATCCCGAAAATCACATCAAATCCCAACTCCTTAAACTCAATACAACTGACTGGAAAATCTTCCCCCTTAATTCTGACAATGGCTCCTCGGTAGTAACGAGTGCAACGAACCTTCTCTTTAGATGGGAGCGTAACCGTGAAGTCGGGTAGCTCATCAGCGTCTAGCCCCAACCTTCTCGCAAAAGATGCCGAGACAAAGGTATGCGAGGCCCTGAGTCGAAGAGAACTGATGCCTCAATCCCATTAATCGGAAAGGTGCCGGTGAGGATAGTACCGCTGGCGTCGGCCTGTGCCTCTGTAAGTATGCTTAGCGCACCTTCCGTACCGAGTCCATAACCTAATTGTATTCACAAGCTTCATGAGTAATGATGGTATAACAAGAGTCGTAACAATTAATATGAACAACACTGTTATTTTATTAATAACCATCCTCTTTACAACATGTGCTTCTTCCTTACATTTCATTCCTTATCTCATACTAAAAACATTACATGGCTAATATTGTCTAAAGGTTAGGTTCAATCTCCCTGGTCTCATATGCGTCGCATTGATTACTGCTGACGGTGCTGTATTCAGCTTGATTCTCTTAATCCCATGGTATAACATCCTTGATTCTCCTCCCATAACTAATACATCCCCTGACTTAAGTATTAACTTATTAGCACGGTCCGCACGCTTCTGCTCGCCATACAAGAATTCAGCGTCATCCCCAATGGACCAAGACACTACGGGTATCCCCCTTTTGAGGGACTCCGTTGTCTCGTCCTTATCCTGATGTAGTCCAAGTCGCCCATCTTTCTCATAGAAGTTTATAATATAGATGTCCGCTTGTATGTCTGGAATCGGGTCAGCTTCCAAGTGCTGAGCGATCTCCACGACTTGTGTAATAACCGGATGGAACTCTTCGGGCATTCCCGGTGGTGAGACTCCATCTTGTATCCTCGTGGTTTGGTAGGTCTTGGCATACGGATTCCAATCCTTGCCTAAGCTCATCATCTTTAACTTCATCCTTGCTCCTCCTGGGTACTCCGGTGTATAGAAACCTCCCGGTCCCACTCCTAGTTGACTGCATTTCCTGATGATGGCTATTTGTGCTGCTGGTGTCAGGTATCCCCTTAATAAAATCATACCTGGGCGGATAACCTAACATTGTTCGGTTGGAAAGTCTAGGGTTTCGATGTCGGTGTACTCAGGGTTAGGTGTTGAAGGCATTGGATGGCATATGTTGAAGTTTCCTAAGGTGGTAATAGGTCATATCTCACTTAAGTTCTAATCTTATCTTATTCTCACTTAACTCAATTATTCACCAAACATGCATGATAATGCGGTAAGCAGGTAATTATATCACTTAACGGTTTTAGCAGTACCTGGTCTCGATGAGGGTTCAGGCTCATCGTCCCAGTCCACCATGTGTAGTGTGGGTCCTGACTTCTGGGCTATCCGTGGGTTCTTATCTGCAGCTTGCTGCCCCCTTCTCTAACCGTCAGATCCAGCTCCCTGATCGGTCTTGCCCTTGCCCTTTATCTCGGGCCTAAAGGCTCTGCTAGCGGGGTTCCAGAAGTACTCGTATGCGAGTATGCTCGGTGCCGTATACCCCACAATAATTGCACTCCACCTTGTTCCCCTTACAATCAAGCCCGGGGTGGTCCTTGTGACACCACTGACAGATGTAGCGTTGCTGGTAGCCACCACCGGCTCCCTTATCAGTCTCAGGTCCTGATCATTTACAACATTAGTACTCATATCTTAAACGGTTGCTAATTGTCTCTTAACTCACTCAATATTAACTTCTTTACCCTTTGGCGCCCTTGAGCGGAGGGGCTTAGCTGCATATGCATATGTCAACTTCAGTGGCTCTTCTGGAGCCTTCTCTTTTCCTCCTTCCCTTTTTGGTTCTGACTTTTCTGAGCTTGAGGCTGGTACTTCTGTTTCTTGTACCCACCTTGCCCTTGGTTCTCCGTGCTCTTACCGGCACTCTTCCTCTTAGCATTTTCCTCGTCCCTCAGCTGGACGGTTATCTCAACCTTAGCAGCGGCATGATAGCACTCCTGCTTACCAAAGTATTAGTTACTCTTATTTCTCACAATCTAAATCTTACTCATTTACTTACTCATATCTCAACCATTCCCATTACCTGCAAGGTAGTATAGCTCGTCGGCCCCATGCCGTAGCGGAGTCCATGGCTAAGCCGCCATAGAAGCGGTCCACCAGTATCTGGTCTGAATATCCAAGACCTGGCAGAAGACGGAGCAAGGCGGTGAACTCTGAGTAATACTCGTCCACCGTCATCTTGTCGGTCTGCTTAAGCGCATCCAACTGCAAGCGCTTCTTCATCTGGACATGGGCGGGGTAGTACTTTGCTCGTAGCAATGCGGTGTACTGCTCCCAGCCGAACTCTGGATTGGCCACATGCTCGACCCTCACCAGCTTCCACCAATCGCCTGCCGCCCCTTTCAAGTAGAACGCAGCCAGGCGCACCTTGATCCCAGCAGGGACATCAAGGGTCTCGAAGGCGGTCTCCAACTCAGAGATGTACGCCTCGAGCTTGGCGGGATCAGTCTCCCCCTTAAAATGTGCGGGTCGAAGGTCTGCAAGGCTCTTCACCCAATTTGGTTCCAGGGGCTGTGGCGGTGGAGGTGGTGCACCAACACCAGGCTGATAGCCCATATGCCCTAATGCGGCAGCCACGATCTCTATGATCGTCTGCCCTTCCGGTATCTCTGAAGCATCGTCGCCTCTGCCACGGCCTCGGCCTCTCCTTCCTGACATCTGAACAATCACAACTCACATTAAATCCCGCATTCACCACTGTTTCGGTTAACGAATTATAACATCCGTAGACGGAAAAGACGATCCACACTAAATAGTGGTCATCTAACTCTCCTCACACTAACTTCTCACACCCTTAAACCATTACTTATATCTTAACTCATAACCTAATTCGATGGTTACTTATGTCCGGTATTTCTTGATCAGAGCGTAACTACGCTCTGATACCACTTTTTGTAACACCCCGTCCAAAGCCAATCGTGGTTATCACAAAACTTAATAACTTAATCACAATGATCACAGCGGAATAACTAACACCGGGACCTTGCCACGGTCTGATCAAAAGAACATACCGAACTTTACTAATTTTCAACACTTATCCAAATATACATACCATCCAAAATGCCCACCAACCGAGTTTGAGTATCTCAACAGACAACATAAACTTCCATCAGTTTAAATATAAACAGACGGGTGCACATACGCAACCCGTGCTCAAAAATAAATAACCCATCCTAAGTCTAACCGCTCCTACTCTCGTGATGTGACTTCATGGGCCTCTTACCTGCAAGTGTAAAAACAACCCCCAAAGGGGGTCAGCACGAATGCTGGTACGACCCTCTCGTGGCCCCCAAGCTAACGGGGATACGACGACTAATTTTTGATAGCATGAAAATTGATTAGATACACAATCATAATATGAAGTGTAATAAACAACCAGCCGCAGATGAACATACATAGTTCACACACAAATGAACGACTCAAGCGTTCCCTTACCAAGTGGGTTAGTAATAGCCTCCTCCAGATCCGATTCCACTTAACCTCAGTTCACCTTAACTTACCTCAGTCTTAACCTTATCTTAATCTCAGTATACAAACCATTTCTAGAATGGAAATGGTTGTATCTTATCTTAAACTTAGGATTTAGGTGATCCTACCGCACCATCTTAATGCCACCTACCTTGGACGGGAGTCCAATGTAGCTGAGCCGGCAACCGACCTTAGGCAACAAGTCCGAAGACAAGTCCTTAAGCGGAGGGCGGATCTGATTCAGATACCGTCCCCCTTTCCTTAGCATGCATGCCGGAGTCAGTCCCGGCTTCCTCACTCCCCCCTTAAGTTCCAGTTAGTGAAGATCTTACAACCACGAATTTTAGTTAAACCTTAACAGGTATTAACCAACAGACACCAATACTTAACTCCCTTTTCTTAACTCAATAAGTATTAAACTTAGTTAGTAACAATCTCAAGTCTCGCGGGTTAGTGTAAAGAAAACACATTCACAATGAGAACAAGTATAACCGGTTGCATGCTTTATCTTGTCTTAGTCATAGCAAATAAACAGATAGCACACAAGCCGAGGGACACCTCGTTAGCAAGCAGGTCACAAGAAAGACTGTACCGTTCACCGTCGACTGTCGTTTGTTTAACCTTCTCCGGGGTCCCAATTCACAAACCTAAAACATTCATTCATCTTTAGGCCATTAGTTATTTGCACCTTACTTAACTCACTTAGTCCCTAAAGATTCCCATTCGATACCCTCTTAAGTCTTTACCACTTAACCTTATAAACTTAACTTTAAACATTAAGGTTTATACTTAACTTAACTTAATTCCTTAGGTTCTTAGGTTCCTAATCATCATTACCCTACTAATGGCATACCTTATTACCAATTAACACCTTTTGAATTTAAAATTTCTTTTTTTTCTTGTTTTTGGCTCGACCGACCTTACCGACCGACCTTACCCAAGGTCGGTCCATTCCAGGACATATTACCGTTTGAAAATTTTACCCCGACCGACCTTGCAAGTCCGGTCCCCAAGGTCGACCCATTCCCGAGAGTTTTCCCCGTGGAAAATCTAAGCCCGACCGACCTTGTCAAGGTCGGTCGATTCCAGAGACCAATTCCCGTACAAAATTCTAGGCATGACCGACCTTGTAAGTCCGGTCCCAAGGTCGGTCCATTCCAGAGACTCAATTCGTACACAAAATACAAGCCCGACCGACCTTGCAAGTCCGGTCCCCAAGGTCGGTCCATTCCAGAAACTCTTTTCGGTAGTGTAAACTGAGCTCGACCAACCTTGCAGGTCTGGTCCCTAAGGTCGGTCGGCTCCAGACCTTTGTTTCTAAATTTCCATTTGACTCCAAACTTCACCCCATGTATCCTAGTATGTTTTAACCTCATTTGGGCACTTCAAATACACCTTAAGCCCTCCACAAAACTCATTAAATCACTCACCAATATCCACCTTAGTCATTATGCATTTTCCTTATAATAATGCCAACACTTGTAATGTTTTTCACTAGGCTTCTAAGTGGTGGTTCATACCTATTATAACCACTATGCCATAATGTTTCCTCACCACTATAACATCATCCCAAGCATCTTTCACCATCTAAAATTCCTTTATGCAACTACTTAAAGTTCCTACACAAGTTTATGCCTCCTTCTTCCGACACATTATTTCCTTCCTACTTGTTTACCAATATTTGCCTAAGTCCTAAATACACAAGTATATCCCAAGACATTCATTTGATTCCTAAATCCTCCAGGATGATGCCTAAGTCATTCTAACTCATAAAAACACCTTAAACTCACCCTTCTTCATCAAAACTACTCCTAAAGTTTTCCTAGTACTTCCTTAGTCATAAAATCTCCTTAGCACATCTTAAACACCTAGGTTCTTCACTAAATTTTGCCATGGGTTCTCTAGTATATTGTTACACCAAAACATTTAGTTTTTCACCATCAAATAGCTATCAACATTCAAACTCTCATTAAACCTCCTTAGCACAAATCATACACCAAAACTACACTACATCACAATATAGTGCATAAACTTAAATTGCTTGGCACTTAGGCCCTTGAATGACTTAGCTCTTAGGCCCTTAAATGCATAAATCTTAAACACTGAATTTCCTCAATATATATATAGCCTTTGACCTGCAAATACACACAACAAGGCTCCCATTGCAATTAAATGCTCTTATAATTCACCTTGACATTCTTAAACTATCTCCTTTTTCTCATTTGCTCCTTAGTCACAAGTTCACAAGTATAGTCATTGTGTCTCCTAGGTTTTTATAACTCTTTCCCAACGTGAACTCTACACTAAACTCATCACATATCTAAATCCCATCCCCTTAAACAATAAAACACCTTAAGGTAAGTAATTTACCTTGTTCTTTTACAAGCTCACAAACTTTCCTCCTTAGCCTTTTTCCTTGAACAATCTCGGTCACCACTTAAACTCCCCTTGCCAATGTTCTAACCAATATCTAATGACTCTAATGAGTGCTAGATAATACATTAACCTTAAGGAACAGACCCTGGGTTAAAAATGTGCTTTAAGGTATTAAATTGATTGTTTTACCTTGGAGTCTTAGAATAAGCTTGGATATGAAGCAAGAAGGACCTCCTCTATCCCTTGGAGAATAGAAAAAAAGCTAGAACAAGGCATAAACATGAAGCCCCATGAGTATATATTTTCGGTTATGGAGAAAAATGGTGGAAACCTAGATTTTCTTATATATTCCTTACCTTAAGAGAATGGAGAAGCTAGTAAACTCCTCAAGCTTATTTTTCCCCCTTCAATGGAGGTTTCACTTGGCACCGAAATGAAGCTCTTAGAGATTTGAAAGGATAGGAAGAAAGAGCTTGAGCTAACTAAGAGATATATGTGCTTGGTTTTGATTTTGGAGCTTAAATGAGCAAGTAGTGGTCAAAAGAAGGTGGAGCTAGCATGGAGGTTGCTTCTTACGTGAAAGAGAAGAAAGAGAGCAAGAGAAATCGGTGGAGAAGATGAAGAATGAAGAAAGGAGGAGAGAGGTGGTATAAATGAGATATTTTGATTCCTTAAAAAGCAAATAGTAAAACCACTTACTTTTCCTCTTTTTCTTCTAACATTAATTGGCTACTCTTGGTGACTCACACCCTTAGAAAACCAGCCCCCTCATTAATTAGGCTAGTCATGGTCTTGTTTGACCAATTAATTAGACTTAATTGATTAAAGACTAAACTAGGCACTATTTGATTACTATTCACAAACTAGTGCACATAATTATGAAATTTTTTATTTCCCATTGATTTAGACCTCCTAATGTGATACTAATTAGTACACAAGTTGATTAAGGGGTAATCATGGGCATTTAGCCACTTAAAACCCCTTTCTAAGACAATTTTTCAAAAATGTGCTTTAAGAGTCCTTAAAGCACAATTTGTGTTTTAACTTGTTTTTGAGCTTGGTTTTCTTTGGTAATTGACTTAAAATGACCATTAGGATATTACTAAGGTCTTAGAATGATATTTGGGTGCTCACCCAAGTCTCTCCGAGCTTAGAGCACGTTTTTGCTTAAACTGCTCTTTTGGTGTTTCCTTATGTTTTCTTTGATTAAAAATGTTTCTTAATGTTTCTAAGGCATTCTTTAGCCTTCTTATACCTTAGTTTATCATCTAAAAACTATATCTAGGTTTGGGATATTTCAGCCTCATATAATTTTCTTTTATTAGTATTATGAAGAGGTTTAGTTTATCACATTAATTCCTTCATATTATATTTTCTATAAGGTATTTTATTTCTTTTATTTATGTTTAGTATATATATATACTACGATTTATTCAAGACATTCTTTATGTAGTTTTATTGCATTTAATTATTTATATTAACTTTTACACATATCTATATCCAATATATGGTTTATAAAATAAGGTATTTTCCTTAGTTCCAATTAAGTATATTAACTTCAATTCTATATAGTTAATATAAATGAAGATTAATTTAATCCCTTGATTTAACCTAAGTTACTATTTAATTCCCTTTTATATATGTGTAAATATATATTTTTCCTTAGTTTTAATTAAGAATGTTAACTTCCATATTATATAATAATTAAATGTAGATTAGTTTAGTTCCTTGATTTAACATCAGTTTCTATTTTTATTTCTCTCATATAAGTATATATATATAATTATATATATGTAAATAAATTTCTTTTTTTACTTCACTTAAAAGTTAATTCCCAAGATATTTATAAACATACTGTTACTAAATGTTAGTTTAATCTTTTCATTATTTCCCAACCTAAAAAGTTTATTAATAAACTATACTTTAATTTTTGTTACATTAAAAACCATATATTATAAGTTATTCTTATGAAAAATTCATAAACACAATTTTTAAACCTATTTACCATTGTCCAAAAGTTCCCAAATTAAATATATAGTAGCTATAACATTTTAGACATATTATAAAATTTTTATTTCATTGAAATATCTTTTAAAATTATCTAAATAATTCCATAATACTCATAACTTGTAAAAATCACAACTTACGTTCAAAAACTCAAAACCGATATTAATTTACATCATAATAAACTCCATTTTATAAGGAATCTATGGTTAAAATTTCAAGTCAAAATACCTTCGGGAAGGTATTTAAATTAATTTAACAAGTTAGGGTTTAATTCTGGAATTAATAAAAACTTAATATACTTAAATCTTATACGTTTTAATCTCGGCCGTCCGTTTCTTTTAACTACGATCGGACGGCCCGAGATCCTCGAGTTCATCAGCGAGGAACACAGCAGTGTCGAGTACTAAATTGATCTTTTCTCTCAACTCACAGAACCAAATTCGTTGATTCTTGTTCCATTGGATTCGAAATTGAAAAATGAATCCATTGACACCGATTTCTCCACATATCATGCAGTAGTCTGCAAGATCTGAAATACCCCAAACCTTGGTATGTCGTGAAAATGTTAAACTATGGTATTAAAAGGCTAAAAGTGCCTTAGGAACATCAATGTACAATTTAAACCATAGTAAAAACACAAAAAAACACTAAGACACGGTTTGAGCAAAAACATGCTCTAAGCTTGGAGTGAACTTGGCTAGGACCCAAAGAGCCTACCAAGATTTGATAATATAAAATTATGATTTTATAAGGCTAATTAAGTCCTTAGGAAACCTTGGTAGACAATGAAACCAAACAAAACACAAATAAATACCTTAAGGTCAATATGGGCTAAAATGTGCTCTAAGCTTGGGATAAATGTGTATAAGACCTAATGGTCATACCTATGCCTTATTTATATGTTAATGAACATATTAAATAAATTACCAAAGAAAACCAAGCTTGAAAACAAGTTAAAACACAAAATGTGCTTTAAGGAGTCTTAAAGCACATTTCTGAAAAATTGTCTTGTAAATGAGTTTTGAGTGGCTAAATGTCCATCATTACTCTTTAATCAACATGTGTACTACTTAGTATCACATTAGGAAGTCTATATTAATGGGAAATCAAAAATTTCACAAATATGTGCCTTAATATGTGAATAGTGCTCAAATAGTGCTAGTTTTGACTTAAGTCAACTTTGATTAGTTAAATGGTCAACAAAGACCATAAATATCTTTTAGAATGAAGGGGGCACGGTTTTTAGAGTGTGAGTCACCATACCAAGCCAGCCAACTAAAGAAAAGAAAAAGAAATAAAGTAAAGTTACTATTTACCTTTATAAGTCAAAATATCTTAACAAAGCATACCTCTCACCTCCTTTTTTCATTTCCTCTTGTTCCCACCGTGTTCTTCCTCCATTCTCCCAACCAATCTCGTTCTTGCTACAGCACATCTCTTCTCCAACTTCAATTGCTCACCAAATGTTCAATATTGCTCCAAATCAAAAACTAAGCACATATTTGTCTTAGTTGAGTCAAGGCCTTTCATCCTCTCTTTCAAAATTTCAAAAGCTCATGTTTGATGCCATGAAGAAACTCCATTGAAGGGGGGAAAGTTCTGTTTGAAGAGCTCTTTTGCTTCTTCTCTCATTCAAGGTAAGGAAAATCAAAGAAAATCCAGGTTTCCTTCATTTTTGTGTATAGCCGAAAATTCACCCCTTAATGGTGCCTTGTCTTGCTCTCTTCATAGCTTAATTCAAACTTCAAAGGACTAGGAGGAGTCCTATCTTGCTACTTAACCAAGCTCTCTTCCGAATTCCAAAGGTAATCATCAAATTTTGGTGTTTTAAGACACATATGTAAACCTAGGGTTTAACTATGAGTTTGGGTATTAAACTTAATGCTCATTACCCTTATATGTGTAATGGTTAGAAGATTGACAAGTGATAAAAGCTCCTTGCCGATTTTCAATCAAGAAAGAACAAGAGAAAACAAGTGAGAAAACTTGGAAAACAAAGAGGTAAATGACCTCTCATAATGTATTTTTATGTACTAGGAAATTGAGCTATACTTGCTTAATAATTAACCTAAAGAGCCAATGGGAAATGAGCTAGAAAACTATCCACAAGGTGGACTAAAAAGACATGGGAGCATTGTTGTTGTATTCGCAGGTTGAAGGCATTTAAATGTGGAGATTCAGTGTTTAAGTTTAATGCAATTTAAGGGCCTAAGAGCCATGTTATTTAAGGGCCTAAGTGCCAAGCAATTTAAGTTTATGCACTATATTGTGATGTAGTGTAGTTTAAAGGTTTAGTTATGTGTAAAGAACATCTCTTGTGAAGGGTGAATGTGTTTGATGGTTAAAGGATGAAAAACCATATGTTGTGTATAAGAGTGTGTATTAAGAGATTGATTGTTCTTGATTGTCTAAGGTGAAAAACAATGTGTTTTGGTGTATGTGTAGGTGATAAGAGGAAAGCTATGGCGAAATTTAGTTGATAAACAAAAGAGTTTATGTGTTGTAATGAGATTTTATGACCTAGAAGGTACTAGGAATTTTTAAGTGTTAAGATGGTGAAAGAAAGTGAATTAAGGTGTTCTTAGGTGTTAAGATGCCTTAGGCATAGTCTTGGAGATTTAGGGAACTAATGGATGATTTCTTGATACACCAAGGTGATGGTGGAGGTGTCGTAAAGTCTTGTGCAAAGTTTGGTGAACAATGGAAGTGTAACGCCTTGTGAAGGTTTAATTATGAACTTGTGGGAAAGACTTGAGAGTGTGTGTAAAGGGGATGAGTGTAGTGCAAATGATGTTTAAAAGGGTGGTTATAAGGTAGTGGGGAGTACTTTGGTTAGGTGAAGTTTTAGGCAAGAATACAAGTTACAAGTGTAAGAAAAAAATGTTCTAAGTGTTAAGGACTTAGTAAAAGTTGAGTAAAAGTTTAAGGAATTTTTGGGATGTTTCGAGAGGGTTTAAGTGTGCCCAAAGATGTTAAAACATGTGGGAGAACATGTGTAAAGCATAGGAAAAAATTGGGATGAATTTGGAGTTCAGAAAGAGGAGAAAAGCACATTAGAAAATTGGTTCTGCAGTGGACCGCCCTACGGACCGCCCCTGTGGGGAGGTCCAGTGCAGAGAAGTGGAAAAAAAAGAGAAACGTGTAGCATCTGTTGTGGACCGCCCCTGGACCGCCCCAGAGGGGCGGTCCAGACCAGAAATGAAGAAAAAAATTTGTTTAAGGCTCCTAATGATGGGGGATTGAATGGTAATGGTTTTAGATGATGTTTAGGCCTTGTTTGGTGACTTTTAAAGGCCATTGGAAGTATAAACAAGTGTGAGAGTGAATGTGTAAGTTGTGAACTTAAGATCACATAAATAAATTAAGTACAACGGGATGATGGGGTTAACTATGGGCATTAGATATTAAACAATCATGTCACCCCGATGTTAATGACAGTAATTGTGATGTTACCAGTTGTACGGGATTTGTTCGAGGAACCTAGGAGGACACAATATAGTGGACCGTGGTGAAAGGTATGGTTTTCTTGCAACCTGTGTCCTACCGGATTACACCGGCTTGTATGCCAATGTGTTTTGCTGAGTGTTTGCCACCTTGTAAGATTAAAACATGTAATGGTTTATAGTAATTCATTTATGTGGCGCAACTAGCTCCGATACCGTTTAACCTCATATAAGTGTTGAACCTTAGCTAACTAGAACTAGGAACACGTGAGAGATTGGTATTCGGAGTTAACGACCCAACCTTGGGAACGTTCTAACCACGGCTATGTGTGAGTTAGTTGGATATTGTTGTGTATGCAAGTGTGTGAACCTCCCTTGTTGTGCTTAACTCGGTTATGATACCGTATGGTGTGTGGATGTGGTAGGCTCCATAATGGATCTCTAACTACTTATTTATAAGTGTATATGTACTAATGGGGGGTGAGGAGTCCGGTTGTTCCGGCCACGCGTGTGATGGACGGGAGTCGATGTCATATCCGGTTCGGCTCTCTTGGTGTATGTATAGGTTGTATTCCAATTTGGTTTCTACCTTCCCTTAGCTTATCCAAAGCTAATTACTGACTCACGTCGGGCCACAGGGGCATACGAATGTTGTTTCGGTGTGCTTGGGATTACTATATCCGACACACCTTGGGTTTAAGTTAACCGTTCGATATAACTGGACGGTAACGAGGTTGGTAACGAGCTTAGCATGAGATTGGCAATAATCTCTAGGCTCACTATATATACTAACTATGGTGGAAGGTTCCTTGTGTGAACCGATCTTATGGTGTTTGTGTTGTTATTGTGCTAAGCAATTTTCCCCTGCTATGCTATGATATGTATACGTTAGGTGTTTAAAATGAATGCGATGTTGTCATGTGTACGCCGAAACAAGAAAGGTTTTGTTATGTTTTGTTATGTGAGGAATGAGATATGTTGTAGGATATGGAGTGTGTGGATCATGGAAATCAATCCCAGTTTGTGACAAGAGGCATTTAAGGATAACCCGATTAATGGGTACGTGTCGTTCATTAAGGAAGTAGCTCCGTTTTAGAGGAGAGTCACTCTAGGGTTAAAGGAATCATTGGATGATTTGTTAAGTGTGGACGTGTTGGATATATGTTGAGCCCTATTGTTGGGTGTATGCAAAGTGTTGTGTGTTTATGGTTTGTATGCATGATTTAAATATAATCAACTGAATGCTAAGACGACAATTAGTTGTGTGGCCCGGTAGCATGTGGGCTGCGGGATTACCATACCAGCAAAGGTGCTGAGCCCCTTGGGGGCCACCCTTTCTCTCCTTTTCTATTTCAGGTACAAGGAGCTGGAAGCCGTTCGAGAGTAGGACGGGGTAGATGGGCCGTTGAGGTAGCGGGTAGATGTTTTATACATGGGTAGCCATTTAAATGGCGTGAGCATGGTAGGCGTAGTAAGACCGAAGTTGTTATCGGCATTAGTTTGTAAATACTTGGTACCATTGGAATGTATAAAGTATATGGGTTATCGTTAAGGGAAGCAAATGTAACGTGTAGTGGCTCAGGAGTCTAGTCCATCAGACCGATACAAAGTACATGTATTAGCCTTGTTAGCCACGTGGGTGGTTAACGGCGTGTAACACCATTGAAATAAGTAATGTGATGAGTTGAGTTTCCGCTGCAATGTGTTGTTAAATGTATGGTTGTAGTTGGGGTGTTACAAAAAGTGGTATCAGAGCGAAGTATCGCTCTGATGACTGAATTACCGAGCTTAGGAAGTACCGAGTTAGGATTTTAGTACTTTGGGTTAAGGGTTGAGTGATAGCGTGAGAGATACGCTAGATAGGTATTACCAGTGTACTGGAAACTTACAATATCATCCCCCCTCCACAATCCCTGTTTTATAACTTGGGAAAGGACGCCAGAGAGATGGAAGTCCACTCTTACTCGGGAATACCCGATCTGGCTGCTATTAAATACCTTTAAAGTACGGAAGACCTGTCATACGGTAGATCCCGAAAACTGGGAATCCCGGAGACGGTTTCCATCTAAACAGTGTTAACCGCATTTCATAGCGAGGAATGAAGCATTTGGTGTATAAGAGAATAGAATTTCCGGCAACCTGGGTCGACATGCCGAGCAGTCGAGAATAACCAGCTTGCAACGCACTAATCGTGCAACAGGCAAGAAGTGGATTGATGAAACCCGAGACAAGTGTCTACGGAACCACAGTTATTAAGGGATACACCAACGGTATATCAACCGACAAAGGAACTACAACGTAGTGCCCAAATAAGAGACAAGCCTCAGTAACCACGATAAATGCGTGGAATGGGCTACGAAGAGGATACAATACAAAAGAAAAGGGGTCTCCAGAATAGGAAACACCCTAGTTAATGAATATCATGTGAAGACAGTGAGAAGTCACCTAGGAGAGTTATTATCAAGACAGTAAGATCAGTGAGGGCCAACAAGGCCACTGATGACAGTGCGGGTAAAGACAATACCCCAACCGGTATGTGTTAAACCGATAGCCAGCTAGCATGGCGCACTTGCCATAGCAAGTGCTGCTATAACAGGGCTGTTCGGGAAATTTATAACCACTACGAAGTACTTGGTAAAGTACCATGAAGTTAAGTGAGATCATTATAACCATGGAAGGGCTTAACAGTCTAACCTCTGTAATTGGAAGTACACCAGTCAGCAGGAAGCTAGACTTGGTTAAGGTAAGAAGATGTTGTGAAACCATGAAAATTTTCTTTCAAACCCAGATTTATTTCAAACTTTTCTTTCAAAACCAGATTTTCTTTCAAACCAACACTTCTTTCTAACCTTCTTTTAAACCAAAGCAGTAAAACCAAGGGCAGTTGATAAAGATACAACAGTGGATAAACCTTCCCTTGATTAAGTTCGGGAAGCATGAATATTGTCACAAGACAATATAAGGGAGTTGACAACAGAATACTTCATCTAGGCGTGTGACGGGCACTACGAGTGTACCAACTGTGTGTGGGACGACCGCACTCCGATAGGAGCATGTGGGCCTGACAGACCTACTTATAGGTTAGTTGGGTAAGTAGCAATGTATCAGTATGATACCCCATATATGTATACGAGTAGAGTCCAGAACACGGGAAGTAGTCGACTCCATACTACGGTCAGCAGAAAAGTCAAGTAAGAGCTAAGGATTACCACGAATGGTTGAAGTAAAGGAACCCAGCTAAGTTAAAAAGGACTAAAGGAACTAGTGAGTTTATTTCAAGGAAATGTATAGAGTCAAGAGGTGCGAAGTGCACTAACTGGTACGTAAAGACATCGGATATGTTTTAAGAATCTTCAGGGATAAAACATGATAGCTGAAACGAATACCCAACTAAGAACGTAAGAAGACGTAGTTACTGAATGTACCCATGAGTGCAAGCCAGATGTAATGGCATATGTTAGTAACACCCAGGAGCAATCCTTGAGGGGTGTTTGGATTAAACATTGTTAGATGGAGCAATATAACAGAAACACAAGATTTGGAACAATTACTCGGATTACACACTGAAGGTAAACCCACTTAACAGTAGGACCCTAAGTTGTCAAAGAGACAACTTGGAAGGAATCGTGACAGTAAGGCTTATAAGCCACAACAACTTGTGTTATGTAAATTTGATCAGTTGCAGAAGTATATGCTCTACAAGTAAATAGAGCGGAGAACGAACCACTGCATTAAGAGTGGGGATACCTCTGGATATTGTGAGACCGCAGGAGCGGTAGCTATATGAACCAAGTTCAAGGAATATGTTAAGGGTTGACCATGTTGTTATTACCCCAGAACGATTTGAATAAGAATAATACGAAAGGAAATGTTGTACCAGTTGTGTAGACAGGAAGAGTGATAAGTTGGATAGCAACCACCATAGGTGGTGATGCTAAATGAGTAGCGAACAACGCTCAAGGAACATAAAGGCTCGAGAAAAAGTGTATTCAAATAAACCAGCCAGATAAGTGGCCAAACCCAGCGTAATAGCGGAAGCTAATATAAGAACGGATGCAGTGTAAGTTGATGTTGTATAATGAAAGAGGATACGACGTGCAATAAGCGACCGTCGTATAAGTGTTGTTAAGTGATAGTATGACAAAT
Organism: Limonium bicolor; assembly: GCA_023374045.1. Classification (NCBI taxonomy): domain Eukaryota; kingdom Viridiplantae; phylum Streptophyta; class Magnoliopsida; order Caryophyllales; family Plumbaginaceae; genus Limonium; species Limonium bicolor. Next base: position 437,918,103 of record CM041777.1, read on the forward strand.
AAGCGGAATTATGAGTTAAACCCAGCAGAGATACAATGGTAGGTGTTGGCAAATGAACTAGGCAGTAAGCCAGTAGCCATTATTATGTGATAAGGACTCCAGTAAAACACAGTGTAAATTCCTATGGCAATCGCATAAGAGATTTACTGTCAAGAGTTTACGCCTCTGCACTCTGTATGACTGAGTGTTTTGGTATTGCACTTGCGCAGTAACGATCAAGTGGGATAGCTAGGATTTGGGAAATGTTAATTGTGGTGGATGTAGAAAGAAACCTATAATACTATAATGATCAATGCATAGGAAATGCAAGGTCATACCAATGGAAGAGTACTTGTACGAAACCAAATGTGGAGGTATGATTAAGAATAAGTGATAACAGTAGCACTAAATACCAAATGTCGGTATGAAATATACCCCAGGTGTGGGAAATAACCGAGAGAGCACTACACATTAGGTAGTAGCTCAATCTCAACCGACAGTAAGTCGGTAGAAGCAAGTCAATCATTGTGAAATACATAGTTGTATACACAGTAAATTGTTATGGAAGTGGATGGAAAGTTGTGAAACTCACCGAATTCGCTCACGGTAAGAGATACCGTGCGTCGGTTGAGAAACCATTAATACCAAGATTAGGGTAATACATTGGAGATGTACAATACAGCAACAGTAACGAATGGGGCAAACTAGCTCTATAATTATCAGAGTTGCGCAACAGAGGCCAGTGAGCCCATGCGTCAGATACCGGATATACATTGTAAATATGAATGGATGGCTAGTCATCAATGCCTAGAAGCCTCACAGGCCAGGACCGAAACCGGTTATGAGTTAGATAAACTCCTAGGAAAATTCTTGGTTTAAGGACTAAACCGCCGATATGGTTAAGATCCTCTAACCAGAACGCATTGTATAGCAGACCCCGTGGAAGTTAAAATACTTCACGACGGCAGAACATTTTAAGCCAATGTTCAGTGGTTGATTACGTTGGCGTAATCCCTTTTAAGGGGGGTAGAGCGTAAAGCCTCTTAGTGTGTTTTACCGTACAAGTGTACGTGAACTATGTTGTGCATAGCACAAAAATGATTTGCTATGATGGTTGGCGCGTGTGTTATATAAACATACGCATTCATTCGTGGTTAAATTGTGGTAATTGCGCACAGAAGATGCGAATACCATTGTAGGAAGTGTGTTTATTTTGTTAACAGTGGTGTGTGAGAGTACAGTGGAAGGGAGTAAAGAAACTCCCGGGGAACTAAAACCCCGACGGTGCATAAATGTAAACCATGTATTGTATTTTGATAAAAAATATGTATATATATACAGTGTTGTGATTTATGAAGGGGTATGAGACCGACATAGAACCTAGTGAGAATTAAATTCCCTAGGTAACTTGAATTAAGTTGGATTTGGGTGATGATTGATAGACGGAGTTCTATCCCTTGGAGATGTAATGATTATGACTAGAAGGATTTAAAGATAGGAAATGGGATATGCTTGAATTAGTTGTTGGTTGAAAATGAAGTGGGAGTGGTGAAACTTGATTATCATGAGGTCAAGGGAAGCCGAACACAAATTGGGGTGGAAAGATAGTTCAACACTGATGCTGATCACATCAGGGTTGGATGACTCTTGAAGCTCCCTGTAAGTGGTCACAAATAACCATGTTAAGAAAGATACAAAGAGCATAAATTGGACTTGGAGTTGTGTTGCGTTTTCAAAAAGGATTTTCGACTGATATTTCCAAAACGGTCGATATTTTGAATAAAGGATCCTCTTATATACTTAACCTAGTAAGGAATAATTTTTGTAGTACTTGCTCACGAGCTGAGGACGTATGAGCCTTTGTCTTCGGACCGGTGACATGGGAAGTATATTTTAAAGATGTATGCAATTGTTTTGACCTCCCAAAGGAACGGGGACCAGAAGGTGTCCATCGCGACCGGGTTCTGCGGGATCACAGTGTATATGTACTCAACATGGGACTGGAGCCCATGGAGAGATGGAAAAGGTATTTCTGTTTGTTATACATGCTAAGACATGTTGTGTGGTGTGAGTAAGAAATATTATCTGAGACCTTGAGTCCTAATGTGGTAGTTTCGAAAGTGTTATTTTATTTAGACCTATGAGTCTAACTGTTGTATTGTTACCCAGACCTGAGAGTCTGAGGGTTGTTATGTAAGTTGTAATGGTATTAAGGTACCCGGACCGTGAGTCCGAGGTTATCATGTAAGTATGTTACGATATGGTTATGTATAATGTGGATATGTTGCCCGGACCGTTAAGTCCGAGGTTGGATGTAAAGGGTGGTTGGTAATGGAAGTTAATTTAGGAAGTAATTCCCGTATTCTAATCCAATGATGCGTGGAAATGTGAACTTCGAGGACGAAGTTCTTTTAAGGGGGGTAGATTGAAATACCCCAAACCTTGGTATGTCGTGAAAATGTTAAACTATGGTATTAAAAGGCTAAAAGTGCCTTAGGAACATCAATGTACAATTTAAACCATAGTAAAAACACAAAAAACACTAAGACACGGTTTGAGCAAAAACGTGCTCTAAGCTCGGAGTGAACTTGGTTAGGACCCAAAGAGCCTACCAAGATTATAATATTCAATTATGATTTAATAAGGCTAATAAGTCCTTAGGAAACCTTGGTGGACAGTTAAACCAAAAAAACACAATAAATACCTTAAGTCAATATGAGCAAAATGTGCTCTAAGCTTGGGATAAATTTGTATAAGACCTAATGGTCATACCTATACCTTATATATGTTAATGAACATATTAAATATTACCAAAGAAAACCAAGCTTGAAAACAAGTTAAAACACAAAATGTGCTTTAAGGAGTCTTAAAGCACATTTTGAAAAATTGTCTTGTAAATGAGTTTTGAGTGGCTAAATGACCATCATTACTCTTTAATTAATGTACTACTTAGTATCACATTAGGAAGTCTAATCAATGGGAAATCAAAAATTTCACAAATATGTGCCTTAATTTGAATAGTGCTCAAATAGTGCTAGTTTTGACTTAAGTCAACTTTGATTAGTTAAATGGTCAACAAAGACCATAAATATCTTTTAGAATGAAGGGGGCACGGTTTTTAGAGTGTGAGTCACCATACCAAGCCAGCCAACTAAAGAAAAGAAAAAGAAATAAAGTAAAGTTACTATTTACCTTTATAAGTCAAAATATCTTAACAAAGCATACCTCTCACCTCCTTTCTTCATTTCCTCTTGTTCCCACCGTGTTCTTCCTCCATTCTCCCAACCAATCTCGTTCTTGCTACAGCACATCTCTTCTCCAACTTCAATTGCTCACCAAATGTTCAATATTGCTCCAAATCAAAAACTAAGCACATATTTGTCTTAGTTGAGTCAAGGCCTTTCATCCTCTCTTTTCAAAATTTCAAAAGCTCATGTTTGATGCCATGAAGAAACTCCATTGAAGGGGGAAAGTTCTGTTTGAAGAGCTCTTTTGCTTCTTCTCTCATTCAAGGTAAGGAAAATCAAAGAAAATCCAGGTTTCCTTCATTTTTGTGTATAGCCGAAAATTCACCCCTTAATGGTGCCTTGTCTTGCTCTCTTCATAGCTTAATTCAAACTTCAAAGGACTAGGAGGAGTCCTATCTTGCTACTTAACCAAGCTCTCTTCCGAATTCCAAAGGTAATCATCAAATTTTGGTGTTTTAAGACACTATGTAAACCTAGGGTTTAACTATGAGTTTGGGTATTAAACTTAATGCTCATTACCCTTATATGTGTAATGGTTAGAAGATTGACAAGTGATAAAAGCTCCTTGCCGATTTTCAATCAAGAAAGAACAAGAGAAAACAAGTGAGAAAACTTGGAAAACAAAGAGGTAAATGACCTCTCATAATGTATTTTTATGTACTAGGAAATTGAGCTATACTTGCTTAATAATTAACCTAAAGAGCCAATGGGAAATGAGCTAGAAAACTATCCACAAGGTGGACTAAAAAGACATGGGAGCATTGTTGTGTGTATTCGCAGGTTGAAGGCATTTAAATGTGGAGATTCAGTGTTTAAGTTTAATGCAATTTAAGGGCCTAAGAGCCATGTTATTTAAGGGCCTAAGTGCCAAGCAATTTAAGTTTATGCACTATATTGTGATGTAGTGTAGTTTAAAGGTTTAGTTATGTGTAAAGAACATCTCTTGTGAAGGTGAATGTGTTTGATGGTTAAAGGATGAAAAACCATATGTTTGTGTATAAGAGTGTGTATTAAGAGATTGATTGTTCTTGATTGTCTAAAGGTGAAAAACAATGTGTTTTGGTGTAAGGTGATAAGAGAAGCTATGGCGAAATTTAGTTGATAAACAAAAGAGTTTATGTGTTGTAATGAGATTTTATGACCTAGAAGGTACTAGGAATTTTTAAGTGTTAAGATGGTGAAAGAAAGTGAATTAAGGTGTTCTTAGTGTTAAGATGCCTTAGGCATAGTCTTGGAGATTTAGGGAACTAATGGATGATTTCTTGATACACCAAGGTGATGGTGGAGGTGTCGTAAAGTCTTGTGCAAAGTTTGGTGAACAATGGAAGTGTAACGCCTTGTGAAGGTTTATTATGAACTTGTGGGAAAGACTTGAGGAGTGTGTGTAAAGGGGATGAGTGTAGTGCAAATGATGTTTAAAAGGGTGGTTATAAGGTAGTGAGGGAGTACTTTGGTTAGGTGAAGTTTTAGGCAAGAATACAAGTTACAAGTGTAAGAAAAAAATGTTCTAAGTGTTAAGGACTTAGTAAAAGTTGAGTAAAAGTTTAAGGAATTTTTGGGATGTTTCGAGAGGGTTTAAGTGTGCCCAAAAGATGTTAAAACATGTGGGAGAACATGTGTAAAGCATAGGAAAAAATTGGGATGAATTTGGAGTTCAGAAAGAGGAGAAAAGCACATTAGAAAATTGGTTCTGCAGTGGACCGCCCCTACGGACCGCCCCTGTGGGGAGGTCCAGTGCAGAGAAGTGAAAAAAAAAGAGAAACGTGTAGCATCTGTTGTGGACCGCCCCTGGGACCGCCCCAGAGGGGCGGTCCAGACCAGAAATGAAGAAAAAAATTTGTTTTAGGCTCCTAATGATGGGGGATTGAATGGTAATGGTTTTAGATGATGTTTAGGCCTTGTTTGGTGACTTTTAAAGGCCATTGGAAGTATAAACAAGTGTGAGAGTGAATGTGTAAGTTGTGAACTTAAGATCACATAAATAAATTAAGTACAACGGGATGATGGGGTTAACTATGGGCATTAGATATTAAACAATCATGTCACCCCGATGTTAATGACAGTAATTGTGATGTTACCAGTTGTACGGGATTTGTTCGAGGAACCTAGGAGGACACAATATAGTGGACCGTGGTGAAAGGTATGGTTTTCTTGCAACCTGTGTCCTACCGGATTACACCGGCTTGTATGCCAATGTGTTTTGCTGAGTGTTTGCCACCTTGTAAGATTAAAACATGTAATGAGTTATAGTAATTCATTTATGTGGCGCAACTGGTCTCCGATACCGTTTAACCTCATATAAGTGTTGAACCTTAGCTAACTAGAACTAGGAACACGTGAGAGATCGGTATTCGGAGTTAACGACCCAAACCTTGGGAACGTTCTAACCACGGCTATGTGTGAGTTAGTTGGATATTGTTGTTGTATGCAAGTGTGTGAACCTCCCTTGTGTGCTTAACTCGGTTATGATACCGTATGGTGTGTGGATGTGGTAGGCTCCATAATGGATCTCTAACTACTTATTTATAAGTGTATATGTACTAATGGGGGGTGAGGAGTCCGGTTGTTCCGGCCACGCGTGTGATGGACGGGAGTCGATGTCATATCCGGTTCGGCTCTCGGTGTATGTATAGGTTGTATTCCAATTTGGTTTCTACCTTCCCTTAGCTTATCCAAAGCTAATTACTGACTCACGTCGGGCCACAGGGGCATACGAATGTTGTTTCGGTGTGCTTGGGATTACTATATCCGACACACCTTGGGTTTAAGTTAACCGTTCGATATAACTGGACGGTAACGAGGTTGGTAACGAGCTTAGCATGAGATTGGCAATAATCTCTAGGCTCAATATATACTAACTATGGTGGAAGGTTCCTTGTGTGAACCGATCTTATGGTGTTTGTGTTGTTATTGTGCTAAGCAATTTTCCCCTGCTATGCTATGATATGTATACGTTAGGTGTTTAAAATGAATGCGATGTTGTCATGTGTACGCCGAAACAAGAAAGGTTTTGTTATGTTTTGTTATGTGAGGAATGAGATATTGTAGGATATGGAGTGTGTGGATCATGGAAATGAATCCCAGTTTGTGACAAGAGGCATTTAAGGATAACCCGATTAATGGGTACGTGTCGTTCATTAAGGAAGTAGCTCCGTTTTAGAGGAGAGTCACTCTAGGGTTAAAGGAATCATTGGATGATTTGTTAAGTGTGGACGTGTTGGATATATGTTGAGCCCTATGTTGGGTGTATGCAAAGTGTTGTGTGTTTATGGTTTGTATGCATGATTTAAATATAATCAACTGAATGCTAAGACGACAATTAGTTGTGTGTGGCCCGGTAGCATGTGGGCTGCGGGATTACCATACCAGCAAAGGTGCTGAGCCCCTTGGGGGCCACCCTTTCTCTCCTTTTCTATTTCAGGTACAAGGAGCTGGAAGCCGTTCGAGAGTAGGACGGGGTAGATGTTTATACATGGGTAGCCATTTAAATGGCGTGAGCATGGTAGGCGTAGTAAGACCGAAGTTGTTATCGGCATTAGTTTGTAAATACTTGGTACCATTGGAATGTATAAAGTATATGGGTTATCGTTAAGGGAAGCAAATGTAACGTGTAGTGGCTCAGGAGTCTAGTCCATCAGACCGATACAAAGTACATGTATTAGCCTTGTTAGCCACGTGGGTGGTTAACGGCGTGTAACACCATTGAAATAAGTAATGTGATGAGTTGAGTTTCCGCTGCAATGTGTTGAAATGTATGGTTGTAGTTGGGGTGTTACAAGATCGCTTCTGGGTTCGAGGAGGTTAGGGTTTATGTTAATTCGAATCTTAATTTGCCAAATTCTCTTAGTATAACGCATAATAGGTGAAATTGGGACATGGGTTTGACCGATAATGTAAAGGCGAGTGACAATAACGGGACAATTTGATCGGAAAACTCACCAGAGAAGCAACAACGGGGGAAATCGAATTCGATGTTCTGGAAAAATTCAACTTTACGAGTTGTTGAGGATCGATCTTTGCAGTTCTATAATTTACAGCACATATCGAGTTAGGCCGTGTTATTGGGCTCCATCGAAAGAGGAGATGTAGCTCTACGGATTGATAACAAGAACTAAACCCAATTCGCAGCACACAAGAAGAATGTAAGCTGAAAGTCAGGGTTTATACCTTGCAGTTTCCTATGATTTTATGTGCTGACAAGTCGGGAACTTTAGGCGCCTAAATCTTCCAAACGACTACGAACCATCCTTGGTCATCAACACGAAGGTTTTAGAGGGATTAGAGATCTTCAAAAGAAGCTAAAGAACACTAATTTTGGCTGAGAAACGAAGAAGTTATGGCGAGATGAAGTTTACCTGAATTCAGTGAAAACTGGAAATCTGGGTTTGGCTTTGCAAGGACGCAACTTTGGATCCATTTTCCGGTGGATGTGGAAGAGTTAGGTTATGTGTGAGCTATGGTTGTAAAGAGGAGATTAAGGAGAAGAGAATGAAGAAGACGGCGCTCAAAAATTCGAAAGGATGAGTGAGATACGGCAGTCACAAGTTAGGGCAAAATACTGGTGAAACTTAGCGATTTTTGTGCTAAGTACCGGCGACCCGTGTGGTCTTGACACGTGGCACTTTTCAAAATTTTGGCACTATATTTCATTCTATCATAACTTTGGCTAGGATGATCCGTTTTTAACGTTCTTTTTATCGATCTTCATGGTTTTCCATAATCTATTTATTGTATAGGTTTCATGGGATGGTTTGACCATTCTCAAAAAGTTAACCCTAGCAAGGCTTAAGAAGCTTTAGGGTTCTAGAATTTTATATTGACTTTTATGCCTTAAATCAATGCTTCAAATATTTATAAAATCTTTATAATATAATTGGAGTGTCTAGGATTTTTTACAAGATTTATTGACTTATAAATCTTGTTATTAAATTCATAATACCATATAATAAAGTAAATTAAATTGTATTATTATTTAGAATTTAATATAAGAAGTCCCCTAAATAATTTTTAAATAATACCATATACTAATTTAGTGTTTAATAATATTATTTAGGGTTTTATAAAAGAAATCCCTAAATTAATTTAAATTAATTTAGGGTATTTCAACAACATCATATACATAAAATCACAGATATCGCTCTTAAACAATTAAACACACAACGTCTGGACCTTCGGAAAATCCTTAGGACATTCGACACCACAATTAACATACCGTTCACCAAGTAACTGCTAGCTTGACAAATTCCTGTTCAGTAGTTCCTTCCCGTACGCTGTTATATAAACATGCAATACCGGGTAATATTAATATAACTATTCACTAAATATTACAGTATTGTTACTGTAGAGTTCATAGTCGTAGTATACTAACTCTGTATGTTCTTTATTTCTCCCTGTTATTTAACAGTGGTTCTAGGTAGTCCATCAGTTCATTATTTTATGTGATATCCCATTAATCATTTACCCATATTTATTCTCACTTATTCCATCTATCAATCTCCTTTAGTTGTTTTTATTACAACCACAATTATTTTATAAACTTTATATTATATCCCTTAATTGTTTCCACTTATCCTTTATACTTTACAAATTGGTTATTTTCATTATAACCACCTTTATTTAATAAACCTTATATTATACTCCATAATATACCATAATACATTATGTTACTTAGTTTCAATCCTTTCTTTATTAAATTATAAAACCAACCTTATTAATTTCTGTAATTATAAGTTGGACACATAACTTTTATAAATTACCAAATAACCTTATAAATGCGGTATTTATATTTCGGACACATTATCTTTTGAATTTACCAAGTAGCCACATATACCTTCGGTAATTACCATTCAAATACTCCAACTTTTAAATATTACTAAATACCATACAACTTTTATAATTTACTAATTATCCATTAACTTTCGGTAATTATAAATGAATATTCTAATTTTTATAAATTACCAAATGACCACATATACTTCGCGTCTTAATATATATCTTTCCTTATTTAACTTAACTCCAAAACTTTATATAAGTTACATATTAACTTATAAACTATAGTTTTAATATTTTTCTTTAAATAACGAAAGGACCCATATACTTTATAATTATGAATCCGCCCCAAATTAAATTTGGTTTTACACTTGTTCTTCCATAAATTACACATTTACCCTTAAACTTTTATAAACTTAACATTTTATGTCATAAATCATTTTAATCCAAAGTTTTTGGTCAACACTTTGACCAAGACTTAATTTCATAATTAATACTTTAATATACCCATAAAATCATGTATATTCTCGGTCATATCCAAACTTCCCAATAATTACAAAATAGCCCCAAACCTTTATAAATTGTTATTTTAACACTTAAACACTTATTTAAAATTCACCAAAATTCATAATAAATTTCTACCTATTATATCATACTTATACCAAATCACTCCTTTAATTCTCGGTTTTATATTTTGTTCACCGACTTTACAAAATTTGCATTTTAACCACATAACTTATTTAACTAGCCATTTAAATACTTGTAGCTATTTTTAATACTCCCAAAATTATAATATAAGTTAATACCTTATATATTAAAAAATCACCAAATAACACATCTTGCTCTCGACTTTAATATATTTTACCATATAGTTTTAAAACTTGATTTAAACTTATAATATACTTATAAATGTATATAAGCCATATAACACTTCTAAAAATTATACTAATGGCTTAGAATGATTATAAACTCAAAATAGAACAAATACTCTTAGACAATTTGGTTTAATAATATGTGTATCATATTTAATTTTTGTGATACAAATATATACCTTAAGGTAATAATCTTACCTTATATGTTATAAATTATTTTCTTGGTATTATAACCTATGATTTTCGGCCCTAATTTATCTAGACTTTATACATAATTTTTATACCAAAGTTTGAAGCTTAAATCAAGCTTAAACTTAATAAACCTTAATTATATAAACTTACTCCTTAAATCAAGATAATTCTTGTACTTGATTTCTCCTTGAACTCCAAGCTCTTAAAATGCTATTTTGATGAAGAGAATTCGGCCTCCTTGAATATATTTAGGAGATCCATTTGTTAGACTTCTAACAAAGATTTATAAACAAGATTTGGAGTAGTTTTACAAGAGTTTACCTTAGGAATTTTCGGTAGACCTTGAGATAGTTGTAGATCTAAATCTCCTTCATGAAATAATGAACAGAATATAGATTTAGGAGCCTTAAATTTTTGGAAATGATTTAAGTATTTTTGCTAGGATTTTCAACATGAAAATATACCTTAACTTAATCTTGTTGTTCCTTGTGTTGTTGTTGAATCTAGGAACCTCCTTGGAACATTAGAGCTTGGCGAAAATAGCAAGAGTTGCTAGGATGATTTCTTGCTTCAAGACTTAGTAGATTTAACTAGGAAATTACATAGAAATGGTGTTAGAACTTAATACACCATTAATGGAGCTTAGAAGCTCTAAGGAGTAAACTAGCAAATGAAGAAGAAAAGAGAGAAGAAGAGAGGCTTACCAAATCGGCCAAAGGAAAGGCAAAGGAAGAATGAAGCCTACACTCACGTATGAATAAGGTAAGGAAAGTGAATTCAAATTTTGATTGGCTTTGTTTATTGTTTATTTGATTAGGCATTCTTTTCCATAGTTTATTGCTTTCATTATTGGCTCAATAAATGCTCTCATTATTGAGCACTCAATCGGCTGATTGACAAGGAGAAGAGAGGTCTTTGTTGGCCACTTGAAACTAGAAGACAAGAGCAAGGTTGGTGCATGATTCTTTTGATTTTTCTAAGATGATTCCCATGTCAATTGTGGTCTCCTTTCTATTGTTATCTACGGTAGTGAGGTTCAATATAAGCAGCTGATTTCTTTGTTAATTAATGACATAAGAACATGGCTATATTGGTAGACATTTTATTTAACTAATTATAAGGCAATCAACTTGATTTTCTAGCTCACATTTTTGGTAATATGGGTTGTAGCTAGCCACTTGATCTATGTTATATTAAACATATAATTGAGCTTAGTTAGGTACTTGTCTTTCTTTTGATTATTGTAAGGCAAATGATTCCCCCTTGTCCATGCTTAAATCGGCAGCACTTAGGAGAGTAACATGGGTTGTTTTGTTTGTATACTAGCACATGGTGTAAAGTAAATCTAGCTTAGTATTTATTTCATTACTTTAGTTTAGACTAATCTCTTTTGATTCCTTGCAGGTCATACGGTGGAGGAGCCTCATTTGAATGCAATCAGCTGATACATTATCATATAGTATATGCTAGGATGAGTCATCTTACCATAAGGCATTATTTTTGCCAAAATCTACTCAAAATACACTCAAAATGGCGCCTGATTTGGAGACCTTATGGGATTGATTTTTGATTTAATTCCTGCCACTATATTGTACTAAGATCATACTAATATGTGTAATAGGTTCCAGCATTTAATTGGTACATTTATACCATGGTAAAAGATGAAAGTTTTAAGGTAAAAATGCTGATTTTAGGTACCTTTTTATATACAATCGGCCCTACTTGTGCTATGAACTTAGCACTGGAATTAATTGATTTAGATGGTCAATTTATCCCATTTTAAGATTATCAACTCGTGGCTCTTCAAAAGCTTCAAGATAATTGCGTAGAACGCGTTTTTATGACACCCGAGGGTGGGTTTTTGTGCTTTAAGAATTATCTAAAAATAATTAGTCGCTATGAGTTCCAAGTGTTTATTGACATTTTTTATAGTCAATAATAATATTTTAAGGTGTTACATTGAGTTATATGGGGTTATTAAACTCGTAACTCAATTTTCGGGCTACCAAGACACTCATGGGGTAAAAAGGAGAGTTAAGAATCTCCCCCGAGCACTTTGCTTATTTTTGAAAAAGTAGCTCAATTACTCTCTTTAGAATGTTGAATATTGATGTTAGGAACTCTAAGAATTAATTATATAGGAGTTCGTGCCACCTCGGCACTCCTCCGGGGCATTCCCGGGCCTTTATGGGGCCCCCATCGGGAACTTCCGAGCACTTTATATTTAACTGGGAATTTATCATGAGTACTTCATCATATATTTTTAGTAAAGTGTTGTTGTGCTTTTGGAATGAAGTGTAATGCTTTATTTTATTTTATAAGGTATTTCCGGGACTTTCAGGCCTTAAGGGGCCCTTAAGGGAACTCCCGGGCATATTGTATTTTCACTCAGTTATAACTGAGGAATTGTGTTTTAAAGGTCATAAAATGATCCTTGTTTAACTTCATAGGAGTTTTACAGCTTATATAACTTGTTTAGCTTAAGGTCGGGCTTTAACGCACGTTTTTGACCTTAAGGAGTTTAGGTGCGTTTTAACGCCCAAGTGTTTATATACTTTCTTAGGGTTTAATAATCCTAAATAATACTTATTTAACATTATTTAATTATTTAAAGGTTAGGGGTATTTCACTAGCTCTGCCTTCTTTTTATCAATTGTTAGTGTGTTCATGTTTAATCCCTTTTTTTGGTGAACACGTAGCATTGCCCTTACTCTTGGGCATGTGGTGACTGTTACATCCTACAGTATTGTTTAGTGTTTTAGTTTGGAGAATAGTCCTCTTTGTGCCCCTCTTTCGGGTGGCGGTTATCATCATTAAGTAGGTTCTTTCTGGATGGCAAGGATTATGCCATTGTAAGTGGACTCTTGATTCTTATTAGGTTTCACATAGTTACTCGCCCATTTAATGGGTTCGCATGCATTCATTATTTAGTTGACTATTAGTTCCCTCATCTTTCGAGAGGTTTCCTTTTATACTGTTGTGTATTAATCACTCCTTTGCGGAGTCACGACTTTGGTCGTGTTGCATCTAAGGTTTTTGGTTCCTCTAGCCTCGTTCGTTAAACCGAGGCCCTTCTTGTTATTTCATTCGAGGTGGTTATTTGCATTGGTCTGGATTTGTATCACTGACCTTGGCACGAAGTTGACTACTTCTCGTTTTCCTAACACTACTTGTCTATATGTACGGAATATCCTACTGATGAATTACTACTTATCTGCATAACTTTTAAATAAGTCTGTCAAGCCCACAACGCCCTGGCATGTACGGCTCATTCAACCCCATAATCTGTAGGGTACCTTTGTACGATGTACGTCCTTCATGAACATTAACATTATCCCGACCGTAGGGCAACCAATCAATCTACAATGTTTGATAGTAAAATGTAACCAACAACGAAAAACAAAAATAATAATGGTCCAATGTGTTAGCAACTACAAACACTTACATTTAGAGCAGTCAAAGCATCTAGCTAGATGCTCACGATAGCCTTGTAGTGAATGATGATCATGAACTTGAGAGTTAGATCTCACCCATCTTAGAGCCCAAGGTCTGTCATCATTAGCACGCCAGTCTGGGCTAATCGCTGGTCTTAACGTAGGGAAGTACGCATAAATCCGGCATTGTGCATATAAAAAGCAATAAAATGATTAAGCAGTACCAATTATTAATACTCAATGAGTCATCATATACTAGATGCACATTAGGACACATACCTCAAGTAATGTCATACAACCACCTATTCCACTGGAGCCGGCACGAGAGGCTATCCCGAGCTGGTGATATAACCATGCAAGAGTACCAGCTCCCCATGCATATTTATGAAGCTTCTTAGCTTTCTTCATGGGAGCTACTAACTAAAACAGCTGTGGACTCAGACGACCATGTGATTTTCAAGCTAATATGGTGGTACCGATCAGATGATACAACCAACCACACGCCTGCTTCATTGGATCTTCAAGTTCATACCTATAGTGCTGCACCAAGCCCCCAATGGATACAACACCGGTATTCCACAGTGTCTTTGTCATAGTTCTAACATCTCGCCCAAAATCAAGACACTCAACCATTACTTCCTTCAGCTCAAGGATGGATGACTGCCCTACCAATGGATGACCAACGATAGGGATTTGCAGTATCATCCACACATCATGCAGGGTAATCGTCATCTCACCGAATGGTATATGGAATGAGTTTGTATCAGGCTGCCACCTCTCCACAAAAGCACTGATGAGGGACATATTGTTGTGTGGCATTGTAATATCCTGTAGGTGTTGTATACCAGAATACTAAAGCATGTTTCTTGCTCTTTTGCAAGAAACTTGATCTTTTGGCCAGCTAGTAAGCATCATCTTACGGGATTGGAAACTCAAAACCCCACGATCCTAGATAATGACCAATATTTAACACTTAAAAAACGTAGTATGATTTAAATGATCAAATACAGGAGAAGATAGAGAACATACCCTGGTCGAGGACCATAAGTAAAGCGCAACATGACCCCCGAAGCTAGTGATAACACTAGTGAGTAGTGGACCGCTAGGAACTGGCACCTCTGTCAACTTCCAAGAGGTAGGAATCATTGGGACCATCGCCAGCGCTGCTTCCTCGTCAGTGTCATCCTCCTGGTCCATGACATCATCATCTTCATCATCCTCCTTCTCATCCACGTCGGGTGAGTCATCATCATCAGCACCACCACCATCGTCATCAACTCATGGTGAACACTCGGTCATCACATGGTCCTCATCAGCACGTGCGGGTGATGGGCGTGGTAGACATGATGAACTACCACCGCCTGACATCTGAGCTTTGAATGAGCAATTTGGTGGCTTCCTTTGCCCGAGATGTTGTAGCTAGCGTTGTTCAGTGGTGCTTCAGACCAAGCACTACAGGATGATGACACCACTGGCATGCGTCTCCTCGGTATATGATCATACATCACCAAGTCATCCACCGCTGCCCTTGGTGGTGCAGGTATCTGAAACGCCGGGTTGTTTAAAGATTGACCCGGATGGAACGATGAGTGGCGTGGTGCTTCCATATAGGGGGAAGGATTACTTGGCCCTTCACCAGGAGCACGTGCACCACGACGGTACGAGGCCGTCATAGGCTGCTCCATAGCCCGGTTTTTCTTCTTCTTCGTGTATACATTTTGCACTGCTTTTTTCAGTCGATCCATCACTGCATATGAATATCACATAGTTATATTTCATTCATAATAACTTTAACATAAATAAAATGGGAAAAAAATGTCAAACAGTTATATATCCATGTCATAACAACTTGTGATTCATGTCATTTTAATATCATTAATACCACAATAATCCATGTAACACTTATAACAATCTATCATTAGTCATAATCTATCATTATTCTTATATGAATATTTAATAACATTAAAACCACAAAAAAAAATCAGTCAAGCCCGGAAAAGGCTCTCCTTATTCCAAGTAGAGCCCAGTAGCGGCTCTCCTATTCCAAACTCGAGCCCAGGCAGGGCTCGCCTCTGCCCACCGCGAGCCGCAGGAGTTCTCTCCGTGCCACAGGTTGAGCCCAGGCGGGGCTCGCGTCTCCTTCAGCCACCGAAGTTCCCCATCGAGCCCAGGCGGTGTAGACACCAAAAATTCTCACCCGTTTTATATTGAAACAAAAATACAAAAATAAACTTGTTTTTATAAATAAGACGGTTGTCCCCGTTTTCAATCAAAGGAGTTTCTCTTTCCCGACATTTAAACCTCACATTCCTATGGAAAAGGAGCACGAGCTTTTTATCGTATATGTTTTAACCTACTTCATTTTGTATACTTATTTTGTTGCTTTTGTTTTAAAACATTTCACTGTTTTGTTATTGCCTTGTATTATTTTATGTACTCGATTGATTCATACTTTTTATTATTATTTATTATTTCCTTTTGATTTTCTCGTTGTTTTATCATCGCCATTTCCATCATTTTATGTGACTTTTACTACTATTTTATCTATTTATTTTATTTGTTTTGTCTCCCTTTCATGAGCATTATTTTTCATCATTTCATGCACATGTGCTATTTTTATTTATATCTCATTACGTTTTGAATCCTATTTGTATTTCATTATTTCATGTCACTATATTATTGTTCTCATTTTATTATACTCTTCTTTTGAAATGGTAGCATTGTTAGAAGGATTATCCCGGTCTGGGCTAAAACTCTAGTATTGTTTTTTCCGTGAAGATATTGATTTTGACTTAGTATAGCCGGTTAGCATGCTCTCCATGTAACCCAATGGTCCCGGGTTCAAGACTCACAAATAACGGGTGAGGTGTGTCTTTTCTTTTCCCTTTCGCTTACCATAGACCTTTAGTTCCGTTTTTTTTGTAATACATCGAGTTATGTCTTAGTTCAGTTGGTGGGCACGTACTTAGGGCGCGAAAATGCCCCGGGTTTGGACCCAGGATAGAGTAAGAGGAGGATTTTTTTCCTTTTTTTCGGACATACCACCCAGGTGAGGCCCTGCCTTGATCCAGACCCAAAAACGCGGCCCTACCCTTGGCCCAAAGACAAATCCGGCCCCAATTATACCCCATGTCAACATCTATCCTCAAAACCCTACTTCCTTATTATAAAAACTCCTCCAAAAAAACCTACAGTAGACCACATTTTTCTCAACCGAGCAACACAGATCCCCATCGTTCTCATTCCTTCCCCATCGTTCTCATTCTTTTGTCTGCCCAGTTTTCGAAATCCCGAGACAAAAAAACCAGGCACTGAGCCTTCTTCCTAAAAGAAGAACCTTCTGCTCGAATCTGCTCGAATCTTCATCTCCATTAATCCACTGAGTTTGCCCACTCTCACTATTTCGGTTTCATTTTGTTCTAGAGATTAACAGAATAAGTGGATTTCACCGTGCTCTCCACCTTCACGTCCTTGCTTCTGCATTCAAGTTTTATTCCTTTACTATACTCTATCCATGGCGAATCTGTCAACCAAATGAACCCAAATCGGGGATGGTTAGGGAAATCGCAACTCTATCGGGATTTTGGTCCTGAAATACGAGTTTCGATTTTACATGTTCCTTGCACTCAAATTTTCTACCCTAGTATCCCGTCGTTCTGTTTTTGAAATACCCCAAACCTTGATATGTGGTTTAAATATCAAATTATGGTATGTAAAGGCTAAAAGTGCCTTAGTAACATCAGTGAACAATCTAAACCATAATAAATGCAATAAAGCATTAAGACACTTTGAGCAAAACATGCTCTAAGCTATGATGAACTTGGTTAGGACCCAAAGAGCCTACCAACTTGATAACATTTAATTATGATTTAATAAGCTAAATGAGTCCTTAGAAACTTTGGTAGACAATGAAACCAACAAAACACAAGGTAATACCTTAAAGTCATATGAGCAAAATGTGCTCTAAGCTTGGGAGGAATGTGTATAAGGACCTAATGGTCATACCTATACCTTGTAAATAGATAATGAACATATTAAATCAATTACTAAAGAAACCAAGCTTGAAAACTAGTTAAAACACAAAATGTGCTTTAAGGAGTCTTAAAGCACGTTTTTTGAAAAATTGTCTTGTAAATGAGTTTGAATGGCTAAATGTCTCATTACTCTTTAAATTAACATGTGTACTATATAGTATCACATTTGGGTGGCCATATTAGTGGGAAATCAAAAATTTCACTTCTATGTGCCTTGTTATTGGTGAATAGTGATTTTTGTAACTAGTTTGTAACATATAATGTTATAATGAGTAAGTTGGTCAACAAAGACCAAAACACCCTTCTATTAAAATGGGGGCCCGGTTTTTCATGGTGGAGTCACCAACATGTAGAAGAATCAAATAAGTAAGTTAAACTTTGTAAGTAAAGTATTTGCTTTATAAGTTACAATATCTCTTAAAAGCAAATTCTATCTTCATTCTCCCTTCCTCCTTCATTTCACACGGTTCCCTTCTTCTTCTCTTCTCTTCTCTTCTGTTCTCTCTCGGTTGTGCTACAGCACATATCCATCTTCAAGCTTGACCACTTGTATCTTCTAGTTCCCTTGGCCAAATCAAATTCCAAGACCATATTGTCTTAGTTAGGTCAAGCTCTACACTTCCCTCTT
Organism: Limonium bicolor; assembly: GCA_023374045.1. Taxonomy (NCBI): domain Eukaryota; kingdom Viridiplantae; phylum Streptophyta; class Magnoliopsida; order Caryophyllales; family Plumbaginaceae; genus Limonium; species Limonium bicolor. The sequence goes on from CM041777.1 coordinate 437,936,259, forward strand.
TTCAAATCTTCAAGAACTCATTTTGGTGCCATGAAGATTCACCATTGAAGGAGCTTGAGCTCATCTTTTCACATATTCTTGTTCTCCTTTGCTTCAAGGTAAGGAAACTCAAAGAAAATCCATGTTTCCTCCATGTTTTCATGTTGTCCGAAATTCACCTCACAATGGTGTATTTATCTTGCTTGTTCTAGCTTCATTTGAATCTTCCAAGGGCTTGGAGGAGTCCTCTCTTGATACTTATCCAAGTTCTCTTCCAATTCCAAGGTAAAACAATTACCTTAATGTGTTAAAACAATATGTGTAACTAGGGTTTACAATGCGAGAAGCATAATGCTTGAATACTCATTATGTTGTTTGTATAATGTTTAGAAGTTGACAAACAACCAAACACCCCACCGGTTTACAAGGAACCAAGAAAGAATTTGTGAGGAAAAAGAGGTAAACAAACTATCTCAATGTAGTTTAAATGCCTTAGGAAAATGACTTGATTTGCTTGATAAAATACCTAAGGAGCCAATGGTGAGTGACCTAGTAAGTGTTTCTCAAGGAGACTAGTAAAAGAACATATGTTTTTGGTGTATGTATTTGCAGGTCAAAGGCATTATTTATGTGGGAAATTCAGTGTTTAAGGTTATGCAATTTAAGGGCCTAAGAGCCATGTTTTTAAGGGCCTAAGTGCCAAGCAATTTAGTTATGCACTATATTGTGATTAGTGCTTAATGTGTGAAGTTTGTGTGTAAAAATGTTCTTGATGGATTTTAGGTGTTCCTGAATGAAATAAGGTAAAACCTAAGTGTTTGGATGTGAGTATATACAAGAGAAGCTATGGCCAAATTTGGGAAATGTGTAAGAAGTTCTAAGTGTTTTAGGTAAGTTTTGGTGACCTAGAAGTTGTTTAAGGTTTAGGTAATGTTGATATCCAAGGAAGAAGTGATATTTAGGTAAGATGTGAAAAAGGAGATTTAGTTAGTAAGAAAAGAAGTTTGAGATACGATGTTAAGGTGTAGAGGAAACACCTTGGTATAGTGGTCATTATGGTGAAATACCACTTAGGAATCTTAAGGAGGAAACATTCCAAGTGCTAAGAATTTTATAAGGAATTTGTGAATGATAAGATGGTTTTGGTGTGTGATTTAAAGAGTTTAGTGCATGGCTAAAGGTGTGTTTGGTGTGCCAAATGATGTTAGAACACATTAGGAGGCTTGAGGAAAAAGTTGGAGAAAGTTTGACAATGTATGGGAAGTTTCTGCACCCGACCTACCCAGGGACCGACCCCAGTCTGGGTCGGTCGGGCTGAAACTGTGAAGTTGGATTTTCTCTGCAGCCGACCTACCCAGGGGTGGGTCGGTCGGTGGGTCGGTCGGACCAAAGATGTTGTTTAAGGTTATGAAATGATGTGTAATGATGGGGATTGGTAGGTAATGATGTTATAAGAATGTTGAGGACATGTTAGGTGAGTTTAAATGGCAAATAGGTGGGTGAAAAGTTGTATCAAAGTGTAAAAGTAAAACAAGTTAAAAATGTAAAGTTATGTAACAAAGTTAACGGGGAAAGTTAAGCATTAGACGCTAAATAAACAAGCATGCTACCCCAATGTTAATAAAAAAACACATGTGATGTTAACAGTTGTTCGAGGATTGCTCGAGGAACATAAATGGACAGGATAAAGTGGACTCCGGTGACAGGTATGGTTTTCTTGCAACCTGCGTCCTACCGGATTACACCGGCTTGTATGCCAATGTGTTTTCTGTATGTTTGCCACGTTGTAAATACATGTAAGGTTTACAGTAATTCATATATGTGGCGTGTTCACTCCGATACCATCTAACCTCGAAAGTGTTAACCTTAGTTAACTGAGTCTAGGATCACATGAGAGTTCGGTATTCGGAGTAAACGACCCGTACCATGGGACGTACTAACCACGGCTATGCGTGTGTTTAAATGTGTGATATGTGTGTGTGAATGTAGGGATCTCCCTTGTATGCTTAACCCAGTTGTAATACTGTATGAGTTGTTATGTGACAGGCTCCATAGTGGATTCTAAGTATTGTCTAAAGTAAGCATGTACTAACAGTAGTGGGAATCCGGTTTGGCCGGTCGCGCGTTGTTTGGGAGAGGGTATCCTTCCTAGCCTTACCCTTCTCTTTGTTATGGTTGTTTCCCTCACGGGTTATGATCTCCCATTAGCTTACTCCAAAGCTTACCTATTCTGACTTATGATCGGTTAGTGGGAACCTGTGTTTGTGTGGTGTTTAGGGCCTCCAACCCGAACCGCCTTAACTTAAGTTACTCGTCCAACTATTAGGACGGTAATGAGTGTTTGTTGTTATTGTATAACGAGCTTATCATGAGACTGGCAACATTCTCTAGGCTCACCAGTGTGTAAACAATGTTTGGGTCGGTTCCTAAAGAACCCTTCCCGTTATGTTATGTGTTTTGTTATGATGCAGTATTCATTGTGGTATTATTGTTGTGTACGTAGTAACGTGCAAAGTATTGTTAAGTGTTGTATGTAGTGTCTGTTGTAGGTTGTATATGTGAAGTGTGTTGTATAACGTGAAGTGTGTTGTATAATGTGTAGTGTGTGGATCATGGATATGTTCCCAGTTTGTGATAAGGGGCGTTTAAGGATACCCGATTTAAGGGTATGTGTCGCCTATTAAGGAAGTAGCTCCATCAGAGGAGGAATACTCTAGGCATGATGAATACCAGGAGTGACTTATTAAGTAAGGATATATTATCCGTTGTTGAGCCCATTGAGGCGAAATGTTATGTGATGTGTGTTTTTGTCACATGCATGATTTAAATATAATCAACTGCATGTTAAGATGACAAGTAGTTGTGCGTGGCCCGATAGCATGTGGGCTGCGGGATTACCATACCAGCAAAGTGCTGAGCCCCTTGGGGCCACCCCTTTCTCTTCTTTCCTATTTCAGGTACGAAGTGCTGGAAGCCGTTCGAGAGTAGGACGGGTAGTCATTGTACATGGGTATTCATTTAAGTGTATGTATACAGTAGGTGTAGTAAGACCGATATTGTTGTCGGCATCAGTTTTATAAATACTCGGTATAGTTGTTAAGGTGTATATTGTTGCTGTTGTTAATGGAAAGGGATATTAATGTATAGTTGCTCGGGAATTTAGCCCATCAGACCGGTACATTGTGTATGTAATAGCCTTGTTAGCCACGTGGTGGCTAACGGCGTGTAACACCAACAAGTTAAGTAATGTGATGAGGGTTTTCTTCCGCTGCAGTTTGTTGTAAGTATGTTAATGTTGGATGGGGTGTTACAAAAAGTGGTATCAGAGCGAAGTATCGCTCTGATGACTGAATTACCGAGCTTAGGAAGTACCGAGTTAGGATTTAAGTACTTTGGGTTAAGGGTTGAGTGATACGTGAGAGATACGCTAGTTAGGAACTACAGTGACTACTGGAAACCTACAATATCCTTCCCACCCTCCACAATCCCTGTATATAACTTGGGGAAACAATGCCAGGGAGATGGAAGTCCTCTCTTACTCGGGAATACCCGATCTGGCTGTTATTAAGTACCTCTAAAGGTACGGAGAACCAGTCATACGGTAGATCCCGGAAAAAAAAAAAAAAAAAACTGGGAATCCCGGAGACGGTCTCCATCTGAATAATGTTAACCACATTTCATAGCAATGAATGAAGGATCCTGTGTATGGGAGAATAGAATTTCCGGCAACCTGGGTCGACATGCAGAGCAGTCGAGAATAACCAGCTTGCAACGCACCTACCGTGCAACAGGCAAGAAATGGATTAATAACACCCGAGACAAGTGTCTACGGAACCACAGTTGATAAATAAAACACCAAAGGTATACCAACCGACAAAGGAACTACAACGTAGTGCCCAAACAAGAGACAAGTCTCAGTAACCACGACAAGTGCGTGGAACGGGCTACAAAGTGAATACAATACTAAGACAAAGGGGTCTCCCAGAATGGGAAACACCCTAGTTGATGATCGTCATGTGAAGACAGTGAGAAGTCATCTAGACAAGTTATTATCAAGACAGTAAGATCAATGAGGGCCAACAAGGCCACTGATGACAGTACGGGTAAAAACAATACCACAACCGGTATGTGTCAAACTGATAGCCAGTTAGCATGGCGCACTTGCCATAGCAAGTGCTGCTACAGTAGGACTGTTCGGGAAATTTATAACCACTATGAAGTACTTGGAAAAGTACAATAAAGTTAAATGTGATTGTCATAACAGTGGAAGGGCCTGTTAGCCTAACCTCTGTAATTGTAAGTGCACCAGTCAGCAAGAAGCTAGACTTGGTTAGGTAAGAAGATGTTGTGAAACCATGAAAATTTTTCTTTCAACCCAGATTTATTCAAACCCTTTCTTTTCAAAACCAAATTTTCTTTCAAACCAACACTTCTTTCCAACCTTCTTTTAAACCAAACCAGTAAAACCAAGGACAGTTGACAACGATACAACAATGGATAAACTTTCCCTCGATTAAGTTCGGGAAGCAAGGAATGAATATTGTCACGGGACAATATAAGGGAGTTGACAACAGAATACTTCACCTAGGCGTGTGACGGACACTACAAGTGTACAACTGTGTTGTGGGACGACCGCACTCCGATAGGAGCATGTGGGCCTGACAGACCTACTTATGGGTTAGTTAGGTAAGTAGCAATGTATCAGTATGATACCCCATATATGTATACGAGTAGAGTCCGAAACACGGGAAGTAGTCGACTCCGTCTACGGTCAGCAGTATAAAACAAACAAGCTAAGGATTACCAGGAATAATTGAAGTTAAGGAACTCAGTTGAGATAACCAGACTAAAAGGATTAGTGAATTCCTCTCAAGGAAATGTTTAAGAGTTAGGAAGTGCGAAGGGCACAAGCTGTTATGTAAAGACACCACATATGTCTTAAGGATCCTTAGGGATAAACGTTATAGCTGGAATGGTGACCCAGCCTGTACATGGCAAGCAGACGCCTAATGTGGACACATTAATGTGCAATGAACGGGATGAAACTCCCAGAATGAGTACCTACACTATCAAGAAATGTTAATCTTCACAGAAAAAGATAATAACCAGTAAAAACGCGAAAGGCGTAGCCAATGGAATGTACCAATAAGTGTGAGCCAAATGTAATGGCATAACTTAGCAACACCCAGGAGAAACCCTTAAAGGGTGTTTGCATCAGCAATTGTTGCACGAAATAACGTGACAGAAACATAAGGGTTGAAACTAACACCCAGTTTAGACATAAATTGTCAGGAGACGGACTGACAAACCTAAGGGGCATCCCATGAAAGGAAACGTGATACACGACCTTGTAATATTGTACAGAGAAGTACATGTGTGGACAGCCTATAATGAGCCCAGCTCAAGGCAAACAAGGCTCATAAGCCATAAGTAAGACATGTTACATAAATTCGACTGATGGTAGAAGTTTATGTTGTATAAGTGAATAGAGTGGTAACGAACCACTGCATTAAGAGTGGGGATACCTCTCGATATTGTGACACCGCAGGAGCGGTAGTTATGTGAATCAGTTCAAGAAGTATGTTAAGATGGACGATGTTATTAATGAAAGAGAATTAGCTTAGTAGTACGTGTGTATAAAGTGAAACACCGAGCTGAATAATACCGCTTGTGACTCGAATGATCGATGCTCAAGGAGCATTCAGTGGTCATCCAAATGAGGGTGAACCATAATATGAATAATGTAAATTTATGTGTGGAAGTTGAGGTGACAGTAGATACGATATAAGTTGATGTTATACAGGGAGTAAGAGCACGGTGCGCAACAAGCGACCGTTGTACAAATGTTGTTAAACGAAAACGTAGCAGGTAAGATCAGTTATGAGTTAAACTCAGTGGAGATGTAAGATAATTGATGTTAAACAAACTGAGCAATAAGCCAGAGGTAGGTACTGTGTGATGCAGAACTCAGTGTGAATTCCATGGCGAGTCGCATAAGGGATTTACTGTCAAGAGTTTACGCCTCTGCACTCTGTATGACTGAGTGTTTTGGTATTGCACTTGCGCAGTAATGATCGAGTGGGATAGCTAGGAATTGGAAACATGTTAATTGTGAATAATGTTGTAATGGCCGATGCATAGGAAATACAAGGCCGCACCAATGAAAGAATACATGTATAAAAACCAAATGTGGAGACATGATTAACAGTAAGTGACTATAGTAGCACTAACTGCCAAGTACCAAAGGTTGTAAATAGCTGAGAGAGCACTACACACTAGGTAGTAGCTCAATCTCAACCGACAGTAAGTCGGAAGGGAACAAGTCAGTCATTGTAAAATACATAGCTGTATACACAGTAAATTATCATGGAAGTGGATAGAAAGTTCATAACTCACCGAATTCGCTAACGGTAAAAGATACCGTGCGTCGGTTGAGAAACCATTGTTACCAAGATGAGGGTGACAATTGGGGATGTACAATACAGTAAGAATAACAAAAGGGAGCAATTAAGCTCTACAGTTATTGGAGTTTCGCAGCAGAAACCAGTGAACCAGTGATTCAAATGTACAACGTGAATAACGAATATGAGTGGATGGCTAATTATCAACGCCTAAAAGCCTAGCAGGCCAGAATCGAAACCAATTAAGAGTTTAAACAAACTCCAATGAGAATTCTTGGTTTAGGAACTAAACCGCCAATATGGTTAAGATCCTCTAATCAGAATCCATTGTGTAATAGACCGCGTGGAAGTTACAACACTTCACGACGGCAGGACATTTAAGCCAGTGTTTAGTGATTGATTACGTGGGCGTAATCCCTTTTAAGGGGGTAGAGCGCAAAACCACTTGGTGTATATTACCGTACAAGTGTACGTAGTGTGTGTGACCCATATTGTGCATAGCACAAAAGTATTGTTTGTTTTGATGATTGGTGCGTGTGTTACGTAAACATACGCATTCATTCATGGTTTATTTGTGGTAATTGCGCACAGATGATGCGAATACCATTGTGATAAGTGTGTGTTTGTTAACAGTTGTGTGTGATTGATAAGTGTGGGGAGTAGATAAACTCCCGGGGGGGAAACAAAAGCCCCGACAGTGTATAAATGTAAAACCATGTATCGTATTTTGATAAAATATATGTGTATTATATACTATATAGTGATTCAAGAAAGGCACGATACCGACATAGAACCTAGTGGGAATAAGATTCCCTAGGCAACAGGATTAAAGTGAATGGAGGTAACTGATAGGCGGAGTTCTATCCTTTGGAGATGTTGTGATCATGACTAGAATGATTCGAAAGATAGAAAATTGGAAATGAGTGACTTACTTGATGCTTGAAAATGAAGTGGGAGGTGGAACTTGATTTGCATGTGATCAAGGGAAGCCGAACACAAATTGGAGTGGAAGGATAGTTCAACACTGATGCTGATCACATCAGGGTTGGATGACTCTTGAAACTCCCTGTAAGTGGTCACGAATAACCACGCTAATAAAAGAAGCAAAGAGCTTAAGTTGGACTTGGAGTTGTGTGTGTTTTCAAAAGGACTTTAAATTGGTATTTATAAAACGTTGATGGATACTTTACGTAATTAAAGTCTTCTTTTACTTAACCTCACAAGGAAATTTTAAACTTATGTGATTGTTTTAATCTCCTAAAGGCACGGGGACGGAAGGTGTCCATCGCGACCGTGTTCTGCGGGATCACAGTGTATATCAAGGATATTTTTGATTGCTATACATGCTCTGACATGTTGTGTGGTATGTGTAATGGATGTTGTTTTGACTTGGATTTCCTAAAGTGTATGCTATTGAGGCCTATGAGTCTAAATGTGTGGTGTTACATAGACCTATGTGTCTAAAGACTGTTATGTTGTGGGGACCTATGTGTCCAAATGTTGTTATGTTACCCAAGACCAGTTAGTCAAAGGGGTTGTTATGTATGTGTAAGTGTTGTTAAGATACCCGGACCATAGAGTCCGAGGTTATCATTTGGATATGTTATGTTATGTGTGGATGTGAATGTGTTGCCCGGACCATCAAGTCCGAGGTTGTGATGTAAAGTGTGATTGGTTAAGGAGGTTTATTTCCAAGTGATTACTGTGTTCTAATCTAATGATGTGTGAAAAGTGTGAACTTCGAGGACGAAGTTCTTTTAAGGGGGGTAGATTGAAATACCCCAAACCTTGATATGTGGTTTAATATCAAATTATGGTATGTAAAGGCTAAAAGTGCCTTAGTAACATCAGTGAACAATCTAAACCATAATAAATGCAATAAAGCATTAAGACACAGTTTGAGCAAAACATGCTCTAATCTATGAGTGAACTTGGTTAGGACCCAAAGAGCCTACCAAGACTTGATAACATTTAATTATGATTTAATAAGGCTAAATGAGTCCTTAAGAAACTTTGGTAGACAATGAAACCAAACAAAACACAAGTAATACCTTAAAGTCAATATGAGCAAAAATGTGCTCTAAGCTTGGGAGGAATGTGTATAAGACCTAATGGTCATACCTATACCTTGTAAATATGTTAATGAACATATTAAATCAATTACTAAAGAAAACCAAGCTTGAAAACTAGTTAAAACACAAAATGTGCTTTAAGGAGTCTTAAAGCACGTTTTTTGAAAAATTGTCTTGTAAATGAGTTTTGAATGGCTAAATGTCCATCATTACTCTTTAATTAACATGTGTACTATATAGTATCACATTTGGGTGGCCATATTAGTGGGAAATCAAAAATTCACTTCTATGGCCTTGTTATTGGTGAATAGTGATTTTTGTAACTAGTTTGTAACATATAATGTTATAAGTGAGTAAGTTGGTCAACAAAGACCAAAACACCCTTCTATTAAAATGGGGGCCGGTTTTTCATGGTGTGAGTCACCAACATGTAGAAGAATCAAATAAGTAAGGTTAAACTTTAAGTAAAGTACTATTTGCTTTATAAGTTACAAATATCTCTTAAAAGCAAATTCTATCTTCATTCTCCCTTCCTCCTTCATTTCACACGGTTTCTTCTTCTCTTCTCTTCTCTTCTGTTCTCTCTCGGTTGTGCTACAGCACATATACCATCTTCAAGCTTTGACCACTTGTATCTTCTAGTTCCCTTGGCCAAATCAAATTCCAAGACCATATTTGTCTTAGTTAGGTCAAGCTCTACACTTCCCTCTTTTCAAATCTTCAAGAACTCAATTTTGGTGCCATGAAGATTCACCATTGAAGGAGCTTGAGCTCATCTTTTCACATATTCTTGTTCTCCTTTGCTTCAAGGTAAGGAAACTCAAAGAAAATCCATGTTTCCTCCATGTTTCATGTTGTCCGAAAATTCACCTCACAATGGTGTTTTATCTTGCTTGTTCTAGCTTCATTTGAATCTTCCAAGGGCTTGGAGGAGTCCTCTCTTGATACTTATCCAAGTTCTCTTCCAATTCCAAGGTAAAACAATTACCTTAATGTGTTTAAAACAATATGTGTAACTAGGGTTTACAATGAGATGAAGCATAATGCTTGAATACTCATTATGTTGTTTGTATAATGTTTAGAAGTTGACAAACAACCAAACACCCCACGGTTTACAAGGAACCAAGAAAGAAAGGATTGTGTGGGAAAAAGAGGTAAACAAACTATCTCAATGTAGTTTAAATGCCTTAGGAAAATGAGCTTGATTTGCTTGATAAAATACCTAAGGAGCCAATGGTGAGTGACCTAGTAAAGTGTTCTCAAGGAGACTAGTAAAAGAACATATGTTTTGGTGTATGTATTTGCAGGTCAAAGGCATTATTTATGTGGGAAATTCAGTGTTTAAGGTTATGCAATTTAAGGGCCTAAGAGCCATGTTATTTAAGGGCCTAAGTGCCAAGCAATTTAAGTTATGCACTATATTGTGATGTAGTGCTTAATGTGTGAAGTTTGTGTGTAAAAATGTTCTTGATGGATTTTAGGTGTTCCTGAATGAAATAAGGTAAAAACCTAAGTGTTTGGATGTGAGTATATACAAGAGAAGCTATGGCCAAATTTGGGAAATGTGTAAGAAGTTCTAAGTGTTTTAAGTAAGTTTTGGTGACCTAGGAAGTTGTTTAAGGTTTAGGTAATGTTGATATCCAAGGAAGAAGTGATATTTAGGTAAGATGTGAAAAAGGAGATTTAGTTAGTAAGAAAAGAAGTTTGAGATACGATGTTAAGGTGTAGAGGAAACACCTTGGTATAGTGGTCATTATTGGTGAAATACCACTTAGGAATCTTAAGGAGGAAACATTCCAAGTGCTAAGAATTTTATAAGGAATTTGTGAATGATAAGATGGTTTTGGTGTGTGATTTAAAGAGTTTAGTGCATGGCTAAAGGTGTGTTTGGTGTGCCAAATGATGTTAGAACACATTAGGAGGCTTGAGGAAAAAGTTGGAGAAAGTTTGACAATGTATGGGAAGTTTCTGCACCCGACCTACCCAGGGGACCGACCCCAGTCTGGGTCGGTCGGGCTGAAACTGTGAAGTTGGATGTTCTCTGCAGCCGACCTACCCAGGGGTGGGTCGGTCGGTGGGTCGGTCGGACCAAAGATGTTGTTTAAGGTTATGAAATGATGTGTAATGATGGGGATTGGTAGGTAATGATGTTATAAGAATGTTGAGGACATGTTAGGTGAGTTTAAATGGCAAATAGGTGGGTGAAAAGTTGTATCAAAGTGTAAAAGTAAAACAAGTTAAAAATGTAAAGTTATGTAACAAAGTTAACGGGGAAAGTTAAGCATTAGACGCTAAATAAACAAGCATGCTACCCCAATGTTAATAAAAAAACACATGTGATGTTAACAGTTGTTCGAGGATTGCTCGAGGAACATAAATGGACAGGATAAAGTGGACTCCGGTGACAGGTATGGTTTTCTTGCAACCTGCGTCCTACCGGATTACACCGGCTTGTATGCCAATGTGTTTTCTGTATGTTTGCCACGTTGTAAGATAAAACATGTAATGAGTTTACAGTAATTCATATATGTGGCGTGTTCAACTCCGATACCATCTAACCTCGAAAGTGTTAACCTTAGTTAACTGAGTCTAGGATCACATGAGAGTTCGGTATTCGGAGTAAACGACCCGTACCATGGGACGTACTAACCACGGCTATGCGTGTGTTAAATGTGTGATATGTGTATGTGAATGTAGGGATCTCCCTTGTATGCTTAACCCAGTTGTAATACTGTATGAGTTGTTATGTGACAGGCTCCATAGTGGAGTTCTAAGTATTGTCTAAAGTAAGCATGTACTAACAGTAGTGAGGAATCCGGTTTGGGGTCCGGTCGCGTTGTTTGGGAGAGGGTATCCTTCCTAGCCTTACCCTTCTCTTTGTTATGGTTGTTTCCCTCACGGGTTATGATCTCCCATTAGCTTACTCCAAAGCTTACCTATTCTGACTTATGATCGGTTTAGTGGGAACCTGTGTTTGTGTGGTGTGTTAGGGCCTCCAAACCCGAACCGCCTTAACTTAAGTTACTCGTCCAACTATTAGGACGGTAATGAGTGTTGTTGTTATTGTATAACGAGCTTATCATGAGACTGGCAACATTCTCTAGGCTCACCAGTGTGTAAACAATGTTTGGGTCGGTTCCTAAGAGAACCCTTCCCGTTATGTTATGTGTTTTGTTATGATGCAGTATTCATTGTGGTATTATTGTTGTGTACGTAGTAACGTGCAAAGTATTGTTAAGTGTTGTATGTAGTGTATGTTGTAGGTTGTATAATGTGAAGTGTGTTGTATAACGTGAAGTGTGTTGTATAATGTGTAGTGTGTGGATCATGGATATGATTCCCAGTTTGTGATAAGGGGCGTTTAAGGATAACCCGATTTAAGGGTATGTGTCGCCTATTAAGGAAGTAGCTCCATCAGAGGAGGAATACTCTAGGCATGATGAATACCAGGAGTGACTTATTAAGTAAGGATATATTATCCGTTGTTGAGCCCATTGAGGCGAAATGTTATGTGATGTGTGTTTATTGTCACATGCATGATTTAAATATAATCAACTGCATGTTAAGATGACAAGTAGTTGTGCGTGGCCCGATAGCATGTGGGCTGCGGGATTACCATACCAGCAAAGGTGCTGAGCCCCTTGGGGCCACCCCTTTCTCTTCTTTCCTATTTCAGGTACGAAGTGCTGGAAGCCGTTCGAGAGTAGGACGGGTAGTCATTGTACATGGGTATTCATTTAAGTGTATGTATACAGTAGGTGTAGTAAGACCGATATTGTTGTCGGCATCAGTTTATAAATACTCGGTATAGTTGTTAAGGTGTATATTGTTGCTGTTGTTAATGGAAAGGGATATTAATGTATAGTTGCTCGGGAATTTAGCCCATCAGACCGGTACATTGTGTATGTAATAGCCTTGTTAGTCACGTGGGTGGCTAACGGCGTGTAACACCAACAAGTTAAGTAATGTGATGAGGTTGTTCTTCCGCTGCAGTTTGTTGTAAGTATGTTAATGTTGGATGGGGTGTTACAGTTTTTGTTTGAATACTATCAATCCCGAAAATAAGCTCTCGATTCTCGTTGTGTATGTCAATCACAAACGAATGTCCAGACTGCTAAGATGTTCATCGTTTTTTTACTACTGCTACATTTGGTTTTCGAAAGCATTTCTGTGATTAAGCACTTATGCCTTGTTATTCTGTGTATATGTTGTCCCGAAGTTCATATGGTGATTCGATGAGCTCCGAATCTTACCAAGTTTATTAGTCTCGGGAATGGACTCACCCCATCTTGAGACGAAGGCCTCGGTCCTTGATTCTGTTTCCTCATCCTCTGCTTATCCACGTACTGATTGTGTATACCTTGGTTTAATATTTGTGATGCGCTTCGAGGTGATGTTGTATCACCTACTGGGATGCAGTCTCGTTTTTGCTTCTGTTTAAGTTCTTTAAGACCTATACAAACTCAGTACTAGACAATTTGTGTACATCAGGTGGGATTCCAAATGTTTCTGGTATTATGTTTGGATTTGAAGCTATTCTGGGTTCTCACTTCTTGACCTCTTTTTTCAGAATACATATATGATATCCAGTTAGCTCCTCATCAGTGTGGTCTGTATATACTTTTGTTTTGGGATTTATACTCTTCTCTGGTGGGTTCAGTTCGGAGAGGGCTGCCACATACCATAGCCAGTACATATATCTCCAGCGTTCCTCTCCTCAGACTTGTTTGACCTTTTTTTTCCTTGTTATTATGATTGTTATTCATTCATCTGAACTTACTCATCTTATATCCATTTGCCTGATGTTCTGTCTTGTAGAAGAAAGTTATCTCTCTTATACTATTTGCGGTATCCATTTCTAATCCCAATCTGATAAATAATGACTGTTCTATTTGATAAGTGACTCGGTAAATCCTAGTCTATATGTTGCTGCTTACACCTGTGATTGAATCATATGCTCATGCGCTTCTGGTTGTCAGTGTTGTTTGCGTATCTATATACCCTTTTCCTTCTGTTTTGGTTCATCTGTGAGCTTCATATGTTTCTAGCGGTCTAGTGTTATTCTCCCTCGGTTTGTAATGAGACCTGTCCATCGGTAGTTTTTAATAAGGAAGTTGGTTTAATCAGAAGCTTGTTATGCTTGAAACAGCAACGGTGTCATGAGTCTAATTCAAAGTCCAATCTTGGTGTGTCCTATTCATAGTAAGGCAGAGAAGTGGGAGATGTCTTCAGGCATCTGAGACTAGTAGTGCAAACACAAGTGAATGACGGATTAATATTGTGAGGCATGGTCTGAGTCAACAACAAGTCTAAGGTTTAAGTAGGAGAAAGAGCTTCTTCCTTCGGTTAACCCTTCTGATCATTGTAGGCTTATAAGAGATTTAAAATAATCAATTTGTGGTAATTTTGTATACCTGTTTGGATTAGAATTTAAGTTGCATTTTGCTAACTTAGAAAGGGATTAAGGTGTGAAAATGGTAGATCTAGCTCCTATGCTCTGGTTGAAAGCTTTGACCTAATCATTACTAGAAAAGACTGGTCTAGGTTTATTGAAGAAATAGAACTAGCATCTGTTTGGATACTTAGTGCTAAGCGTCAGTTCAGTCTTGAATTTTGATTTTGATTTTGATTTTGATTATTTTGTTGTAGCCTCTTTAAACCTTCGGCAAGTTTTTTTTAGTAACCTGTTTGCTTTGTAATTAGTCTCTGACAATGACATTTGTTTATCTTGCTCATCAGTTTGATTCATTGTTTATTCTAATTATGGATTCATTCTCTTATCATGTGTATAATACCTTATCTCTCTTTTATCGCATTTTTTGTCAATTCTTGTCTATTTTTTTAAAACCCTAGATGGCCCCTTAGGTCACCCCTTTTCCTTTTGATCAAAGTCTTGGAAGGTACCCCACAGCTAGCTTATTTCTGATTTGCTTTGTGGGGAACAATACTTTCCAAAACTTTGAAAATCTTTTAAGCCTTTGAAGGTACCCCACAACTAGTTTATTTATGATCTGCTTTGTGGGGAACAATACCTTCCCAACTTTTAAAGCCTATCTCAAACCACCCCTTAATTTCACTAAAAAACTTTACCCCAAAAAGAAAAAATGGAAAAGAAAAAGAAAAAGAAAAAGAAAAGAATTTAGATTAATGCTTACGGGTTCTCATTCAAAATCCCTCCAATTTGCTAGCTCCTCCTTCAAAATTGAATTGTCTCTCACTTTGAATTGATGTTTCATTTCAAAAAGAAATCTCAAGTAATTTTGAAACATAAAGCTTTTCTCACTTGGAAATAAAAAGCCCAAAATCGACCCACTTCTAAATTTGGCCCTCCAACCTGGCCCAAATACCTGTACTTGGCCCATCAGCCCAAATCGGTCCATCAGCCCAACCAGGCCCAAGCCTAAATTCGGCCCAAGCCTAAGCCCAAATTTGGCCCAAGTCCACACAAGTCAAACCAAGTCCACACAAGTCAAACCTTGACCAGAAAACGTTGACCTTGACCAGAAAATGTTGACCTTGACCAGAAAATGATGACCTTGACCAGAAAACATTGACCTTGACCAGAAAATGTTGGCCTTGACCAGAAATGTTGACCTTGACCAAAACATTGACCTTGACCAAAATGATGACCCAAGCATTGACCAACCCCACTTCAATCCGAGCTTTGACCCAGCTCATCTTCCAATACAAGTCAAACAAAAATCAAATCAAACCCAACCCATTTTTCAAACTGATTCCTTTCAGCTCAAACTCAATTTGTAAATTCCATTAAAAATCCAAAATCCAAAAATCTATCTTCCTAGATTTCAAACAACCATTTCATCCAAATTTCTTCAAGTTTTCAAAAGAAACTATTTTATGGAATTTTAAAGGAAAAACTCTTCTCACATCACAGAAAACTCTTCTCAAAACGCAGGAAGTTCTTCTTACATATACAGAAAGTTTTCTCCTAAAACATTTCTCAAAATTAGTGTTTCTTTACAGAGAATTCCGAACGATTTCAAAGATTTTCTAACTCAGTTTTCAAACTCAAAACTAAACCGTTTCCGGGGAACAAGAAATGTCTGACCCCTTCAAAACATTTCCTTCCTGGTTAGAACATCGCTTGTATCCCTTTCCAAATAAAAATCCAAGGAGGGGCACTGGGGTCGTAATCTCCCTTGTCGCAGTCTGGATCTCTTTAGGCGGGGCATTAGGGTGACAAATCTCCCCTAGTTACAGGCGGGGTGCTAAGGAAGTAACGACCTTCCTAGCTGCAGCCGGGATTTTAGATTTGTCTAACTCCCTTCTACTCGATTTCAGTATTATTGGTTTTTAATGTTTTAAAACCCGGGAGTTAGAGACGTTATTAGGGTTTGACCGAGAACATCTCATTCATGGTGTTTCTCTTTAAATCCTATTTTTTTGACATAAATTCATTGCCCCATCTTTCGAGCATCGGCACTTACCATCAATTAAGTGTCCCTCAGGATTATCCGCCCTTTTACAACAAAAATGATTTTTCAGTTTTAGAAAACTTTAAGAGAGACAATTCTAAATAAACCAATCCAACCCTTCCCATAAAACCTCAAGTCACATAAACACTTCTCAATCCTTCTTTGAACAAACTCTAAGTCCCATAGAACCTCCAATTCTCAAAACCCGAACAACCTTAGTCATCTGAAACCCGAAACATCTTTAAAACCCGAACACCTGTAAACCAAATATCCTCTTTCATACTCCATCATCCTGAAAACTCGAATTCCTCTTCAACACCTTCCGCTTCCCAAAACACCTCAAAAATGTGACCATTCCAAACTGAACTTCACAGACCTAGAAAACTCCTCAAAATAACATGAATTCCCTTTAACTGCATCAAATAACTCAAGTACTCTCCAACTTCACAAAATGTCCCGGAAAGCTCCTCAACTCCAGCAAATGATCCAAACATCCCTTAACTCCACAAAAATGACCAAAATGCCCTTTTACTCCTTAAAACTTCTAGCATCCTCTTAACTCCATGAAAGCCAAAACAACCCAAACCTCTCAACACTCAAACAAACTTCTTCAAAGACCTGCCTTTTTCTTTAAACTCTTCGAAATCCTATTCCTCAGTCCACACTCAATCCCATCCTAGGCTTTTAAATGAATCTCTCTAAGAAGGTTTTTAAAGAAGGCAATCCCGACAATTGGAGACCGAGGTTTCCTTGGGCACCAATCCGAAGTCATGGTCGTTGCCACTTCCAAGGGGTGTAACCCAGTGCGAACCCACACGAATCTTTGGTATGACCAGATATGCCCAATCCATATGCAAATCACAGGGTCAATTAACGGTTCTTAGAACCCTTCTCCTCCCTTCCTAGTTCCTTAGGCCAAACTAGGTGGCGACTCTAGTTAAATTCCGCCCTTAGGGCATAAGTTCGCGTGGAGCCCATCGAGAGCGGGTGTAGTGCTCACTAGCACTCCCCTTTATGATTTATGGGAAAGACAGACTATTTAGTAGGTATTTGAGGGATGTCATCAATAACGGGTTTTCACCCTCCACAGAATGACAATTTCTAGGATCTAGACTTATCAGCCAGATCATATTTAGATAGACCCCCTCATACCGAAAAATCACCCTCCACAGGCGGGGCTCTTCTCTTCCCAGGTCTAGCCGCAGCGGAACTCGCCCATCTCCAACTCGAGCCCAGGCGGGGCTCACGTGTGTTGGTCTCCACCGGTAGCGTCTTCGAGCCTAGGCGGGGATCTGCTTCACCCAACTCGAGCCACAGCAAGGCTCTCTGCAACCAAGGTCGAGCCACGGCAGGGCTCTGCTTCACCCAACTTTAGCCCGGAAGGGCTCTACTTCGCCCAGGACGAGCCGCGGCAGGGCTCTAGTGCCCAGTTATTTTTTTTCAAAATTTTCATGTTTCACCTAAAATTTTCATGCTAGATCTAGCTCAATTGATGTTGAATTTCAAAAAAATAACACCAAATTCATACTCAGGACACTCAAACCTATAAGTTGGAATTTTCTTTTTTTTTGAAAAACTCACCAGAAAATTTTTCCGGCGGTGCTGCCGTGGTGGTTGGCGGTGGCTGGTGGCGGCTCCGGTGGCGGCTCCAGCAAGTAGAAAAGAGCTTCTGAATGGAGAGAGAGAGAGAGAGAGTGAGTAAGAAGAAATGAATAATCTAAGGAAGGTTAGGCTATATATAGTGCCAACGTTTTTTACCCGAAATTGATGTTTTGAACTACGATTTCAGTACGATGTTCTGAAAGTGTAACAATGTTTGTAATTTAGTCAAACACAACGTAAAATGTCTTTAACTTACGTGGAGTCTCAATTATGACGTTTAAATGCGATTAAAAAGGGTTTAACGTCTTTTATTACAATTCGAGCCTCTTTCACCCGAAATTGGTGTTTTTAACTACAAATTCTATACGATGTTCTGAAAGTGTAACAATATTTGTAATTTAGTTAAACACAACGTAAAATGTCTTTAACTTACGTGGAGTCGCAATTATAACGTTTAAATGCGATTGAAAAGTGTTTAACGTCTTTTATTACAATTAGAGCGTTTTCACCCGAAATTGGCATTTTAACTACGAATTCTATATGACATTCTGAATATGTACCAATGTTTGTAATTTAGTCAAACATAACATAGAATGTTGTCCAAATTACATGGAGTCATAATTATAATCATATTGACGCAATTAATACAGGTTTATAATGTTTTGTTACAATCAGAGTGTTTTTTACTGTTTACACTCAAGAAATTATTTAAAAAAAACAAAAGTTACAACTCGACATCATTACATGTTTACAACGTCAATATGATTTTAAAAAATTTTGTACTACGGTGATTAGTAATTTTGTACTGCGAATAGCAACCCAGTATTTTTTATTGGATATGAGGCCAGGATTAAAGGGGCCTTAATCTAGGTAACTCTGCATCATACAAAGGTCCTCTCTAATTTCCTAACCTTTCTAGGTAGTCTCCACCAGGTTATGCAAAGCGGGACCCTTCACTCAGAGGTTGAAGAACTTGAATCTTAGTTTGATAAGAGTATGAGGCGCAAGGGTAATAAGGATATGGGGCGATGATCAAATGTCATTTGTACGAGAAAGTTGGCAAAACTATTTGGGTAGAAAATGATACACTCGTCCTTTACCAGGTGCTGGGTGAGTTTTTCCATGACACGGTCATTATCATGTTTGATGTTACACGAGGTGAAAAAAGATTGTAGTGATGGAGCTCAGAGAGGTTGGCTTACTCTACATATTTGGCAAATTCTCTAGTGTTGTAGGGGTTTAATCTACTAGTCCTTTCTTTAAAAAGAGGATATTAATAAGGTCTTCAACCATGACAAAATAAGGATTAAGAGTGTTTCTACCAGGGTCAACAATCTCTCTCAAATGATGAATTTTCTGTTGGGTCATTGTGTCCATAGGTGATGAAGAGAGTAAAAGTCTAAAAGAGGGCCCTGGGGTTTGACCAATAGAAGATCATATAGGGAAGGAGTGAATTAGATTGAGGAGGGGTCAAAGAGCACCAGTATGTTTCCATTATATATTTGGGAGAAGTAGTTATAAAGAACACATCATGTGAAAAAAAATAAGATTATGGAGATATGATTGTGAATTAGATATGGTCTCAAGATTAGCAAAATGATGAGATTATTCATAAGGAAAGAGTTTAAAAGTTAACTAAATTTGGTTGGGGAGGGGGTCATAGCTCCCCCTTATATTTCATATAATAATAGTCATTGGTGGGTGTGGCAAGTAAGGATATCACTGTGAGCATACTCGAATCTAGGTAGGCAAAGGGGTTGGGAGAGAGGAGGAGTGAAATTAGGGTCAAAAGTGGGTGGAGGGGGATTATGAGATTTATCCATTACTAATATGTCAATTGGGTGTGTTTGAATAGTTACAAATATAGATGCAATTCTTAATTTAGCACCACTATCTAAATCAATTGCCAAACGTCTATATGACTTATGTGTCATGTATCAGATGGCGGTTGGTTAGAAATGTAACATATTAAATTTTGTGGGTACATATTTTAAAATTTCAACATCAATTATTAAATTTCAAAATATTGTAACTTACAAAATATAAATAAAAAACAAAAAAGATTATACCAATGTTCATGGGTAATTTTGATAAACTTGAATTTTTTGTTATTTTAATGATTATGTTTTAAATTAAATAACAAGCTTGATGACAAAGTGCATCAACTATCCATTCTCCCCTTGGCTAAAAGCATTTATCGATGCTTCCTTTTCCCGTTTTCTTCAGCTTTTGTTAGCTATTTGATTATTATTGTTGATGCATTATTTTGATGGACAAACACAGTCACAAACTGAGACTAAGACCGTAGCGCAAAAAGTTAAGTCTTGAACTACATTAGAGGCATAACAAACTTCCTAGATATCAGAGACGTCTGCTACCTAGTTAAATAGAAATGATTTTATCTTATAAAAAGTTGTTTCTATATTCTTCTATTTGTAACAAAATAGATATTATTCAATTATGCTTTTGATAGATTTTCTCTTAGAGATAAATCGGGAAATAACTATATATACAATGTTTGGAAGCTCTCTTTTGGGGGTGAGTTTAAAAGAAAATGAAATTGTGTGTGTGTGTGTGTGTGAGAGAGAGAGAGAGAGTGTAACGCCCCGGTTTACCACCACCATTTACTAAGCCTCTTTTTTTTTCTTTTTTTTTAATTCTAGAGAGACATGTTATAACTAAAGTAACTGCTTATATTATACATGTGACAGTCTTCTGTTTACAAAGGTCCCCTAACACTATCACCGGGGGTTACCGCCACACTTACTAACCACTAGTAAGTGTAAGGCTATTACCACCACCACCCCTACGCTAGCTATCTTACAGCGCTGTTACTATCAAAAGAGTGACACAACCAACCCGTCACTTTACACCTTAGTACCAAAAGACCCCTTCCAGCCAACTACTATGTTAGCTCCTACTCCTATTTTACACCAAAAGTAAAGGGGTATCAAAAGGCTATTACATCGCTAGCATCTAACTAGGGACACTTGCATATACTCGTACACTGTGGAAACATCATGAGTGATGGACTGACTGGTGCCATTTTCCGGGTGCCTAAAACCTTGTATCTTCTTGTTCCACTCCTCATAAATTATCTCGGTGACCCCAGGCTGTAAACTTCTACGATAGGTGACAAACATGAAAATATAGAAAGTATCGGTGGACTCGTCCTCGGTGCAGAGAAGGTGTCCATCCCAGTTACCCTGAATTCACAGAATACATATACACAGGAAAACACAACCAAATAAAATCAGTAAAAACTGAGTAACACTACCACACCCCGTAAAAACTTATTTTCTCTTTAAAACCTTTGTTCCCAGCAAATATTAACAAATATAACAAATCAGAATAGATCACACACCATTTACCTGTACCAAGAATTATCATGAGATAATCAATATCAAATACAAGATATTTCCAAATGAAGTCCACCACCACCACCACCCACCCTATGTCCTTAAGTGTGCACACCCCCCTATTGAAAACTTCTGTCCAATAGGAGTAGATCATAGTGGCAGCTCCAATTTCATTAGTAGGAGCTTATATTGTTGCCGGAACGTCGGCTTGGCCTTAAAGGCTCTCACAAGAGGCATAGCCTTAGGATAACCATGATATCAACATCACACAATACTTTCCACCACCACCACAAGAGGTTATCCTTAAACACATTTGCAAACCATGAGTAAGATATCATAACCAAGCTTTACACAAGTAGTAATTCACACATCAAGCTCACCACTTGTAAAATAACCTTAATAACATCACAAAAATACCATTAAAGCTCCAATAAATCAGAGAATCAAACAATCTCCAAGAAACCACCTTAGAAAGCTTAAATTCTTATTTTTAGCCAAAATCACTATTCACCAACGTAAACAACTTCCCAAGGATTCTCGGCCTAAATTTTAACCATGATCCAATATCAACAACACAAGTATCTCCTCAAATTTCAGCTCAAGATCAATTCGGAAACCCATTCAAACATTCGGAAAGGCTTAAAGCACATTTTCTCATTTTTAGCTTCCTTACCTTGTCTAACCGACTTAAATTTCTCCATTCGACTTGATTTTTCCACCATAACCATATATTCACTATTCAAGACTACCCTCAAAATTTTAGCTCAAACCCATGTCGGAAACCCATCCAAACAATTTCTAAAGCTTAAAGCTCATTTTTCTTCATTTTCAAAGTTCTTTAGTGTTTCCCTACTTCCCAACCTTATTTCGACTTTATTTTCTAGGATGTTCACTAACTATTCATCCCTAGTTTACTGTAGAAATTTTAAGAAAATAAGAGATAGGATTCGTAGATAACAAAACAGAATGACTTAAGAAGGAAAATAAGCTTAAAGGGTGAAAGTGATGTGCATAGATGTTACCTGTCCTCTCCTAGCCATTTTGGAGCTTTTCTACCTTGATTATAAGTTGCTTGAGCTCAAAATCTCCAACAACCAAGTCGCCCTCCTTGGATTTTGGCTTCCACTCCTTAAACTTGCCTTTTTCCTTGATTTTAGCTTAATTACTACCTTAGATTTGTGTTTCCAATGGAGGAGTGTTGTTACCTATGCTCCAATGGTGTTTTCTAGCTTAGGAGAAGCAAGGTAGATGAAGAGGAATGGCCACCTTGCTCACCTACCATGGCCGACCTCCACCCCCCTTTTATACTTGATTTTTATCCTTATCTTACTATTTGTAATTATGACTTCTAGAATTGTCCATAGCCATAGATTTGTGTTAGGTGACAAAAACCAATCCTAACCACTCATGCCAAACCGCCATTGAATGGATAAGGAGGGGGCAAGTTGATTTTGCAATCATTGGCAAATAGTAAGGAGGTGTGAATAGTAAGGAGGTGTGAATAGTAACCGAGATATTTTTCTCCTCCTTCCTTGATATTTTCGGCCCCATCTTAGGCCATGTTTGGCTTGAGCTTTTTATGGGAATTAAGACTATATGTGTAGGTATGTTAATACTAGTGTGGGTTATCAGGTTTAAGGAATTTCCTCGGGTCACTTTTGAGCTCTCCTTAAGCCCCGTTTGCCCAGAACCACTAAATACTGAAAATGTAACTAGATTGTCTTATATTATGAGAAGAAAGATATGATTGTTTCTTTCCTCAAAACACTCTCCAAAGTATCTAACACACTTCCGAAGGTTGATACCCACTCTCAGTTCCTGAGGAATTCAGTAATTTTCAGGAATTTCAGAAATCCTGCGAAACTAAGGTTTACCGGGTGATACTCCGGGAACTAAAGTTCCTAATGTTCACCAAGCACCTCCAACTAATTATAACCTTCTCCATCTTTAGAAATTAGGGTTTCCTAAGGTTTACAATTAAATAAGACCTTAATCACAGCTTAAGAAATTTGGGGTATTACATCCTCCCCCCGTTAGACAACTGAAATAACAACATTAACTTGTATTATACATGCGTCAGTCTTCTGTTTACAAAGGTCCCCTAACACTATCACCGGGGGTTACCGCCACACTTACTAACCACTAGTAAGTGTAAGGCTATTACCACCACCACCCCTACGCTAGCTATCTTACAACGCTGTTACTATCAAAAGAGTGACACAACCAACCCGTCACTTTACACCTTAGTACCAAAAGACCCCTTCCAGCCAACTACTATGTTAGCTCCTACTCCTATTTTACACCAAAAGTAAAGGGGTATCAAAAGGCTATTACATCGCTAGCATCTAACTAGGGATCACTTGCATATACTCGTACACTGTGGAAACATCATGAGTGATGGACTGACTGGTGCCATTTTCCGGGTGCCTAAAACCTTGTATCTTCTTGTTCCACTCCTCATAAATTATCTCGGTGACCCCAGGCTGTAAACTTCTACGATAGGTGACAAACATGAAAATATAGAAAGTATCGGTGGACTCGTCCTCGGTGCAGAGAAGGTGTCCATCCCAGTTACCCTGAATTCACAGAATACATATACACAGGAAAACACAACCAAATAAAATCAGTAAAAACTGAGTAACACTACCACACCCCGTAAAAACTTATTTTCTCTTTAAAACCTTTGTTCCCAGCAAATATTAACAAATATAACAAATCAGAATAGATCACACACCATTTACCTGTACCAAGAATTATCATGAGATAATCAATATCAAATACAAGATATTTCCAAATGAAGTCCACCACCACCACCACCCACCCTATGTCCTTAAGTGTGCACACCCCCCTATTGAAAACTTCTGTCCAATAGGAGTAGATCATAGTGGCAGCTCCAATTTCATTAGTAGGAGCTTATATTATTGCCGGAACGTCGGCTTGGCCTTAAAGGCTCTCACAAGAGGCATAGCCTTAGGATAACCATGATATCAACATCACACAATACTTTCCACCACCACCACAAGAGGTTATCCTTTAACACATTTGCAAACCATGAGTAAGATATCATAACCAAGCTTTACACAAGTAGTAATTCACACATCAAGCTCACCACTTGTAAAATAACCTTAACAACATCACAACAATACCATTAAAGCTCCAATAAATCAGAGAATCAAACAATCTCCAAGAAACCACCTTAGAAAGCTTAAATTCTTATTTTTAGCCAAAATCACTATTCACCAACTTAAACAACTTCCCAAAGGATTCTCGGCCTAAAATTTTAACCATGATCCAATACCAACAACACAAGTATCTCCTCATAATTTCAGCTCAAGATCAATTCGGAAACCCATTCAAACATTCGGAAAGGCTTAAAGCACATTTTCTCATTTTTAGCTTCCTTACCTTGTCTAACCGACTTAAATTTCTCCATTCGACTTGATTTTTCCACCATAACCATATATTCACTATTCAAGACTACCCTCAAAATTTTAGCTCAAACCCATGTCGGAAACCCATCCAAACAATTTCTAAAGCTTAAAGCTCATTTTTCTTCATTTTCAAAGTTCTTTAGTGTTTCCCTACTTCCCAACCTTATTTCGACTTTATTTTCTAGGATGTTCACTAACTATTCATCCCTAGTTTACTGTAGAAATTTTAAGAAAATAAGAGATAGGATTCGTAGATAACAAAACAGAATGACTTAAGAAGGAAAATAAGCTTAAAGGGTGAAAGTGATGTGCATAGATGTTACCTGTCCTCTCCTAGCCATTTTGGAGCTTTTCTACCTTGATTATAAGTTGCTTGAGCTCAAAATCTCCAACAACCAAGTCGCCCTCCTTGGATTTTGGCTTCCACTCCTTAAACTTGCCTTTTTCCTTGATTTTAGCTTAATTACTACCTTAGATTTGTGTTTCCAATGGAGGAGTGTTGTTACCTATGCTCCAATGGTGTTTTCTAGCTTAGGAGAAGCAAGGTAGATGAAGAGGAATGGCCACCTTGCTCACCTACCATGGCCGACCTCCACCCCCCTTTTATACTTGATTTTTATCCTTATCTTACTATTTGTAATTATGACTTCTAGAATTGTCCATAGCCATAGATTTGTGTTAGGTGACAAAAACCA
Organism: Limonium bicolor; assembly: GCA_023374045.1. Taxonomy (NCBI): domain Eukaryota; kingdom Viridiplantae; phylum Streptophyta; class Magnoliopsida; order Caryophyllales; family Plumbaginaceae; genus Limonium; species Limonium bicolor. Next base: position 437,961,234 of record CM041777.1, read on the forward strand.
ATCCTAACCACTCATGCCAAACCGCTATTGAATGGATAAGGAGGGGGCAAGTTGATTTTGCAATCATTGGCAAATAGTAAGGAGGTGTGAATAGTAAGGAGGTGTGAATAGTAACCGAGATATTTTTCTCCTCCTTCCTTGATATTTTCGGCCCCATCTTAGGCCATGTTTGGCTTGAGCTTTTTATGGGAATTAAGACTATATGTGTAGGTATGTTAATACTAGTGTGGGTTATCAGGTTTAAGGAATTTCCTCGTGAAATACCCCAAACCTTGGTATGTTGTGTAAATGTTAAGCTATGGTATTTAAAGGCTAAAAAGTGCCTTAGAAACATAAATGGAACATTTAAACCATGGTAAAACACAATAAAACACTAAGACATGGTTTGAGCAAAAACATGCTCTAAGCTTGGAGTGAACTTGGTTAGGACCCAAAGAGCCTACCAAGACTTGATAATGTTTAATTATGACTTTATAAGGCTAATTAAGTCCTTAGGAAACTTTGGTAGACAATGAAACCAAACAAAACACAAATAAATACCTTAAGGTCAATAAGAGCAAAAATGTGCTCTAAGCTTGGGATAAATGTGTATAAGACCTAATGGTCATACCTATGCCTCATTTATATGTTAATGAACATATTAAATCAATTACTAAAGAAAACCAAGCTTGAAAACAAGTTAAAACACAAAATGTGCTTTAAGAAGTCTTAAAGCACGTTTTTGAAAAATTGTCTTGTAAATGAGTTTTGAATGGCTAAATGTCCATCATTACTCTTTAATTAACATGTGTACTATATAGTATCACATTTGGGTGGCTATATCAATGGGAAATCAAAAATTTCACTTCTATGTGCCTTGTTATTGGTGAATAGTGATTTTTATAAGTTAGTTTGTAACATATAATGTATTAAGTGAGACAATTGACTAATAAAGTCTAAAATACCCCTAGGTAGTATATGGGGGCCGGTTTTTATCAAGGTGAGTCACCAACATGTAAAAATCAAATAAGGAAAGGAAGGGTAGGAAGGTAAAAAGGAGAAAGTTACCTTTTAATACAAATATCTTGCTAAAGCAAGTTTCATCTTCATTTCCTCCTTTCCTCCTTCACTCATCCACCCTCCACCTCCCTTCTTGCTCTCTTTTACGAGCTGCTACAGCAACACCAACTCACCATTGTTTTCCATCTTTGACCACTTGTAAACCTAGCTCACTTAACCAAATCAAAACAAACACCACCATTCTCTTCCTCTCATCAAGCTCTTCATTCCTATCCTCTCAAAATTTCAAGATCACCATTTCGGTGCCATGGAGTTCCACCATTGATGGAGCTTGAGCTTGTCTTTCCACATATTCTTTTTCTCCTTTGCTTCAAGGTAAGGAAACTCAAAGAAAAAAATCAAGTTTCCCCCATGTTTTGTTTATGACCGAAAATATTCATTGATGGAGCTCCTTGTGTTGCCTTGTTCTAGCTCCATTTGAATCTTTCAAGGACTAGGTGGAGTCCTCTCTTCATAGATATTCAAACACCCTCCAAAGATTAAGGTAAAACAAGTACATTAATGTTTTTGAAACAATGTAAATCTAGGGTTACAATGAGATGAAGCTTAAAGCTTGAATACTCATTATGTTGTTTGTACAATGTATAGAACTTGACAAGGAATCAAGTACCCTACCGGTTTTGTAAGGAAACAAGAAAGAAGTTTGTGAGGAAAAAGAGGTAAACAAGCTATCTCAATGTAGTTTAAATGCCTTAGGAAAATGAGCTTGATTTGCTTAATAAAATACCTAAGGAGCCAATGGTAAATGAGCTAGTAAAATGCTCTCAAGGAGTTTATTAAAGGAATATGTATTGTTGGGTGTATTTGCAGGTCAAAGGCATTATTATGTGGGAAATTCAGTGTTTAAGGTTTATGCAATTTAAGGGCCTAAGAGCCATGTTATTTAAGGGCCTAAGTGCCAAGCAATTTAAGTTATGCACTATATTGTGATGTAGTGCCAAATGTGTGAAGTTTGTGTATAAAATGTGTTTGATGGATTTTAGGTGTTTTGAATGAATTAAGGTAAAAACCTAAGTGTTTGGATGTGAGTATATACAAGAGAAGCTATGGCCAAATTTGGGGAAATGTGTAAGAAGTTCTAAGTGTTTAAAGTGATTTGGTGAACTGAGGGGTTAAAGGTAATAAATGTTTACTTGAGAAGAAACATGTGTTAAGGTGATTTAGAGTGATGCAAGGATTTAGGTGTTGTCTTGGAAGTTCTAGGAATTCAACGTGTGTTAGTGGATGTGTTTAAGTCTTGGAGGAGTTGTTTAAGGTTTAGGTAATGTTGAAAGTGTTAAGGAATTTTACAAGGAAATAAGTAAAGGCTTAAGGAGTTAGAAAATGAGTTTCATGGATGTTGTATGTGGATATAAGGTTACCAATGTTGTTAGGAAGCATTAAAAGGCCTTAGGAGAAGTTTGGTGAAGATTTGGCAAAGTTTGGGTAAGTTTAGAAGGCGACCGACCCAGGGGTCCGACCCAGTTTTGGTCGGTCGAGCCTCTGTTAGATGTTAGGAAAGTGTTCGTAATGGTCCGACCCAAAAGGGTGGGTCGGACATGGGTCGGTCGTCAAGTTTCAAAGGAAGAGAATGTTCGCACATGGTCCGACCCAGTCGAGTGAGTCGGACGTGGGTCGGACGGGCAGTTGATAAGGAAGTAAAAAGGGTTCTGTAATGGACCGACCCAGCTGTGGGTCGGACGTGGGTCGGTCGGACCAAAAACATGGTTTAAGGTTATGAAATCATATGTGATGATGGGGATTGGTAGGTAATGATGTTATAAGGATGTTAAGGACATGTTAGGTGAGTTTTAATGACAATAAAGTGGGCTAAAGGTTGTATTAAGTTGCGAGAGTAAAACGTGTTAAAAATGAAAGCTATTTAACCAAGTTAACGGGGAAAATTATAAGCATTAGACTTTAAACAAACATGTTACCCCAATGTTAATAAAGAACATGTCATGTCAACAGTTGTTCGAGAATTGCTCGAGGAACATAAGTGGACGTGGTAAAGTGGACCCGGTGACAGGTATGGTTTTCTTGCAACCTGTGTCCTACCGGATTACACCGCTTGTATGCCAATATGTTTTTTTGAGTGTTTGCCACCTTGTAAGATAAAACATGTAATGAGTTTATAGTAATTCATTTATGTGGCGAATTTGGCCTCCGATACCATTAACCTCAAATATGTGTTAAACCTTAGCTAACCAAATCTAGGAACACATGAGCGATCGGTATTCGGGGTTAACGACCCGAACATTGGGAATGTGCTAACCACGGCTATGTATGAGTTAGTTGGATATGTTGTTGTATGCAAGTGTGTGAACCTCCTTGTGCTTAACTCGGTTATGATACCGTATGTGTGTGGTTGTGGTAGGCTCCATAATGGATCTCTAACTACTTATTTATAAGAGTCTATGGCTAATGGGGGGTGAGGAGTCCGGTTGTTCCGGCCACGCGTGTGATGGATGGGAGTCGTTATCATATCCGGTTCGGCTCTCTTGGTGTATGTTTAGGTGGTATTCCAATTTGGTTTCAACCTTCCCTTAGCTTTCCAAAGCTAGTTTACTGACTCACGTCGGGCCACAGGGGCATACTGTGTTGTTTGGTGTGCTTGGGATCACTATATCCGACACACTTGGGTTTAAGTCAACCGTTCAAATAACAGGATGGTGATGAGGTAATTAACGAGCTTGGTATGAGTTTTGGCAACAATCTCTATGCTCATGGTATGTACTAACTATGGTGGAAGGATCTTAATGTGAACCGTTTTCGAGGTGATATTTATTGTTGTTGTGCTATGCAATTACCTTGCTATGCTATGGTATATATCTATATAATCGATGTTTTAAATGGATGCGATGTCATCATATGTACGTTGAAACAAGAAAGGTGTCGTTATGTTTTATTATGTGAGAAATGAGATATGTTGTATGTTATGGAATGTGTGGATCATGGAATTGAATCCCAGTTTGTGACAAGAGGCGTTTAAGGATAACCCGATTGATGGGTACACGTCGTTCGTTAAGGAAGTAGCTCCGTTTGGAGGAGAGCCCTTTAGGGTTAAAGGAATCATTGGATGGTTGTTAAGTGTGGATGTGTTGGTTATTGGTTGAGCCCATTGAGGCGAAATATTTGGTGAGGTATGTTAATGGTTTGTATGCATGATTTAAATATAATCAACTGCATGCTAAGACGACAATTAGTCGTGCGTGGCCCGGTAGCATGTGGGCTGCGGGATTACCATACCAGCAAAGGTGCTGAGCCCCTTGGGGGCCACCCTTTCTCTCCTTTTCTATTTTAGGTACAAGGAGCTGGAACCGTTCGAGAGTAGGCGGGCAGATGTTTATACATGGGTAGCCATTTAAATGGCGTGAGTATGATAGGCGTAGTAAGACCGAAGTTGTTATCGGCAGTAGTTTGTAAACTCGGTACAGGGGAAGTGTATGTATGTAATAAATGTGGAAGATGGAATGAGGATTGTATTGTGTAGTTGCTCGGGAATCTAGTCCATCAGACCGATACAAATGTACATGTATTAGCCTTGTTAGCCACGTGGGTGGTTAACGGCGTGTAACACCATTGGAATAAGTAATGTGATGAGTTGAGTTTCCGCTGCAGATTGTTATTATTGTTTGTTGTTGGAGGGGTGTTACAAAAAGTGGTATCAGAGCGAAGTATCGCTCTGATGACTGAATTACCGAGCTTAGGGAATACCGAGTTAGGATTTAAGTACTTTGGGTTAAGGGTTGAGTGATAGCGTGAGAGATACGCTAGTAAGGAACTACCAGTGAATACTGGAAACCTACAATATCCATCCCACCCTCCACAATCCCTGTTATATAACTTGGGAAACAACGCCAGAGAGATGAAAGTCCCTCTTACTCGGGAATACCCGATCTGGCTGTTATTAAATACCTTTAGGGTACGGAGAACCTGTCATACGGTAGATCCCGAAAACTGGGAATCCCGGAGACGGTCTCCATCTAAACAATGTTAACCGCATTCCATAGCGACAAATGAAGGATTTTGTGTATAGAGGAATAGAATTTCCGGCAACCTGGGTCGACATGCCGAGCAGTCGAGAATAACCCTTGCAACGCACCTACCGTGCAACAGGCAAGAAATGGATTAAAGAAACCCGAGACGAGTGTCTACGGGACCACATTGATGAATAATACACCAACGGTATATCAACAGACAAGGGAACTACAATGTAGTGCCCAAATACGTGGAACGGGCTACAAAGAGAATACAATACTAAGGAAAGGGGTCTCCCAGAATGGGAAACACCCTAGTTGATGATCGTCATGCGAAGACAGTGAGAAGTCGCCTAGAGAAGTTATTATCAAGGCAGTAACATCAGTGAGGGCCAACAAGGCCACTGATGACAGTGGGATAAAAACAATACCACAACCGGTATGTGTTGAACCGATAGCCAGTTAGCATGGCGCACTTGCCATAGCAAGTGCTACTATCACAGGGCTGTTCAGGAAATTCATAACCACTACAAAGTATTTGGTAAAGTACCATAAAGTTAAATGTGATCGTCATAACAGTGGAAGGGCTTAACAGCCTGACCTTTGTAATTGGAAGTACACCAGTCAGCAAGAAGCTAGACTTGGTTAAGGTAAGAAGATGTTGTGAAACCATGAAAATTTTTCTTTCGACCCAGATTTATACAAACTCTTTTTCTTTTTTAAAACCAGATTTCCTTTCAAACCAACACTTCTTTCCAACCTTCTTTTAAACCAAACCAGTAAAACCAAGGACAGTTGACAAGGATACAACAATGGATAAACTTTCCCTCGATTAAGTTCGGGAAGCAGGGAATGAATATTGTCACGGGACAATATAAGGGAGTTGACAACAGAATACTTCACCTAGGCGTGTGACGGACACTACAAGTGTACCAACTGTGTTGTGGGACGACCGCACTCCGATAGGAGCATGTGGGCCTGACAGACCTACTTATGGGTTAGTTGGGTAAGTAGCAATGTATCAGTAAGATACCCCATATATGTATACGAGTAGAGTCCGAAACACGGGAAGTAGTCGACTCCGTCTACGGTCAGCAGTATAAATCAACGAAAGCTAGAGATTACAAGGACTAGTTGAAGTTAAGGAACCCAGTTAAGTTAAAAGGACTAAAGGAACTAGTGAGTTTATTTCAAGGAAATGTAAAGAGTCAAGGAGTGCGAAGAGCACGGACTATTATGAAAGACACCACATGTGTCTTGATAAGCCTAAGGGATAAAACATGATAGCTGGAATGAGTACCCAGCTACGAACATAGGAAGGTGTAGTTTATTGAATTTACCCATAGATGCAAGCCTAATGTAATGGCATACCTTAGCAACACCCAGGAGAAATCCTTGAAGGGTGTTCGCATCAACAATTGTTGAACGAAATACATGACAGAAATACAAGGGTTGAAATTAACACCCAGTTTAGACATAAGTTGTCAGGAGACGGACTGACAAACCTAAGGGGCATCCCATGAAAGGAAACGGAATGCAACGACCTTGTCATGGAGCCCACTACAACCTCTAAACATGTAATGTGATACAGAGGAGTACATGTGCGTGGACAGCCTACAATGAGCCCAGCTCAAGGCAAATAAGGCTTATAAGCCATAATCAAGATATGTTATATATATTCGATTGATTGTAGAAGTTTATGTTGTATAAATGGTTAGAGTGGTAAACGAACCACTGCATTAAGAGTGGGGATACCTCTCGATATTGTGAGACCGCAGAAGCGGTAGTTATGTGAATCAAGTTCAAGAATATGTGGAGGACGGACCACGTTGTTATTACCCCAGGATGATTTGAATAAGAATAATACGAAAGGAAATGTTTGTACCAGTTGTGTAGACAGGAAGTGTGATAAGTTGATAGCAATCACCATAGGTGTGTGAAGCTAAATGTGTAGCGAACAACGCTCAAGGGAAAAATAGTAGTATATTCAAAAATCAGCCAAATAAGTGGCCAGATAAACCCAGTGTAATGGCGGAAGCTAATTAATAGCGGATGCAGTATAAGTTGATGTTATATAATGAGTAAGGACACGGTGCGCAATAAGCGACCGTTGTATGAGGATGGTTAGATGATAAAATGGTGAGTAAGCAGAGTTGTGAGTTAACCCCAGTGGAGATACAACAGTAAGTGATAGCAAATGAACCGAGCAGTAAGCCGGTGGCAAGTGTTAGATGATAAGGATTTCAGTGAAATTCCTATCGCAATCGCATGAGAGAGTTGCTGTCAAGGTTTACGCCTCTGCACTCTGTATGACTGAGTGTTTTGGTATTGCTCTTGCACAGTAATGATCGAGTGGGATAGCTAGGAATCAGAAGCATGGTAATTATGGAGGAATAATGTTATAATGGCCGATGCATAGGAAATGCAAGGCCGCACCAATAAAAGAGTACTTGTACAAAACCAAATGTGGAGACATGATTAACAGTAAGTGACTACGGTACACTAACTGCCAAATATCGGTATGGAATATACCCCAAATGTTGTAAATAGCTGAGAGAGCACTACACACTAGGTAGTAGCTCATCTCAACCGACAGTAAGTCGGTAGAAGTAAGTCAACCATTGTGAATTACATAGTAGTTTACGTTGTAAGCTACTGGAAGTGGATGGAAAAAATCGTGAAACTCACCGAATTCGCTCAGGGTAAAAGATACCATGCTCGGTTGAGAAACCATTGTTACCTAGATAAGGGTATACATTGGAGATGTACATACATTAACAGTATCGGGTTGCCAGTGAGCCCATGCGTCAGTACCGGATATATGGTGAATATGGAATAAATGACTAGTTATCAATACCTAAAAGCCTCACAGGCCAGGACCGAAACCGGTTATGAGTTACAACTCCAATGCGAATTCTTGGTAATATGGTTAAGATCCTCTAATCAGAATTCATTGTGTAATAGACCGCGTGGAAGTTAAACACCTCACGACGGCAGAACATTTAAGCTAATGCTCAGTGATTGATTACGGGGCGTAATCCCTTTTAAGGGGGGGAGAGCGCAAAACCACTTAGTGTGTTTTACCGTACAAGTGTACGTGAACTGAGTTGTGGCATAGCACAAAATGATTTTGTTATGATGGGTGGCGCGTGTGTTATATAAACATACGCATTTTTTGTGGTTAAATTGTGTAATTGCGCACAGATGACGCGAATACCATTGTGGGAAGTGTGTTTATTTTGTTAACAGTGTGTGTGAGAGTACAAGTGGAAGGGAGTAAAGAAACTCCGGGGAACTAAAACCCCGATGGTGCGTAAATGTAAACCATGTATTGTATTTTAAAAAAAAAATATGTATGTATAATATACAATGTGGTGAATTATGAAGGGTTATAAGACCGACATAGGACCTAGTGAGAATAAATTTCAGGTAACTTGAATCTAAGTTGGATTTTGGGTGATGATTGATAGACGGAGTTCTATCCTTGGAGATGTCATGATTATGACTAGAAGGATTCAAAGATAGAAAATGGGATATGCTTGAATTAATTGTTGGTTGAAAATGAAGTGAGAGGTGAAACTTGATTATCATGAGATCAAGGGAAGCCGAACACAAATTGGGGTGGAAAGATAGTTCACACTGATGCTGATCACATCAGGGTTGGATGACTCTTGAAGCTCCCTGTAGTGGTCATAAATAACTATATTAAGAAAGATACAAAGAACATAAATCGGACTTGGAGTTGTGTGGTGTTTTCAAAAGGATTTTCAATTGGTATTTTCAAACAATCGATTAATATTTTGAATAAAAGATCTTCTTATACTTAACCTCACAAGGAAATTTTAAATTTAAGTGATTGTTTTAAATTTCCCAAAGGCACGGGGACGGAAGGCGTCCATCGCGACCGGTTCTGCGGATCATAGTGTATATCAAGGATATTTTTGATTGCTATACATGCTCTGACATGTTGTGTGGTATGTGTAATGAATGTTGTTTTGACTTGGATTTCCTAAAGTGTATACTATCAAGGCCTATGAGTCTAAATGTGTGGTGTTACATAGACCTATGTGTCTAAAGACTGTTATGTTATGGGGACCTATGTGTCCAAATGATGTGGATATGTTGCCCGGACCATTAAGTCCGAGGTTGGATGTAAAGGGTGGTTGGTAATGGAAGTTTTATGGCTATAAGTAATTCCCGTATTCTAATCCAATGATGCGAGGAAATGTGAACTTCGAGGACGAAGTTCTTTTAAGGGGGGTAGATTGAAATACCCCAAACCTTGGTATGTTGTGTAAATGTTAAGCTATGGTATTTAAAGGCTAAAATGCCTTAGAAACATAAATGGAACATTTAAACCATGGTAAAACACAATAAAACACTAAGACATGGTTTGAGCAAAACATGCTCTAAGCTTGGAGTGAACTTGGTTAGGACCCAAAGAGCCTACCAAGACTTGATAATGTTTAATTATACTTTATAAGGCTAATTAAGTCCTTAGGAAACTTTGGTAGACAATGAAACCAAACAAAACACAAATAAATACCTTAAGGTCAATAAGAGCAAAAATGTGCTCTAAGCTTGGGATAAATGTGTATAAGACCTAATGGTCATACCTATGCCTCATTTATATGTTAATGAACATATTAAATCAATTACTAAAGAAAACCAAGCTTGAAAACAAGTTAAAACACAAAATGTGCTTAAGAAGTCTTAAAGCACGTTTTTGAAAAATTGTCTTGTAAATGAGTTTTTGAATGGCTAATGTCCATCATTACTCTTTAATTAACATGTGTACTATATAGTATCACATTTGGGTGGCTATATCAATGGGAAATCAAAATTTCACTTCTATGTGCCTTGTTATTGGTGAATAGTGATTTTTATAAGCTAGTTTGTAACATATAATGTATTAGTGAGACAATTGACTAATAAAGTCTAAAATACCCCTAGGTAGTATATGGGGGCCGGTTTTTATCAAGGTGAGTCACCAACATGTAAAAATCAAATAAGGAAAGGAAGGGTAGGAAGGTAAAAGGAGAAAGTTACCTTTTAATACAAAATATCTTGCTAAGCAAGTTCTATCTTCATTTCTCCTTTCCTCCTTCACTTCACACGCCTCCAACCTCCCTTCTTGCTCTCTTTACGAGCTGCTACAGCAACACCAACATCACCATTGTTTTCCATCTTTGACCCTTGTAAAACCTAGCTCACTTAACCAAATCAAAAACAACACCACCATTCTCTTCCTCTCATCAAGCTCTTCATTATCCTCTCAAATTTCAAGATCACCATTTCGTGCCATGGAGTTCCACCATTGATGAGCTTGAGCTTGTCTTTCCACATATTCTTTTTCTCCTTTGCTTCAAGGTAAGGAAACTCAAAGAAAAAAATCAAGTTTCCCCCATGTTTTGTTTATGACCGAAAATATTCATTGATGGAGCTCCTTGTGTTGCCTGTTCTAGCTCCATTTGAATCTTTCAAGGACTAGGTGGAGTCCTCTCTTCATAGATATTCAAACACCCTCCAAAGATAAGGTAAAACAAGTACATTAATGTTTTTGAAACAATGTAAATCTAGGGTTACAATGAGATGAAGCTTAAAGCTTGAATACTCATTATGTTGTTTGTACAATGTATAGAACTTGACAAGGAATCAAGTACCCTACCGGTTTTGTAAGGAAACAAGAAAGAAGTTTGTGAGGAAAAAGAGGTAAACAAGCTATCTCAATGTAGTTTAAATGCCTTAGGAAAATGAGCTTGATTTGCTTAATAAAATACCTAAGGAGCCAATGGTAATGAGCTAGTAAAATGCTCTCAAGGAGTTTATTAAGGAATATGTATTGTTGGGTGTATTTGCAGGTCAAAGGCATTATTATGTGGGAAATTCAGTGTTTAAGGTTTATGCAATTTAAGGGCCTAAGAGCCATGTTATTTAAGGGCCTAAGTGCCAAGCAATTTAAGTTATGCACTATATTGTGATGTAGTGCCAAATGTGTGAAGTTTGTGTATAAAATGTGTTTGATGGATTTTAGGTGTTTTGAATGAATTAAGGTAAAAACCTAAGTGTTTGGATGTGAGTATATACAAGAGAAGCTATGGCCAAATTTGGGGAAATGTGTAAGAAGTTCTAAGTGTTTAAAGTGATTTTGGTGAACTAGGAGGGGTTAAAGGTGAATAAATGTTTACTTGAGAAGAAAACATGTGTTAAGGTGATTTAGAGTGATGCAAGGATTTAGGTGTTGTCTTGGAAGTTCTAGGAATTCAACGTGTGTTTAGTGGATGTGTTTAAGTCTTGGAGGAGTTGTTTAAGGTTTAGGTAATGTTGAAAGTGTTAAGGAATTTTACAAGGAAATAAGTAAAGGCTTAAGGAGTTAGAAAATGAGTTTCATGGATGTTGTATGTGGATATAAGGTTACCAAATGTTGTTAGGACATTAAAGGCCTTAGGAGAAGTTTGGTGAAGATTTGGCAAAGTTTGGGTAAGTTTAGAAGGCGACCGACCCAGGGGTCCGACCTAGTTTTGGGTCGGTCGAGCCTCTTTAGATGTTAGGAAAGTGTTCGGTAATGGTCCGACCCAAAAGGGTGGGTCGGACATGGGTCGGTCGGTCAAGTTTCAAAGGAAGAGAATGTTCGCACATGGTCCGACCCAGTCGAGTGAGTCGGACGTGGGTCGGACGGGCATGTTGATAAGGAAGTAAAAAGGGTTCTGTAATGGACCGACCCAGCTGTGGGTCGGACGGTGGGTCGGTCGGACCAAAACATGGTTTAAGGTTATGAAATCATATGTGATGATGGGGATTGGTAGGTAATGATGTTATAGGATGTTAAGGACATGTTAGGTGAGTTTTAATGACAATAAAGTGGGCTAAAGGTTGTATTAAGTTGCGAGAGTAAAACGTGTTAAAAATGTAAAGCTATTTAACCAAGTTAACGGGGAAAATTATAAGCATTAGACTTTAAAACAAACATGTTACCCCAATGTTAATAAAAGAACATGTCATGTCAACAGTTGTTCGAGAATTGCTCGAGGAACATAAGTGGACGTGGTAAAGTGGACCCCGGTGACAGGTATGGTTTTCTTGCAACCTGTGTCCTACCGGATTACACCGGCTTGTATGCCAATATGTTTTTTTGAGTGTTTGCCACCTTGTAAGATAAAACATGTAATGAGTTTATAGTAATTCATTTATGTGGCGAATTTGGCCTCCGATACCATTAACCTCAAATATGTGTTAAACCTTAGCTAACCAAATCTAGGAACACATGAGCGATCGGTATTCGGGGTTAACGACCCGAACATTGGGAATGTGCTAACCACGGCTATGTATGAGTTAGTTGGATATTGTTTGTTGTATGCAAGTGTGTGAACCTCCCTTGTGCTTAATCGGTTATGATACCGTATGGTGTGTGGTTGTGGTAGGCTCCATAATGGATCTCTAACTACTTATTTATAAGAGTCTATGGGCTAATGGGGGTGAGGAGTCCGGTGTTCCGGCCACGCGTGTGATGGATGGAGTCGTTATCATATCCGGTTCGGCTCTCTTGGTGTATGTTTAGGTGGTATTCCAATTTGGTTTCAACCTTCCCTTAGCTTATCCAAAGCTAGTTTACTGACTCACGTCGGGCCACAGGGGCATACGTGTTGTTTGGTGTGCTGGGATCACTATATCCGACACACCTTGGGTTTAAGTCAACCGTTCAAATAACAGGATGGTGATGAGGTAATTAACGAGCTTGGTATGAGTTTGGCAACAATCTCTATGCTCATGGTATGTACTAACTATGGTGGAAGGATCTTAATGTGAACCGTTTTCGAGGTGATATTTATTGTTGTTGTGCTATGCAAATTACCTTGCTATGCTATGGTATATATATATATAATCGATGTTTTAAATGGATGCGATGTCATCATATGTACGTTGAAACAAGAAAGGTGTCGTTATGTTTTATTATGTGAGAAATGAGATATGTTGTATGTTATGGAATGTGTGGATCATGGAATTGAATCCCAGTTTGTGACAAGAGGCGTTTAAGGATAACCCGATTGATGGGTACACGTCGTTCGTTAAGGAAGTAGCTCCGTTTGGAGGAGAGCCACTTTAGGGTTAAAGGAATCATTGGATGGTTGGTTAAGTGTGGATGTGTTGGTTATTGGTTGAGCCCATTGAGGCGAAATATTATGTGAGGTATGTTAATGGTTTGTATGCATGATTAAATATAATCACTGCATGCTAAGACGACAATTAGTCGTGCGTGGCCCGGTAGCATGTGGGCTGCGGGATTACCATACCAGCAAAGGTGCTGAGCCCCTTGGGGGCCACCCTTTCTCTCCTTTCTATTTCAGGTACAAGGAGGGAAACCGTTCGAGAGTAGGGCGGGGCAGATGTTTATACATGGTAGCCATTTAATGGCGTGAGTATGATAGGCGTAGTAAGACCGAAGTTTTTATCGGCAGTAGTTTGTAAATACTCGGTACAGGGGAAGTGTATGTATGTAATAAATGTGGAAGATGGATGAGGTGTATTGTGTAGTTGCTCGGGAATCTAGTCCATCAGACCGATACAAATGTACATGTATTAGCCTTGTTAGCCACGTGGGTGGTTAACGGCGTGTAACACCATTGGAATAAGTAATGTGATGAGTTGAGTTTCCGCTGCAGATTGTTATTATGTGTTTGTTGTTGGATGGGGTGTTACACCTCGGGTCACTTTTGAGCTCTCCTTAAGCCCCGTTTGCCCAGAACCACTAAATACTGAAAATGTAACTAGATTGTCTTATATTAAGAGAAGAAAGATATGATTGTTTCTTTCCTCAAAACACTCTCCAAAGTATCTAACACACTTCCTAAGGTTGATACCCACTCTCTGTTCCTGAGGAATTCAGTAATTTTCAGGAATTTCAGAAATCCTGCGAAACTAAGGTTTACCGGGTGATACTCCGGGAACTAAAGTTCCTAATGTTCACCAAGCACCTCCAACTAATTATAACCTTCTCCATCTTTAGAAATTAGGGTTTCCTAAGGTTTACAATTAAATAAGACCTTAATCACAGCTTAAGAAATTTGGGGTATTACATCCTCCCCCCGTTAGACAACTGAAATAACAACATTAACTTGTATTATACATGCGTCAGTCTTCTGTTTACAAAGGTCCCCTAACACTATCACCGGGGGTTACCGCCACACTTACTAACCACTAGTAAGTGTAAGGCTATTACCACCACCACCCCTACGCTAGCTATCTTACAACGCTGTTACTATCAAAAGAGTGACACAACCAACCCGTCACTTTACACCTTAGTACCAAAAGACCCCTTCCAGCCAACTACTATGTTAGCTCCTACTCCTATTTTACACCAAAAGTAAAGGGGTATCAAAAGGCTATTACATCGCTAGCATCTAACTAGGGATCACTTGCATATACTCGTACACTGTGGAAACATCATGAGTGATGGACTGACTGGTGCCATTTTCCGGGTGCCTAAAACCTTGTATCTTCTTGTTCCACTCCTCATAAATTATCTCGGTGACCCCAGGCTGTAAACTTCTACGATAGGTGACAAACATGAAAATATAGAAAGTATCGGTGGACTCGTCCTCGGTGCAGAGAAGGTGTCCATCCCAGTTACCCTGAATTCACAGAATACATATACACAGGAAAACACAACCAAATAAAATCAGTAAAAACTGAGTAACACTACCACACCCCGTAAAAACTTATTTTCTCTTTAAAACCTTTGTTCCCAGCAAATATTAACAAATATAACAAATCAGAATAGATCACACCATTTACCTGTACCAAGAATTATCATGAGATAATCAATATCAAATACAAGATATTTCCAAATGAAGTCCACCACCACCACCACCCACCCTATGTCCTTAAGTGTGCACACCCCCCTATTGAAAACTTCTGTCCAATAGGAGTAGATCATAGTGGCAGCTCCAATTTCATTAGTAGGAGCTTATATTATTGCCGGAACGTCGGCTTGGCCTTAAAGGCTCTCACAAGAGGCATAGCCTTAGGATAACCATGATATCAACATCACACAATACTTTCCACCACCACCACAAGAGGTTATCCTTAAACACATTTGCAAACCATGAGTAAGATATCATAACCAAGCTTTACACAAGTAGTAATTCACACATCAAGCTCACCACTTGTAAAATAACCTTAATAACATCACAACAATACCATTAAAGCTCCAATAAATCAGAGAATCAAACAATCTCCAAGAAACCACCTTAGAAAGCTTAAATTCTTATTTTTAGCCAAAATCACTATTCACCAACTTAAACAACTTCCCAAAGGATTCTCGGCCTAAAATTTTAACCATGATCCAATATCAACAACACAAGTATCTCCTCATAATTTCAGCTCAAGATCAATTCGGAAACCCATTCAAACATTCGGAAAGGCTTAAAGCACATTTTCTCATTTTTAGCTTCCTTACCTTGTCTAACCGACTTAAATTTCTCCATTCGACTTGATTTTTCCACCATAACCATATATTCACTATTCAAGACTACCCTCAACTTTTAGCTCAAACCCATGTCGGAAACCCATCCAAACAATTTCTAAAGCTTAAAGCTCATTTTTCTTCATTTTCAAAGTTCTTTAGTGTTTCCCTACTTCCCAACCTTATTTCGACTTTATTTTCTAGGATGTTCACTAACTATTCATCCCTAGTTTACTGTAGAAATTTTAAGAAAATAAGAGATAGGATTCGTAGATAACAAAACAGAATGACTTAAGAAGGAAAATAAGCTTAAAGGGTGAAAGTGATGTGCATAGATGTTACCTGTCCTCTCCTAGCCATTTTGGAGCTTTTCTACCTTGATTATAAGTTGCTTGAGCTCAAAATCTCCAACAACCAAGTCGCCCTCCTTGGATTTTGGCTTCCACTCCTTAAACTTGCCTTTTTCCTTGATTTTAGCTTAATTACTACCTTAGATTTGTGTTTCCAATGGAGGAGTGTTGTTACCTATGCTCCAATGGTGTTTTCTAGCTTAGGAGAAGCAAGGTAGATGAAGAGGAATGGCCACCTTGCTCACCTACCATGGCCGACCTCCACCCCCCTTTTATACTTGATTTTTATCCTTATCTTACTATTTGTAATTATGACTTCTAGAATTGTCCATAGCCATAGATTTGTGTTAGGTGACAAAAACCAATCCTAACCACTCATGCCAAACCGCCATTGAATGGATAAGGAGGGGGCAAGTTGATTTTGCAATCATTGGCAAATAGTAAGGAGGTGTGAATAGTAAGGAGGTGTGAATAGTAATCGAGATATTTTTCTCCTCCTTCCTTGATATTTTCGGCCCCATCTTAGGCCATGTTTGGCTTGAGCTTTTTATGGGAATTAAGACTATATGTGTAGGTATGTTAATACTAGTGTGGGTTATCAGGTTTAAGGAATTTCCTCGGGTCACTTTTGAGCTCTCCTTAAGCCCCGTTTGCCCAGAACCACTAAATACTGAAAAATGTAACTAGATTGTCTTATATTAAGAGAAGAAAGATATGATTGTTTCTTTCCTCAAAACACTCTCCAAAGTATCTAACACACTTCCTAAGGTTGATACCCACTCTCAGTTCCTGAGGAATTCAGTAATTTTCAGGAATTTCAGAAATCCTGCGAAACTAAGGTTTACCGGGGTGATACTCCGGGAACTAAAGTTCCTAATGTTCACCAAGCACCTCCAACTAATTATAACCTTCTCCATCTTTAGAAATTAGGGTTTCCTAAGGTTTACAATTAAATAAGACCTTAATCACAGCTTAAGAAATTTGGGGTATTACATCCTCCCCCGTTAGACAACTGAAATAACAACATTAACTTGTATTATACATGCGTCAGTCTTCTGTTTACAAAGGTCCCCTAACACTATCACCGGGGTTACCGCCACACTTACTAACCACTAGTAAGTGTAAGGCTATTACCACCACCACCCCTACGCTAGCTATCTTACAACGCTGTTACTATCAAAAGAGTGACACAACCAACCCGTCACTTTACACCTTAGTACCAAAAGACCCCTTCCAGCCAACTACTATGTTAGCTCCTACTCCTATTTTACACCAAAAGTAAAGGGGTATCAAAAGGCTATTACATCGCTAGCATCTAACTAGGGATCACTTGCATACTCGTACACTGTGGAAACATCATGAGTGATGGACTGACTGGTGCCATTTTCCGGGTGCCTAAAACCTTGTATCTTCTTGTTCCACTCCTCATAAATTATCTCGGTGACCCCAGGCTGTAAACTTCTACGATAGGTGACAAACATGAAAATATAGAAAGTATCGGTGGACTCGTCCTCGGTGCAGAGAAGGTGTCCATCCCAGTTACCCTGAATTCACAGAATACATATACACAGGAAAACACAACCAAATAAAATCAGTAAAAACTGAGTAACACTACCACACCCCGTAAAAACTTATTTTCTCTTTAAAACCTTTGTTCCCAGCAAATATTAACAAATATAACAAATCAGAATAGATCACACACCATTTACCTGTACCAAGAATTATCATGAGATAATCAATATCAAATACAAGATATTTCCAAATGAAGTCCACCACCACCACCACCCACCCTATGTCCTTAAGTGTGCACACCCCCCTATTGAAAACTTCTGTCCAATAGGAGTAGATCATAGTGGCAGCTCCAATTTCATTAGTAGGAGCTTATATTATTGCCGGAACGTCGGCTTGGCCTTAAAGGCTCTCACAAGAGGCATAGCCTTAGGATAACCATGATATCAACATCACACAATACTTTCCACCACCACCACAAGAGGTTATCCTTAAACACATTTGCAAACCATGAGTAAGATATCATAACCAAGCTTTACACAAGTAGTAATTCACACATCAAGCTCACCACTTGTAAAATAACCTTAATAACATCACAACAATACCATTAAAGCTCCAATAAATCAGAGAATCAAACAATCTCCAAGAAACCACCTTAGAAAGCTTAAATTCTTATTTTTAGCCAAAATCACTATTCACCAACTTAAACAACTTCCCAAAGGATTCTCGGCCTAAAATTTTAACCATGATCCAATATCAACAACACAAGTATCTCCTCATAATTTCAGCTCAGATCAATTCGGAAACCCATTCAAACATTCGGAAAGGCTTAAAGCACATTTTCTCATTTTTAGCTTCCTTACCTTGTCTAACCGACTTAAATTTCTCCATTCGACTTGATTTTTCCACCATAACCATATATTCACTATTCAAGACTACCCTCAACATTTTAGCTCAAACCCATGTCGGAAACCCATCCAAACAATTTCTAAAGCTTAAAGCTCATTTTTCTTCATTTTCAAAGTTCTTTAGTGTTTCCCTACTTCCCAACCTTATTTCGACTTTATTTTCTAGGATGTTCACTAACTATTCATCCCTAGTTTACTGTAGAAATTTTAAGAAAATAAGAGATAGGATTCGTAGATAACAAAACAGAATGACTTAAGAAGGAAAATAAGCTTAAAGGGTGAAAGTGATGTGCATAGATGTTACCTGTCCTCTCCTAGCCATTTTGGAGCTTTTCTACCTTGATTATAAGTTGCTTGAGCTCAAAATCTCCAACAACCAAGTCGCCCTCCTTGGATTTTGGTTTCCACTCCTTAAACTTGCCTTTTTCCTTGATTTTAGCTTAATTACTACCTTAGATTTGTGTTTCCAATGGAGGAGTGTTGTTACCTATGCTCCAATGGTGTTTTCTAGCTTAGGAGAAGCAAGGTAGATGAAGAGGAATGGCCACCTTGCTCACCTACCATGGCCGACCTCCACCCCCCTTTTATACTTGATTTTTATCCTTATCTTACTATTTGTAATTATGACTTCTAGAATTGTCCATAGCCATAGATTTGTGTTAGGTGACAAAAACCAATCCTAACCACTCATGCCAAACCGCCATTGAATGGATAAGGAGGGGGCAAGTTGATTTTGCAATCATTGGCAAATAGTAAGGAGGTGTGAATAGTAAGGAGGTGTGAATAGTAATCGAGATATTTTTCTCCTCCTTCCTTGATATTTTCGGCCCCATCTTAGGCCATGTTTGGCTTGAGCTTTTTATGGGAATTAAGACTATATGTGTAGGTATGTTAATACTAGTGTGGGTTATCAGGTTTAAGGAATTTCCTCGGGTCACTTTTGAGCTCTCCTTAAGCCCCGTTTGCCCAGAACCACTAAATACTGAAAAATGTAACTAGATTGTCTTATATTAAGAGAAGAAAGATATGATTGTTTCTTTCCTCAAAACACTCTCCAAAGTATCTAACACACTTCCTAAGGTTGATACCCACTCTCAGTTCCTGAGGAATTCAGTAATTTTCAGGAATTTCAGAAATCCTGCGAAACTAAGGTTTACCGGGTGATACTCCGGGAACTAAAGTTCTAATGTTCACCAAGCACCTCCAACTAATTATAACCTTCTCCATCTTTAGAAATTAGGGTTTCCTAAGGTTTACAATTAAATAAGACCTTAATCACAGCTTAAGAAATTTGGGGTATTACATCCTCCCCCCGTTAGACAACTGAAATAACAACATTAACTTGTATTATACATGCGTCAGTCTTCTGTTTACAAAGGTCCCCTAACACTATCACCGGGGGTTACCGCCACACTTACTAACCACTAGTAAGTGTAAGGCTATTACCACCACCACCCCTACGCTAGCTATCTTACAACGCTGTTACTATCAAAAGAGTGACACAACCAACCCGTCACTTTACACCTTAGTACCAAAAGACCCCTTCCAGCCAACTACTATGTTAGCTCCTACTCCTATTTTACACCAAAAGTAAAGGGGTATCAAAAGGCTATTACATCGCTAGCATCTAACTAGGGATCACTTGCATATACTCGTACACTGTGGAAACATCATGAGTGATGGACTGACTGGTGCCATTTTCCGGGTGCCTAAAACCTTGTATCTTCTTGTTCCACTCCTCATAAATTATCTCGGTGACCCCAGGCTGTAAACTTCTACGATAGGTGACAAACATGAAAATATAGAAAGTATCGGTGGACTCGTCCTCGGTGCAGAGAAGGTGTCCATCCCAGTTACCCTGAATTCACAGAATACATATACACAGGAAAACACAACCAAATAAAATCAGTAAAAACTGAGTAACACTACCACACCCCGTAAAAACTTATTTTCTCTTTAAAACCTTTGTTCCCAGCAAATATTAACAAATATAACAAATCAGAATAGATCACACCATTTACCTGTACCAAGAATTATCATGAGATAATCAATATCAAATACAAGATATTTCCAAATGAAGTCCACCACCACCACCACCCACCCTATGTCCTTAAGTGTGCACACCCCCCTATTGAAAACTTCTGTCCAATAGGAGTAGATCATAGTGGCAGCTCCAATTTCATTAGTAGGAGCTTATATTATTGCCGGAACGTCGGCTTGGCCTTAAAGGCTCTCACAAGAGGCATAGCCTTAGGATAACCATGATATCAACATCACACAATACTTTCCACCACCACCACAAGAGGTTATCCTTAAACACATTTGCAAACCATGAGTAAGATATCATAACCAAGCTTTACACAAGTAGTAATTCACACATCAAGCTCACCACTTGTAAAATAACCTTAATAACATCACAACAATACCATTAAAGCTCCAATAAATCAGAGAATCAAACAATCTCCAAGAAACCACCTTAGAAAGCTTAAATTCTTATTTTTAGCCAAAATCACTATTCACCAACTTAAACAACTTCCCAAAGGATTCTCGGCCTAAAATTTTAACCATGATCCAATATCAACAACACAAGTATCTCCTCATAATTTCAGCTCAGATCAATTCGGAAACCCATTCAAACATTCGGAAAGGCTTAAAGCACATTTTCTCATTTTTAGCTTCCTTACCTTGTCTAACCGACTTAAATTTCTCCATTCGACTTGATTTTTCCACCATAACCATATATTCACTATTCAAGACTACCCTCAAAATTTTAGCTCAAACCCATGTCGGAAACCCATCCAAACAATTTCTAAAGCTTAAAGCTCATTTTTCTTCATTTTCAAAGTTCTTTAGTGTTTCCCTACTTCCCAACCTTATTTCGACTTTATTTTCTAGGATGTTCACT
The DNA here is from genome assembly GCA_023374045.1 of Limonium bicolor. NCBI lineage: Eukaryota > Viridiplantae > Streptophyta > Magnoliopsida > Caryophyllales > Plumbaginaceae > Limonium > Limonium bicolor. Next base: position 437,982,386 of record CM041777.1, read on the forward strand.
AACTATTCATCCCTAGTTTACTGTAGAAATTTTAAGAAAATAAGAGATAGGATTCGTAGATAACAAAACAGAATGACTTAAGAAGGAAAATAAGCTTAAAGGGTGAAAGTGATGTGCATAGATGTTACCTGTCCTCTCCTAGACATTTTGGAGCTTTTCTACCTTGATTATAAGTTGCTTGAGCTCAAAATCTCCAACAACCAAGTCGCCCTCCTTGGATTTTGGCTTCCACTCCTTAAACTTGCCTTTTTCCTTGATTTTAGCTTAATTACTACCTTAGATTTGTGTTTCCAATGGAGGAGTGTTGTTACCTATGCTCCAGTGGTGTTTTCTAGCTTAGGATAAGCAAGGTAGATGAAGAGGAATGGCCACCTTGCTCACCTACCATGGCCGACCTCCACCCCCCTTTTATACTTGATTTTTATCCTTATCTTACTATTTGTAATTATGACTTCTAGAATTGTCCATAGCCATAGATTTGTGTTAGGTGACAAAAACCAATCCTAACCACTCATGCCAAACCGCCATTGAATGGATAAGGAGGGGGCAAGTTGATTTTGCAATCATTGGCAAATAGTAAGGAGGTGTGAATAGTAAGGAGGTGTGAATAGTAATCGAGATATTTTTCTCCTCCTTCCTTGATATTTTCGGCCCCATCTTAGGCCATGTTTGGCTTGAGCTTTTTATGGGAATTAAGACTATATGTGTAGGTATGTTAATACTAGTGGGTTATCAGGTTTAAGGAATTTCCTCGGGTCACTTTTGAGCTCTCCTTAAGCCCCGTTTGCCCAGAACCACTAAATACTGAAAAATGTAACTAGATTGTCTTATATTAAGAGAAGAAAGATATGATTGTTTCTTTCCTCAAAACACTCTCCAAAGTATCTAACACACTTCCTAAGGTTGATACCCACTCTCAGTTCCTGAGGAATTCAGTAATTTTCAGGAATTTCAGAAATCCTGCGAAACTAAGGTTTACCGGGTGATACTCCGGGAACTAAAGTTCCTAATGTTCACCAAGCACCTCCAACTAATTATAACCTTCTCCATCTTTAGAAATTAGGGTTTCCTAAGGTTTACAATTAAATAAGACCTTAATCACAGCTTAAGAAATTTGGGGTATTACATCCTCCCCCCGTTAGACAACTGAAATAACAACATTAACTTGTATTATACATGCGTCAGTCTTCTGTTTACAAAGGTCCCCTAACACTATCACCGGGGGTTACCGCCACACTTACTAACCACTAGTAAGTGTAAGGCTATTACCACCACCACCCCTACGCTAGCTATCTTACAACGCTGTTACTATCAAAAGAGTGACACAACCAACCCGTCACTTTACACCTTAGTACCAAAAGACCCCTTCCAGCCAACTACTATGTTAGCTCCTACTCCTATTTTACACCAAAAGTAAAGGGGTATCAAAAGGCTATTACATCGCTAGCATCTAACTAGGGATCACTTGCATATACTCGTACACTGTGGAAACATCATGAGTGATGGACTGACTGGTGCCATTTTCCGGGTGCCTAAAACCTTGTATCTTCTTGTTCCACTCCTCATAAATTATCTCGGTGACCCCAGGCTGTAAACTTCTACGATAGGTGACAAACATGAAAATATAGAAAGTATCGGTGGACTCGTCCTCGGTGCAGAGAAGGTGTCCATCCCAGTTACCCTGAATTCACAGAATACATATACACAGGAAAACACAACCAAATAAAATCAGTAAAAACTGAGTAACACTACCACACCCCGTAAAAACTTATTTTCTCTTTAAAACCTTTGTTCCCAGCAAATATTAACAAATATAACAAATCAGAATAGATCACACACCATTTACCTGTACCAAGAATTATCAAGAGATAATCAATATCAAATACAAGATATTTCCAAATGAAGTCCACCACCACCACCACCCACCCTATGTCCTTAAGTGTGCACACCCCCTATTGAAAACTTCTGTCCAATAGGAGTAGATCATAGTGGCAGCTCCAATTTCATTAGTAGGAGCTTATATTGTTGCCGGAACGTCGGCTTGGCCTTAAAGGCTCTCACAAGAGGCATAGCCTTAGGATAACCATGATATCAACATCACACAATACTTTCCACCACCACCACAAGAGGTTATCCTTAAACACATTTGCAAACCATGAGTAAGATATCATAACCAAGCTTTACACAAGTAGTAATTCACACATCAAGCTCACCACTTGTAAAATAACCTTAATAACATCACAACAATACCATTAAAGCTCCAATAAATCAGAGAATCAAACAATCTCCAAGAAACCACCTTAGAAAGCTTAAATTCTTATTTTTAGCCAAAATCACTATTCACCAACTTAAACAACTTCCCAAAGGATTCTCGGCCTAAAATTTTAACCATGATCCAATATCAACAACACAAGTCTCCTCATAATTTCAGCTCAAGATCAATTCGGAAACCCATTCAAACATTCGGAAAGGCTTAAAGCACATTTTCTCATTTTTAGCTTCCTTACCTTGTCTAACCGACTTAAATTTCTCCATTCGACTTGATTTTTCCACCATAACCATATATTCACTATTCAAGACTACCTCAAAATTTTAGCTCAAACCCATGTCGGAAACCCATCCAAACAATTTCTAAAGCTTAAAGCTCATTTTTCTTCATTTTCAAAGTTCTTTAGTGTTTCCCTACTTCCCAACCTTATTTCGACTTTATTTTCTAGGATGTTCACTAACTATTCATCCCTAGTTTACTGTAGAAATTTTAAGAAAATAAGAGATAGGATTCGTAGATAACAAAACAGAATGACTTAAGAAGGAAAATAAGCTTAAAGGGTGAAAGTGATGTGCATAGATGTTACCTGTCCTCTCCTAGCCATTTTGGAGCTTTTCTACCTTGATTATAAGTTGCTTGAGCTCAAAATCTCCAACAACCAAGTCGCCCTCCTTGGATTTTGGCTTCCACTCCTTAAACTTGCCTTTTTCCTTGATTTTAGCTTAATTACTACCTTAGATTTGTGTTTCCAATGGAGGAGTGTTGTTACCTATGCTCCAATGGTGTTTTCTAGCTTAGGAGAAGCAAGGTAGATGAAGAGGAATGGCCACCTTGCTCACCTACCATGGCCGACCTCCACCCCCCTTTTATACTTGATTTTTATCCTTATCTTACTATTTGTAATTATGACTTCTAGAATGTCCATAGAGTCCATAGATTTGTGTTAGGTGACAAAAACCAATCCTAACCACTCATGCCAAACCGCCATTGAATGGATAAGGAGGGGGCAAGTTGATTTTGCAATCATTGGCAAATAGTAAGGAGGTGTGAATAGTAAGGAGGTGTGAATAGTAATCGAGATATTTTTCTCCTCCTCCTTGATATTTTCGGCCCCATCTTAGGCCATGTTTGGCTTGAGCTTTTTATGGGAATTAAGACTATATGTGTAGGTATGTTAATACTAGTGTGGGTTATCAGGTTTAAGGAATTTCCTCGGGTCACTTTTGAGCTCTCCTTAAGCCCCGTTTGCCCAGAACCACTAAATACTGAAAAATGTAACTAGATTGTCTTATATTAAGAGAAGAAAGATATGATTGTTTCTTTCCTCAAAACACTCTCCAAAGTATCTAACACACTTCCTAAGGTTGATACCCACTCTCAGTTCCTGAGGAATTCAGTAATTTTCAGGAATTTCAGAAATCCTGCGAAACTAAGGTTTACCGGGTGATACTCCGGGAACTAAAGTTCCTAATGTTCACCAAGCACCTCCAACTAATTATAACCTTCTCCATCTTTAGAAATTAGGGTTTCCTAAGGTTTACAATTAAATAAGACCTTAATCACAGCTTAAGAAATTTGGGGTATTACATCCTCCCCCCGTTAGACAACTGAAATAACAACATTAACTTGTATTATACATGCGTCAGTCTTCTGTTTACAAAGGTCCCCTAACACTATCACCGGGGGTTACCGCCACACTTACTAACCACTAGTAAGTGTAAGGCTATTACCACCACCACCCCTACGCTAGCTATCTTACAACGCTGTTACTATCAAAAGAGTGACACAACCAACCCGTCACTTTACACCTTAGTACCAAAAGACCCCTTCCAGCCAACTACTATGTTAGCTCCTACTCCTATTTTACACCAAAAGTAAAGGGGTATCAAAAGGCTATTACATCGCTAGCATCTAACTAGGGATCACTTGCATATACTCGTACACTGTGGAAACATCATGAGTGATGGACTGACTGGTGCCATTTTCCGGGTGCCTAAAACCTTGTATCTTCTTGTTCCACTCCTCATAAATTATCTCGGTGACCCCAGGCTGTAAACTTCTACGATAGGTGACAAACATGAAAATATAGAAAGTATCGGTGGACTCGTCCTCGGTGCAGAGAAGGTGTCCATCCCAGTTACCCTGAATTCACAGAATACATATACACAGGAAAACACAACCAAATAAAATCAGTAAAAACTGAGTAACACTACCACACCCCGTAAAAACTTATTTTCTCTTTAAAACCTTTGTTCCCAGCAAATATTAACAAATATAACAAATCAGAATAGATCACACACCATTTACCTGTACCAAGAATTATCATGAGATAATCAATATCAAATACAAGATATTTCCAAATGAAGTCCACCACCACCACCACCCACCCTATGTCCTTAAGTGTGCACACCCCCCTATTGAAAACTTCTGTCCAATAGGAGTAGATCATAGTGGCAGCTCCAATTTCATTAGTAGGAGCTTATATTATTGCCGGAACGTCGGCTTGGCCTTAAAGGCTCTCACAAGAGGCATAGCCTTAGGATAACCATGATATCAACATCACACAATACTTTCCACCACCACCACAAGAGGTTATCCTTAAACACATTTGCAAACCATGAGTAAGATATCATAACCAAGCTTTACACAAGTAGTAATTCACACATCAAGCTCACCACTTGTAAAATAACCTTAATAACATCACAACAATACCATTAAAGCTCCAATAAATCAGAGAATCAAACAATCTCCAAGAAACCACCTTAGAAAGCTTAAATTCTTATTTTTAGCCAAAATCACTATTCACCAACTTAAACAACTTCCCAAAGGATTCTCGGCCTAAAATTTTAACCATGATCCAATATCAACAACACAAGTATCTCCTCATAATTTCAGCTCAAGATCAATTCGGAAACCCATTCAAACATTCGGAAAGGCTTAAAGCACATTTTCTCATTTTTAGCTTCCTTACCTTGTCTAACCGACTTAAATTTCTCCATTCGACTTGATTTTTCCACCATAACCATATATTCACTATTCAAGACTACCTCAAAATTTTAGCTCAAACCCATGTCGGAAACCCATCCAAACAATTTCTAAAGCTTAAAGCTCATTTTTCTTCATTTTCAAAGTTCTTTAGTGTTTCCCTACTTCCCAACCTTATTTCGACTTTATTTTCTAGGATGTTCACTAACTATTCATCCCTAGTTTACTGTAGAAATTTTAAGAAAATAAGAGATAGGATTCGTAGATAACAAAACAGAATGACTTAAGAAGGAAAATAAGCTTAAAGGGTGAAAGTGATGTGCATAGATGTTACCTGTCCTCTCCTAGCCATTTTGGAGCTTTTCTACCTTGATTATAAGTTGCTTGAGCTCAAAATCTCCAACAACCAAGTCGCCCTCCTTGGATTTTGGCTTCCACTCCTTAAACTTGCCTTTTTCCTTGATTTTAGCTTAATTACTACCTTAGATTTGTGTTTCCAATGGAGGAGTGTTGTTACCTATGCTCCAATGGTGTTTTCTAGCTTAGGAGAAGCAAGGTAGATGAAGAGGAATGGCCACCTTGCTCACCTACCATGGCCGACCTCCACCCCCCTTTTATACTTGATTTTTATCCTTATCTTACTATTTGTAATTATGACTTCTAGAATTGTCCATAGCCATAGATTTGTGTTAGGTGACAAAAACCAATCCTAACCACTCATGCCAAACCGCCATTGAATGGATAAGAGGGGGCAAGTTGATTTTGCAATCATTGGCAAATAGTAAGGAGGTGTGAATAGTAAGGAGGTGTGAATAGTAATCGAGATATTTTTCTCCTCCTTCCTTGATATTTTCGGCCCCATCTTAGGCCATGTTTGGCTTGAGCTTTTTATGGGAATTAAGACTATATGTGTAGGTATGTTAATACTAGTGTGGGTTATCAGGTTTAAGGAATTTCCTCGGGTCACTTTTGAGCTCTCCTTAAGCCCCGTTTGCCCAGAACCACTAAATACTGAAAAATGTAACTAGATTGTCTTATATTAAGAGAAGAAAGATATGATTGTTTCTTTCCTCAAAACACTCTCCAAAGTATCTAACACACTTCCTAAGGTTGATACCCACTCTCAGTTCCTGAGGAATTCAGTAATTTTCAGGAATTTCAGAAATCCTGCGAAACTAAGGTTTACCGGGTGATACTCCGGGAACTAAAGTTCCTAATGTTCACCAAGCACCTCCAACTAATTATAACCTTCTCCATCTTTAGAAATTAGGGTTTCCTAAGGTTTACAATTAAATAAGACCTTAATCACAGCTTAAGAAATTTGGGGTATTACATCCTCCCCCCGTTAGACAACTGAAATAACAACATTAACTTGTATTATACATGCGTCAGTCTTCTGTTTACAAAGGTCCCCTAACACTATCACCGGGGGTTACCGCCACACTTACTAACCACTAGTAAGTGTAAGGCTATTACCACCACCACCCCTACGCTAGCTATCTTACAACGCTGTTACTATCAAAAGAGTGACACAACCAACCCGTCACTTTACACCTTAGTACCAAAAGACCCCTTCCAGCCAACTACTATGTTAGCTCCTACTCCTATTTTACACCAAAAGTAAAGGGGTATCAAAAGGCTATTACATCGCTAGCATCTAACTAGGGATCACTTGCATATACTCGTACACTGTGGAAACATCATGAGTGATGGACTGACTGGTGCCATTTTCCGGGTGCCTAAAACCTTGTATCTTCTTGTTCCACTCCTCATAAATTATCTCGGTGACCCCAGGCTGTAAACTTCTACGATAGGTGACAAACATGAAAATATAGAAAGTATCGGTGGACTCGTCCTCGGTGCAGAGAAGGTGTCCATCCCAGTTACCCTGAATTCACAGAATACATATACACAGGAAAACACAACCAAATAAAATCAGTAAAAACTGAGTAACACTACCACACCCCGTAAAAACTTATTTTCTCTTTAAAACCTTTGTTCCCAGCAAATATTAACAAATATAACAAATCAGAATAGATCACACACCATTTACCTGTACCAAGAATTATCATGAGATAATCAATATCAAATACAAGATATTTCCAAATGAAGTCCACCACCACCACCACCCACCCTATGTCCTTAAGTGTGCACACCCCCCTATTGAAAACTTCTGTCCAATAGGAGTAGATCATAGTGGCAGCTCCAATTTCATTAGTAGGAGCTTATATTATTGCCGGAACGTCGGCTTGGCCTTAAAGGCTCTCACAAGAGGCATAGCCTTAGGATAACCATGATATCAACATCACACAATACTTTCCACCACCACCACAAGAGGTTATCCTTAAACACATTTGCAAACCATGAGTAAGATATCATAACCAAGCTTTACACAAGTAGTAATTCACACATCAAGCTCACCACTTGTAAAATAACCTTAATAACATCACAACAATACCATTAAAGCTCCAATAAATCAGAGAATCAAACAATCTCCAAGAAACCACCTTAGAAAGCTTAAATTCTTATTTTTAGCCAAAATCACTATTCACCAACTTAAACAACTTCCCAAAGGATTCTCGGCCTAAAATTTTAACCATGATCCAATATCAACAACACAAGTATCTCCTCATAATTTCAGCTCAAGATCAATTCGGAAACCCATTCAAACATTCGGAAAGGCTTAAAGCACATTTTCTCATTTTTAGCTTCCTTACCTTGTCTAACCGACTTAAATTTCTCCATTCGACTTGATTTTTCCACCATAACCATATATTCACTATTCAAGACTACCCTCAAATTTTAGCTCAAACCCATGTCGGAAACCCATCCAAACAATTTCTAAAGCTTAAAGCTCATTTTTCTTCATTTTCAAAGTTCTTTAGTGTTTCCCTACTTCCCAACCTTATTTCGACTTTATTTTCTAGGATGTTCACTAACTATTCATCCCTAGTTTACTGTAGAAATTTTAAGAAAATAAGAGATAGGATTCGTAGATAACAAAACAGAATGACTTAAGAAGGAAAATAAGCTTAAAGGGTGAAAGTGATGTGCATAGATGTTACCTGTCCTCTCCTAGCCATTTTGGAGCTTTTCTACCTTGATTATAAGTTGCTTGAGCTCAAAATCTCCAACAACCAAGTCGCCCTCCTTGGATTTTGGCTTCCACTCCTTAAACTTGCCTTTTTCCTTGATTTTAGCTTAATTACTACCTTAGATTTGTGTTTCCAATGGAGGAGTGTTGTTACCTATGCTCCAATGGTGTTTTCTAGCTTAGGAGAAGCAAGGTAGATGAAGAGGAATGGCCACCTTGCTCACCTACCATGGCCGACCTCCACCCCCCTTTTATACTTGATTTTTATCCTTATCTTACTATTTGTAATTATGACTTCTAGAATTGTCCATAGCCATAGATTTGTGTTAGGTGACAAAAACCAATCCTAACCACTCATGCCAAACCGCCATTGAATGGATAAGGAGGGGGCAAGTTGATTTTGCAATCATTGGCAAATAGTAAGGAGGTGTGAATAGTAAGGAGGTGTGAATAGTAATCGAGATATTTTTCTCCTCCTTCCTTGATATTTTCGGCCCCATCTTAGGCCATGTTTGGCTTGAGCTTTTTATGGGAATTAAGACTATATGTGTAGGTATGTTAATACTAGTGTGGGTTATCAGGTTTAAGGAATTTCCTCGGGTCACTTTTGAGCTCTCCTTAAGCCCCGTTTGCCCAGAACCACTAAATACTGAAAAATGTAACTAGATTGTCTTATATTAAGAGAAGAAAGATATGATTGTTTCTTTCCTCAAAACACTCTCCAAAGTATCTAACACACTTCCTAAGGTTGATACCCACTCTCAGTTCCTGAGGAATTCAGTAATTTTCAGGAATTTCAGAAATCCTGCGAAACTAAGGTTTACCGGGTGATACTCCGGGAACTAAAGTTCCTAATGTTCACCAAGCACCTCCAACTAATTATAACCTTCTCCATCTTTAGAAATTAGGGTTTCCTAAGGTTTACAATTAAATAAGACCTTAATCACAGCTTAAGAAATTTGGGGTATTACATCCTCCCCCCGTTAGACAACTGAAATAACAACATTAACTTGTATTATACATGCGTCAGTCTTCTGTTTACAAAGGTCCCCTAACACTATCACCGGGGGTTACCGCCACACTTACTAACCACTAGTAAGTGTAAGGCTATTACCACCACCACCCCTACGCTAGCTATCTTACAACGCTGTTACTATCAAAAGAGTGACACAACCAACCCGTCACTTTACACCTTAGTACCAAAAGACCCCTTCCAGCCAACTACTATGTTAGCTCCTACTATTTTACACCAAAAGTAAAGGGGTATCAAAAGGCTATTACATCGCTAGCATCTAACTAGGGATCACTTGCATATACTCGTACACTGTGGAAACATCATGAGTGATGGACTGACTGGTGCCATTTTCCGGGTGCCTAAAACCTTGTATCTTCTTGTTCCACTCCTCATAAATTATCTCGGTGACCCCAGGCTGTAAACTTCTACGATAGGTGACAAACATGAAAATATAGAAAGTATCGGTGGACTCGTCCTCGGTGCAGAGAAGGTGTCCATCCCAGTTACCCTGAATTCACAGAATACATATACACAGGAAAACACAACCAAATAAAATCAGTAAAAACTGAGTAACACTACCACACCCCGTAAAAACTTATTTTCTCTTTAAAACCTTTGTTCCCAGCAAATATTAACAAATATAACAAATCAGAATAGATCACACACCATTTACCTGTACCAAGAATTATCATGAGATAATCAATATCAAATACAAGATATTTCCAAATGAAGTCCACCACCACCACCACCCACCCTATGTCCTTAAGTGTGCACACCCCCCTATTGAAAACTTCTGTCCAATAGGAGTAGATCATAGTGGCAGCTCCAATTTCATTAGTAGGAGCTTATATTATTGCCGGAACGTCGGCTTGGCCTTAAAGGCTCTCACAAGAGGCATAGCCTTAGGATAACCATGATATCAACATCACACAATACTTTCCACCACCACCACAAGAGGTTATCCTTAAACACATTTGCAAACCATGAGTAAGATATCATAACCAAGCTTTACACAAGTAGTAATTCACACATCAAGCTCACCACTTGTAAAATAACCTTAATAACATCACAACAATACCATTAAAGCTCCAATAAATCAGAGAATCAAACAATCTCCAAGAAACCACCTTAGAAAGCTTAAATTCTTATTTTTAGCCAAAATCACTATTCACCAACTTAAACAACTTCCCAAAGGATTCTCGGCCTAAAATTTTAACCATGATCCAATATCAACAACACAAGTATCTCCTCATAATTTCAGCTCAAGATCAATTCGGAAACCCATTCAAACATTCGGAAAGGCTTAAAGCACATTTTCTCATTTTTAGCTTCCTTACCTTGTCTAACCGACTTAAATTTCTCCATTCGACTTGATTTTTCCACCATAACCATATATTCACTATTCAAGACTACCCTCAAAATTTTAGCTCAAACCCATGTCGGAAACCCATCCAAACAATTTCTAAAGCTTAAAGCTCATTTTTCTTCATTTTCAAAGTTCTTTAGTGTTTCCCTACTTCCCAACCTTATTTCGACTTTATTTTCTAGGATGTTCACTAACTATTCATCCCTAGTTTACTGTAGAAATTTTAAGAAAATAAGAGATAGGATTCGTAGATAACAAAACAGAATGACTTAAGAAGGAAAATAAGCTTAAAGGGTGAAAGTGATGTGCATAGATGTTACCTGTCCTCTCCTAGCCATTTTGGAGCTTTTCTACCTTGATTATAAGTTGCTTGAGCTCAAAATCTCCAACAACCAAGTCGCCCTCCTTGGATTTTGGCTTCCACTCCTTAAACTTGCCTTTTTCCTTGATTTTAGCTTAATTACTACCTTAGATTTGTGTTTCCAATGGAGGAGTGTTGTTACCTATGCTCCAATGGTGTTTTCTAGCTTAGGAGAAGCAAGGTAGATGAAGAGGAATGGCCACCTTGCTCACCTACCATGGCCGACCTCCACCCCCCTTTTATACTTGATTTTTATCCTTATCTTACTATTTGTAATTATGACTTCTAGAATTGTCCATAGCCATAGATTTGTGTTAGGTGACAAAAACCAATCCTAACCACTCATGCCAAACCGCCATTGAATGGATAAGGAGGGGGCAAGTTGATTTTGCAATCATTGGCAATAGTAAGGAGGTGTGAATAGTAAGGAGGTGTGAATAGTAATCGAGATATTTTTCTCCTCCTTCCTTGATATTTTCGGCCCCATCTTAGGCCATGTTTGGCTTGAGCTTTTTATGGGAATTAAGACTATATGTGTAGGTATGTTATACTAGTGTGGGTTATCAGGTTTAAGGAATTTCCTCGGGTCACTTTTGAGCTCTCCTTAAGCCCCGTTTGCCCAGAACCACTAAATACTGAAAAATGTAACTAGATTGTCTTATATTAAGAGAAGAAAGATATGATTGTTTCTTTCCTCAAAACACTCTCCAAAGTATCTAACACACTTCCTAAGGTTGATACCCACTCTCAGTTCCTGAGGAATTCAGTAATTTTCAGGAATTTCAGAAATCCTGCGAAACTAAGGTTTACCGGGTGATACTCCGGGAACTAAAGTTCCTAATGTTCACCAAGCACCTCCAACTAATTATAACCTTCTCCATCTTTAGAAATTAGGGTTTCCTAAGGTTTACAATTAAATAAGACCTTAATCACAGCTTAAGAAATTTGGGGTATTACATCCTCCCCCCGTTAGACAACTGAAATAACAACATTAACTTGTATTATACATGCGTCAGTCTTCTGTTTACAAAGGTCCCCTAACACTATCACCGGGGGTTACCGCCACACTTACTAACCACTAGTAAGTGTAAGGCTATTACCACCACCACCCCTACGCTAGCTATCTTACAACGCTGTTACTATCAAAAGAGTGACACAACCAACCCGTCACTTTACACCTTAGTACCAAAAGACCCCTTCCAGCCAACTACTATGTTAGCTCCTACTCCTATTTTACACCAAAAGTAAAGGGGTATCAAAAGGCTATTACATCGCTAGCATCTAACTAGGGATCACTTGCATATACTCGTACACTGTGGAAACATCATGAGTGATGGACTGACTGGTGCCATTTTCCGGGTGCCTAAAACCTTGTATCTTCTTGTTCCACTCCTCATAAATTATCTCGGTGACCCCAGGCTGTAAACTTCTACGATAGGTGACAAACATGAAAATATAGAAAGTATCGGTGGACTCGTCCTCGGTGCAGAGAAGGTGTCCATCCCAGTTACCCTGAATTCACAGAATACATATACACAGGAAAACACAACCAAATAAAATCAGTAAAAACTGAGTAACACTACCACACCCCGTAAAAACTTATTTTCTCTTTAAAACCTTTGTTCCCAGCAAATATTAACAAATATAACAAATCAGAATAGATCACACACCATTTACCTGTACCAAGAATTATCATGAGATAATCAATATCAAATACAAGATATTTCCAAATGAAGTCCACCACCACCACCACCCACCCTATGTCCTTAAGTGTGCACACCCCCCTATTGAAAACTTCTGTCCAATAGGAGTAGATCATAGTGGCAGCTCCAATTTCATTAGTAGGAGCTTATATTATTGCCGGAACGTCGGCTTGGCCTTAAAGGCTCTCACAAGAGGCATAGCCTTAGGATAACCATGATATCAACATCACACAATACTTTCCACCACCACCACAAGAGGTTATCCTTAAACACATTTGCAAACCATGAGTAAGATATCATAACCAAGCTTTACACAAGTAGTAATTCACACATCAAGCTCACCACTTGTAAAATAACCTTAATAACATCACAACAATACCATTAAAGCTCCAATAAATCAGAGAATCAAACAATCTCCAAGAAACCACCTTAGAAAGCTTAAATTCTTATTTTAGCCAAAATCACTATTCACCAACTTAAACAACTTCCCAAAGGATTCTCGGCCTAAAATTTTAACCATGATCCAATATCAACAACACAAGTATCTCCTCATAATTTCAGCTCAAGATCAATTCGGAAACCCATTCAAACATTCGGAAAGGCTTAAAGCACATTTTCTCATTTTTAGCTTCCTTACCTTGTCTAACCGACTTAAATTTCTCCATTCGACTTGATTTTTCCACCATAACCATATATTCACTATTCAAGACTACCCTCAAAATTTTAGCTCAAACCCATGTCGGAAACCCATCCAAACAATTTCTAAAGCTTAAAGCTCATTTTTCTTCATTTTCAAAGTTCTTTAGTGTTTCCCTACTTCCCAACCTTATTTCGACTTTATTTTCTAGGATGTTCACTAACTATTCATCCCTAGTTTACTGTAGAAATTTTAAGAAAATAAGAGATAGGATTCGTAGATAACAAAACAGAATGACTTAAGAAGGAAAATAAGCTTAAAGGGTGAAAGTGAGTGAAGTGATGTGCATAGAGTTACCTGTCCTCTCCTAGCCATTTTGGAGCTTTTCTACCTTGATTATAAGTTGCTTGAGCTCAAAATCTCCAACAACCAAGTCCCTCCTTGGATTTTGGCTTCCACTCCTTAAACTTGCCTTTTTCCTTGATTTTAGCTTAATTACTACCTTAGATTTGTGTTTCCAATGGAGGAGTGTTGTTACCTATGCTCCAATGGTGTTTTCTAGCTTAGGAGAAGCAAGGTAGATGAAGAGGAATGGCCCCCTGCTCACCTACCATGGCCGACCTCACCATAAGGGCACTGCCCACACCCCTACCGCCTTTGTTTCCCCTTTTATACTTACATTTATATCACCAATCCAATATCTTCTCTTATTTTATTTTTTATTGAATAGGCTTCTAGAATTGTCCATAGCCATAGATTTGTGTTAGGTGACAAAAACCAATCCTAACCACTCATGCCAAACCGCCATTGAATGGATAAGGAGGGGGCAAGTTGATTTTGCAATCATTGGCAAATAGTAAGGAGGTGGTGATAGTAAGGAGGTGTGAATAGTAATCGAGATATTTTTCTCCTCCTTCCTTGATATTTTCGGCCCCCATTTAGGCCATGTTGGCTTGAGCTTTTTATGGGAATTAAGACTATATGTGTAGGTATGTTAATACTAGTGGGGTTATCAGGTTTAAGGAATTTCCTCGGGTCACTTTGAGCTCTCCTTAAGCCCCGTTTGCCCAGAACCACTAAATACTGAAAAATGTAACTAGATTGTCTTATATTAAGAGAAGAAAGATATGATTGTTCTTTCCTCAAAACACTCTCCAAAGTATCTAACACACTTCCTAAGGTTGATACCCACTCTCAGTTCCTGAGGAATTCAGTAATTTTCAGGAATTTCAGAAATCCTGCGAAACTAAGGTTTACCGGGTGATACTCCGGGAACTAAAGTTCTAATGTTCACCAAGCACCTCCAACTAATTATAACCTTCTCCATCTTTAGAATTAGGGTTTCCTAAGGTTTACAATTAAATAAGACCTTAATCACAGCTTAAGAAATTTGGGGTATTACATCTCCCCCCGTTAGACAACTGAAATAACAACATTAACTTGTATTATACATGCGTCAGTCTTCTGTTTACAAAGGTCCCCTAACACTATCACCGGGGGTTACCGCCACACTTACTAACCACTAGTAAGTGTAAGGCTATTACCACCACCACCCCTACGCTAGCTATCTTACAACGCTGTTACTATCAAAAGAGTGACACAACCAACCCGTCACTTTACACCTTAGTACCAAAAGACCCCTTCCAGCCAACTACTATGTTAGCTCCTACTCCTATTTTACACCAAAAGTAAAGGGGTATCAAAAGGCTATTACATCGCTAGCATCTAACTAGGGATCACTTGCATATACTCGTACACTGTGGAAACATCATGAGTGATGGACTGACTGGTGCCATTTTCCGGGTGCCTAAAACCTTGTATCTTCTTGTTCCACTCCTCATAAATTATCTCGGTGACCCCAGGCTGTAAACTTCTACGATAGGTGACAAACATGAAAATATAGAAAGTATCGGTGGACTCGTCCTCGGTGCAGGAAGGTGTCCATCCCAGTTACCCTGAATTCACAGAATACATATACACAGGAAAACACAACCAAATAAAATCAGTAAAAACTGAGTAACACTACCACACCCCGTAAAAACTTATTTTCTCTTTAAAACCTTTGTTCCCAGCAAATATTAACAAATATAACAAATCAGAATAGATCACACACCATTTACCTGTACCAAGAATTATCATGAGTAATCAATATCAAATACAAGATATTCCAAATGAAGTCCACCACCACCACCACCCACCTATGTCCTTAAGTGTGCACACCCCCTATTGAAAACTTCTGTCCAATAGGAGTAGATCATAGTGGCAGCTCCAATTCATTAGTAGGAGCTTATATATGCCGGAACGTCGGCTTGGCCTTAAAGGCTCTCACAAGAGGCATAGCCTTAGGATAACCATGATATCAACATCACACAATACTTCACCACCACCACAAGAGGTTATCCTTAAACACATTTGCAAACCATGAGTAAGATATCATAACCAAGCTTTACACAAGTAGTAATTCACACATCAAGCTCACCACTTGTAAAATAACCTTAATAACATCACAACAATACCATTAAAGCTCCAATAAATCAGAGAATCAAACAATCTCCAAGAAACCACCTTAGAAAGCTTAAATTCTTATTTTTAGCCAAAATCACTATTCACCAACTTAAACAACTTCCCAAAGGATTCTCGGCCTAAAATTTTAACCATGATCCAATATCAAACACACAAGTATCTCCTCATAATTTCAGCTCAAGATCAATTCGGAAACCCATTCAAATTCGAGAAAGGCTTAAAGCACATTTCTCATTTTAGCTTCCTTACCTTGTCTAACCGACTTAAATTTCTCCATTCGACTTGATTTTTCCACCATAACCATATATTCACTATTCAAGACTACCTCAAATTTTAGCTCAAACCCATGTCGGAAACCCATCCAAACAATTTCTAAAGCTTAAAGCTCATTTTTCTTCATTTTCAAAGTTCTTTAGTGTTTCCCTACTTCCCAACCTTATTTCGACTTTATTTTCTAGGATGTTCACTAACTATTCATCCCTAGTTTACTGTAGAAATTTTAAGAAAAAGAGATAGGATTCGTAGATAACAAAACAGAATGACTTAAGAAGGAAAATAAGCTTAAAGGGTGAAAGTGATGTGCATAGATGTTACCTGTCCTCTCCTAGCCATTTTGGAGCTTTTCTACCTTGATTATAAGTTGCTTGAGCTCAAAATCTCCAACAACCAAGTCGCCCTCCTTGGATTTTGGCTTCCACTCCTTAAACTTGCCTTTTTCCTTGATTTTAGCTTAATTACTACCTTAGATTTGTGTTTCCAATGGAGGAGTGTTGTTACCTATGCTCCAGTGGTGTTTTTCTAGCTTAGGAAAGCAAGGTAGATGAAGAGGAATGGCCACCTTGCTCACCTACCATGGCCGACCTCCACCCCCCTTTTATACTTGATTTTTATCCTTATCTTACTATTTGTAATTATGACTTCTAGAATTGTCCATAGCCATAGATTTGTGTTAGGTGACAAAAACCAATCCTAACCACTCATGCCAAACCGCCATTGAATGGATAAGGAGGGGGCAAGTTGATTTTGCAATCATTGGCAAATAGTAAGGAGGTGTGAATAGTAAGGAGGTGAATAGTAATCGAGATATTTTTCCTCCTTCCTTGATATTTTCGGCCCCATCTTAGGCCATGTTTGGCTTGAGCTTTTTATGGGAATTAAGACTATATGTGTAGGTATGTTAATAGTGTGGGTTATCAGGTTTAAGGAATTTCCTCGGGTCACTTTTGAGCTCTCCTTAAGCCCCGTTTGCCCAGAACCACTAAATACTGAAAATGTAACTAGATTGTCTTATATTAAGAGAAGAAAGATATGATTGTTTCTTTCCTCAAAACACTCTCCAAAGTATCTAACACACTTCCTAAGGTTGATACCCACTCTCAGTTCCTGAGGAATTCAGTAATTTTCAGGAATTTCAGAAATCCTGCGAAACTAAGGTTTACCGGGTGATACTCCGGGAACTAAAGTTCCTAATGTTCACCAAGCACCTCCAACTAATTATAACCTTCTCCATCTTTAGAAATTAGGGTTTCCTAAGGTTTACAATTAAATAAGACCTTAATCACAGCTTAAGAAATTTGGGGTATTACATCCTCCCCCGTTAGACAACTGAAATAACAACATTAACTTGTATTATACATGCGTCAGTCTTCTGTTTACAAAGGTCCCCTAACACTATCACCGGGGGTTACCGCCACACTTACTAACCACTAGTAAGTGTAAGGCTATTACCACCACCACCCCTACGCTAGCTATCTTACAACGCTGTTACTATCAAAAGAGTGACACAACCAACCCGTCACTTTACACCTTAGTACCAAAAGACCCCTTCCAGCCAACTACTATGTTAGCTCCTACTCCTATTTTACACCAAAAGTAAAGGGGTATCAAAAGGCTATTACATCGCTAGCATCTAACTAGGGATCACTTGCATATACTCGTACACTGTGGAAACATCATGAGTGATGGACTGACTGGTGCCATTTTCCGGGTGCCTAAAACCTTGTATCTTCTTGTTCCACTCCTCATAAATTATCTCGGTGACCCCAGGCTGTAAACTTCTACGATAGGTGACAAACATGAAAATATAGAAAGTATCGGTGGACTCGTCCTCGGTGCAGAGAAGGTGTCCATCCCAGTTACCCTGAATTCACAGAATACATATACACAGGAAAACACAACCAAATAAAATCAGTAAAAACTGAGTAACACTACCACACCCCGTAAAAACTTATTTTCTCTTTAAAACCTTTGTTCCCAGCAAATATTAACAAATATAACAAATCAGAATAGATCACACACCATTTACCTGTACCAAGAATTATCATGAGATAATCAATCAAATACAAGATATTTCCAAATGAAGTCCACCACCACCACCACCCACCCTATGTCCTTAAGTGTGCACACCCCCCTATTGAAAACTTCTGTCCAATAGGAGTAGATCATAGTGGCAGCTCCAATTTCATTAGTAGGAGCTTATATTATTGCCGGAACGTCGGCTTGGCCTTAAAGGCTCTCACAAGAGGCATAGCCTTAGGATAACCATGATATCAACATCACACAATACTTTCCACCACCACCACAAGAGGTTATCCTTAAACACATTTGCAAACCATGAGTAAGATATCATAACCAAGCTTTACACAAGTAGTATTCACACATCAAGCTCACCACTTGTAAAATAACCTTAATAACATCACAACAATACCATTAAAGCTCCAATAAATCAGAGAATCAAACATCTCCAAGAAACCACCTTAGAAAGCTTAAATTCTTATTTTTAGCCAAAATCACTATTCACCAACTTAAACAACTTCCCAAAGGATTCTCGGCCTAAAATTTTAACCATGATCCAATATCAACAACACAAGTATCTCCTCATAATTTCAGCTCAAGATCAATTCGGAAACCCATTCAAACATTCGGAAAGGCTTAAAGCACATTTTCTCATTTTTAGCTTCCTTACCTTGTCTAACCGACTTAAATTTCTCCATTCGACTTGATTTTTCCACCATAACCATATATTCACTATTCAAGACTACCCTCAAATTTTAGCTCAAACCCATGTCGGAAACCCATCCAAACAATTTCTAAAGCTTAAAGCTCATTTTTCTTCATTTTCAAAGTTCTTTAGTGTTTCCCTACTTCCCAACCTTATTTCGACTTTATTTTCTAGGATGTTCACTAACTATTCATCCCTAGTTTACTGTAGAAATTTTAAGAAAATAAGAGATAGGATTCGTAGATAACAAAACAGAATGACTTAAGAAGGAAAATAAGCTTAAAGGGTGAAAGTGATGTGCATAGATGTTACCTGTCCTCTCCTAGCCATTTTGGAGCTTTTCTACCTTGATTATAAGTTGCTTGAGCTCAAAATCTCCAACAACCAAGTCGCCCTCCTTGGATTTTGGCTTCCACTCCTTAAACTTGCCTTTTTCCTTGATTTTAGCTTAATTACTACCTTAGATTTGTGTTTCCAATGGAGGAGTGTTGTTACCTATGCTCCAATGGTGTTTTCTAGCTTAGGAGAAGCAAGGTAGATGAAGAGGAATGGCCACCTTGCTCACCTACCATGGCCGACCTCCACCCCCCTTTTATACTTGATTTTTATCCTTATCTTACTATTTGTAATCATGACTTCTAGAATTGTCCATAGCCATAGATTTGTGTTAGGTGACAAAACCAATCCTAACCACTCATGCCAAACCGCCATTGAATGGATAAGGAGGGGGCAAGTTGATTTTGCAATCATTGGCAAATAGTAAGGAGGTGTGAATAGTAAGGAGGTGTGAATAGTAATCGAGATATTTTTTCTCCTCCTTCCTTGATATTTTTCGGCCCCATCTTAGGCCATGTTTGGCTTGAGCTTTTTATGGGAATTAAGACTATATGTGTAGGTATGTTAATACTAGTGTGGGTTATCAGGTTTAAGGAATTTCCTCGGGTCACTTTTGAGCTCTCCTTAAGCCCCGTTTGCCCAGAACCACTAAATACTGAAAAATGTAACTAGATTGTCTTATATTAAGAGAAGAAAGATATGATTGTTTCTTTCCTCAAAACACTCTCCAAAGTATCTAACACACTTCCTAAGGTTGATACCCACTCTCAGTTCCTGAGGAATTCAGTAATTTTCAGGAATTTCAGAAATCCTGCGAAACTAAGGTTTACCGGGTGATACTCCGGGAACTAAAGTTCATAATGTTCACCAAGCACCTCCAACTAATTATAACCTTCTCCATCTTTAGAAATTAGGGTTTCCTAAGGTTTACAATTAAATAAGACCTTAATCACAGCTTAAGAAATTTGGGGTATTACATCCTCCCCCCGTTAGACAACTGAAATAACAACATTAACTTGTATTATACATGCGTCAGTCTTCTGTTTACAAAGGTCCCCTAACACTATCACCGGGGGTTACCGCCACACTTACTAACCACTAGTAAGTGTAAGGCTATTACCACCACCCCCCTACGCTAGCTATCTTACAACGCTGTTACTATCAAAAGAGTGACACAACCAACCCGTCACTTTACACCTTAGTACCAAAAGACCCTTCCAGCCAACTACTATGTTAGCTCCTACTCCTATTTTACACCAAAAGTAAAGGGGTATCAAAAGGCTATTACATCGCTAGCATCTAACTAGGGATCACTTGCACATACTCGTACACTGTGGAAACATCATGAGTGATGGACTGACTGGTGCCATTTTCCGGGTGCCTAAAACCTTGTATCTTCTTGTTCCACTCCTCATAAATTATCTCGGTGACCCCAGGCTGTAAACTTCTACGATAGGTGACAAACATGAAAATATAGAAAGTATCGGTGGACTCGTCCTCGGTGCAGAGAAGGTGTCCATCCCAGTTACCCTGAATTCACAGAATACATATACACAGGAAAACACAACCAAATAAAATCAGTAAAAACTGAGTAACACTACCACACCCCGTAAAAACTTATTTTCTCTTTAAAACCTTTGTTCCCAGCAAATATTAACAATATAACAAATCAGAATAGATCACACACCATTTACCTGTACCAAGAATTATCATGAGATAATCAATATCAAATACAAGATATTTCCAAATGAAGTCCACCACCACCACCACCCACCCTATGTCCTTAAGTGTGCACACCCCCCTATTGAAAACTTCTTCTGTCCAATAGGAGTAGATCATAGTGGCAGCTCCAATTTCATTAGTAGGAGCTTATATTATTGCCGGAACGTCGGCTTGGCCTTAAAGGCTCTCACAAGAGGCATAGCCTTAGGATAACCATGATATCACATCACACAATACTTTCCACCACCACCACAAGAGGTTATCCTTAAACACATTTGCAAACCATGAGTAAGATATCATAACCAAGCTTTACACAAGTAGTAATTCACACATCAAGCTCACCACTTGTAAAATAACCTTAATAACATCACAACAATACCATTAAAGCTCCAATAAATCAGAGAATCAAACAATCTCCAAGAAACCACCTTAGAAAGCTTAAATTCTTATTTTTAGCCAAAATCACTATTCACCAACTTAAACAACTTCCCAAAGGATTCTCGGCCTAAAATTTTAACCATGATCCAATATCAACAACACAAGTATCTCCTCATAATTTCAGCTCAAGATCAATTCGGAAACCCATTCAAACATTCGGAAAGGCTTAAAGCACATTTTCTCATTTTTAGCTTCCTTACCTTGTCTAACCGACTTAAATTTCTCCATTCGACTTGATTTTTCCACCATAACCATATATTCACTATTCAAGACTACCCTCAAAATTTTAGCTCAAACCCATGTCGGAAACCCATCCAAACAATTTCTAAAGCTTAAAGCTCATTTTTCTTCATTTTCAAAGTTCTTTAGTGTTTCCCTACTTCCCAACCTTATTTCGACTTTATTTTCTAGGATGTTCACTAACTATTCATCCCTAGTTTACTGTAGAAATTTTAAGAAAATAAGAGATAGGATTCGTAGATAACAAAACAGAATGACTTAAGAAGGAAAATAAGCTTAAAGGGTGAAAGTGATGTGCATAGATGTTACCTGTCCTCTCCTAGCATTTTGGAGCTTTTCTACCTTGATTATAAGTTCTTGAGCTCAAAATCTCCAACAACCAAGTCGCCCTCCTTGGATTTGGCTTCCACTCCTTAAACTTGCCTTTTTCCTTAATTTTAGCTTAATTACTACCTTAGATTTGTGTTTCCAATGGAGGAGTGTTGTTACCTATGCTCCAATGGTGTTTTCTAGCTTAGGAGAAGCAAGGTAGATGAAGAGGAATGGCCACCTTGCTCACCTACCATGGCCGACCTCCACCCCCCTTTTATACTTGATTTTTATCCTTATCTTACTATTTGTAATTATGACTTCTAGAATTGTCCATAGCCATAGATTTGTGTTAGGTGACAAAAACCAATCCTAACCACTCATGCCAAACCGCCATTGAATGGATAAGGAGGGGGCAAGTTGATTTTGCAATCATTGGCAAATAGTAAGGAGGTGTGAATAGTAAGGAGGTGTGAATAGTAATCGAGATATTTTTCTCCTCCTTCCTTGATATTTTCGGCCCCATCTTAGGCCATGTTTGGCTTGAGCTTTTTATGGGAATTAAGACTATATGTGTAGGTATGTTAATACTAGTGTGGGTTATCAGGTTTAAGGAATTTCCTCGGGTCACTTTTGAGCTCTCCTTAAGCCCCGTTTGCCCAGAACCACTAAATACTGAAAAATGTAACTAGATTGTCTTATATTAAGAGAAGAAAGATATGATTGTTTCTTTCCTCAAAACACTCTCCAAAGTATCTAACACACTTCCTAAGGTTGATACCCACTCTCAGTTCCTGAGGAATTCAGTAATTTTCAGGAATTTCAGAAATCCTGCGAAACTAAGGTTTACCGGGTGATACTCCGGGAACTAAAGTTCCTAATGTTCACCAAGCACCTCCAACTAATTATAACCTTCTCCATCTTTAGAAATTAGGGTTTCCTAAGGTTTACAATTAAATAAGACCTTAATCACAGCTTAAGAAATTTGGGGTATTACATCCTCCCCCCGTTAGACAACTGAAATAACAACATTAACTTGTATTATACATGCGTCAGTCTTCTGTTTACAAAGGTCCCCTAACACTATCACCGGGGGTTACCGCCACACTTACTAACCACTAGTAAGTGTAAGGCTATTACCACCACCACCCCTACGCTAGCTATCTTACAACGCTGTTACTATCAAAAGAGTGACACAACCAACCCGTCACTTTACACCTTAGTACCAAAAGACCCCTTCCAGCCAACTACTATGTTAGCTCCTACTCCTATTTTACACCAAAAGTAAAGGGGTATCAAAAGGCTATTACATCGCTAGCATCTAACTAGGGATCACTTGCATATACTCGTACACTGTGGAAACATCATGAGTGATGGACTGACTGGTGCCATTTTCCGGGTGCCTAAAACCTTGTATCTTCTTGTTCCACTCCTCATAAATTATCTCGGTGACCCCAGGCTGTAAACTTCTACGATAGGTGACAAACATGAAAATATAGAAAGTATCGGTGGACTCGTCCTCGGTGCAGAGAAGGTGTCCATCCCAGTTACCCTGAATTCACAGAATACATATACACAGGAAAACACAACCAAATAAAATCAGTAAAAACTGAGTAACACTACCACACCCCGTAAAAACTTATTTTCTCTTTAAAACCTTTGTTCCCAGCAAATATTAACAAATATAACAAATCAGAATAGATCACACCATTTACCTGTACCAAGAATTATCATGAGATAATCAATATCAAATACAAGATATTTCCAAATGAAGTCCACCACCACCACCACCCACCCTATGTCCTTAAGTGTGCACACCCCCCTATTGAAAACTTCTGTCCAATAGGAGTAGATCATAGTGGCAGCTCCAATTTCATTAGTAGGAGCTTATATTATTGCCGGAACGTCGGCTTGGCCTTAAAGGCTCTCACAAGAGGCATAGCCTTAGGATAACCATGATATCAACATCACACAATACTTTCCACCACCACCACAAGAGGTTATCCTTAAACACATTTGCAAACCATGAGTAAGATATCATAACCAAGCTTTACACAAGTAGTAATTCACACATCAAGCTCACCACTTGTAAAATAACCTTAATAACATCACAACAATACCATTAAAGCTCCAATAAATCAGAGAATCAAACAATCTCCAAGAAACCACCTTAGAAAGCTTAAATTCTTATTTTTAGCCAAAATCACTATTCACCAACTTAAACAACTTCCCAAAGGATTCTCGGCCTAAAATTTTAACCATGATCCAATATCAACAACACAAGTATCTCCTCATAATTTCAGCTCAAGATCAATTCGGAAACCCATTCAAACATTCGGAAAGGCTTAAAGCACATTTTCTCATTTTTAGCTTCCTTACCTTGTCTAACCGACTTAAATTTCTCCATTCGACTTGATTTTTCCACCATAACCATATATTCACTATTCAAGACTACCCTCAAAATTTTAGCTCAAACCCATGTCGGAAACCCATCCAAACAATTTCTAAAGCTTAAAGCTCATTTTTCTTCATTTTCAAAGTTCTTTAGTGTTTCCCTACTTCCCAACCTTATTTCGACTTTATTTTCTAGGATGTTCACTAACTATTCATCCCTAGTTTACTGTAGAAATTTTAAGAAAATAAGAGATAGGATTCGTAGATAACAAAACAGAATGACTTAAGAAGGAAAATAAGCTTAAAGGGTGAAAGTGATGTGCATAGATGTTACCTGTCCTCTCCTAGCCATTTTGGAGCTTTTCTACCTTGATTATAAGTTGCTTGAGCTCAAAATCTCCAACAACCAAGTCGCCCTCCTTGGATTTTGGCTTCCACTCCTTAAACTTGCCTTTTTCCTTGATTTTAGCTTAATTACTACCTTAGATTTGTGTTTCCAATGGAGGAGTGTTGTTACCTATGCTCCAATGGTGTTTTCTAGCTTAGGAGAAGCAAGGTAGATGAAGAGGAATGGCCACCTTGCTCACCTACCATGGCCGACCTCCACCCCCCTTTTATACTTGATTTTATCCTTATCTTACTATTTGTAATTATGACTTCTAGAATTGTCCATAGCCATAGATTTGTGTTAGGTGACAAAAACCAATCCTAACCACTCATGCCAAACCGCCATTGAATGGATAAGGAGGGGGCAAGTTGATTTTGCAATCATTGGCAAATAGTAAGGAGGTGTGAATAGTAAGGAGGTGTGAATAGTAATCGAGATATTTTTCTCCTCCTTCCTTGATATTTTCGGCCCCATCTTAGGCCATGTTTGGCTTGAGCTTTTTATGGGAATTAAGACTATATGTGTAGGTATGTTAATACTAGTGTGGGTTATCAGGTTTAAGGAATTTCCTCGGGTCACTTTTGAGCTCTCCTTAAGCCCCGTTTGCCCAGAACCACTAAATACTGAAAAATGTAACTAGATTGTCTTATATTAAGAGAAGAAAGATATGATTGTTTCTTTCCTCAAAACACTCTCCAAAGTATCTAACACACTTCCTAAGGTTGATACCCACTCTCAGTTCCTGAGGAATTCAGTAATTTTCAGGAATTTCAGAAATCCTGCGAAACTAAGGTTTACCGGGTGATACTCCGGGAACTAAAGTTCCTAATGTTCACCAAGCACCTCCAACTAATTATAACCTTCTCCATCTTTAGAAATTAGGGTTTCCTAAGGTTTACAATTAAATAAGACCTTAATCACAGCTTAAGAAATTTGGGGTATTACATCCTCCCCCCGTTAGACAACTGAAATAACAACATTAACTTGTATTATACATGCGTCAGTCTTCTGTTTACAAAGGTCCCCTAACACTATCACCGGGGGTTACCGCCACACTTACTAACCACTAGTAAGTGTAAGGCTATTACCACCACCACCCCTACGCTAGCTATCTTACAACGCTGTTACTATCAAAAGAGTGACACAACCAACCCGTCACTTTACACCTTAGTACCAAAAGACCCCTTCCAGCCAACTACTATGTTAGCTCCTACTCCTATTTTACACCAAAAGTAAAGGGGTATCAAAAGGCTATTACATCGCTAGCATCTAACTAGGGATCACTTGCATATACTCGTACACTGTGGAAACATCATGAGTGATGGACTGACTGGTGCCATTTTCCGGGTGCCTAAAACCTTGTATCTTCTTGTTCCACTCCTCATAAATTATCTCGGTGACCCCAGGCTGTAAACTTCTACGATAGGTGACAAACATGAAAATATAGAAAGTATCGGTGGACTCGTCCTCGGTGCAGAGAAGGTGTCCATCCCAGTTACCCTGAATTCACAGAATACATATACACAGGAAAACACAACCAAATAAAATCAGTAAAAACTGAGTAACACTACCACACCCCGTAAAAACTTATTTTCTCTTTAAAACCTTTGTTCCCAGCAAATATTAACAAATATAACAAATCAGAATAGATCACACACCATTTACCTGTACCAAGAATTATCATGAGATAATCAATATCAAATACAAGATATTTCCAAATGAAGTCCACCACCACCACCACCCACCCTATGTCCTTAAGTGTGCACCCCCCTATTGAAAACTTCTGTCCAATAGGAGTAGATCATAGTGGCAGCTCCAATTTCATTAGTAGGAGCTTATATTATTGCCGGAACGTCGGCTTGGCCTTAAAGGCTCTCACAAGAGGCATAGCCTTAGGATAACCATGATATCAACATCACACAATACTTTCCACCACCACCACAAGAGGTTATCCTTAAACACATTTGCAAACCATGAGTAAGATATCATAACCAAGCTTTACACAAGTAGTAATTCACACATCAAGCTCACCACTTGTAAAATAACCTTAATAACATCACAACAATACCATTAAAGCTCCAATAAATCAGAGAATCAAACAATCTCCAAGAAACCACCTTAGAAAGCTTAAATTCTTATTTTTAGCCAAAATCACTATTCACCAACTTAAACAACTTCCCAAAGGATTCTCGGCCTAAAATTTTAACCATGATCCAATATCAACAACACAAGTATCTCCTCATAATTTCAGCTCAAGATCAATTCGGAAACCCATTCAAACATTCGGAAAGGCTTAAAGCACATTTTCTCATTTTTAGCTTCCTTACCTTGTCTAACCGACTTAAATTTCTCCATTCGACTTGATTTTTCCACCATAACCATATATTCACTATTCAAGACTACCCTCAAAATTTTAGCTCAAACCCATGTCGGAAACCCATCCAAACAATTTCTAAAGCTTAAAGCTCATTTTTCTTCATTTTCAAAGTTCTTTAGTGTTTCCCTACTTCCCAACCTTATTTCGACTTTATTTTCTAGGATGTTCACTAACTATTCATCCCTAGTTTACTGTAGAAATTTTAAGAAAATAAGAGATAGGATTCGTAGATAACAAAACAGAATGACTTAAGAAGGAAAATAAGCTTAAAGGGTGAAAGTGATGTGCATAGATGTTACCTGTCCTCTCCTAGCCATTTTGGAGCTTTTCTACCTTGATTATAAGTTGCTTGAGCTCAAAATCTCCAACAACCAAGTCGCCCTCCTTGGATTTTGGCTTCCACTCCTTAAACTTGCCTTTTTCCTTGATTTTAGCTTAATTACTACCTTAGATTTGTGTTTCCAATGGAGGAGTGTTGTTACCTATGCTCCAATGGTGTTTTCTAGCTTAGGAGAAGCAAGGTAGATGAAGAGGAATGGCCACCTTGCTCACCTACCATGGCCGACCTCCACCCCCCTTTTATACTTGATTTTTATCCTTATCTTACTATTTGTAATTATGACTTCTAGAATTGTCCATAGCCATAGATTTGTGTTAGGTGACAAAAACCAATCCTAACCACTCATGCCAAACCGCCATTGAATGGATAAGGAGGGGGCAAGTTGATTTTGCAATCATTGGCAAATAGTAAGGAGGTGTGAATAGTAAGGAGGTGTGAATAGTAATCGAGATATTTTTCTCCTCCTTCCTTGATATTTCGGCCCCATCTTAGGCCATGTTTGGCTTGAGCTTTTTATGGGAATTAAGACTATATGTGTAGGTATGTTAATACTAGTGGGTTATCAGGTTTAAGGAATTTCCTCGGGTCACTTTTGAGCTCTCCTTAAGCCCCGTTTGCCCAGAACCACTAAATACTGAAAAATGTAACTAGATTGTCTTATATTAAGAGAAGAAAGATATGATTGTTTCTTTCCTCAAAACACTCTCCAAAGTATCTAACACACTTCCTAAGGTTGATACCCACTCTCAGTTCCTGAGGAATTCAGTAATTTTCAGGAATTTCAGAAATCCTGCGAAACTAAGGTTTACCGGGTGATACTCCGGGAACTAAAGTTCCTAATGTTCACCAAGCACCTCCAACTAATTATAACCTTCTCCATCTTTAGAAATTAGGGTTTCCTAAGGTTTACAATTAAATAAGACCTTAATCACAGCTTAAGAAATTTGGGGTATTACATCCTCCCCCCGTTAGACAACTGAAATAACAACATTAACTTGTATTATACATGCGTCAGTCTTCTGTTTACAAAGGTCCCCTAACACTATCACCGGGGGTTACCGCCACACTTACTAACCACTAGTAAGTGTAAGGCTATTACCACCACCACCCCTACGCTAGCTATCTTACAACGCTGTTACTATCAAAAGAGTGACACAACCAACCCGTCACTTTACACCTTAGTACCAAAAGACCCCTTCCAGCCAACTACTATGTTAGCTCCTACTCCTATTTTACACCAAAAGTAAAGGGGTATCAAAAGGCTATTACATCGCTAGCATCTAACTAGGGATCACTTGCATATACTCGTACACTGTGGAAACATCATGAGTGATGGACTGACTGGTGCCATTTTCCGGGTGCCTAAAACCTTGTATCTTCTTGTTCCACTCCTCATAAATTATCTCGGTGACCCCAGGCTGTAAACTTCTACGATAGGTGACAAACATGAAAATATAGAAAGTATCGGTGGACTCGTCCTCGGTGCAGAGAAGGTGTCCATCCCAGTTACCCTGAATTCACAGAATACATATACACAGGAAAACACAACCAAATAAAATCAGTAAAAACTGAGTAACACTACCACACCCCGTAAAAACTTATTTTCTCTTTAAAACCTTTGTTCCCAGCAAATATTAACAAATATAACAAATCAGAATAGATCACACACATTTACCTGTACCAAGAATTATCATGAGATAATCAATATCAAATACAAGATATTTCCAAATGAAGTCCACCACCACCACCACCCACCCTATGTCCTTAAGTGTGCACACCCCCCTATTGAAAACTTCTGTCCAATAGGAGTAGATCATAGTGGCAGCTCCAATTTCATTAGTAGGAGCTTATATTATTGCCGGAACGTCGGCTTGGCCTTAAAGGCTCTCACAAGAGGCATAGCCTTAGGATAACCATGATATCAACATCACACAATACTTTCCACCACCACCACAAGAGGTTATCCTTAAACACATTTGCAAACCATGAGTAAGATATCATAACCAAGCTTTACACAAGTAGTAATTCACACATCAAGCTCACCACTTGTAAAATAACCTTAATAACATCACAACAATACCATTAAAGCTCCAATAAATCAGAGAATCAAACAATCTCCAAGAAACCACCTTAGAAAGCTTAAATTCTTATTTTTAGCCAAAATCACTATTCACCAACTTAAACAACTTCCCAAAGGATTCTCGGCCTAAAATTTTAACCATGATCCAATATCAACAACACAAGTATCTCCTCATAATTTCAGCTCAAGATCAATTCGGAAACCCATTCAAACATTCGGAAAGGCTTAAAGCACATTTTCTCATTTTTAGCTTCCTTACCTTGTCTAACCGACTTAAATTTCTCCATTCGACTTGATTTTTCCACCATAACCATATATTCACTATTCAAGACTACCCTCAAAATTTTAGCTCAAACCCATGTCGGAAACCCATCCAAACAATTTCTAAAGCTTAAAGCTCATTTTTCTTCATTTTCAAAGTTCTTTAGTGTTTCCCTACTTCCCAACCTTATTTCGACTTTATTTTCTAGGATGTTCACTAACTATTCATCCCTAGTTTACTGTAGAAATTTTAAGAAAATAAGAGATAGGATTCGTAGATAACAAAACAGAATGACTTAAGAAGGAAAATAAGCTTAAAGGGTGAAAGTGATGTGCATAGATGTTACCTGTCCTCTCCTAGCCATTTTGGAGCTTTTCTACCTTGATTATAAGTTGCTTGAGCTCAAAATCTCCAACAACCAAGTCGCCCTCCTTGGATTTTGGCTTCCACTCCTTAAACTTGCCTTTTTCCTTGATTTTAGCTTAATTACTACCTTAGATTTGTGTTTCCAATGGAGGAGTGTTGTTACCTATGCTCCAATGGTGTTTTCTAGCTTAGGAGAAGCAAGGTAGATGAAGAGGAATGGCCACCTTGCTCACCTACCATGGCCGACCTCCACCCCCCTTTTATACTTGATTTTTATCCTTATCTTACTATTTGTAATTATGACTTCTAGAATTGTCCATAGCCATAGATTTGTGTTAGGTGACAAAAACCAATCCTAACCACTCATGCCAAACCGCCATTGAATGGATAAGGAGGGGGCAAGTTGATTTTGCAATCATTGGCAAATAGTAAGGAGGTGTGAATAGTAAGGAGGTGTGAATAGTAATCGAGATATTTTTCTCCTCCTTCCTTGATATTTTCGGCCCCATCTTAGGCCATGTTTGGCTTGAGCTTTTTATGGGAATTAAGACTATATGTGTAGGTATGTTAATACTAGTGTGGGTTATCAGGTTTAAGGAATTTCCTCGGGTCACTTTTGAGCTCTCCTTAAGCCCCGTTTGCCCAGAACCACTAAATACTGAAAAATGTAACTAGATTGTCTTATATTAAGAGAAGAAAGATATGATTGTTTCTTTCCTCAAAACACTCTCCAAAGTATCTAACACACTTCCTAAGGTTGATACCCACTCTCAGTTCCTGAGGAATTCAGTAATTTTCAGGAATTTCAGAAATCCTGCGAAACTAAGGTTTACCGGGTGATACTCCGGGAACTAAAGTTCCTAATGTTCACCAAGCACCTCCAACTAATTATAACCTTCTCCATCTTTAGAAATTAGGGTTTCCTAAGGTTTACAATTAAATAAGACCTTAATCACAGCTTAAGAAATTTGGGGTATTACATCCTCCCCCCGTTAGACAACTGAAATAACAACATTAACTTGTATTATACATGCGTCAGTCTTCTGTTTACAAAGGTCCCCTAACACTATCACCGGGGGTTACCGCCACACTTACTAACCACTAGTAAGTGTAAGGCTATTACCACCACCACCCCTACGCTAGCTATCTTACAACGCTGTTACTATCAAAAGAGTGACACAACCAACCCGTCACTTTACACCTTAGTACCAAAAGACCCCTTCCAGCCAACTACTATGTTAGCTCCTACTCCTATTTTACACCAAAAGTAAAGGGGTATCAAAAGGCTATTACATCGCTAGCATCTAACTAGGGATCACTTGCATATACTCGTACACTGTGGAAACATCATGAGTGATGGACTGACTGGTGCCATTTTCCGGGTGCCTAAAACCTTGTATCTTCTTGTTCCACTCCTCATAAATTATCTCGGTGACCCCAGGCTGTAAACTTCTACGATAGGTGACAAACATGAAAATATAGAAAGTATCGGTGGACTCGTCCTCGGTGCAGAGAAGGTGTCCATCCCAGTTACCCTGAATTCACAGAATACATATACACAGGAAAACACAACCAAATAAAATCAGTAAAAACTGAGTAACACTACCACACCCCGTAAAAACTTATTTTCTCTTTAAAACCTTTGTTCCCAGCAAATATTAACAAATATAACAAATCAGAATAGATCACACACCATTTACCTGTACCAAGAATTATCATGAGATAATCAATATCAAATACAAGATATTTCCAAATGAAGTCCACCACCACCACCACCCACCCTATGTCCTTAAGTGTGCACACCCCCCTATTGAAAACTTCTGTCCAATAGGAGTAGATCATAGTGGCAGCTCCAATTTCATTAGTAGGAGCTTATATTATTGCCGGAACGTCGGCTTGGCCTTAAAGGCTCTCACAAGAGGCATAGCCTTAGGATAACCATGATATCAACATCACACAATACTTTCCACCACCACCACAAGAGGTTATCCTTAAACACATTTGCAAACCATGAGTAAGATATCATAACCAAGCTTTACACAAGTAGTAATTCACACATCAAGCTCACCACTTGTAAAATAACCTTAATAACATCACAACAATACCATTAAAGCTCCAATAAATCAGAGAATCAAACAATCTCCAAGAAACCACCTTAGAAAGCTTAAATTCTTATTTTTAGCCAAAATCACTATTCACCAACTTAAACAACTTCCCAAAGGATTCTCGGCCTAAAATTTTAACCATGATCCAATAACAACACAAGTATCTCCTCATAATTTCAGCTCAAGATCAATTCGGAAACCCATTCAAACATTCGGAAAGGCTTAAAGCACATTTTCTTCTCATTTTTAGCTTCCTTACCTTGTCTAACCGACTTAAATTTCTCCATTCGACTTGATTTTTCCACCATAACCATATATTCACTATTCAAGACTACCCTCAAAATTAGCTCAAACCCATGTCGGAAACCCATCCAAACAATTTCTAAAGCTTAAAGCTCATTTTTCTTCATTTTCAAAGTTCTTTAGTGTTCCCTACTTCCCAACCTTATTTCGACTTTATTTTCTAGGATGTTCACTAACTATTCATCCCTAGTTTCTGTAGAAATTTTAAGAAAATAAGAGATAGGATTCGTAGATAACAAAACAGAATGACTTAAGAAGGAAAATAAGCTTAAAGGGTGAAAGTCATGTGCATAGATGTTACCTGTCCTCTCCTAGCCATTTTGGAGCTTTTCTACCTTGATTATAAGTTTCTTGAGCTCAAAATCTCCAACAACCAAGTCGCCCTCCTTGGATTTTGGCTTCCACTCCTTAAACTTGCCTTTTTCCTTGATTTTAGCTTAATTACTACCTTTAGATTTGTGTTTCCAATGGAGGAGTGTTGTTACCTATGCTCCAATGGTGTTTTCTAGCTTAGGAGAAGCAAGGTAGATGAAGAGGAATGGCCACCTTGCTCACCTACCATGGCCGACCTCCACCCCCCTTTTATACTTGATTTTTATCCTTATCTTACTATTTGTAATTATGACTTCTAGAATTGTCCATAGCCATAGATTTGTGTTAGGTGACAAAACCAATCCTAACCACTCATGCCAAACCGCCATTGAATGGATAAGGAGGGGGCAAGTTGATTTTGCAATCATTGGCAAATAGTAAGGAGGTGTGAATAGTAAGGAGGTGTGAATAGTAACGAGATTTTTTCTCCTCCTTCCTTGATATTTTCGGCCCCATCTTAGGCCATGTTTGGCTTGAGCTTTTTGGGAATTAAGACTATATGTGTAGGTATGTTAATACTAGTGTGGGTTATCAGGTTTAAGGAATTTCCTCGGGTCACTTTTGAGCTCTCCTTAAGCCCCGTTTGCCCAGAACCACTAAATACTGAAAAATGTAACTAGATTGTCTTATATTAAGAGAAGAAAGATATGATTGTTTCTTTCCTCAAAACACTCTCCAAAGTATCTAACACACTTCCTAAGGTTGATACCCACTCTCAGTTCCTGAGGAATTCAGTAATTTTCAGGAATTTCAGAAATCCTGCGAAACTAAGGTTTACCGGGTGATACTCCGGGAACTAAAGTTCCTAATGTTCACCAAGCACCTCCAACTAATTATAACCTTCTCCATCTTTAGAAATTAGGGTTTCCTAAGGTTTACAATTAAATAAGACCTTAATCACAGCTTAAGAAATTTGGGGTATTACATCTCCTCCCCCCGTTAGACAACTGAAATAACAACATTAACTTGTATTATACATGCGTCAGTCTTCTGTTTACAAAGGTCCCCTAACACTATCACCGGGGGTTACCGCCACACTTACTAACCACTAGTAAGTGTAAGGCTATTACCACCACCACCCCTACGCTAGCTATCTTACAACGCTGTTACTATCAAAAGAGTGACACAACCAACCCGTCACTTTACACCTTAGTACCAAAAGACCCCTTCCAGCCAACTACTATGTTAGCTCCTACTCCTATTTTACACCAAAAGTAAAGGGGTATCAAAAGGCTATTACATCGCTAGCATCTAACTAGGGATCACTTGCATATACTCGTACACTGTGGAAACATCATGAGTGATGGACTGACTGGTGCCATTTTCCGGGTGCCTAAAACCTTGTATCTTCTTGTTCCACTCCTCATAAATTATCTCGGTGACCCCAGGCTGTAAACTTCTACGATAGGTGACAAACATGAAAATATAGAAAGTATCGGTGGACTCGTCCTCGGTGCAGAGAAGGTGTCCATCCCAGTTACCCTGAATTCACAGAATACATATACACAGGAAAACACAACCAAATAAAATCAGTAAAAACTGAGTAACACTACCACACCCCGTAAAAACTTATTTTCTCTTTAAAACCTTTGTTCCCAGCAAATATTAACAAATATAACAAATAAGAATAGATCACACACTATTTACCTGTACCAAGAATTATCATGAGATAATCAATATCAAATACAAGATATTTCCAAATGAAGTCCACCACCACCACCACCCACCCTATGTCCTTAAGTGTGCACACCCCCCTATTGAAAACTTCTGTCCAATAGGAGTAGATCATAGTGGCAGCTCCAATTTCATTAGTAGGAGCTTATATTATTGCCGGAATGTCGGCTTGGCCTTAAAGGCTCTCACAAGAGGCATAGCCTTAGGATAACCATGATATCAACATCACACAATACTTTCCACCACCACCACAAGAGGTTATCCTTAAACACATTTGCAAACCATGAGTAAGATATCATAACCAAGCTTTACACAAGTAGTAATTCACACATCAAGCTCACCACTTGTAAAATAACCTTAATAACATCACAAAAATACCATTAAAGCTCCAATAAATCAGAGAATCAAACAATCTCCAAGAAACCACCTTAGAAAGCTTAAATTCTTATTTTTAGCCAAAATCACTATTCACCAACTTAAACAACTTCCCAAAGGATTCTCGGCCTAAAATTTTAACCATGATCCAATATCAACAACACAAGTATCTCCTCATAATTTCAGCTCAAGATCAATTCGGAAACCCATTCAAACATTCGGAATGGCTTAAAGCACATTTTCTCATTTTTAGCTTCCTTACCTTGTCTAACCGACTTAAATTTCTCCATTCGACTTGATTTTTCCACCATAACCATATATTCACTATTCAAGACTACCCTCATTTTAGCTCAAACCCATGTCGGAAACCCATCCAAACAATTTCTAAAGCTTAAAGCTCATTTTTCTTCATTTTCAAAGTTCTTTAGTGTTTCCCTACTTCCCAACCTTATTTCGACTTTATTTTCTAGGATGTTCACTAACTATTCATCCCTAGTTTACTGTAGAAATTTTAAGAAAATAAGATAGGATTCGTAGATAACAAAACAGAATGACTTAAGAAGGAAAATAAGCTTAAAGGGTGAAAGTGATGTGCATAGATGTTACCTGTCCCTCCTAGCCATTTTGGAGCTTTTCTACCTTGATTATAAGTTGCTTGAGCTCAAAATCTCCAACAACCAAGTCGCCCTCCTTGGATTTTGGTTCCACTCCTTAAACTTGCCTTTTTCCTTGATTTTAGCTTAATTACTACCTTAGATTTGTGTTTCCAATGGAGGAGTGTTGTTACCTATGCTCCAATGGTGTTTTCTAGCTTAGGAGAAGCAAGGTAGATGAAGAGGAATGGCCACCTTGCTCACCTACCATGGCCGACCTCCACCCCCCTTTTATACTTGATTTTTATCCTTATCTTACTATTTGTAATTATGACTTCTAGAATTGTCCATAGCCATAGATTTGTGTTAGGTGACAAAAACCAATCCTAACCACTCATGCCAAACCGCCATTGAATGGATAAGGAGGGGGCAAGTTGATTTTGCAATCATTGGCAAATAGTAAGGAGGTGTGAATAGTAAGGAGGTGTGAATAGTAACCGAGATATTTTTCTCCTCCTTCCTTGATATTTTCGGCCCCATCTTAGGCCATGTTTGGCTTGAGCTTTTTATGGGAATTAAGACTATATGTGTAGGTATGTTAATACTAGTGTGGGTTATCAGGTTTAAGGAATTTCCTCGGGTCACTTTTGAGCTCTCCTTAAGCCCCGTTTGCCCAGAACCACTAAATACTGAAAAATGTAACTAGATTGTCTTATATTAAGAGAAGAAAGATATGATTGTTTCTTTCCTCAAAACACTCTCCAAAGTATCTAACACACTTCCTAAGGTTGATACCCACTCTCAGTTCCTGAGGAATTCAGTAATTTTCAGGAATTTCAGAAATCCTGCGAAACTAAGGTTTACCGGGTGATACTCCGGGAACTAAAGTTCCTAATGTTCACCAAGCACCTCCAACTAATTATAACCTTCTCCATCTTTAGAAATTAGGGTTTCCTAAGGTTTACAATTAAATAAGACCTTAATCACAGCTTAAGAAAATTTGGGGTATTACATCCTCCCCCCGTTAGACAACTGAAATAACAACATTAACTTGTATTATACATGCGTCAGTCTTCTGTTTACAAAGGTCCCCTAACACTATCACCGGGGGTTACCGCCACACTTACTAACCACTAGTAAGTGTAAGGCTATTACCACCACCACCCCTACGCTAGCTATCTTACAACGCTGTTACTATCAAAAGTGACACAACCAACCCGTCACTTTACACCTTAGTACCAAAAGACCCCTTCCAGCCAACTACTATGTTAGCTCCTACTCCTATTTTACACCAAAAGTAAAGGGGTATCAAAAGGCTATTACATCGCTAGCATCTAACTAGGGATCACTTGCATATACTCGTACACTGTGGAAACATCATGAGTGATGGACTGACTGGTGCCATTTTCCGGGTGCCTAAAACCTTGTATCTTCTTGTTCCACTCCTCATAAATTATCTCGGTGACCCCAGGCTGTAAACTTCTAATAGGTGACAAACATGAAAATAGAAAAGTATCGGTGGACTCGTCCTCGGTGCAGAGAAGGTGTCCATCCCAGTTACCCTGAATTCACAGAATACATATACACAGGAAAACACAACCAAATAAAATCAGTAAAAACTGAGTAACACTACCACACCCCGTAAAAACTTATTTTCTCTTTAAAACCTTTGTTCCCAGCAAATATTAACAAATATAACAAATCAGAATAGATCACACACCATTTACCTGTACCAAGAATTATCATGAGATAATCAATATCAAATACAAGATATTTCCAAATGAAGTCCACCACCACCACCACCCACCCTATGTCCTTAAGTGTGCACACCCCCCTATTGAAAACTTCTGTCCAATAGGAGTAGATCATAGTGGCAGCTCCAATTTCATTAGTAGGAGCTTATATTGTTGCCGGAACGTCGGCTTGGCCTTAAAGGCTCTCACAAGAGGCATAGCCTTAGGATAACCATGATATCAACATCACACATACTTTCCACCACCACCACAAGAGGTTATCCTTAAACACATTTGCAAACCATGAGTAAGATATCATAACCAAGCTTTACACAAGTAGTAATTCACACATCAAGCTCACCACTTGTAAAATAACCTTAATAACATCACAACAATACCATTAAAGCTCCAATAAATCAGAGAATCAAACAATCTCCAAGAAACCACCTTAGAAAGCTTAAATTCTTATTTTTAGCCAAAATCACTATTCACCAACTTAAACAACTTCCCAAAGGATTCTCGGCCTAAATTTTAACCATGATCCAATATCAACAACAAAGTATCTCCTCAAATTTCAGCTCAAGATCAATTCGGAAACCCATTCAAACATTCGGAAAGGCTTAAAGCACATTTTCTCATTTTTAGCTTCCTTACCTTGTCTAACCGACTTAAATTTCTCCATTCGACTTGATTTTTCCACCATAACCATATATTCACTATTCAAGACTACCCTCAAATTTTAGCTCAAACCCATGTCGGAAACCCATCCAAACAATTTCTAAAGCTTAAAGCTCATTTTTCTTCATTTTCAAAGTTCTTTAGTGTTTCCCTACTTCCCAACCTTATTTCGACTTTATTTTCTAGGATGTTCACTAACTATTCATCCCTAGTTTACTGTATAAATTTTAAGAAAATAAGAGATAGGATTCGTAGATAACAAAACAGAATGACTTAAGAAGGAAAATAAGCTTAAAGGGTGAAAGTGATGTGCATAGATGTTACCTGTCCTCTCCTAGCCATTTTGGAGCTTTTCTACCTTGATTATAAGTTGCTTGAGCTCAAAATCTCCAACAACCAAGTCGCCCTCTGTAACACCCCATCCAACATTAACATACTTACAACAAACTGCAGCGGAAGAACGACCTCATCACATTACTTAACTTGTTGGTGTTACACGCCGTTAGCCACCCACGTGGCTAACAAGGCTAATACATACACAATGTACCGGTCTGATGGGCTAAATTCCCGAGCAACTATACATTAGTATCCCTTTCCATTAACAACAACAACAACATACACCTTATCAACTATACCGAGTATTTATAAACTGGTGCCGACAACAATATCGGTCTTACTACACCTATTGTATATACACACTTAAATAAATACCCATGTACAATGACTACCCGTCCTACTCTCGAACGGCTTCCAGCACTTCGTACCTGAAATAGGAAAAGAGAGAAAGGGGTGGCCCCAAGGGGCTCAGCACCTTTGCTGGTATGGTAATCCCGCAGCCCACATGCTACCGGGCCACGCACAACTACTTGTCGTCTTAACATGCGGTTGATTATATTTACATCATACATGTAACAGTAAACACACATCTCATAACATTCGCCTCAACGGGCTCAACAACGGATAATATATCCTTACTTAATGAGTCACTCGTGGTATAAATCATCCCTAGAGTGTTCCTCCTCTGATGGAGCTACTTCCTAACGACACTTACCCTCAAATCGGGTTATCCTTAAACGTCTCTTATCACAACTTGGAATCATTTCCATGATCCACACACTTCACATCTTACAACATTAACATACACTACGTAACAACACTTTGCACGTTTCCATGTGCACAACATAACACCGCAATAAATATTGCATCACAACAAACACATAACACAACGGGAATGGTTCTCTTAGGAACCGACCCAAACATCACCAATACACTGGTGAGCCTAGAGATTGTTGCCAGTCTCATGATAAGCTCGTTACATAACTCGTTACCGTCTCGTTAAATGAACGGTTAACTTAACACAAGGTGTCTCGGATATAGTGATCCAAGCAACCGAAAACAAAACATAACAATAGTATGCCCTGTGGCCCGACGTGAGTCAGTAATAGCCTTGGTTAAGCTAAAGGGAAGGTTGGGAACCAAATTGGGAAAAACAACCATAACATACAGAGAGGATCGACCTGATATGACAACGACCCCCATACTCACACGCGTGGCCGGAACAGACCGGACTCCTCATTCCCCCCGTTAGCACTTATTAGAAGTTCATCTTTGAACTTTATTAAACAATCACAAACATTGAGTTAAGTCTTGTCAGACATACACAAGGGAAAAGAGAGTCATACATTCACATACAAACACCACGCACGAACATTACGTATCCAACTCACGCATAGCCGTGGTTAGAACGTTCCTTAGGTCGGAAACGTTATTACCGGATACCGTTCTCTTACGTTTACCTAATAGTGGTTAACTAGCCCTTCAAGCGCATTAGAGGTTACCGGTATCGGCACGTAAACATACAATAACAATAATGACTGTAAACTCGTTTCATGATTTATATCATAACGTGGCAAACATACAGAAAAACACATTGGCATACAAGCCGGTGTAATCCGGTAGGACGCAGGTTGCAAGAAAACCATACCTGTCACCGGAGTCCACTTATCCTGTCCATT
This sequence comes from Limonium bicolor, assembly GCA_023374045.1. Classification (NCBI taxonomy): domain Eukaryota; kingdom Viridiplantae; phylum Streptophyta; class Magnoliopsida; order Caryophyllales; family Plumbaginaceae; genus Limonium; species Limonium bicolor. The sequence continues at coordinate 438,022,440 of CM041777.1, forward strand.
TATGTTCCTCGAGCAATCCTCGAACAACTGTTAACATCACATTTGTTTTCATTAACATCGGGGTTTGCTTGATTATTTAATGTCAATGCTTACTTTTTCCCCGTTAACTTAGTTACATAACTTAACATTTTTAACTTGTTTACTCTCACATTTTAATACAACTTTTAACCCACTTAGGTGTCACTAAAACTCACCTGACATGTCCTTACCATCCTTATAACATCATTACCTACCAATCCCCATCATCACATACCATTTCATAACCTTAACCATGTTTTTGGTCCGACCGACCCACCGACCGACCCACAGCTGGGTCGGTCCATTACAGACCCCTTTTACTTCCTTACAAACATGCCCGTCCGACCCACGTCCGACCCACCATTCTGGGTCGGTCCATGTGCGAACATTTTCCTTCCTTTGAAAACTGACCGACCGACCCATGTCCGACCCACCCTTTTGGGTCGGACCATCACCGAACATTTTCCCAACATTTTACAGAGGCTCGACCGACCCACAAACTGGGTCGGCCCCTGGGTCGGTCGCCTTCTAAACTTACCAAAACTTTGCCAATCTTCACCAAACTTCTCCTAAGGCCTCTTAATGTGTTCTAACATCATTTGGTAACCTTACATCCACATACAACATCCATGAAACTCATTTTCTAACTCCTTAAGCCTTTACTTATTCCTTGTAAAATTCCTTAACACTTTCAACATTTGTACTAGGTTCCTAAATGGTGCTTCTCACCTATTATAACTACTATCCCAAAACACTTTCTCCTCATCTTAACATCATCTCTTAATCATCATTTTCTTACTAACTAAATCTCCTTTTTACATCATACCAAACATCACTTATTCCTTGAATATCAACATTACCTAAACCTTAAACAAACTCCTCCAAGACTTAAACACATCCACTAAACACACATTGAATTCCTAGAACTTCCAAGACAACACCTAAATCCTTGCATCACTCCAAATCACTTTGATACATGTTTTCTTCTCAAGTAATCATTCATTCACCTTTGCCTCTCCCTAGTTCACCAAAACTCACTTTAAACACTTAGAACTTCTTACACATTTCCCAAATTTGGCCATAGCTTCTCTTGTATATACTCACATCCAAACACTTAGGTTTTTACCTTATTTCACTCAAGGACACCTAAAATCCATCAAACACATTTTATACACAAACTTCACACATTAAGCACTACATCACAATATAGTGCATAACTTAAATTGCTTGGCACTTAGGCCCCTAAATGCATGGCTCTTAGGCCCTTAAATTGCATAAACCTTAAACACTGAATTTCCCACATAATAATGCCTTTGACCTGCAAATACACCCAACAATACATATTCCTTTAAATAAACTCCTTGAGAGCATTTTACTAGCTCATTTGCCATTGGCTCCTTAGGTATTTTATCAAGCAAATCAAGCTCATTTTCCTAAGGCATTTAAACTACATTGAGATAGTTTGTTTACCTTTTTCCTCACAAATTTCTTTCTTGTTTCCTTGTAAAACCGGTGGGGTACTTGATTCCTTGTCAAGTTCTATACATTGTACAAACAACATAATGAGTATTCAAGCTTTAAGCTTCATCTCTGTAAACCCTAGTTACATATATTGTTTTAACACATTAAGGTAATTGTTTTACCTTGGAATTAGAAGAGAGCTTGAATATATATCAAGAGAGGACTCCTCCTAGCCCTTGGAAGATTCAAATGAAGCTAAACAAGACAAGAGAAGACACCATTACAAGGTGCATCATCGGTTATGACAAAACATGAAGGAAATGTCTTTTCTTTGAGTTTCCTTACCTTGAAGCAAAGGAGAACAAGAATATGTGAAAAGGTGAGCTAAGCTCCATTAATGGTGATTCTCCATGGCACCAAAATTGAGCTCTTGAAGATTTGAAAAGGTAGAATAGAGCTTGGCTTAACTAAGAGAATGGTGGTGTTTGTTTTTGATTTGGTTAAGTGAGCAAGATTTTACAAGTGGTCCAAGATGGACTTCCATGGTGGTGTTGGTGTATCACCGAGAGAGAACAAGAAGAAGAGAGAGAGAAGGAGAATGGGATCGTGTGAAATGAGAAGGCAAATGAGAGAATGAGGTTTGCTTTTGCTTTTAGAAGATATTTGTACTAAAGTGAAAAGTAACTCTTGCTTTATCATTTAGTTAACTCATTTATTTGTGTAGGTGTGGTGAGTCACTAAGGAAAACCGGCCCCAAATAGTTAAAAGGGTGTTTTGGTCTTTGTTGACCAACTTAATCACTTATAACATTATATGTTACAAACTTTATAAAAATCACTATTCACCAATAACAAGGCACATAGAAGTGAAATTTTTGATTTCCCACTAATATGGCCACCCAAATGTGATACTATAGTACACATGTTAGTTAGAGAGTAATGATGGACATTTAGCCATTCAAAACTCATTTACAAGACAATTTTTCAAAAACGTGCTTTAAGACTTCTTAAAGCACATTTTGCGTTTTAACTTGTTTTCAAGCTTGGTTTTCTTTGGTAATTGATTTAATATGTTCATTAACATATTTATAAAGTATAGGTATGACCATTAGGTCTTATACACATTTATCCCAAGCTTAGAGCACATTTTTGCTCATATTAACTTTAAGGTATTACCTTGTGTTTTGTTTGGTTTCATTGTCTACCAAGTTTCCTAAGGACTTATTTAGCCTTATTAAATCATAATTAAATGTTATCAAGTCTTGGTAGGCTCTTTGGGTCCTAAACCAAGTTCACTCATAGCTTAGAGCATGGTTTTGTTGCTCAACTGTGTCTTAATGCTTTTATTGCATTTTATTATGGTTTAAATTGTTCGCTGATGTTACTATAAGGCACTTTTTAGCCTTTACTACCATAATTTGATATTTAAACCACATATCAAGGTTTGGGTATTTCAATCTACCCCCCTTAGAAGACTTCGTCCTCGAAGTTCACACTCTTCACATATCATTAGATTAGAACACAGTAATCACTTGGAAATAAACTTCCTTAAAAACCAAACACTTTCATCACAACCTCGGACTTGATGGTCCGGGCCAACCACATTCACATCCCACATAACTAACATATCCCAATGATAACCTCGGACTCTATGGTCCGGGTCTCTTAAACAACACTTACAATACATAACAACCCCTTTGACTCCTGGTCTTGGGTACATAACAACATTTGGACACATAGGTCCCTGGTAACATACAGTCTTTAGACACATAGGTCTATGTAAACACCACACATTTAGACTCTAGGCCTTGATAGTACACTTTAGGAAATCCAAGTCAAAACAACATTCATTACACTACCACACAACAACATGTCAAGCATGTATAGCAATCAAAAATACCTTGATACACTGTGATCCCGCAACACGGTCGCGATGGACACCTTCCGTCCCCTGCCTTTAGGAGAATTAAACAATCACATAAGTTTAAAATTTCTTGTGAGGTTAAGTAAGAAGACTTTAATTATGAAAAGTATCCATCAACTTTTATAAAATGCCATTAAAATCCTTTTGAAAACACACAACTCCAAGTCCAACTTAAGCTCTTTGCTTCTTTTATTAGCGTGGTTATTTGTGACCACTTATAGGGAGCTTTCAAGAATCATCCAACCTGATGTGATCAGCATCAGTTAGAACTATCCTTCCACTCCAATTTGTGTTCGGCTTCCCTTGATCACATGCAAATCAAGTTCCACTCCCACTTTCATTTTCAAGCATCAAGTAAATCACTCATTTCCAATTTTCTAATCTTTTGAATCATTCTAGTCATGATCACAACATTCTCCACAGGATAGAACTCCGTCTATCAGTTTACCTCCATTCACTTTTAATCCGTTGCCTAGGGAATCTTATTCCCACTAGGTTCTATGTCGTATCATGCCCGTTTCATGCATCCTATAAAGTATACATATATAATATATACATATTTTATCAAAATACAACACACCTGATTTTACATTTATACAACTGTCGGGGCTTTTGTTCCCCCGGGAGTTTATCTACTCCCCACACTTGTACAATCACACACACTGTTAACAAACAACACACACAATGGTATTCGCATCTTCTGTGCGCATTACCACAATTAACCATGAATGAGTGTGTATGTTTACGTAACACACACACCAATCATCAAACAAACAATAATTTTGTGCTATGCACATATGAGTCACATAACACTACGTACACTGTACGGTAATATACAACCAAGTTGTTTTGCGCTCTACCCCCCTTAAAAGGGATTACGCCCACGTAATCAATCACTAAACATTGCTTAAAATGCTCTGCCGTCGTGAGTGTTTAACTTCCACGCGTCTATTACACAACGGATTTGATTAGAGGATCTCAACCATATTGGCGGTTTAGTCCGTACCCAAGAATTCGCATTGGAGTTATAACTCATAACCGGTTTCGTCCTGGCCTGTGAGGCTTTTAGGCGTTAATAATTAGCCATCCACTCATGTTCGTTATTCACGTTGTACATTTGAATCACTGGTTCACTAGTTTCTGCTGCGAAACTCTAATAACTGTAGAGCTTAATTGCTCCCTTTTGTTATTCTTACTGTATTGTACATCCTCAATTGTACCTTCATCTTGGTAACAATGGTTTCTCAACCGACGCACGGTATCTTTTACCCTGAGCGGATTCGGTGAGTTTCACAATTTTCCATCCACTTCCATGATAATTTACTGTGTTATCAGCTATGTATTTCACACTGATTGAGTTGTTCCCTTCCGACTTACTGTCGGTTGAGATTGAGCTACTACCTAGTGTGTATGCTCCTCAGTTATTTCCAATTTTGGGGTATATTCTACCGATATTTGGCAGTTAGTGCTACTGTAGTCACTTACTGTCAATCATGTCACTTACTGTACAAGTATTTTTTTTTTATATTGGTGCGGCCTTGCATTTCCTATGCATCGGCCATTATAACATTATTGCTCCACAATTAACATGTTTCCAATTCCTAGCTATCTCATTTGTTCATAACTGCGCAAGTGCAATACCAAAACACTCAGTCATAAGAGTGCCTGGCGTAAACTCTTGACAGTAAATCCCTTATGCGATTCGCCATGGAATTCACACTGAGTTTCTTATCACATAGTACAGATCATTGGCTTATTGCCTAGTCTGTGTAACATCGCTTACCTTATATATCCACTGAGTTTAACTCCTAACTGGTCTTATCTGTTACATTATCGCTTAACAACGTTTGTACAGCGGTCGCTTATTGCGCACCGTGCTCTTACTCCCTGTATAACATCAGCTTATATCGTATCTACTGTCACCTCAACTTCCACACATAAATTTACATTATTCATATTATGGTTCATCCCTCATTTGGATGACCACTGAATGCTCCTTGAGCATCGATCATTCGAGTCACAAGCCGGCATTATTCAGCCGTTTTTCACTTTATACACACATGCTATCAAGCGCTCACCTAACTGCTCTTTTTCAGTAATAACGTCGTCCATCTTAACATATTTCCTTGAACTTGATTCACATAACTACCGCTCCTGCGGTGTCACAATATCGAGAGTATCCCCCTCTTAATGGCAGTGGTTCGTTACCACTTTATCCACTTATACAACATAAACTTCTACCATCAATCGAATTTATAAAACTATCTTACTTATGGCTTATTAGCCTTGTTGCCTTGAGCTTGGCTCATTGTAGGCTGTCCACACATATACTTCTCTGTACTACATTACTGGTTTAGATATTATACTGAGCTCCATGACAAGGTCGTTGCATCACGTTTCCTTTCATGGGGATGCCCCTTGGGTTTCAGTCCGTCTCCTGACAATTTAATGTAAACTGTGTGTTAGTTCAACCCTTGTGCTTCTGTCATGCATTTCATTCAAACAATTGTTGATGTGAACACCCTTCAAGATTGCTCCTGGGTTGTTGTTAAGTTATGCCTTTACATTTGGCTCACACTTATTGGTACAGTTCCGTTAGCTACGCCTTTCGCGTTCTTTACTTTTACTTATCTTCTTTGAAGATTAATTTCCTGGTAGTGTAGGTACTCATTCTGGGAATTTCATCCCGTTCATTGCACATAATGTGTCCACATTAGGCATCTGCCTAGCCATGTACAGGCTGGGGTCACCATTCCAGCTAACATGTTTATCCTCGGATCCTTAAGACTATATGATGTCTTTATATTACAGTTAGTGCACTTCGCACCTCCTGACTCTTAAACGTTCCTTGGAAAGGAGTTCACCAATCCTTTTAGTCTTGCTAATTTAACTGAATTCCTTAACTTCAACTATTCTCTGTAATCCTTAGCTCTTGTTTGACTTATACTGCTGACCGTAGACGGAGTCGACTCTTCCCGTGTTTCGGACTCTACTCGTATACATATATGGGGTATCATACTGATACATTACTACTTCCCAACTAACCATAAGTAGGTCTGTCAGGCCCACATGCTCCTATCGGAGTGCGGTCGTCCCACAAACACAGTTGGTACACTTGTAGTGTCCGTCACACGCCTAGTGAAGTATTCTGTTGTCAACTCCCTTATATTGTCCCGTGACAATATTCATTCCCTGCTTCCTTCCGAACTAATCGAGGGAAAGTTTATCCATTGCTGTATCTTATCAACTGCTCTTGGTTTCACTGGATTGGTTTAAAAGAAGGTTGGAAAGAAGTGTTGGTTTGAAAGAAAATCTGGTTTTGAAAAGAAAGGGTTTGAATAAATCTGGGTTGAAAGAAAAGTTTTCATGGTTTCACAACATCTTCTTACCTTAACCAAGTCTGCTTCTGCTGACTGGTGTACTTACAATTACAGAGGTTAGGCTAACAGAACAGGCCTTCCACTGTTATGACAATCACTTTTAAGTTTATTGTACTTTTCCAAGTACTTCGTAGTGGTTATAAATTTCCCGAACAGCCCTATTATAGCAGCACTTGCTATAGCAAGTGCGCCATGCTAACTGGCAATCGGTTTAACACATACCGGTTGTGGTATTGTTTTTATCCGCACTGTCATTAGTGGCCTTATTGGCCCTCACTGATCTTACTGTCTTGATAATAACTTGTCTCGGCACTTCTCACTCTATTCACATGACGATCATCAACTAGGGTGTTTCCCATTCTGGGAGACCCCTTTGTCTTAGTACTGTATCCTCCTTATAGCCGTTCCACGCACTTGTCGTGGTTACTGAGACTTGTCTCTTGTTTGGGCACTAACGTTGTAGTTCCTTTGTCGGTTGGTATACCGTTGGTGTTTTATTTATCAACTGTGGTTCCGTAGACACTTGTCTCGGGTGTTATTAATCCATTTCTTGCCCGTTGCACGGTAGGTCGTTGCAAGCTGGTTATTCTCGACTGCTCTGCATGTCGACCCAGGTTGCTGGAAATTCTATTCTCCAATACACAAGATCCTTCATTCTTGCTATGAAATGCGGTTAACATTTTCAGATGGAGACCGTCTCCGGGATTCCCAGTTTTCGGGATCTACCGTATGACAGGTTCTCCGTACCCTAAGGTATTTAATAACAGCCAGATCGGGTATCCCCGAGTAAGAGGACTTCCATCTCCCTGGCGTTGTTTCCCCAAGTTATATACAGGGAATGGAGGGTGGGATGGATATTGTAGGTTTCCAGTAGCCACTGGTAGTTCCTAACTAGCGTATCTCTCACGCTATCACTCAACCCTTAACCCAAAGTACTAAAATCCTAACTCGGTACTTCCTAAGCTCGGTAATTCAGTCATCAGAGCGATACTTCGCTCTGATACCACTTTTTGTAACACCCCATCCACATTAACATACTTACAACAAACTGCAGCGGAAGAACGACCTCATCACATTACTTAACTGTTGGTGTTACACGCCGTTAGCCACCCACGTGGCTAACAAGGCTAATACATACACAATGTACCGGTCTGATGGGCTAAATTCCCGAGCAACTATACATTAGTATCCCTTTCCATTAACAACAACACACAACATACACCTTATCAACTATACCGAGTATTTATAAACTGGTGCCGACAACAATATCGGTCTTACTACACCTATTGTATATACACACTTAAATAAATACCCATGTACAATGACTACCCGTCCTACTCTCGAACGGCTTCCAGCACTTCGTACCTGAAATAGGAAAAGAAGAGAAAGGGGTGGCCCCAAGGGGCTCAGCACCTTTGCTGGTATGGTAATCCCGCAGCCCACATGCTACCGGGCCACGCACAACTACTTGTCGTCTTAACATGCGGTTGATTATATTTACATCATACATGTAACAGTAACACACATCTCATAACATTCGCCTCAACGGGCTCAACAACGGATAATATATCCTTACTTAATGAGTCACTCGTGGTATAAATCATCCCTAGAGTGTTCCTCCTCTGATGGAGCTACTTCCTTAATAGACGACACTTACCCTCAAATCGGGTTATCCTTAAACGTCTCTTATCACAAACTTGGAATCATTTCCATGATCCACACACTTCACATCTTACAACATTAACATACACTACGTAACAACAACTTTGCACGTTTCCATGTGCACACATAACACCGCATAAATATTGCATCACAACAAAACCCATAACACAACGGGAATGGTTCTCTTAGGACCGACCCAAACACACAATACACTGGTGAGCCTAGAGATTGTTGCCAGTCTCATGATAGCTCGTTACATAACTCGTTACCGTCTCGTTAAATGAACGGTTAACTTAACACAAGGTGTCTCGGATATAGTGATCCAAGCACACCGAAACAAACATAACAATAGTATGCCCCTGTGGCCCGACGTGAGTCAGTAATAGCCTTGGTTAAGCTAAAGGGAAGGTTGGGAACCAAATTGAAAACAACCATAACATACAGAGAGGATCGAACCTGATATGACAACGACCCCCATACTCACGCGCGCGTGGCCGGAACAGACCGGACTCCTCATTCCCCCCGTTAGCACTTATTAGAAGTTCATCTTTGAACTTTATTAAACAATCACAAACATTGAGTTAAGTCTTGTCAGACATACACAAGGGAAAAGAGAGTCATACATTCACATACAAACACCACTCACGAACATTACGTATCCAACTCACGCATAGCCGTGTTAGAACGTTCCTTAGGTCGGAAACGTTATTACCGGATACCGTTCTCTTACGTTTACCTAATAGTGGTTAACTAGCCCTTCAAGCGCATTAGAGGTTACCGGTATCGGCACGTAAACATACAATAACAATAATGACTGTAAACTCGTTTCATGATTTATATCATAACGTGGCAAACATACAGAAAAACACATTGGCATACAAGCCGGTGTAATCCGGTAGGACGCAGGTTGCAAGAAAACCATACCTGTCACCGGAGTCCACTTATCCTGTCCATTTATGTTCCTCGAGCAATCCTCGAACAACTGTTAACATCACATTTGTTTTCATTAACATCGGGGTTTGCTTGATTATTTAATGTCAATGCTTACTTTTTCCCCGTTAACTTAGTTACATAACTTAACATTTTAACTTGTTTTACTCTCACATTTTAATACAACTTTTAACCCACTTAGGTGTCACTAAAACTCACCTGACATGTCCTTACCATCCTTATAACATCATTACCTACCAATCCCCATCATCACATACCATTCATAACCTTAAACCATGTTTTTGGTCCGACCGACCCACCGACCGACCCACAGCTGGGTCGGTCCATTACAGACCCCTTTTACTTCCTTACAAACATGCCCGTCCGACCCACGTCCGACCCACCATTCTGGGTCGGTCCATGTGCGAACATTTTCCTTCCTTTGAAAACTGACCGACCGACCCATGTCCGACCCACCCTTTTGGGTCGGACCATCACCGAACATTTTCCCAACATTTTACAGAGGCTCGACCGACCCACAAACTGGGTCGGCCCCTGGGTCGGTCGCCTTCTAAACTTACCAAAACTTTGCCAATCTTCACCAAACTTCTCCTAAGGCCTCTTAATGTGTTCTAACATCATTTGGTAACCTTACATCCACATACAACATCCATGAAACTCATTTTCTAACTCCTTAAGCCTTTACTTATTTCCTTGTAAAATTCCTTAACACTTTCAACATTTGTACTAGGTTCCTAAATGGTGCTTCTCACCTATTATAACTACTATCCCAAAACACTTTCTCCTCATCTTAACATCATCTCTTAATCATCATTTTCTTACTAACTAAATCTCCTTTTTACATCATACCAAACACCACTTATTCCTTGAATATCAACATTACCTAACCTTAAACAAACTCCTCCAAGACTTAAACACATCCACTAAACACACATTGAATTCCTAGAACTTCCAAGACAACACCTAAATCCTTGCATCACTCCAAATCACTTTGATACATGTTTTCTTCTCAAGTAATCATTCATTCACCTTTGCCTCTCCCTAGTTCACCAAAACTCACTTTAAACACTTAGAACTTCTTACACATTTCCCAAATTTGGCCATAGCTTCTCTTGTATATACTCACATCCAACACTTAGGTTTTTACCTTATTTCACTCAAGGACACCTAAAATCCATCAAACACATTTTATACACAAACTTCACACATTAAGCACTACATCACAATATAGTGCATAACTTAAATTGCTTGGCACTTAGGCCCCTAAATGCATGGCTCTTAGGCCCTTAAATTGCATAAACCTTAAACACTGAATTTCCCACATAATAATGCCTTTGACCTGCAAATACACCCAACAATACATATTCCTTTAAATAAACTCCTTGAGAGCATTTTACTAGCTCATTTGCCATTGGCTCCTTAGGTATTTTATCAAGCAAATCAAGCTCATTTTCCTAAGGCATTTAAACTACATTGAGATAGTTTGTTTACCTCTTTTTCCTCACAAATTTCTTTCTTGTTTCCTTGTAAAACCGGTGGGGTACTTGATTCCTTGTCAAGTTCTATACATTGTACAAACAACATAATGAGTATTCAAGCTTTAAGCTTCATCTCATTGTAAACCCTAGTTACATATATTGTTTTAACACATTAAGGTAATTGTTTTACCTTGGAATTAGAAGAGAGCTTGAATATATATCAAGAGAGGACTCCTCCTAGCCCTTGGAAGATTCAAATGAAGCTAAACAAGACAAGAGAAGACACCATTACAAGGTGCATCATCGGTTATGACAAAACATGAAGGAAATGTCATTTTTCTTTGAGTTTCCTTACCTTGAAGCAAAGGAGAACAAGAATATGTGAAAAGGTGAGCTCAAGCTCCATTAATGGTGATTCTCCATGGCACCAAAATTGAGCTCTTGAAGATTTGAAAAGGTAGAAGTGTAGAGCTTGGCTTAACTAAGAGAATGGTGGTGTTTGTTTTTGATTTGGTTAAGTGAGCAAGATTTTACAAGTGGTCCAAGATGGACTTCCATGGTGGTGTTGGTGTATCACCGAGAGAGAACAAGAAGAAGAGAGGGAGAAGGAGAATGGGATCGTGTGAAATGAGAAGGCAAATGAGAGAATGAGGTTTGCTTTTGCTTTTAGAAGATATTTGTACTAAAGTGAAAAGTAACTCTTGCTTTATCATTTAGTTAACTCATTTATTTGTGTAGGTGTGGTGAGTCACTAAGGAAAACCGGCCCCAAATAGTTAAAAGGGTGTTTTGGTCTTTGTTGACCAACTTAATCACTTATAACATTATATGTTACAAACTAGTTATAAAAATCACTATTCACCAATAACAAGGCACATAGAAGTGAAATTTTTGATTTCCCACTAATATGGCCACCCAAATGTGATACTATATAGTACACATGTTAGTTAGAGAGTAATGATGGACATTTAGCCATTCAAAACTCATTTACAAGACAATTTTTCAAAAACGTGCTTTAAGACTTCTTAAAGCACATTTTGCGTTTTAACTTGTTTTCAAGCTTGGTTTTCTTTGGTAATTGATTTAATATGTTCATTAACATATTTATAAAGTATAGGTATGACCATTAGGTCTTATACACATTTATCCCAAGCTTAGAGCACATTTTTGCTCATATTAACTTTAAGGTATTACCTTGTGTTTTGTTTGGTTTCATTGTCTACCAAAGTTTCCTAAGGACTTATTTAGCCTTATTAAATCATAATTAAATGTTATCAAGTCTTGGTAGGCTCTTTGGGTCCTAACCAAGTTCACTCATAGCTTAGAGCATGTTTTTGCTCAAACTGTGTCTTAATGCTTTATTGCATTTATTATGGTTTAAATTGTTCGCTGATGTTACTAAGGCACTTTTTAGCCTTTACATACCATAATTTGATATTTAAACCACATATCAAGGTTTGGGGTATTTCACCCTCCTTGGATTTTGGCTTCCACTCCTTAAACTTGCCTTTTTCCTTGATTTTAGCTTAATTACTACCTTAGATTTGTGTTTCCAATGGAGGAGTGTTGTTACCTATGCTCCAATGGTGTTTTCTAGCTTAGGAGAAGCAAGGTAGATGAAGAGGAATGGCCACCTTGCTTACCTACCATGGCCGACCTCCACCCCCCTTTTATACTTGATTTTTATCCTTATCTTACTATTTGTAATTATGACTTCTAGAATTGTCCATAGCCATAGATTTGTGTTAGGTGACAAAAACCAATCCTAACCACTCATGCCAAACCGCCATTGAATGGATAAGGAGGGGGCAAGTTGATTTTGCAATCATTGGCAAATAGTAAGAAGGTGTGAATAGTAAGGAGGTGTGAATAGTAACCGAGATATTTTTCTCCTCCTTCCTTGATATTTTCGGCCCCATCTTAGGCCATGTTTGGCTTGAGCTTTTTATGGGAATTAAGACTATATGTGTAGGTATGTTAACTAGTGTGGGTTATCAGGTTTAAGGAATTTCCTCGGGTCACTTTTGAGCTCTCCTTAAGCCCCGTTTGCCCAGAACCACTAAATACTGAAAATGTAACTAGATTGTCTTATATTAAGAGAAGAAAGATATGATTGTTTCTGTCCTCAAAACACTCACCAAAGTATCTAACACACTTCCTAAGGTTGATACCCACTCTCAGTTCCTGAGGAATTCAGTAATTTTCAGGAATTTCAGAAATCCTGCGAAACTAAGGTTTACCGGGTGATACTCCGGGAACTAAAGTTCCTAATGTTCACCAAGCACCTCCAACTAATTATAACCTTCTCCATCTTTATAAATTAGGGTTTCCTAAGGTTTTCAATTAAATAAGACCTTAATCACAGCTTAAGAAATTTGGGGTATTACAGAGAGAGAGGAGAGAGAGAGAAGAAGTCATGACTAAGCTTTTAAGGGATGTGTGAGGTGAAATATTGTTCGCATTGCCGATGACCTTCTTGAATGTAATTTGAGTGCTTAGAGTAAGGATTACATGAGGATTTTGTCAAGATCACCTCCTTGATGTGTAAAAGAGTGTTTTGTAGAGCACGTGATTATGGGATGTGACTTTAAATCATTATCTCCTTTGAATCCTAAGTCGTGTTCTTAGTGAGTCGCTAACTTAGCTTAATTCGTTCTTAGTAAGTCATTGAATTAGATATAACAAGGTATGAACTTTCAATTAGTATCAGAGCAAGGTTACCCTCGACTTATAAGAAAAATCTTCAGGGTGATTGTGACGAGTTCCTACAATGTCAAGGCTCCAAAGCTCACCAAGTTAAACTATTCATGCTGGTCTGAACAGATGAAGGATCATCTTATGTCTCTTGACTTGGATCTATGGACTGTAGTCGTAGAAGAAGATTTATGCCTTCAAGTCATCAAAGGCGGAGTCACCAAAATAAAGCCACAAAATGATTGAAACAACAACAACAAAATCTAATAAGTAAGAACAAACAAGCTCTCATGATAGTTGTCTCCTTACTTTTAGATGAAAACCAACAAAAGGTTCTCAAAATTCGAACCGTAAAGGAAGTTTGAGACTGCCTCACAGAACATACTTCATCACAAAAGCTAAATGAGAGCAGTTTAAGAAGCAATACCAACAATTTCAAGATGTAGGAGGGTGAGTCTATAACTCAAACGTTAGAAAGTTCTGATAAGATACTCTGTGAGTTGAAGACTATGGGAGTAACAATATCCAACAACACAACTAATGAAAGATGTCTCAATAGTCTAGGGAAAGAATGACTCAACTACACCACCTTGCTTGAGACTACTAAATATTTGTTGAAAATGTGCCTAGAAGAGTTCTAAACTTATGGTTTATGAAGGGAAGATGAAGGGAGAAATAACTACTTCATTAGCACCAGTTAAGGATCTGGCCCTGAAAGCACGTGATACCGCAATAGAGTTGGAGGATGAGGTTTTTGATGTTGATGAGGAAATTACTTCAATTGTAAATCGAATCTAGAGGCCGCTTGGTGGACAACAAGGGTCAAACCTAACAATATAGTCGGTATAAGTCAAAAAAATGACCAATCATATGTTTTAGGTGCAACAAGCCAGATCATCCTGTCAAGGACTGTTCTCTTCAGTAGAAGGAAAACTCTCTAACGAGGGTAAAAAACTCTCAAATACAGCAACAACTACATTAGGACAAGACATCTCAGATACAAGTTTAGAACCCGAGAAGTACGCACAAATGTGTATGACAATAACAACTGATGACGATGACCTTATTAGCACATGGTCAAGCACTAAACTTTGCACGATGATGAATGATAACTAGAAGAAAATACTCGAAGAAGAAAAGGTAAGTCTTGATGATGGTGAATCCACTTTCAATTCTATGACCAAGAGACAAATGTTTATTATGTTAACCCCTATCGTCTCTAGATAAAAGGTTGAAGAATCAGTATGACATTCAGATCAGAGAACTTACAGCTAAAGTGGAAGATCTGAGTAAGCCTTTGACTGAAAATGAAAATTGTGTCATTAAGAATCTAGATAAGCCAGGATGAACTTTTTTAGTCCTTTGGAACTAGAATTCTCACTCTTCCATGTTGGGCACAAGAAGTGAATTCCCTTTTGGACCGAAATAACTAACTGCAAAGGGAATGCGAAACTCTTTTAGGCATGGTAGCAAATGCAAATAAGAAGTTAGAGCTTCAGACATGGACTAATCCTACTTGGTATACTGGAAGGTCAATATGAATCAAATGTTGTAGAAGAACAACTCGGACTAATGCGGCTTGGGATATAAGTCTGAGACATCCACTCAGACTAAGATTATGGAGTTAAAGACTAAAACTATGAGATCTCAGTCGAAATTGGATGTATGTCGATACTTTCATCAACTAGGACACAAGATCAAATAGTGTCCAAAATTGTTGCGTAAAAATCATTAAGATGAAGTTCACACACAACCAATAGATCACACATTAAAAGGTGGTTTCCTATCAACCATTTTAAATCTATGTCTACAACTGGCAGAAACAAGTTTGGGTACCTAAGCTTAATAAGCCATGTCAGACTCACCATGCAGCCAGTTCATTTCTGGAAATTTTGTCATCTTCTACCCAGTGATAAGACCATGACGCACTTCCAAAGGATCAGTCCGAGTACCTTCACTGAAATCACAATATATGGCTCACCTTGACTAATTTGAATCTAAGTTTTATCTTTCGATAATAGCTTTAGTGCGGTTTTCAGTTTCAAACTCAGCGTCTGCTTCACAAAATATTTCGCATCCGTAGGGTTTATGTATTGGCTTTTTTTTATTTGACAAAAGGGGGAAAGTTTCTCTTGAATGTATATATGGCAAACTCCGTCTCGCTATGAAGAGAAATGCAACAATTCACAGGGAACAGTTGTTGGTAGTGTTTAGACTCCAAACTTATCTACCAATGGAGAACTTCAAGGGGAACCAACATCAGTTCAAGACTCAATGAGTTTGCCACATCAAAAAGGAGGAAATTGTTGATGCACTATTTTGATGGACAAACTTAGTCACAAAATAATACTGAGACCTCAACATAGAAGCTGAGTCTTGAACTGACGTCAAAGGCATAACAAACTAGCAAACTTCCTAAATATCAGGGGTCTCTCCTACCTAGTGAAACAATAACGATTTTATCTTAGAAAAACCTGTTTCTATATTCTTCTATTTGTAACAAAATAGATATTATTCAATTAGGTTTAAAATTTTTAGAAGCTCCTTAGGGGTGAGTTTGTATAGAAGATGAAATTGAGAGCGAGAAAAATCGAGAGTAAGCTTTAAAGCCATTTATGAGGCAAAACATTGTTCACATTGCTGGTCACCTTTTTGAATGTAATTCAAGTGCTTAAAGTAAGAATTATGTGAGAATTTTATAAAGATCACCTCCTTGAGTACAATAGTTGATTGTGTGACATGAATTTCAATAAAAAAATCAACCTTTACATCGTTGTTTCACATGAATCCTCAATAGTGTTCTATCAATTGGTTTTTAGTGAGTTGTTGACTGAGTAAGAACAAGTAAAAACTTTCATTATTCCTCTTCTCCCGCTTTTCCGTTTACACTTGTTTTCCTGTACATTTTGATTGCCTCGTCATCTTTTTTATTCCTCTTCCTTGGCCCTTCTATCCACCTTTCACCGGCTCTTCTTCGTCTCTCTTGTTGGCAAAATAAGAATAGGGAGAAAAGACCGAAGGAATAACAATACGACTTTGTTTACATATAATACTGATAGAAATACATATTCTTTTATAGGCTAATATTACTAATTTAATTTATTTAAAATTATACTAACAACCCCTCAACAAACTCCTACAAAATTTATTATTCTATATAAGACTAAACAATAATTAATTTCAAATCAATAATAAATATTTTCATATCAATAAAACCAACACTTTCCCTTGATTTGAAAATTGTCTAAAAAAACATCTTAACAAACTAAATAAAAATATTTGAAGCACCGTCTCTTCAATCTTCAAAATTTTTTCACGGAGCACTTCTCTCCCAAAATCCACGGAGCACTTCTCTCCCAAAATCCAGATGCACTTCTCATCTTCTTCAGCAATTATGGTGCACATCTCACCAATAACATAGGAGCACTTCTCTCCTTCTATTTTTCTTCTGCGAACTAAGCCATCTCAGTTTTTTTGTTACTCGTCTGAGCTTGTTTAGCACCAAACCTTCAAATTCTTCCTGGAGCGTCTCCCATGCTTCTTTTGCGGATTCACAAGCCATTATGCTAGTGAAAACTTTTTCAGTCACCGCTGATGTATGCAAGATAACGCCTTTGGAATCTTCATCATTTCTTCTTCATATCTTTTTGTCTGTGTAGCCGATGGACTTGACGGTAGAGGAGCAGACTCAAAATCGATTTCCACGACATCCCACAAATTGAAAGCTCGTAGATATGACTCCATCCGAATTGCCCATGAATGATAATTCTTGCCACCAAAAACTGGAATAGGAATATTGAAATTTGATGTGGTCACTCAAACTCAAAAACTTTTTTTTTTGATTTCTTCCCTCTATGGGGCTCTTGATACCATGTTGGCAAAATAAAAATGGGGAGAAAAGACTGAAGGAATAACAATACGACATTATTTGCATATAATACTGATATAAATACATATTCTTTTATGGGCTAATATTCCTAATTTAATTTATTTAAAATTGTACAAACAACCCTTCAACAAACATAAGACTAAAAAATAATTAATTTCAAATCAATAATAAATATTTTCAAATCAATAAAACCAACATCTCTTCCTGTCCCGCCTCATTGTTCTCCCTTACTTCTGTTTCCGAAGCTTCTTTTCTTCCATACTAGTAAAACAAGTACTCCATTAGGCAGCATTGCCATCGCCAGAATTGCTGTTCTCATTGTCAGTATCTGTATTATGACGACAACCGCTGTTTCCATTTTCTTTCTCAACACCATCATCATCATGGTCATCAGTCATGCGGTCACCGTCACCATCAACAGTACTAACAACCCCATCACCTTCTATGCCACCATTACCATCATTAACAGCACCGCCAAATCCTTCACCATTCCCATCCCATATACGGCAAAATGATCAAACCCAAAACAACCGGGAAGTTGCCCGTTTCCCCCACCATCATCCTCATCCCCGAGCCGCGTAAAGAAGAGATAAATAAGGGAATTCTCCTGAACCCCCAACTCAAGAAGAGGTGCCGCGTCGACGACATTCATCATGGACATGCACTGACTGTTCTCCCTAAGAAAGAGTAGTAGCCTCTCCTCCGGTAGATTTTCCTTCCTAGCTATCGCTTTCTTAAGATCTGCCACCGTGGCATCTTCTCCCACCTCGACATGAAACAATGCCCCTGTGGGCACGTCAACAACAATCTTCATCTTTAAGTGCGGGATGGAAAATAGGACACCACTTGGTTTGTCATTCAGAACAAAAACAAAAGATTGGCTAATGTAGTGCAGTTCCGAGAAGAAATGAGAGTAAACCCCCTTACTATATACTAATAGCTGGATTGGAATCTTCATACATAGTCGAATTCAAATAAAACTCAGAGTGTTGGTAGAACAAGCGAATGGGGAATCAAATAACTTGTAGCGATTCAAGTTACTATGTTTATTTATTGAAAATTCATTACATAAATAGTTTGTGTTCGTAGCTCTCCGAATGGTGCCTTTCCAGCTTTTGTATTTCCTATATGTCTATAAATCAGGTGAGAATTTGAAGGGTGTTCATGACATTGACAATGACATATTTATTAATATAATAAAATATACTTTTATTGATTGTGGGTGAAATAATTTATTTCACTTATTAAGCCTGTAATTATACAGCTTAATTCTTGTTTTGTTGTTCTATAATGGTCATTAGTTTTGTAGTAATTGATGAAAGTTGCGAACACCAATGATTATGCGGTCCAGAAGAAAAGGTTTTCCTTTAAGGGTGTATATATAGTCCCAATAGAAACCATAAGAAAAGAGTCGCAAATCTTTTGTAATCAAGGCTCCTTCCCTCCGTTTCTCTTGTAGCTGTTGTCTTTTCATCTCTTCCCTTGTTTTTGTCTCGGCTATTCCCGATTCAGGTATTATTGTGTCTTTCTTCCCGTAATTGTGAATTTTTCATTAGGCCTTCTCAATGAATTGATGCTAATTAATTGGGATTATTGTATGTTTTCTTGCTTACAATCACCACCAAATTTTCTTCCAATAAAATAAAAAAGGTTAATTTCTTGTATTCCTTTTTGATGTTTTTGTTTCTAATTAACTAAACTCTCACAATACGGATGGGAAAAGAATACATGATTGTGTATATATGTTTCATAGCATCAAGGCATATATATTTATTTTTTACACATTTTTAACTAAACTCGCACAGGCTATATAGTTCTGAAGGGTTACTACAAGGGAATAAATTACCCAACTCAACAGCCAAGTTTCATGTCTGATCTCGAAGTACAAATTCCATCTGCTTACGGTAAACATGAATAATTAAGCCCTTTAATTATTTTTTTCTCAAAATATGCAAGGATTTTGAGATAACGGGATTAATTCATCATTGTATTATGTAAACAGATCCTTTTGCTGAGGCAAATGCCGAGGACTCGGGTGTTGTTACCAAGGATTATGTTCATATCCGCGTACAACAGCGTAACGGGAGGAGAGCCTGACAACTGTACAAGGTTTGAAGAAGGAATTCAGCTATACTAGAATTCTGAAAGACCTTAAGAAGGAGTTCTGTTGTAATGGTACTGTTGTTGTAGATACTGAGCTAGGCCAGGTTTGTAAACTTACACACACATTTCCTTTATCTAGCTATCATAAATTAATTTGGTGGTCGTGAATTTATCAACTTAATTTGTTTAACTTGTAGGTCATTCAGCTTCAAGGTGATCAAAGAAAGAATGTGTCATCATTTCTTGTTCAGGTATAATTTTTCTAAAACATTGAATTGATATATAGCCCACTTTCTCGATCGATCCTTCCATTTTCATATGATAATAATTTTGTTTTTTGGTGCGAATTGTGCTTAATACAGGCTGGAATAGTGAAGAAAGAAAACATCAAGATCCATGGTTTCTAGTTGATTGGAGATCAATGCTGGATTTCATCCTGATAACTAGCTAGCATGTTGGTGCGGTGAAATACAAATTAGATGGATGCTCAATGTCCTATATACCTCGGTGGTACCTTGTTGTATACAGAGATGAATATTTTTTCTGATCGTCATCATTTGTTGTTGCTGCTGCAATGTTATTGTGGGTTGATTGTGGAATTATGTATGATCCATCATTAACATCTGTTCAGAGCTTTGTTTCTAACAAGTTGACATTTTTTGTACATGTTTTGATTCTTTCAGATTCACCACATATATGTCCTTGTGCTACAACCTTTCATTCTTTTCTTCTCTTTTGCATTGTTCATAATGTAAACTTTGCCAAGAATGTTAAGAGCAAACCCTATTACACAATTTTGTCGGGGTATCTTATCAAAATTGAAAATTGTTGGTAAAGTAAAGAGAATAATATGTTGACACAATATGAGTAAAAAAGGTAATGTACTAGTACTAGTGATCGCAGATTGACTACAAGGCCACAACGAGTGTGTGGTGTTAAAAATAAAGGAAAAATTCATAATATGTCACGATTTGAGTTCATAATTCACGATATACCACTTTTTGAAAAGTTACCCCTAATTTGTCATGATTTGAGTTTGAAATTCACAAAATGCCATTGTCCGGTAATGGACATTAAATTCGCCGTTAACCCTCTATGGAAAATGACCAAAAAGCCTTGGTGAAAAGTTCAATTTAAAAAAAAATTTATGGCACTGGTTTGACTATGCAACGACTATTTTTTTAAAACAACTTTAAAAGTACACAAAATACCCTTGTTTGGTTTTATAGTTTACAATATGTCATTTAAGTTTTGTAGTTTACAATAATACCACTATTCGAGTTTTGATGTTGACAAAATGTCCCTGTTTTTCCAGTAACGGCTAGTTTAAGTCCAACAATTTTTTTTTTGCCTTTATAAAGACCTTCTTATCATATAAACAGAGCATAAACACCATACTAAAGTCACTGCCATGTTTACAACTGTAAGCAATGAAAAATTTCAAACAATTCATTGCAAATGTGGAGCCTCATCAAACCTTATCCTCTCCCGCAAAGGCACTTCGGTTGGAAGGGCAACTACAACTGCCGAGCTTATGATTTCTTCAAGTGAAGGGCCTTACCCTAAGATGCCTTACACTGGGATGAGGAGAGTATCGATCCTGCATCACCGGTGCCCACCACTTGAAGAAATCACAAGCCCAGTAGTTGTAGTACACCCTCCCAACCGAAGTGTCTTTGCGGGAGACAGTAAGGTTTGATGGGGTTCCACATTTGCAATGAATTATTTAAAACTTTTCATTAATTGTAGTTGTAAACATGGTCATGGTTTTAGTATGGTTTTTGTACTCTGTTTATATGATAAGGTCTTTATCAAGGCAAACAAGAGTTGTTCGACTCAAACTAGCCGTTTGAACTCAACTATCCGTTACTTGAAAAACATGGGCATTTTGTGAACATCAAAACTCAAACAGTGGCATATTGTAAACTACAAAACTTAAATAGTGGCATATTGTAAACTATAAAACCAAACAAGGGTATTTGTGTACTTTAAGAATTGTTTTTGAGAAATAGTCATTGCACGCCATTAATTTTTTTTAACTTTTCATCAGGGGCATTTTGGTCATTTTCCAGAGAGGGTTAATGGCGAATTTAACGTCCATTACTGGACAATGGCATTTTGTGAATTTCTAACTCAAATCGTGGCATATTAGGGATAACTTTCCAAAAAAGGGTATATCGTGAATTACAAACTCAAATCATGGCATATTGCAAATTTAATCAATCTCTTTGTCTGTTATCTGTATAAATTAGGTAAGTAGTAAGAAGATTGAAGGAGAATTCCATTAATTCGATCAAGATGAGGGGGCAAAATCTAATAACCAAATTATCCACCTAAAAATATGTATTTAATTTTAGTATCAATGTTAAATAGGAGAAAATGAGTGATTGCGTATGTAATCTACACCTACACCTTTTCTTTTTTAGAAACTATAGTGATATAAGATTAGAAGGGTAACATTAGAAACCTAGGATACAAACTAAGGTAGACCTTAAACCACATGTGATAAAGATAAGATAACCGTTGATATGCCACTAAACCAAAAGGGGCCAAACTTATCTACCATACACATGAAACCCCGTAAAAAAATTGCATTTTAGGTAGACTAAGAGTGTAACACCCCTATTCCTAAACTTGTAATAACATCGCAAGTCGTAGCATAATAAATAACAATTTGCAGCGGAAAATAAAACTATCTACCTTGGTGTTACACGCCGTTACTCACCCTTGTGAGTAACAAGGCATCCTTACTCCTTCCAACAATCTCAACTCCTCACGCTGTGATGAACAGATACTGAGCACTCTAATTATTACAAACCAAATCCAAGCTAAATGAGCAACTAACTGAATACAACAATCTCCTTAATACAAAACATAAATAAAACTACAGAGTGTTTATTAAAACACATCAGCTACCCTGTGCCCCGCACTCCGGCTTTAGTCTTTAGTAACCTGAAATGTTTTGCCCATTGAAGGGCTCAGCAATCGAAATTGTAACACCCCTACCATTAATACAATGCTTACCGTCCAATCTCCTTACACATCAGATACACGCAGCGGATACATACTTACATACAGTGGGTGATACAATGCCGTTAGTCACCCACGTGACTAACAAGGCTACTACTTCTACATACAGCATCGGTCTGATGGACCGGAATCCCAAGTACTACACATCTATAATACATACTCCATACATCAATCAAATACAATAATGCTCCATTCAATACTTACTCCTCCATAATCCATCCATTACGATATACTTAACCGAGTCTACTAGGATCCTTATACAATTATAATATCCCTTCCAAGTTCATACATACTCACTAAGAGTCTACATCTACCCATTCCTCACAACTACTTACTTTCTAAGTACATGGGTGTGCCGCCGGTCTCTTACCTTGAGCACATCCGCTTCGGGTACCTGCACACTAAAAACGTTCCCCCTAGGGGGTCAGCTTTCGCTGTGCATGATAACCGCATACCTCGCGTACTAGTGAGGGTACGCCGACCACTTGGTCGAATACATGCAGTTCATTTTCATACAAACATACATGCATACATGCTCTTATACACAACATTTCAATACATTACGCAAGACATACACACATACATACACTTCATTACATACAAGAAGTACAACATAAACCATCCAATACATACTTACCTTTTTCTAAATTACACATACACATTACATACACAATATACAATACTTGTTAGCTTCATTGGTCCACCCGGGTTAATCGGGTGGAGATTACTCTTTTACTCGTTACTCCATACATACGCATACATACTCATACTCATACTCATAATACTTACTTACTCTTACTCTTACTCATGTTAAGTCGTCGGGACCTCCGGCCCTGGGGACTACACCGTCCCACCTCCGGGATTTACTTGACTCACCAATCCGGGATGCTACCCATTTAAGGGATTTGGGCCGCGAACCAGTTTAAGAGTCAGGAATTGCAGCCAACCTCTTGTGACTCCGCATCCTCACGCGTGGCCGAAGCTATATCGGACTTCTACTCATTCCGGTTTACTCACTTAAGTTAGGAGTTAGGTAGTTAGGAATTAGCAGAAGTCATTCATACAAGCCACATATACAATTACTATGCTCAATACCCCTTTATACAAAATACAATACAATACTTAAGTACCATACACGATCCGAATACAAGTCATCATCATTCATACATTTCATGAATTATACAACTATTGTTCAAGACAAATATCAAGAACAATGTAAACAAGCACAGGTAAGTGCAATATAGTCCGATTCATGCATTTATCTTATTAGGTGATCAAATAAGCACACAAATCGGGGTAACCAGATTAGGATACAGGGCATGAAGAAATCATACCTTTCACCGTTGTACTTGTATCCCAACGTTCCTCCGGTGTTCACAAATCAAGTCCTATTATATATACATACAATTGAATGATTAATCTATCTATCATTAACTTAACTCATACTTACTATGTCCTTATACTTCTTACACTTACACATTACTTATTTATTTTTCATTACCTTAAGTTTTACTTTCTTACTTAATGTTGGCATACTTACATACATGTACATATATATATACATGGGTATACATATATATATATACATATAATTATTATTTAATTTAAATATTTATTTATTTATTTATTTTTTGACTGGACCGGACTTGCGACCGACCTTGCAAGTCCGGTCCATTCCAGTAGCTATCAGTACGAGAAATTTTCTGGCTCGACCGAACTTGCAAGTCCGGTCGCAAGTTTGGTCCATTCCAGTAGCTTGCATTACGGGAATTTTTCTGGCCGACCGAACTTGCAAGTCCGGTCGCAAGTTCGGTCCATTCTAGAAGGTTTCTGACGGGAGGAATTTCTGGTCCGACCGAACTTGCAAGTCCGGTCGCAAGTTCGGTCCATTCCAGAAGCTTTCCCGTCTTTGTAAATCTGGGCTCGACCGAACTTGCAAGTCCGGTCGCAAGTTCGGTCCGGCCCAGTATTTCAGTTTTAAAACCTGTTTTCAGTCCTCTCCTTTACCCATTACTTCCCCATTGTTCCTACACTTAATCCCACATGTTTTAACACTTATTAAACCTCCTAATACACCTTAGTTCATCCATCCAATCCATTGCTTAATCCATCAATCCACTTACACAATTTTCCTCACTTCATTCCAACACTTATACCAACTTTCTTTCTTCATTGCTACAGATTTTTAAACCAACTTCTACCATCCAATACTTCCTCTACCAATGTCACTTCTAGCATCCCAAATACCTCCTCTTACCATGCCAATTCATTTCCAAGCAATTGTACCATCCATACCCAAGTCCAACCTTCACTTTACCCTTTCTTACACTCTAATTCTTCCTAATTCCACAATGCACTTTGATAGCTCTTTGCTACAGATTTTTACACTTCTTATTTCTCATACTACAGCTACCACCTCATCACCACTAAACATACCTACTCAATCCAATATACACCTTGGTTCTCCCATTCACCAAGTCATCCATACATGTACACGAACCTACCAAAATTTTGCCATAGTTCCTCTACATTTCTTACTTCTCCACATATGCACTTTCTCATCAAACTCATTCCTAATCTAGCCAAACCACAAGGGTTCTACCAGCACACATACAAAATATAAATCCATCCCAATACACCAATACTCCATCAACATCAATACTAATACTCATACACACCCATTTGGCTCCAAGGCCTACAACTCACATACTATTGCACAATTACTCAAACTTCCACAATTACATTACTAATACATTATTTGGGTTCTTTAGATTGGTTTACCCATTCCCATTACTCTAATGCACTAAAATTTAACATTAGTAAAGAGCTCTTACCTTGAGCTTATAATTCCTTCTTTCTTTCTCATTTCTCCTCCTTCTTCCTTTCTTGCCCAAACCGGCCATGTGGGGAATGAAGTTTCCAAACTCCATTCCCATCACCCAATGAACACAAAACACTACAATTAATATACTAACCCTTAAATTAATGCCAATTCATTGAAGTGTTTGAAATGAAATTTCTAGGGTTTACCTTTGGAGAGTTTTAGAAGGGGTTTTTGCCCTTGGTTCAAGAAGGTGAGTCCACCACCATTGCTAGGTTGATATTTTGCTCAAAGGAAAGAGAGAAAACAAGGCATTACAAAGAGGCAAAAATCAGTTGTGAAGTAAGGTGGGGAAAACATGAGTTTTTCATGTAGATTTTTACCTTGTTGGAAAGATGAGGCTCCAAGCTTCATAATGGTGTGCTTTTCTCTTCAAATGGGGAAAACCCATGGAGATTAAACTCATCCTTTTCGAATTTTGAAAAGAGGGAATGATAGAGGAGAATGAGGGGAGTTCAAATATGTAATTATTTTTGAGTTTGGAGCTTACATGGAGGTAGAGCATGAGGTTGAAGGAGGGAAGCCATTAGAGCTTCTTGAAGCTCTCAAAATCGCAGCCACAAGGGAGAAGAAAGAGAGGGAGTACGATGAGGAAGGAGGGAATGGGAGAGAGAGAATAGAAAAGTGAGGTGAGAGAGTAAGTAGATAAAGTAGTTTTTACTTTATTGTTTTTCTTTGCTTTTTGGCTCTCTTATTTAGTTAGCTAGTTACATGTGTGTGTGAGGGAGCTGTTTGACAGATAAAAACCGGCCCCCCTACAGTTATACCAGCTGGAGCGTTTTTCGTCTTTTACAGAAAACGCTCGTTATTTTACCCGGTTTAGGTACTGTTCACTAACCGGGTCCGTTTTCCGGAATTTTCTCGTTTCTTTATTTTTATTGGTTATTAAGCTTCCATAAATGCTTAATAATTTTAATGATTTATAATTTTTACGGGTTCGTTTGACCACTTAAAATCACGTTTTCGGGTTCTCTCGAAAAACGTGCGTTAAAGCTCTATTAGCGTTTTAATACATTATTTGGATCCGTTTTCTTCGGGAGTTGTTCCCGTATATTATTTAGGTCTTATTAAACCTTTAGAATCCATATAACACGCTAACCGAGGTCTCATACCTCCTATGGTTACTTAACGCTTATTTAGCGTTTTCCGCTTTCAGAGCGTTTATTTATTTCTTTTGGATTTATTTTTCCTTACTAGTATTAATTAGGTACCATTAGGCCCTTAAATACGTATTAGATTAATTTTAATCCTTATGTTTAAGTTCGGGGTATTTCAGAAATGCTGGTATGCTAAATGTAGTCCTAAGTCATCTAGATTCCTTAAGTCATTTTAGCCATCTTGATATTAGATTCTTTACATGAAATAACGGTTTACAACAATAACAGTAACAACTGTAAATGCTAAACAAACACATAACAGTTCACCTATAAATCACATCACATAATAGCAACAACAACCAGATAATCAATCACCAATAATCCATCACCATAACCAAACAAGATACGCGTATTAATTAACTGTACTTGTTAGTTGGTCGCCTGGCCCTTATCCTTTAAACCAATCACTTAACCTTTTCCAATTAAATTCCACCTCAGGCGTCATGTTAAGACAACCCTTAATAACTTAATAATGGACAGTAGTCCCCTGGGTTCCTGTGGAACCTTTACCAGCTGACCTTATGGCCATGGATAAATATTTGACCGATCCGGTCGAACCTGTGCACCAACGGTAGTGCCCTCCGCCATCGTCGAATGTGGACAATGGATTCCCTTGAGTGATTCCCCATTGAAGTCTCTCGTAGTGATCACAATGCACAACCAGAAAGTCGAAACAGTCTGGATTCCTCTCTTTATAAGTTAGCCCTTTAGTCAATGATACAACAACCAATCCTTGAGTTAAGTCTATAACAGTTGACCATCAGTTTGGTTCAATAATATCTAAAGGTCAGTTAGTCTTGTTCCAGTTTAAATGTATAAACTTCCAGTCATAAGACGTTCGCGAAAAAATGAAACGCAGTGGTGTCAAGCAATACAGTTATACAGGATAATATACATAAATCATAGATATCGCTCTTAGCAATTAAACACACAACGTCTGGACCTTAGGAAAATCCTTAGGACATTCAGACCATACAATTAACATACCGTTCACTGGGATAACAACTAGCGTGACAATTCAAGCTCTAGTAATTCTTTCCCGTACGCTGTTATATATACATGCAATACCGGGTATTATTAATACAACCATTCACTAAATATTACAGTAATGTCACTGTAGAGTTTATACTCGTAGTATTCTAACTCTGTATGTTCTTTATTTCCCCCTGTTATTTTACAGTGGCTCTAGGTAGTTCAACAGTTCGTTATTTTATGTGATATCCACATGTGATAATGAATTTCTACCTTATAGTATATTTCTATTTCTTTAATCATATACTTATGATTGTTTCCACTTATTCTTTATATTATATCCTTTGGTTATTTTTATCATAACCACAATTATTTTATAAACT
This sequence comes from Limonium bicolor, assembly GCA_023374045.1. Classification (NCBI taxonomy): domain Eukaryota; kingdom Viridiplantae; phylum Streptophyta; class Magnoliopsida; order Caryophyllales; family Plumbaginaceae; genus Limonium; species Limonium bicolor. The sequence goes on from CM041777.1 coordinate 438,050,421, forward strand.
TTACATTATACTCCATAATATACCATATTACTTAATTTTAATTCCTTTCTTTATTAAATTACAAAACCAACCTTATTAATTTCGGTAATTATAAATTGGACCCATTAACTTTTATAAATTACCAAATAACCATATAACTTTATTAATTTATTATTTATCCATATTAACTTTTGGAAATTACAATCTTATTATACCAACTTTTATAAATTACAAATAAACCCCTTAACTTTCGGTTTTCACTTATATGTTCCTTTATTCACATTTTAACCCCAAAACTTTATATAAGTTACATATTAACTTATAAACTATAGTTTTAATATTTAATTTCCTAAAATAACCAAGTGAACACTTATATTTTCATAAATTACCATTTCGCCCCTTTTTAATTCGATTTCACATATATCTTTTGTAAATTACATATTCACCCCAAAACTTATATGAACTTAATATTTTATGTCATAAATCATTTTAACCCTAATTTTTTGGTCAACACTTTGACCAAGACTTAATTTCATAATTAATACTCTAATATACCCATAAATTCATATGTACTCTCGGTTTTATTTCCAAACTTTCCAATAATTACAAAATAGCCCCAAAACTTTATAAAATGTTATTTTAACACTTAAACACTTATTTAAATTCACCAAAATTCATAATATTAATTCCTACCTTATATTATAATATAAATATACCAAACAAACCCTTTAGTTCTCAGCAATCACTATTGGTACACCAAACTTATCAAAATTTATATTTTAGCCACATAACTTATTAAACTAGCCATTTAAATACTTGTAGCTATTTTTAATACTCCCAAAATTTATAATATAAGTTAATATACTTATATATTTCAAAAATCACCAAATGAAACATTTAACTCTCGGCTTTAATAAACATTTACTATATAGTTTTAAAACTTGATTTTAACCTTATAATAAATACATATAAATGTATATAAGCCATATAACACTTCTAAAAATTATGCTAATGACTTAGAATGATTATAAACTAAAAATAGAACATTTAACTCTTAGATATTTCAGCTTAATTATATGTGTATCATATCTAATTTTTGTGACACAATTTTATACCTTAAGGTAATAATCTTACCTTATATGTTATAAATTTTTTTTTTGACATTATAACCCAATATTTTCGGCCTTAATATTACTAAGGCTCTTACATAATTTTTGTACTAAAGTTTGAAGCTTAAATCAAGCTTAAACTTAATAAACCTTAATTATAGAAACTTACTCCTTAAATCAAGACAATTCTTGTACTTGATTTCTCCTTGAATTCCAAGCTCTTCAAATGCTATTTTGATGAAGAGAATTCGGCCTCCTTGTACATATTGATGAGATCTTTTTGTTAGACTTCTATCAAGGATTTATAAATAAGATTTGGAGTAGTTTTTACAAGAGTTTACCTTAGGAATTTAACAAGGTATTTTTGGTACACCTTGGGATGATTGTAGATCCAAGTTTCCTTCATGAAATAATGAAGAGAATATAGATTTAGAAGCTCTAAATTTTCGGAAATGCTTAAGGTATTTGCTTAGGATTTTTCAACATGAAAGTATACCTTAACTTGATCTTGTTGTTCCTTGTGTTGTTGTTGAATCTAGGAACCTCCTTGGAGCACTAAAGCTTGGTGATTTTAGCAAGGTTTCTAGGGTGATTTCTTGCTTCAATACTTAGTAGATTTAACTAGGAAATTACATAGAAATGGTGTTAGAACTTAGAAACACCATTAATGGAGCTTTGAAGCTCTAAGGAATTAACTAGCAAATGAAGAAGAAAAGAGAGTGTTAAGAGGCTTACCAATTCGGTGGGTGAAGGCAAGGAAAGAGTGAGCTAAACTCACATAGGAAATAAGACTTGGCAAGGACAAAATTATTTGACACAATAATTGTCAAATTGATTAATCTTTTCTTTGTTTATTAATTGATTGTTTGGCTCAAGAAAATGTCCTCATTATTGTAGAACTTCGGCTGTGACATGGGGGTAGGAAGTCTTTGTTTGACAACTTGAAAGAAGAAGACAAGACAAGACAAGAGTGCTAGGAATTTAGGTAAGGTATTTCTTTAGCATTTTTCTAAGTTGTTTTGTCTTTGTTCTCCCTTGATTGCTCACGGTAATGGGACTGAATGGAGCATTTGATTTTGATAATTGAAGACATTAGAACATGGCTAGGTAGGCAGGCATTCTACTTTGATTTTTATAAGACAATCAAGTCTCATTTTTTTCTTGTTGAAATCGGCACCAAGTGCTGTATGGGGTCATTTGATTCTTGTCATTTTAGACATAGGAAACTAGCTTAGGTAGGTATATGTCCTATTTGATTATTGTAAGGCAATCAGCCTCCTTTCTCCATGTGAAATTGGCAGCTCCATGTGCCATAGGACAACTTGTTTTCTCTTGTTTATTTGCACATGTATAAAGCTAGATCTAGGACTTTACTTTTAGTATTTTAATTTCATTGTTTTTATATAAGCTAATCTTCTTGTTTTTCTCTTGTAGGTATACGGTAATGGGGCTCTCCTTGACTGATTTTATTTGACACATTATCACATGGTACATGATAAGGTGAGTCACCATTCCATAAGTCAATTTTTAAACCAAAACCAAGCTAAAACCACCAAAAATGGCGCATGCAATAGGGAGTAAATGGGACTGATTTTTAATTTGATTCCTGTCACACTATATTGTATTAAGACCATATTATAACATTTAATAGGTTCCAGCATTTAATTGGTACATTTATACCATGGTAAAAGATGAAAGTTCTAAGGTAAAAATACTGATTTTAGGTACCTTTTTGATGATAAAATCGGCCCTGGTTGTGCTATGTGTTTAGCACTGGATTTAATTTATTTAGATGTTCAATTTATCCCCTTTTAAGATTATCAACTCGTGGCTCCTCAAAAAGCTCAAGATAATTGCGTAGAACGCATTTTTGTGACACCCGAAGGTGCGTTTTATGCTTTAAGGATTTTTCTGGAAAATAAGTAGTCACTATGAGTTCCAAGTGTTTATTGATATTGTTTAAAGTCAATAATAATATTAAGGTGTTACATTGAGTTATATGGGGTTATATCAACTCATATCTCAATTTCCGGGCTACGGGACACTCCCGAGCAAAATAGGAGCGTTAAGAATTTCCCCCGAGCATTTTGTTTATTTTTGAGAACGTAGCTCAATAATTCTCTTTAGAATGTTGATTAATGATTTTAGGAACTCTAAGAATGGATTATATAGGACTTTGTGCCACCTTGGCACCTCTCATGGGCATTCCCGGGGGTTTATGGGGCCCCCATTGGGAACTTCCGAGCACTTAGCGTTTAACTGAGAATTTATCTTGAGGACTTCATCTTATATGTTTAATAAAGTGTTATGGTGCATTTAAAATGAAGTTTAATGCTTTACTTTATTTTATAAAGTATTTCCGGGACTTTCGGGCCTTAAGGGCCCTTAAGGGAACTCCCGGGCATCTTGTACTTTTACTCAGTTTTAGATGAGGTCCTGTGTTCTAAGGGTCATATAATGATCCTTGATTAACTTCATATGAGGTTTATAGCTTATATAACTTGATTTGCTTAAGGTCCGGCTTAACGCTCGTTTATGACCTTAAGGAGTTTAGGTGCGTTTTTAACGCCCAACTGTTTATATACTTTTCTTAGGGTTTAATAATCCCCCAAATAATTTATATTTCCCTTTATTTAATTATTTAAAGGTTAGGGGTATTTCAAAGAGTTTGATTATGCCATCGTATAATCGGCTCTAGAGGAATCTAATCACTAACAAACCATCAAAGAACCCAAGTGGCAAACCAACAAACATCAAATTTATTAAACATACTAAGTATGGTATAACACGGTAAAACAATAGATATCCAAAATGAGGAACTAGTTGCATAGAGTCTCTACTTAGCCCAACAAATCCTGACTCAGTTTTTCTGGCAATCCCCGGGCAGACTAGGAGTTGTCGAAACAACTTGTGAAATAGTCGGTGTGGACGGTGTTATTGAAGAGGATGATTATGACACAGAAGATGAAACTTCAAATGTTCCTATTACATTACCAACAAAGGTTGTTGTTACTATTGATCATGAATATATATTGTCCGACCATAATGAAGGTATGTGGATTGAAAAAATGAATTTTTATGTAAGTTTGTAGAAAAAGTTATCAATAATCATGTTATAGCTATTGTTTCATATAATTTTGTAAATGCTTATGAAATACCCCAAACTTAAATATAGTGATTAAGATTATTCTAATCCTTATTTAAGAGCCTAATAATGCTTAAGTAATATTGGTAAGGAAAAATAAATCCAAAAGAAATAATAAACGCTTAAAAAGCGAAAAACGCTAAATAAGCGTTAGACAACTGTAGGAGGTATGCGACCTCGGTTAGCGTATTATATGAATCCTAAAGGTTTAATAAGACCTAAATAATATATGGGAACAACTCCCGAAGAAAACGGATTCAAATAATGTATTAAAACGCTAATAGAGCTTTAGAGCACGTTTTTTGAGGAAACCCGAAAACGTGGCTTTAAGTGGTCAAACGGACCCGTAAAAATTATGAATCATTAAATAATAATTATTAAGCAGTGACGGAAGCCTAATAACCAATAAAAATAATTAAACGAGAAAATTCCGGAAAACGGGCCCGGTTAGTGAGTAGTACCAAAACCGGGTAAAATAACGAGTGTTTTCTGTAAAAGACGAAAAACGCTCCAGCTAGTATAACAGAAGGGGGCCGGTTTTAATAGGTCAAATAACCCCCTCACACACACATGTAACTAGCTAATTAAATAAGAGATCAAAAAGCAAAAGGAAGAAAAGTACTAAAGTAAAAAGCACCCACCTTTTTCTCTCACCTCTCATTTCTCTACTCTCTCACCTCCCTTCCTTCTCTTCCCCACCGATTTTGTCTCCCTCTCTCTGCTGGGTGGCAATTTTGAAGCTCCCAAAGGAAGCAACAATGGCTTCCCTTCTTCTTCTTCTTCTTCTTCTTCTTCACGCTCTACCTTCATGTGAGCTCCAAATGTAAAAATAACTACATATTCTTACTCTCCTCACCCTCCTATACACTTCTCTCTTTTCAAAATCCAAAAACGAGGAAGTTTATTTTTGTGGGTATACCCCATTGGTGAAGGAAATAGCATCAATGTATAGCTTGGAGTCCCCTCTCTTCATTAAGGTAAAAATCTCTATGAAAGAACTCATATTTCTCCATCCTTACTCATAACCAATTTTTACCTCTTTGTAACACTCCATTTTCTCTCTCTCCTTTGAGCATAATATCAACCTTGCAATGGTGGTGGATTCACCTTCTTGAACCAAGGGCTAAAACCCTTTCTAAAACACTCCAAAGGTAAACCCTAGAAATCTTGCTTTAAACATTCTATTGAACAAGCATTAATTTAAGGGTTAGTATATTAAGTGTAATTGTTTGTGTTCATTGGGTGATGGTAATGGAGTTTGGCAACTCCATTCCCCACATAACCGATTTTGAGGCAAGAAAGGAAGAGAAGAAGTGGAAAAGAAAAGAGGAAATAAGAGCTTAAGGTAAGAGCTCTCTCTTGAATGCTACATTTAATGCATTAGAGTAATGAGAATGGGTAAACCAATTTAAAGGACCCAAAATATTGTATTGGTATTGTAGTATTGGAATTTTGGGTATTTGTGAATTAGTATGTGAATTATAGGCCTTAGGGCCAAGTGTATAGTATATGTGTATTGGTATTGTGGATTGAGAAAGTATTGAGGAATTTATATTTGTATGTGTGCTGGTAGGACCCTTGTATGGGTGTGGCTAGATTAGGGATGAATTTGATGAAAAAGTGTGTATGTGGATAAGTAAGAAAAGTAGATGAACTACGGCAAAATTTTGGTAGGAATTATGTATTTAAGAATGACTTGGTGAATGGGAGAACCAAGGTATGTATTGGGATGAGTAAGGAGATTTAGTAACCATGGAATGGTAGTGTGGTATGAGGATATAAGGATGTAAAAATCTGTAGCAAAGAGTGCAAGAATGCATTGGAGAAACTAGGAGGAATTAAGTGTATTTGGAGAACTTAAGGTAAGTGTTTAATACCTTGGAAGCAAATTGAAAAGGATTTTGGTAATGAGAAGAACTAGGATGTAAAGCAATTCATTTTGAATGCTAGGAGTAACATTGGTTGAGGGAGTATTGAATGGTAAAGGTTAGAACAAAAATCTGTAGCATTGGGGAAATGGAAAACTGTTGTGAGTGCTGAAAAGAAATGAGGAAATTGTGTACGTTGAGTAGAAATGGAGTAGTAGGTTGCTGGATGAATTAAGGTGATTTAGAGCATCTAAATGAGTGGTAAACATGTAGGGAGGTATTGGTAAAGATTGGGGGAAGCAATGGGAAAGTAAAACACTGAGAAACAGAATTTAAAACTGAAGTACTGGGCCGGACCGACCTTGGGACCGAACCCGCAAGGTCGGTCGAGCCTTAAAATACAAAGACGGGAAGTCTTCTGACTTCGACCGACCTTGGGGACCGAACTTGCAAGGTCGGTCGAGTCGTAAATTGTGATGGCCAGAGGTCTACTGGAATGGACCGACCTTGGGACCGAACTTGGGCAAGGTCGGTCGAGTCCAGAAAACTCGAACCCAGAACATACTGGAACGGACCGACCTTGGGACTGGACTTGCAAGGTCGGTCGGGCCTGAAATTTTCACGTACGTAACTCACTGGAATGGACCGACCTTGGGACCGGACTTGCAAGGTCGGTCAAGCCTGGAATTTTGCCTTAACGAAACTTACTGACTTCGACCGACCTTGGGTCCGACCCTGGGTAAGGTCGGTTGAGTCAAAACGAAAAAAAAACTATATGTTTTATTATATGACTATGGTAGTCATATGTATGTATATATATATGCCTATGCACATATATGCATATGAATGTAGTGATACGCCATTAATGAGGTAGTAATGGTAAGGAAATAAGTAAATGAGTAAGAAAACAAATTAAGGAAATTGTAAGTATAAGAACATTAAGTTAAACCGAAACAACGGGATAACGGGGTAAGTACGGGCGTAGTAATTAAGCATGTATTGTAAAGCTTAGTATTAATGGAATCATTTGGCATGTAGTCATTGATTCGAGAGTAAGATTCGAGAAACAAATGTGAACCAAAGGAACAAGGGAACGCCCGCTAGAGTAAATCAACGGTGAAAGGTATGATTTCTTCATGCTCTGTATCCTAACTTGGTTACCCCGATTTGTGTGCTTATGTGATCACCAATAAGATAAATGCACGAATCGGACTTATATTGCACTTAACTGTGTTTGAACTATTTTGTTCTTGTGTATCTCCTTGAACATTTAGTTTGTATAATTCATGAAATGTATGAATGGAAATGAAGAGTATGTGTAAGTAATGTGTACTTGTGTATTGTATGGATGTATGGGAATGAAGTACTGACTTCTACTAATTCCTAACAATCTAACTCCTAACATGAGTAATGAGTAAATGGAATGAGTAGAAGTCCGATATAGTTTCGGCCACACGTGAGGATATGGAAACATAAGAGGTTGGATCCGAATCCTGGCTGTAATCTTTTCCATGGACCAAATCCCTTGAGTGGGTAGCATCCTGGATTAGTGGGCCACCCTAAAGCCCGGTGGTGGGATGTAGTAATCCCTGCCCGGAGGTCATACCGACTTAACTGGAGTAGAGTAAGTAAGAAGTAAGTATTGTATGAGTATCGGTCTTGACTATTTTAAGTCATTGACCTTGAGTAAATGAGTATTGAACACCCGATTAACCCGGGTGTGTAAAGAAGCTAACGAGCCTTACGTGTGAATTGGAGAAGTGTATCTCCGTATTGCGTATTGAGTATGTAATGAGTATGTATTGAGTACGTGTATCCTGGAAGATGGTAAGTAAGTGTTGGTTGACTTGTATTGTCTTCCACACATGTATTGTACTGTGCGTATGTATGTATACCTTGTGTAGTATTGTAGTATCTTGAATGAAAGCATGTATGTATGTATGTACTGTAAAATGAATGGCATGTATTCCACCAAATGGTCGGCGTACCCTCGCTAGTACGCGGGGTATGCGGTTATCATATTCAGCGTAAGCTGACCCCCTAGGGGGAACGTTTTTAGTGTGCAGGTACCCGAAGCAGACATGGTCACAGAAGAGACCGGTGGACATGCCTAGATTACTAGGAATGAAATGTAGATTGTAGTAAATGGTATAAGGCTTGTAGCCTTGAATGTAGAAATGTACCAAGGGGTACAGTATTACGTAAGTTGCAAGTATGTAGTTGTGAGAAATGGGTAGTGGTTAGACTTTTAAAGAGTATGTATGAACTTGGAAGAAGCATCGTAATTGTATTTGGAACTTAGTAAATTCGGTATGTGTAGTGTATTATCTTGTATTGAGTTATGGAGTATTGTATTGAATGGAGTGTTGTATCGAATGGAGTATTGTAGTACTCAGTAAGTAAAGGGAGTATGTATTGTATTTGTGTAGTACTCGGATATTCCGGACCATCAGACCGATGCTGTATGTAGTAGTAACCTTGTTAGTCACGTGGGTGGCTAACGACATTGTATCACCCGCCGTTGAGTAAGTATGTATCCACTGCGTGAGTACGAATGTATAAGGGGATTGGACGGTAATGAGGGTATTAGCGGTAGGGGTGTTACAACTTATGTAGTATCATTATTTTGTGTCGTTAGCTAATAATTACATATTTTTTTTGCAAAATGGACCCTAACATGGAATAAGGAAGGGACATTGACATTCGGTGTCCTGAGGTGTTTGATGACACTGATGGTAGCCAGTAGCAGAGAGTTGCGGTTCCTACGACTTCTACCTGTACTTTTACGAAGCGATACAGGGGTAGAGGGTCAAATAGGGGGCCGAAGTTGCAAAAAGAATCAAAGATAGATCTAGTTTTTATGTTCAAGAAGAACTTGGGGGGGGGGGTTGACAGTAGAGTAGAGTTTGCCAGCATGTTGGGGACTCTGGCAAAATCCTTTTTTTCTATCAATGACAAGTGGAGACAAGTTCCAGAAGAAGTGAACAAAGTGATATGGAAGAAAGTGCAAGAATGGTGTAAAATTTAAGAATAAGCAAAGAAGACTGTTTTTTTACTTATGAGCGGTAACACTAAGGCATTACGGTACTATTTAGTGGACAACTAGATCAAGAAGGATATGTTATAACCCATAATTCGTAACCTTATATTATATCCGCTACAATGTTATTCTAAGTTGGATGAAATTCTTTGCCATCAGTTGGGGACGTCAGCGGCATTGTTTTAATTGCCAATGGACAGGAAGTCTCGATTAATTAATTAAGGTAATTAATTTGTTTGATTTATAAGGAAAGGAATTCCTTATTTCTTTTCATTGTTATTCACGTCAGTTCGTGAAGAGCGTTCTCCATCGTGGTGCTGAGCGACAATTTTCTCTTCTCCTTCTCTCTCTTAATTTCTTCCTCTATGAGAATTGTGCTGCTGCTGTTGTGATCAGATCAAAGACCCTTGTTACTGCTGTGTGTTCCCTCTGCGCAAGTCAGGTTCGGATTTCTCACGTTGTTGTTTCGGTGTAGTGTCTTCTTCCTTTCTGTTTTCTGATTTTTGAGAGGCTGTGGTTGCTGAATTCAGAGACTACTAGGCTGCTGTTGAGTTGCGGGTTGCGCGGACTGTAGGTTGTTCAAATTATGGGATTTTCTGCACTCTCAGTTCAGGTTTGTGTTGCAGATTTTGAGAGTTCAATGACTTAGGTTTCCCTTGTCGTTACCTGATTTTAGAATGTCAATTGTGTGGTTCAGTGGTGGTGAATCCGTGTCTGGTTGGTGGAATTGTTTAGGCTTCGTCTACTGCTACAGATTGTCGGTGTCTACGCAGATTAAACGAGTTAGGTGGTTGCTTGATTCGGTTTGGAAGTTCAGCCATGGGGATATTGCAAGAGTTGTTCTCTGATTTTGTGTGTGATTCCCTTTGTGTTTTTGTTGCATTTTCGGATGGCTAAAACCCCATGGTTCTCTGTATTTTTTTTGATTTGGTGTGTGTACCAGTTTGGCAATTCGTGGTGATGTTTTTGCATTGTTTTCTGCTCTGTTCGTCTTCTGGAAATTGAAGTTTTCGCATTGTCCGAACTTCCGTCCTAACTTTGAAGTTCGGACAACGTGTTTTGCGCTTCAGTATTTTCGAGTTCGGGGCATGTCCGAACTTCAGTCCGAACTTCGATGTTCGGACACACCCTAGTTTTCTGACTTCGAAGCTCGGACTTCACCACATAACTTTTTCCGTAAAACGTCCGAACATCAGTCCGAACTTCGATGTTCGGACACTCTGAATTTCTCTTCTGTTTTCAAATTGACTTGTGTCCGAACTTCAACGTCAGGACACAAGTTCGGACACCTTATTGTTTTCAGCGTAACTTCTTCGTCTGAACTCCGATGTGAGTGCCGTTTGCAGCGCTGGATTCCTTTTGATCTATACTACTGATTTATGAGTGTTTTGGCATATTTAAATGCAAGTTTGCCTCTGATTATGCAATCCTTCTGTTTTGGGATATTATACTTTGTTTCTGAGCCGTGAATGGCTGGGTCGAGCTATTCTGTGGTATACCATGTAGACGTCGTTCTGAGTGTGGGTCATTCCCTTCTGTTCTATGGGGTTGACAAACCCTTTGGCTCTTTAGAGTCATTTCTGCGTTGTCGAGAGATCTATTATGATCTATGGGTCTTCGACCCCTTCTGAGTGTGTGCATTGTATCTTGTCCCTTCTCTGTTTAAGAACTCTGATTATTTTTGTACCGGGAACTCTTGTGTTCCATTTTGTTCTGATTCTGAAAGTTTCTGACTATTTAGGAATTATGGATATAATGTTTATCTTCTCCTTCTCCTGATTTCAATTGTTTTGAGCGACCTCACTGATGACGGTCGCTGCTTAGTGGGCGTAGTGTATGCTCACCCCCATACTCTTACTGTTTTTGCAGATTGATCAGCGAGGATCATCTTAAGTTCTGGAGCCATAGTTGTTTAGCTCATTTGATTGTTCAAACTATTGGTATATGATGTTGTTGCCTCCGGGCCTTACACTATTTTGACCTCTATTTCTGACTTGGGTATGTATTTGGGAGTTGTGTTAACTTCAGTTGTAGTATAATACTTTGGTTTATACTGTTTATGAAAGCGTTGTTTTGGGCCTTAATGCGACTGTTAGTTTTAGAGCCTTGCGTTATTAGGTAGTAATACGCGGCGTGTAATGCCCCTAACTCTTAGGGCGGTTTTGGGGGTGTTACATTTAGTGGTATCAGAGCCAGGTTTGGCTTTCTTTGGTGTCTGTGGGTGTGTTTGCTTGTGTGAGGATCAGTTGTGCAGCATCTTGAAGTCCGAGTCAGTTCTAACGAGTTTGGGATTTATTTGTCTCAGAATGCCTCCTCGTAGAACACCAGTAACCCCTCAGGGAGATGCTTCGGAGGCAGTGCAGCAGTTCGTGGCACAACTCACGCAGACAGTGGCTGCAGCTGCTGGGGGAGCTGGTGGTGCAGGCCCAGCTGGGGCAAATGCTGTGGGAGACCGAGTCAGGGCGCTCAGGAGTTTATGAAGCTGAAACTACCTTCCTTCGATGGCTGTGGTGACCCTCAGGAGGTGAGCCACTGGATTACTGAGGTGGAGGACCTGCTTAGAGTGATGGGTTCAGAGGATGACCAGAAGGTGGACTTCGCCACGTTCCTCTTCAAGGGGGAGGCGAAGGAGTGGTGGCGAATGGTGATGGGTAAGCATCCCCAGCCTTGGACCTAGGAGCAGTTCTGCTTGGAGTTTAACAAGTAGTTCTACCCTGATGTTTACAAAGACCAGAAGATAACGAGTATAATCGGCTGCGTCAGGGGAGGGACATGTCAGTCGAGGAGTACGTGAGGAAGTTCGTGACTCTCTCGAAGTATGCTTCTGAGCCGGACGAGCACAGGAAGGCCCATAAGTTTGAGAGCGGGCTGAGACCTGACATTAGGTCCACTGTGACACCTCTTCATCACCGGACTTTCAGAGATGTGGCGGATGTCGCTCTTCTGGTAGAGACCGACATCAAGGGTAGGGAGGCTGGCAAGGACCACAAAGGGAAGAGACGTGCTGAAGAGTCTCAGAAGAAGGAGGCTGCTCATCCTCATAAGAAGCAGTCTTATGGAGATCGCGGGGAGCTTCTTCGTCTTCGTCAGCTGGGGCGAAGTGTGGGTCTTGTGGTCACTCCCATCCTGGTAGGGAGTGCTACAAGAAGACTGGTGCCTGCTTTAAGTGCGGGTCGATGGAGCACAGGATTGCTCAGTGCCCTCATGCGTCTGGTAGAGGCACCGGTTCAGACTCAGGGGCGAGGTCTGACCAGAAGAAGCCTCAGACTCAAGCCCGAGTTTATGCTATGGCAGGAGAGCGTGATCGTGCTGGTGATCGCGTCGTCTTAGGTATTCTCCAGATCCATTCTCAGGATGTGTTTTGCCTGTTTGACTCTAGAGCTACGCACTCCTTTATCTATTCTGAATTGTTGGGTAACCTTGGACTGACTGTCATGCCTAGTGAGGTAGACCTGTGTGTGAATAGTCCATTAGGTGGGGTGCCCCTTGTGTGCTGAATTCTGTGTGTAAGACTTGTCCCATAGCAGTTAGGGACAAGACTTTTTATGCTGACCTCATCCCGATGCGGATGGCCTGTTTTGATGTGATCTTGGGCATGGACTGGCTAGCAGAGCACCATGCCCATATAGACTGTGCAGCTAGGAGAGTGGTATTTAACCTGCCAGACGGGACTCGCTTTGCTTTCTCTGGGAATGCAGTTCCATGTACGCCTGTGGTTGTGTCAGTGATGCAGGCAGCCAACTTCTTGAGGAAGGGCTGTCAGGGATTCTTGTGTTATCTTCCAGAGGTGCGTGAGGGATCTAGCTTGGAGAGCCTCCCGATCGTCAGAGAGTTTCCTGAGGTCTTCCAGGATGATGTGCCCGGACTTCCACCAGTGAGGGAGGTGGAGTTCACGATTGATCTAGCGCCAGAGACTCAACCCATCTCTAGGGCCCCTTACCGTATGACTCCGGCAGAGCTGAAGGAGCTGAAGGTTCAGCTACATGAGTTACTCGATAAGGGCTTCATTCGCCCTAGCGTTTCGCCTTGGGGAGTGCCAGTGCTATTTGTGAAGAAGAAGGATAGGACCTTCAGATTGTGCATCAACTATAGAGAGCTGAATAAGGTGACCATCAAGAATCGCTATCCCCTACCGCGCATCGATGATTTGTTTGACCAGTTGGCGGGCGCCACAGTGTTCTCAAAGATAGATCTTCATTCAGGCTACCATCAGTTGAGGATTAAGGCCAGGATGTGCCTAAGTCCACTTTTAGGACTCGTTATGGTCATTACGAGTTCTTAGTTATGCCGTTTGGTTTGACTAATGCTCCCTCTGTTTTTATGGATATGATGAACCGGGTTTTCAAACCGTATCTGGATCAGTTCGTGGTCGTTTTCATAGACGACATCTTGGTGTACACCAAGAGTGCAGAGGAGCATGAGGAGCACCTGAGGATCGTTCTATAGACGTTGAAGGATCGTGAGTTGTACGCTAAGCTAAAGAAGTGTGACTTCTGGCTCGATCGCGTAGTGTTCTTGGGACATGTAGTCTCGAAGGACGGTATCTCAATGGATCCCGAGAAGATTAGAGATGTGATGGAGTGGGCAAGGCCCACAAATGTTGCAGAGATTCGTAGTTTCCTTGGGTTAGCTGGGTATTACAGGAAGTTCGTTGAGGGGCTTTCTAAGATTGTATCCCCGCTGACCCGTCTGTTGAGGAAGGAGATCAAGTATGAGTGGAGTGAGGCTTGCGAGCAGAGCTTCCTGGAGATTAAGAAGAGATTGACTACCACACCGATTCTGACCTTGCCTTCTGGGACAGAGGGCTTTGAGGTCTTCTGCGATGCGTCCCATAAGGGACTTGGATGTGTTTGATGCAGCAGGGTAAGGTAGTGGCTTATGGCTCTCGGCAACTGAAGCCCTATGAGAAGAACTACCCTACCCACGATCTGGAGTTGGCAGCTATAGTTTTCGCGCCAAAGATTTGGAGGAATTATCTGTATGGAGCGTCGTGTAAGGTTTACACGGACCACAAGAGTCTCAAGTATTTGTTCACTCAGAAGGAACTGAACTTGAGACAGAGGAGGTGGTTGGAGCTACTTCACGACTACGATTTAGAGATCCTCTACCACCCTGGTAGAGCTAACGTTGTGGCAGATGCTTTGAGTCGGAGAGGTGCTCCGGGTGTAGCTTGTGCATTGATAGGAGTTCAGAGGTCCGCCTTAGAGCTTCAGCGTATGGGCGTTTGGGTAGTCAGACCAGCCAGTGCCAGTATGATAGCAGCGCTTCAGGTTCAGTCTTCGTTGGTTGACAGGATCAGAGTTGGTCAGGAGTCAGATTCAGCGTTAAGTCGGATCAGAGAGGGGCTGTCTTTAGAGCAGAGTTCAGACATCAGTATCTCCAGTGATGGTTGTCTGCGTTTCAGAGGTCGAGTGTGCGTGCCGGCTGATGCAGTTCTGCGTAGGGAGATCCTTCAGGAGGCGCATAGAGCTCCACATTCAGTTCCCCTGGAGGGGTGAAGATGTATCGGGATCTCAGGGAGTCATTTTGGTGGTCTGGGATGAAGCGTGACATCTCGGAGTTCGTGTCGAAGTGCCAGATCTGTCAGCAGGTTAAGGCTGAGCACCAGAGACCAGCGGGTTTGCTTCAGCCCCTTCCCATTCCTGAGTGGAAGTGGGAGAGTGTGGGGATGGACTTCATCATGGGGTTGCCTAGGACCCCTTCAGGCTGTGATGCTGTGTGGGTGATAGTTGATCGACTGACGAAGTCTGCCCATTTCTTACCTGTGAAGAAGACCTTCAGTTTGGAGCGTTTGGCTCGTTTGTATCTCGATGAGATAGTGAGGCTGCATGATGTGCCTACTACTATAGTTTCTGATCGTAATCCGCGCTTTGTTTCGAGATTCTGGCGCAGTTTGCATAAGGCCCTGGGTACGAATTTAGCTTTCAGTTCAGCCTACCATCCTCAGTCGGATGGCTAGATGAAAAGGACTAATCAGGTCCTGGAGGACATGCTTCGCGCATGTGTCCTAGATTTTGAGGTAGCTGGGAGCAACACGTGACTCTGATTGAGTTTGCCTACAACAACAGCTTTCAGGCGAGCATTGGTATGGCTCCGTTTTAAGCGTTGTATGGTAGAAGGTGCAGGTCTCCCATCTGTTGGGATGACCTGAAGGAGAGGGTCTTGGTTGGACCCGAGCTGGTGCAGGGAGCAGTAGAGAAGATCAGGATGATTCGAGAGCGTCTGCTTGTTGCTGAGAGTAGACAGAAGTGCTATGCAGACCAGAGGCACAGGCCGCTTGAGTTTGAGGTTGGAGATCATGTCTATCTGCGAGTGTCGCCGGTCAGAGGCGTAATCCGGTTTGGGAAGCGTGGGAAGCTTAACCAAGGTTCGTTGGACCGTTTGAGATTCTAGAGAGAATTGGCCCTGTGGCTCATC
The DNA here is from genome assembly GCA_023374045.1 of Limonium bicolor. Lineage (NCBI taxonomy): Eukaryota > Viridiplantae > Streptophyta > Magnoliopsida > Caryophyllales > Plumbaginaceae > Limonium > Limonium bicolor. The sequence continues at coordinate 438,065,979 of CM041777.1, forward strand.
GTCTAGCTTTGCCTCCATCTTTGTCTACTGTCAACAACGATTTCCATGTTTCGATGCCGAGGAAGTACTTGCATGATCCGTCTCATGTGATCGACCATAGTCAGCTTCAGTTGAGGGAGGATTTCAGTTATGAGGCGGTGCCTACCCGCATTCTAGCCAGAGATGTGCGCCGGCTTCGTAGTAAGACCCTACCTATGGTCAAGGTTCAGTGGTCTGATCAGTCAGAGCGTGAAGCAACTTGGGAGCTTGAGGATGAACTGCGTGCTAAGTTTCCTTCCCTCTTCGAGTAGTAAGGTGAGTCAATTTTGAGGACGAAATTCTTTTAAGGGGGAGGTGATGTTATAACCCATAATTCGTAACCTTATATTATATCCGTTACAATGTTATTCTAAGTTGGATTAAATTCTTTGCCATCAGTTGGGACGTCAGCGACATTGTTTTAATTGCCAAGGACAAGGAAGTCATTCGATTAATTAATTAAGGTAATTAATTTGTTTGATTTATAAGGAAAGGAATTCCTTATTTCTTTTTTTTCCTGATCATTGTTATTCACTTCAGTTCGTGAAGAGTGTTCTCCATCGTGGTGCTGAGTGACAGTTTTCTCTTCTCCTTCTCTCTCTCAATTTCTTCCTCTGTGAGAATTGTGCTGCTGCTGTTGTGATCAGATCAAAGACCCTTGTTACTGCTGTGTGTTCCCTCTTCGCAAGTCAGGTTCGGATTTCTCAGGTTGTTGTTTCGGTGTAGTGTCTTCTTCCTTTTTGTTTTCTGATTTTTGAGAGGCTGTGGTTGCTGAATTCAGAGACTACTAGGCTGCTGTTGAGTTGCGGGTTGCGCAGACTGTAGGTTGTTCAAATTGTGGGATTTTCTGCACTCTCAATTCAGGTTTGTGTTGCAGATTTTGAGAGTTCAATGACTTAGGTTTCCCTTGTCGTTACCTGATTTTAGAATGTCAATTGTGTGGTTCAGTGGTGGTGAATCCGTGTCTAGTTGGTGGAATTGTTTGGGCTTCATCTACTGCTACAGATTGTCGGTGTCTACGCAGATTAAACGAGGTAGGTGGTTGCTTGATTCGGTTTGGAAGTTCAGCCATGAGGATATTGCAAGAGTTGTTCTCTAATTTTGTGTGTGATTCCCTTTACGTTTTTGTTGCATTTTCGGATGGCTAAAACCCCATGGTTCTCTGTATTTTTCTGTGATTTGGTGTGTGTACCAGTTTGGCAATTCGTGGTGATGTTTTTGCATTGTTTTCTGCTCTGTTCGTCTTCTGGAAATACAGTTTTCGCGCTGTCCGAACTTCTGTCCTAACTTTGAAGTTCGGATAGCGTGTTTTGCGCTTCTGTATTTTCGAGTTCGGGGCGTGTCCGAACTTCAATGTTCAGACACACCCCAGTTTTTTGACTTCGAAGCTCGGACTTTACCACATAACTTTTTCCGTAAAACGTCCGAACATCAGTCCGAACTTCGATGTTCGGACACTCTGAATTTCCCTTCTGTTTTCAAATTGACTTGTGTCCGAACTTCAACGTCAGGACACAAGTTCGGACACCTTACTGTTTTCAGCGTAACTTCTTCGTCTGAACTCCGATGTGAGTGCCGTTTGCGGCGCTGGATTCCTTTTGATCTATACTACTGATTTATGAGTGTTTTGGCATATTTAAATGCAAGTTTGCCTCTGATTATGCAATCCTTCTGTTTTGGGACATTATACTTTGTTTATGAGCCGTGAATGGCTGGGTCGAGCTATTCCGTGGTATACCATATAGACATCGTTCTGAGTATGGGTCATTCCCTTTCTGTTCTGTGGGGTTGACGAACCCTTTGGCTCTTTAGAGTCATTTCTGCATTGTCAAGAGATTTGTTATGATCTATGGGTCTTCGACCCCTTCTGAGTGTGTGCATTGTATCTTGTCCCTTCTCTGTTTAAGAACTCTGATTGTTTCTGTACCGGGAACTCTTGTGTTCCATTCTGTTCTGATTCTGAAAGTTTCTGACTGTTTGGGAATTATAGATATAATGTTTATCTTCTCCTTCTCCTGATTTCAATTGTTTTGAGCGACCTCACTGATGACGGTCACTGCTTACTGGGCATAGTGTATGCTCACCCCCCTACTCTTACTGTTTTTGCAGATTGATCAGCGAGGATCATCTTAAGTTCTAGAGCCATAGTTGTTTAGCTCATTTGATTGTTCAAACTGTTGGTTTATGATGTTGTTGCCTCCGGGCCTTACACTGTTTTGACCTCTGTTTCTGACTTGGGTATGTATTTGGGACTTGTGTTAACTTCAGTTGTAGTATAATACTTTGGTTTATACTGTTTATGAAAGCGTTTTTTGGGCCTTAATGCGACGGTTAGTTTTAGAGCCTTGCGTTATTAGGTAGTAATACGCGGCGTGTAATGCCCCTAACTCTTAGGCCGGTTTTGGGGGTGTTATAGGATCCCTCACATCCAATGCCACCATATGTGTTGTATAGCTGCATAATCACTGAGGAGGAGTGAAGCAGTTTAAGAGGAGCACCATACTCTAGAGTTCAGGGTATGTTCCACTTAATGAGTTTTTCATTTATTTATTGTTTAATTCATGAATGTTTTTCTAATTTTTTATTATTATTACTATATTAATAGAAAAAACAAGAACAAGCAAGACATAACCGTGAAGTGAATGCCCATCCGCATACCATGGGGCGAAGAGGATATATATGTTGACAACATGCCAAAATGAAGGAAGCGGGTTTGCTGACCCAAAGGAATAAAGACGACACTAAAAGCCCCCATTGACGACTTTTTTAAAGCGAGTATGGTCCAAATGTATTTACTGGGATGCCAGAGAACAAATAGAGAGGGTCAGAGGGACTTTCCACATGTAGAGGCAACACATCTAACTTCTCAAATCATAAGTGTTGAAATTGTTGAATAATTAAATTGTTGACCATAAGTTTGTATATTTGTAATTTACTTTAATTTGAACAGTAGAAGCTGCACAGAGCAGAGAAATAGATATTTTTGGTTCTCCTTCTCAAAATTATCCTCTCAATCAAGCACTTGGACTAAAGGATCATCCTGGACGTGTAAGAGGATTTGAGGGAGAAGTATGTCAAATGCACGTATTCCCTTAGTATACCAAGATGAGTATGGGTGATGATGAATTTGAAGCACTGCTTGAAAGAAAGCAAGTTGTTGAGCGTCAAGCCAATGAGGAGAGACTAGCTACTGCATGTCAAGCTAATGAAGAGAGACTCTAGAGATCTATAGAGGTGATGACACAATAGAATTAGCCGCATCAAGTTGATCCACCTAACCCTCTTCCTCATCCAGCTGTGTTGTGGCTCTTGACCCCATATTTGTCTGCCAACCTCGACGTTAGTTCTTTTAATATTCCACTTTTAAGGTTAAAAAATATTAACCGTAGAGATTAATTAAATTAATGACCAAGTTTGTTAAAGGAACAAAAAGATCATCATCTTCAATTGTTGGTTGATGGTTTTAATGTGGATGTTGCATGCGGTACAATCCTACCTTGGAGCCACACACTTTGATTAATTTTCACCATCTCCCTATCTTCTATTCTCGAGTAAGCTTGGACCTTGTTATTGAAGAATATGAAAATGTACTCCTTCCGATGGCTGCTGATAACAAGTGCACATTGATTAAAGCAAAGGGGGAGATACTACCTGGGTCATCTAATTATATATTGTCAAAATCAGGTAGTTGCATTCACTTGTTATTTAATTATTAATCTATTATCTACCATTTATTTAGCATTTTTGTTTGTCATAATTTAATGTGTTACATTTGGATAGATCCCTCGGATTACCCCTCGTGTGGAAGATCACGAGAAGAGAATTAATGAGGAGACTAGCTACCCACGGTGAGAAGGGGAAGTCCAAGGTAGCAGAGTAGTGGTCAGCAGGACACATGTCATGTGATTGTCCACAGTGAGAGAGGGAAGTCCAAGGTAGTAGAGAAGCCTAAAGTAGTTGTACCACTGATTAGAGCGTCAATGGAAAAAATTCACATAATCTGACAGAGCGGTCAAAAGCTTGAGGGCCCAACAAATTATTTTGTATGACAATATGCAAGAGATGGGTTATCACAAAAACAACATCATGATGACATTACCAAAGTGGCTATTCAACTACGGTGACAATCAACCGACCTTGGTAGGCTTTGAAGACCTCAAGGAGATAATGGCCGGAGATTTATTGAATATATTTGTCATCCAGGCGTATTGTTTGTAAGTGTTTCTTACCTGAAGTTGAAAATGGCTTTGAATAAATTAATATCTAATAAGTATCACTATCCAACACTTCTATGTGTCATATATAAATGTTTGCTTTAAAAATTGCACGAAAACAATATCACTGTGGTTTCGGCGGTGTGCCTGCAACTTTTGTTCTTAGGCAACGAGAGAACCTGGGTTGTTTTGCCACTACTTAACTCATTGCATGGAGATTTCTATTCAAAAAGAACCAAATATTTGCTTATATCACCAAGTGTGATTATACTTTAAACTTGCATATTAATTATTATTCTTTACTATTTTATTAATCTATATGTAATGTTACTGAATTTGAAATTTGTGGTGTAACGCCCCTATTTAACATATTTATAGCGGAATTAAAATACTAAAGGCGTACAGATCATCGGGTTCCAAACACCCGGTACCAAACCTCACCAAAATACAACTTAATGATTACAACTGTCACGGCCTGAACCTCGAGAAAACTTAACAAAAGTAAAACAACAATAAAAACACATAAACTCTTAAAGCCTAATCCCATCCCAGTCACTCGTTCTCTTCGTGGTCACCTGTAAAATAACTCGTACCTGCAAGATAAAACCAAGCAGCCCACCCCAAGAGGGGTGGGTCAGTTCCCTGGAATGGAATTGGTACGATCCTCCAAAAACAAACTTATAATACAACTCTTAAAAAATTAATAGCAGAAAAATAATCACTTAAACCACATAGAGGAACAAGGCATTCCACGAATCACCCAATCAAAATAACAAGATAAGAATAACGGTTAATAACAGAAAAGTATAGTTAGTGAAACATAACCACATCATGTGTTAGTGAACATCCATTGCCTTAGTTAAACCCAATTCCCGTTAGGAGTAGAAAGACTCAGATAGTCACGAAGGACTAGGAATGAAAAGATAGATCCAAGAACCAATAACTCAAGAATGGAATAATTCAACTCGGAGAGATGGCCCCCACCGCCAAGTACGTCCTTTTAGGACAGGGGATATACAGCCCCTCACTGTCTACAACGTCCCTTATGAGACAGGGGATATATAGCCCCTCACTGTCTATCACGTCCCTTTTTGGGACAGGGGATATACAACCCCTCACTGTTACCATTGAAGACGCGCGCACGTCGAAACCTCAAGAACCAGCTCATGGATGAAATGATATCCAGAGTCAAAGAAGATTTTACCAAAGTAGACCTTTTTCAAAATTCCCACCAGATCACCAACTACCCAGAGCAATACCAAAACACTTAGTCATATAGAGTGCAGAAGCGTAAACCCTAAGCAGTCAATGCCTAATGGAACAACCAATTAGAGGGAACCAATACCCAAGTGAGTTTCACATTCAAGGCTCAGTTAGTCACACAAGCTGAGTTAGTCACACAACCAATTCCTTTTAGAAATTCCTCTTAAACTCAGTTAGCGTTTTCCAAAACATTCCAAGTCAATCAGCAAAAATATCGGAGTACGAGAAATCGTACCTGGTATGTGAAGAACAATAAATAACTCGAATAAGTGATTCCCCAATAGTAACCTATAATTAAGGTATTCCAAGTGTCGATTAGTTAAGGAACTTATAAACTAAACAACCTTCTTTTCTTACTGATTAATAGTTCCAGGTTTACCATTATCCTCTCACAAAGATTTGGGCTTGACTCGTTAACTAAATCCTTTACTAGGCCCTTTTCGTTTAGTTCAGAACGATTTAGAATTTATTCCTGAGAGTGGCCCAAACTCTCTTTGAATTGTTTAAGTGGGCTTTTGGAGTTCATAGACTTGGGCTTAGTAGGTTAGCCCAAGACCGTGTTACGTTTATCTTGTGTAATTAAACCCTTAAGTTAATAGTGACTAATCAATTACACACCGATTAAAACTTCAGGTTTATCATATATATATATATTCTACTATTTATAACTATCACAAGGAATATTATTTCCCACACCTATTTAATGTATATATATATATATATATATATATATATATATATATCTTTATGTATTAAGATTTATCCATAACATTTTTAGGAAATTTTATTGTATTTAATTACGTTTAATAACTTCTAGGCATAACCACAACCGATATACGGTTTATAAAATAAAGTGTTTTCCTTTATTTATTTAATATATATAAGTATACCTGTATTAGAATTTAATTAAGACATTCCCTATGTAACTTATTATATTTAAACTATCTTATTACTAACTGCATTCCATGTATGTTTCATAAAGTATTTCCTTTAACTATATCTTAGGATACTAGCTCTTATAATATTTAGTTATTATAAGTGTTAATTTATTAGTTCCTTGCTTTACTCTAAGTTACTACTTAAATCCCTTTTTATATATGTGTAAATATATATATTTATTCCTTAGTTTAATTAAAAATATTAACTCCCATATAGTATAATAAATAAAACGTAAAAATAACTATATTCCTTGATTTCATAAGTTTCTACTTAAATATGTATATATACATATATGTAAATAATTTCACTTCTATTAAAAACTAATACCTAAACATTTATAAACTTACTACTATAAAATGTTAATTTAGTGTTCCATATTTTTCCCAGCTTAAAAAGTTTATTAACAAACCATACTCTAATTTTTGGTTACATTAAAAACCATATATTATAAGTTATTCTTAGGAAAAACTCATAAACACAATTTTTAAAACCTTTTACCATTGCCCAAAAATTCCCAAATTTAATATAAAGTAACTATAACATTTTAGACATATTATAAAATTTTTATTTCATAAAATATTTTTTAATTTAGCCAAATAATTCCAGAAAACCCGTAACTTGCAAAAAATCATAACTTACGTTTAAAAACTCCAAAACCATATTAATTTACATCAAAATAAACTAGATTAAATAAGGAATCTATGGTTAAAATTTCAAGTCAGAATACCTTCGGGAAGACCATTAACTAAAATCAACAAGTTAGAGCCAAATTCTGAAATTTTATAAACTTATAACAATTCTTTAATAACACGATCTAATCTCGGCCGTCAAATCTTTTAAAACGAGATCGGACGGCCCCTGAACACCGAGTTCATCACCGATTCCAAAACCTAACCCGAGTACTAAATCACGATTTTCTCACAATCTACAGAGCGAAATCGAGTGATTCTTGTTTCTATGGTTTCGAAATCAAATTTCGGTTCTAAGGATGCTAATTTCTCCAGCTAATATGCAAGATTCAACGGGTTTCGATTTCAGTTCGAAGTTAGGGTTCATAACACGATTCGAAAACTTAATTTGCCAATTCCTCCTAATCTAACACGTAATTGATTAAATTGAGACATGGGTTAGGCCGGTAACATGATTACGAATGAGAATTTCAGAGCAATTGATCGTAAACTTACCGGAGTTGTGCGAATTGAGTGAAATCGAATTTGAAAATCTGGAAAAACTCGAACTTTCGAGCAGTTCACGAGGCCGACTTTGAGGATCTATAACTTGCAGTACCAATCGAGTTAGGCTATGTGTAAGGGCTCAATCGAAAGAGTAAACTTAGATCTACGTATTGATAACAAGAACTAATCCTAACTTGCAACACACAGAAAGAAATCGAAGCTAGAAGTTGCGAGTTTACCTTTCGTTTTCTGGAAAGAAAACTGTGATTTTATGTGGTGGCGAAACCGAAACTTTAGACACCTTGTTCTTCCAAACGGTTGGGAATTGGATTAGGTCATCAACATGAAAGTTTTATAGGGATTAGAGCTCTTCAAAACGAGCTAAAGAACATGAAATTTGGATGAGATAAAGAAGAAGTTATGGCTAGAGAAGTTACCTGATTCGAAGGGAAAAACTGAACTGCAGTTCGGTTTTTGGGTGGCTACTTTGATTCGATTTTCCGGTTGATTCAGAATGAGTTAGGGTTTGTGTGAGTTATGGTTGTTTAGAGGAAATGTAGGAGAAGACAACAAAGAAGACGGCACTAAAAAATTCCTTAAGATGAGAAAGTTATGAAGGTCACAAGATAGGGCAAAACCTGATTTCTGTTACCGGAAATATAGGAATAAATCGGCTAAGTATACTGGGGCGCGATTCCCGAGACGCGCGCTGACTCAGCAGACCATGCCACGTCACCTTTTATCAAAATTTTGGCTCTAAACTTCATTTGATCATAACTTTGGCTAGGATGATCCGTTTTTGACGTTCTTTTTATCGATCTTCATGGTTTTCCATAACCTATTTATTGGTATAGGTTTCATGGCCTGGTTTGACCATTCTCAAAAAGTCAACCCTAGCAAGGCTTAATAAGCTTTAAGGTTTCTAGTATTTTATATTGACTTTTATGTTTCAAAACAATGTTCCAACACTTCCTAAAATCTTTATAATATATTGGAGTGTTTAGAAATTTTCCCAAGATTTATTGACTTATAAATCTTATTATTAAATTCATAATACTATATAATATATAATAATTAGGGTTAAATAGGAGAAAACCCCTAAATAAATTTCACAATTCCATATAATAATTTAATATTCATAATTCCATATAATAGTTTAATATTTAATAAAAGAAATCCCCTAAATTAATTTAGGGGTATTTCAGTATATCCCCCTTAAAAGAAACTTCGCCTCGAAGTTTAACAATCAACTAATAGGCACTCACACCGCTTCGGGTGTGCTGAGACAATAATAATTCCAATGAAATTTCATACCAATCCAATCCTTTATTTCCATTTCAACATTCCACTCGAGAGTACCGAAAACAAACCAAACTGAATCAAAATAAAAACTGAAACAAAACACAAACGTGACAACTACCGTGCCATAATGTAAAACTATGTACATACATACATCTCCCACACTACTAATACTGTTCTCCCTCTACTAACAATGCAACAAGGCATAATCTGGATGAGATAACGAAGGAGGAGTATGCCAGTATATCCCCCTTAAAAGAGCTAAGGTACCCTCGTACCGCTACTAACGTGAACCACAGCAGGATAGTAGAATATCATGTAAATAGATGTGGGTACTTTACTCTCATGGAGTCCTCAGTCTCCCAAGTAGCTTCCTCAACCCCATGATGTTCCCAAAGAACCTTCTCTAGCTTAACTGATCTGCCTCTCGTTTCTCGGACCTTCGTGTCCAAGATCTGAATAGGAGTCTCCCCATATCTCAGTGTAGGCTCTATTTCCAATCTCTCTGGCTGCAGTACGTGAGGAGGGTCAGGCATATACTTCTTCAACTGAGATACATGAAACACGTCATGTACCTTCCCCAACACCGCTGGTAGCTCTAGTCTGTAAGCAACTGGGCCCACTCGCTCCGTAATCCTGTACGGACCTACATACTTAGGGCTTAGCTTCCCCCTCATCCCGAATCTGAATATCCCTCTCATCGGAGACACTCGTAAGAAGACCATGTCTCCCAACTGAAACTCGAGCTCTCTGGTACGCTGATCCCCGTAAGATTTCTGTCTGGACTGCGCTGCCCTCATGTGCTGATGAATAACCCTGACGTCATCCTGCAGTGTCTGAATATACTCGGGCCCAATCAAGACTGCCTCAGCTGGGTCACTCCATGATAAGGGAGTCTGGCACGGCCTGCCATAAAGAGCCTGGAATGGTGCCATGCCGATAGACGCATGGTAAGAGTTATTGTAGGAGAACTCTACCAGGTGTAGACGCTCTACCCAACTCCCCTGATAGTCTAGAGCGACTGCTCGCAACATATCCTCCAATGTCTGAATAGTCCTCTCAGTCTGCCCATCAGTCTGCGGGTGAAAAGCTGTGCTAAGTCGTAGCTGAGTCCCAAATGCCTCCTGCACCTGACGCCAAAATCTACTGAGGAAACGAGTGTCACGATCAGAGACGATCGTCTTCGGTACCCCATGGTACCGGATATGCTCTGTGGTGAACACCTCAGCTAGTTTGGGCACCTTCCATGTGTCCTTGATAGGTATGAACCTAGCTGTCTTGGTCAACCTATCGACTATAACCCATATGGCGTTCAGTCCACCTCTAGCTGGAGGGAGACCGACCACAAAATCCATGCTGATGTCGTCAAACTTCCAGCACGGTACTGGTAGTGACTGAATCTGGCCGCCTAGTCGACGATGCTCAAACTTCACCTTCTGACAAGTGAGGCACCGAGAGACGAAATCAGCTACATCCCTCTTCATCCCGCTCCACCAGAATAATTGCTTCAAGTCCTTGTACATCTTGGTGGCTCCAGGGTGTACTGATAATGTCGAGGAATGAGCCTCTGAAAGAATCCTGGTCTGAAGTTCCGTCGCATCCTGAGGAACGCAGAGTCTGCCTCTGACTCGAAGGTGTCCCTCGCTGTCCAGCTCGTAGTCATACTTCAAACCGTCAGTCAACCCGTCTGCTAACTTCTGCTTGACTCCCTGCAGGTATACAACACTATCCTGGGCTGCGTATATCTTCTCAGCTATCGTGGTCGTCTCTGTCAAAGCTAGGAGTGATACACCTCCTGCTCAAAGCGTCTGCCACGACATTCCCTTTACCTTCGTGTACTGAGGTTGATGTCATAATCAGCCAGTAGCTCAACCCATCGTCGTTGTCTCATTCAGCTCCTTCTGAGTCCAGATGTACTTCAGACTCTTATGGTCTGTCATAATCCGACTGTGGCTCCATACAAGTAATGTCGCCAGATCTTCAAGGCGAAGACTATGGCGAGAGCTCAAGGTCGTGTGTGGGGTAATTCTCTTCGTGCTTCTTCAGCTGTCTAGAAGCATACGCTACTACTCGGCCATGCTGCATCAGTACTCCACCAATCCCTCTACCTGAAGCATCACAATATACCTCGTACCCCTCGTTCCCCTCTGGGATAATCAATACTGGAGCTGTGGTCAAGGCGTCCTTCAGCGCCTGGAAGGAGACCTCACAAGCCTCTGTCCATACAAACGGGCTGTCCTTCTTCATCAGAGGTCAAGGGCTTGGCTAGCCTGGAGAAGTCCTTCACAAAGCGTCTATAGTAGCCAGCCAACCCAAGGAAACTCCTAACCTCTGTCACGGTGTGAGGTCTATGCCAGCTCTTCACTGCCTCAGTCTTAGCTGGGTCTACTGAAACTCCCTCAGCTGAGATCACGTGTCCAAGAAATGACACCTTGTCCAGCCAGAATTCACACTTGCTGAATTTGGCATACAATTGTTTCTCCCTCAGTGTCTCCAAGACTGTCCTCAAATGCTGCTCATGTTCCTCTTTGCTCTTGGAGAAGACTAGAATGTCATCTATGAATACGACTACCGACTTATCTAGCTGGGCCTGGAAGACTCTCTGCATCAAATCCATAAATCTCGCCGGTGCATTGGTCAGTCCAAACAGCATCACTGTGAACTCGTAGTGGCCGTATCTGGTCCGGAAGGCCATCTTCTCAATGTCTGGCTCAGCTACAGCTATCTGGTGATATCCGGAACGCAGATCAATCTTAGAGAACACCTTTGCTCTCCTCAGCTGGTCGAACAAGTCATCGATCCTGGGCAGTGGGTACTTGTTTTTGATCGTGACATTGTTCAGCTCTCTGTAGTTTATACACAGTCTCATGCTTCTGTCCTTTTTCTTGACGAACAACACATGAGCGCCCCAAGGTGAGACACTGGGTCTGATGAAGCCCTTATCTAGTAGTTCCTGCAACTGCTTCTTCAACTCGACCATCTCTGCAGGGCCCATCCGGTAGGGAGCCTTAGCAATCGGTCCCGTGCCAGGTACGAGGTCGATGTTGAATTCAACCTCTCTCAGCGGTGGTAGTCCAGGTAGCTCCTCTGGAAAAACATCGGGGTACTCCGACACAATGGGAACGTCGCTCCTGAACTTCGGATCCGTCCTCAGATCCTGGGCATAACAGTAGTAGGCAGTCGCCCTTGGACACTTCCTTCATCAGGGATAATGCCGATACAACCTTCACAGTCGGCTGCTTGGGCTGCATTCGGTATGATACTGTGTCCCTGTGGCTGACTTCAAGAGGAGACGATGCTCTGCGCAGTGTAGTCTACCTCTGTACCGCTGTAGCGTGTCCATGCCCACAATTATGTCAAATCCCATGCCAGGGAAGACAATGGCATCGAGAAGAAAGTCTGCTCCCTTGATGTGCATGCTCAGATTCTTGCACTGTTTACTGCATTTGATCAACTCTTGGATGGCAACAAAACGGAGCAATCATGGATATCCTCTGTGGGGGCATTTATCTTAGTATGAAATGCTTGGGATATGAAGGAGTGGGAGGCTCCAGAATCAAACAGGACGGGCCTCCACTCCATTAATTTGGAATGTGCCTGCAATTATTGAGTGAAGTTTTAAGTTTCTAGTTAACTCTTCCAAAGTAGTGGTTCAAGGTCAATTGGTATATCTGTGATGACCGTTCCATTGCTCTTTGCTTGAGCCTGGTCCAACACATTCAGCCTGACCTCTACATTTCCAGCTCCTACACGAAGAAATAAGTTCTTAGAATTTCCATTCTTATTGAAAGCTTCATGAGCAGTTTAATGATTACAAAGCTGAAATTGTAAAGTACATGGCTAGATCTGTCTAAAGGTCTGGTTTAATCGGCCTGGTTTCAGGTGAGTCTGGTTAATAATGGGTGTGGGGGCTGTGTTAGGCTTAATTCTCTTCACCCCATGGTAGATGAGTCTAGCTGCCCCACCAAAGATCAGTACATCACCTGACTTCAGGAGGATCTTGGTGGCAAGGTCCATCCTCTTCTGGTCACCGAATAGGAACTCCGCGTCGTCTCCAAGTGATATGGAAACCACTGGAACTCCTTTGGTGATGGATTCTAGGGATTCATCCTTATCTTGATGCAACCCTAGCTTACCTTCTTTTCCATAAAAATTGATGATGCAGACGTCTGAGGTTAGGTCTGGGACGGGCTCATCCTCCAATTCTTGTGCTGCCTTAACTGCAGCTCTAATGATGGTCTGCAGTTCCTCGGGATTGGTGGCACCTCCACCTCTTCATAGCTCTTGGTGGTGTGGTTCCACTTCTTACCTAGGCACATGATCTTCACCTTCATGGTTGAACCATTCTTGAAGGTAGGGGTGTAAAAATTTCCTTCCTTCACACCTAACTCCCTGATCTTGAGGATCAATGCATACTGGACTGCCGGGGTCAGGTACTCTCGTAGTAAGATCATCCCGGGTCTCAAGACCTCACACTTCTCTGGTGGGTGTGGTTTGGCTTCAAAAGGGATGTTGGGTGTGGTATAGGGCAAAATAGGAAAGCAAATATCGAAAGCTGAAGAACAAGTGCCATTAAATAAATAAGTCAAGGTTCACAACTGGAAATGAAAGGTTCGAAACGAAACAAAAGGAAAGGTTTATAGTTCATCCCTTTTACATTGACAACGAAAAACTAGACAACTAAATGTAAATAAATAAGGGTCTAGGCCTCTTCATGAGGAAAATAGTCCTCACCAGGTGAACTCGGGTCATCACTTGCTGCCTCGACGCGGTCCACCATGTTAAGGACTGGTGCCTTGCCCGGCCTCTGGGGGTAGTTCTGTCCCGGCCTCTGTGGATGACTCTGGGCAGGGCGACTGGTAGATGGTCCAGCACCTCCTGTGCCACCTCGACCTCCTCCAGTAGTAGCAACTGGGGCTCTAGCAGGGTTCCCGGTGCGTGGCTTGTAGTTCCTGGAATCCGGGTTCAGGAAGCATTCGAACGATCTGTGCCTACCGCAGTGCTGGCAGTCCACCAGGTTGCCCTTACAATCCTTGCCCGGGTGGTCCTTCTTGCACCACTTGCAGAAGAACTTTCTCGCAAGTTGGTTCCCTGTTTCAGTCTCAAGGTTAGTAATTGATAACAAGATGTAACCATTTTAGAGTTTCTAATTTATCTCACCCTTAAATGGCTGGGAGCGGAGTGGCTCAGCATTAGTATATGAGGGGACCATGGCCTTCTCGTTCCTCCCCTTGTAGAACTTTCCCTTCCTCTCGTAGTTCTGGGAAAAGTTTCCTCCATTTCCTCCTTCTCCATCCCCCTTCCTCTTGCTTAGCACAGAGTCCTGGTAGGCGATGGTGGTCTCATAATCATTCGCATCATCCGCTAACTCCTGTGGTGACAATATATGTTAGTGGAGAAACCTTTGCGTACCAGAAATTTTAAATCATATTCCATACCTGTAGGGTCATCCCTCTGGTGGAACCGATCATAGTCATGATCTTGAAGTTCAAGCCGGTATGGAATTTGTCCACCAGATATCTTGGGGCGTAAGCTCCCTCTCCAATAACAGCAAGTAACTCCACAAACTTATTGTAGTACACAGCAACAGAAAGGCTCCCTTACTTCAGCTGCTCGAACTCACTCCTCATCCTCTTCTGTAGATAGGATGGATAAAATTTAGCTCTCAGGGCCACTAGAAATGCCTGGAAGTCAAAGTTCGCCTGGGCCATCAACTCGGCTCTAGCAGTCTGCCACCATCGATGCGCGGGTCCTTGAAGAAAGTAGGCCGCTATGTCCACCTGGCGATTCACTGGAACATGCAGAGAGGTGAAGGCCTTCTGCATCTCGTCTATGTATTTCTCTAAAGTCTTTGGTTCTGGTTGGCCTTCATAGATGGGAGGACAAGGTCATTAACCGCCTTCAGCCAGTTGAACTCCCGGGGACCATTAGGTGGTGGCGGTGGTGGCTGTAGGATTTGAGCCTGCTGCTGGGCCAATGCAGCTGTCACAATCTGCGCTATGACCTCCGGGGTGACAGCGTCGGGACCAGCTCCTCCTCTTCCTCCTCTTCGAGACATCTAGCTAGTATGACGGTTTTGTTACTCAGAAGGCGTATTGTAAGGTCTAACTATCTATGTAGTAATATATGAAATATTTATAACGTCCTAAGGACGGTTTGTATGTACATGAAGTAAGTATGGGGTAGGGTCACGCGCCTTTCAGGAATTCTCACTTCCCAATTCTACCCCAGTTCCCCAGTTTTAAGTGCACCTATAATCTAAGTATTTCACTCGGCTTGTTTTCTCGGGTTCAGAGCGTAACTACGCTCTGATACCAATTTCTGTAACGCCCCTATTTAACATATTTATAGCGGAATTAAAATACTAAAGGCGTACAGATCATCGGGTTCCAAACACCCGGTACCAAACCTCACCAAAATACAACTTAATGATTACAACGGTCACGGCCTGAACCTCGAGAAAACTTAACAAAAGTAAAACAGCAATAAAAACACATAAACTCTCAAAACCTAATCCCATCCCAGTCACTCGTTCTCTTCGTGGTCACCTGTAAAATAACTCGTACCTGCAAGATAAAACCAAGCAGCCCACCCCAAGAGGGGTGGGTCAGTTCCCTGGAATGGAACTGGTACGATCCTCCAAAAACAAACTTATAATACAACTCTAAAACAATTAATAGCAGAAAAATAATCACTTAAACCACACAGAGGAACAAGGCATTCCACGAATCACCCAATCAAAATAACAAGATAAGAATAACGGTTAATAACAGAAAAGTATAGTTAGTGAAACATAACCACATCATGTGTTAGTGAACATCCATTGCCTTAGTTAAACCCAATTCCCGTTAGGAGTAGAAAGACTCAGATAGTCACGAAGGACTAGGAATGAAAAGATAGATCCAAGAACCAGTAACTCAAGAATGGAATAATTCAACTGGGAGAGATGGCCCCCACCGCCAAGTGCGTCCTTTTAGGACAGGGGATATACTGCCCCTCACTGTCTACAACGTCCCTTATGGGACAGGGGATATACAACCCCTCACTGTCTATCACGTCCCTTTTTGGGACAGGGGATATACAGCCCCTCACTGTTACCATTGAAGACGCGCGCACGTCGAAACCTCAAGAACCAGCTCATGGATGAAACGATATCCAGAGTCAAAGAAGATTTTACCAAAGTTGACCTTTTTCCAAATTCCCACCAGATCACCAACTACCCAGAGCAATACCAAAACACTCAGTCCTACAGAGTGCAGAAGCGTAAACCCTAAGCAGTCAATGTCTAATGGAACAACCAAATAGAGGGAACCAATACCCAAGTGAGTTTCACATTCAAGGCTCAGTTAGTCACATAAGCTGAGTTAGTCACACAACCAATTCCGTTTAGAAATTCCTCTTAAACTCGGTTAGCGTTTTCCAAAACATTCCACAAGTCAATCAGTAAAAATATCGGGGTACGAGAAATCGTACCTTGTATGTGAAGAACAATAAATAACTCGAATAAGTGATTCCCCAATAGTAACCTATAATTAAGGTATTCCAAGTGTCGATTAGTTAAGGAACTTATAAACTAAACAACCTTCTTTTCTTACTGATTAATAGTTCCAGGTTTACCATTATCCTCTCACAAAGATTTGGGCTTGACTCGTTAACTAAATCCTTTACTCGGCCCTTTTCGTTTAGTTCAGAACGATTTAGAATTTATTCCTGAGAGTGGCCCAAACTCTCTTTGAATTGTTTAAATGGGCTTTTGGAGTTCATAGACTTGGGCTTAGTAGGTTAGCCCAAGACCGTGTTATGTTTATCTTGTGTAATTAAACCCTTAAGTTAATAGTGACTATTCAATTACACACCGATTAAAACTTAAGGTTTATCATATATATATATATTCTACTAATTATAACTATCACAAGGAATATTATTTCCCACACCTATTTTAATGTATTTATATATATATTTATATATATCTTTATGTATTAAGATTTATCCATTACATTTTAGGAAATTTTATTGTATTTAATTACGTTTAATAACTTCTAGGCTTAACCACAACCGATATACGGTTTATAAAATAAAGTGTTTTCCTTTATTTATTTAATATATATAAGTATACCTGTATTAGAATTTAATTAAGACATTCCCTATGTAACTTATTATATTTAAACTATCTTATTACTAACTGCATTCCATGTATGTTTCATAAAGTATTTCCTTTAACTATATCTTAGGATACCAGCTCTTATAAAATTTAGTTATTATAAGTGTTAATTTATTAGTTCCTTGCTTTACTCTAAGTTACTACTTAAATCCCTTTTTATATATACGTAAATATATATATATATTTATTCCTTAGTTTAATTAAAAATAATAACTCCCATATAGTATAATAAATAAAACGTAAAAATAACTATATTCCTTGATTACATAAGTTTCTACTTAAATATTTATATATACATATATGTAAATAATTTCACTTCAATTAAAAACTAATACCTAAACATTTATAAACTTACTACTATAAAATGTTAATTTAGTGTTCCATATTTTTCCCAGCTTAAAAAGTTTATTAACAAACCATACTCTAATTTTTGGTTACATTAAAAACCATATATTATAAGTTATTCTTAGGAAAAACTCATAAACACAATTTTTAAAACCTTTTACCATTGCCCAAAAATTCCCAAATTTAATATAAAGTAACTATAACAGTTTAGACATATTATAAAAATTTTATTTCATAAAAATATCTTTTTAATTTAGCCAAATAATTCCAGAAAACCCGTAACTTGCAAAAATCATAACTTACGTTTAAAAACTCCAAAACCATATTAATTTACATAAAAAAAACTAGATTAAATAAAGAATCTATGGTTAAAATTTCAAGTCATAATACCTTCGGGAAGGTCATTAACTAAAATCAACAAGTTAGAGCCAAATTCTGAAATTTTATAAACTTATAACAATTCTTTAATAACACGATCTAATCTCGGCCGTCAAATCTTTTAAAACGGACTGCCCCTGAACACCGAGTTCATCACCGATTCCAGAACCTAACCCGAGTACTAAATCAAGATTTTCTCAGAATCTACAGAGCGAAATCGAGTGATTCTTGTTTCTATGGTTTCGAAATCAAATTTCGGTTCTAATTGTAACACCCCATCCAACACTTACGCACTTAATAACAAACTGCAGCGGAAAACAAACTTCATCACATTACTTAACTCGTTGGTGTTACTTGCCGTTAACCACCCACGTGGCTAACAAGGCTATTACATATACAACGTATCGGTCTGATGGACTAGATTCCCGAGCGACTACACATTGCTATCCCTTTTCCATTAACAAAACATACACATACCTTCCAACTGTACCGAGTATTCACAAACTAAAGTCGATAACAATTTCGGTCTTACTACACCTACTGTATATATACAACTTAAATGATTACCCATGTATAACGACTACCCCATCCTACTCTCGAACGGCTTCCAGCTCCTTGTACCTGAAATAGGAAAAGAAGAGAAAGGGTGGCCCCCAAGGGGCTCAGCACCTTTGCTGGTATGGTAATCCCGCAGCCCGCATGCTACCGGGCCACGCACAACTAATTGTCGTCTTAGCATGCGGTTGATTATATTTGAATCATGCATGTAAACTATAAACACACCACACATAACATTCCACCTCAATGGGCTCATCAACAGATAACAAGTCACTCATTGTGTTCATTACCCCTAGAGTGTTTCTCCTCTAATGGAGCTACTTCCTTAATAGACGACACTTACCCGTTATTCGGGTTATCCTTAAACGCCTCTTATCACAATCTGGGATTCATATCCATGATCCACATACTCCACATTTTACAACATATAACATATACTACATAACAACACTTTTCATGTTTCAACGTGCACATAACAACATCGCAATGGGAATTGCAGTACAACAACAACACATAACATAACGGGAACAGTTCTCTTAGGAACCGACCCAAACATAGTTAATTCACTAGTGAGCCTATAGAATGATGTCACCCTCATGATAAACTCGTTATACAACACTCATTACCGTCCTAATAGTCGGACGAGTAACTTAAGTTATCATGGTTCGGATATGGTGACCCGAACACACCACATATACACATGTTCCCCCTAAACCGATCATAAGTCAGAATAGCTAAGCTTTGGAGTAAGCTAATGGGAGATCATAACCCGTGAGGGAAACAACCACAACAGAGAGGAGGGTAAGGCTAAAAAAGGATACCCACTCCCAAACAACGCGCGACCGGCCTAACCGGATTCCTCACCCCCGTTAGTACATATTTACTCGTAGATAAATAGTTAGAGCCCCACTATGGAACCTATCACATCCTCACACCAAGAAAGTATTTCGACTGGGTTAAACACACGAGGGAGGTCCATACATTGACATACAAACATCACACAATTAACTCACGCTTAGCCGTGGTTAGAACGTCCCATGGTTCGGGTCGTTTAATCCGAATACCGAACTCTCATGTGATCCTAGACTCAGTTAGCTAAGGTTTAATACTTTCGAGGTTAAATGGTATCGGAATTGAACACGCCACATAAATGAATTACTGTAAACTCATTACATGTTTTATCTTACAACGTGGCAAACATACAGAAAAACACATTGGCATACAAGCCGGTGTAATCCGGTAGGACACAGGTAGCAAGAAAACCATACCTGTCACCGGAGTCCACTCTATCATGTCCACTTATGTTCCTCGAACAATCCACGAACAACTGGTAACATTAAAGTTGCTTTCATTAACATTGGGGGTAACATGTTTGCGTAACGTTGAACGACTATGGTTAACGCCGTTAACTAGTTAAGTAACTTAGCATTTTTAACTTGGTTTACTTCCACATTTTAATACAACTTTTCCCCCACTAAATTGTCATTATAACTCACTTAACATGTCCTTAACAATCTTATAACATCATTACTTAATAATCCTCATCATCCTATAACCTTAAACAATGTTTTTGGTCCATACAGCGCCTTGTCCGAACTTGTGTCCGGACTTCCCAAGTTCGGACACTGTTTGAGGCTCAAATGGCTGTAAACAAACGACCGTCCGAACATGCGTCCGAGCTTCCCAAGTTCGGACGTTGTTCGAGCCCAAAACAGAATATAGAGATAGGCGTGTCCGAACGTCCAAATTCGGACAGTAGTTCGGACACTGGTCGAGGCTTAGAAAACTTACGCGCAACAGGGCATGTCCGAACGTCCACGTTCGGACGGTAGTTCGGACGTGCCAAAACCTTCATTTTCTATACCTTTAAACACTTACTCATTTCTTGCCAAAATGCCCAACACTTATAATACTTCCCCCTTAGGTTTATAGCATGTTCCCACACATTATTTAGCCCATCAAAATACTATATGTCCTTCCAAGAATCTTCTCCACAAATTCACACACATCTTCCTTACAACACTTTACTTCTCATTAGTACCAAAACTTGTATAAATCCTTAAACAATCTCACCATGGCTTGAAACATCCTTAACTCTCATTTGCATTCTAAATCCTCCAAGATAACACCCAAGACATTTTAACACCTAAGAAGACCTTATTCCATCTTCTTTCACAAACTTAAACCCTAAATTCCTAGTTTAAACTAGGTCACCAAACATTATTTTGAACACCTAAAACTCCTTGTCCATTAACCAAATTTTGACATAGTTTCCCTTGTATCACCTTACACCAAAACACTTAGGTTTTCACCCTTTTACAACCAAAAACACTTAATCACTTAATACACATTCCTTACACACAAACATATTGTTTTCCTCCTTTAACCATCCAAGACACTCATCTTCACAAAGAATGTTCTTTACACACATCTAAATCCTTAAACTACACTACATCACAATATAGTGCATAAACTTAAATTGCTTGACACTTAGGTCCTTAAATAACATGGCTCATAGGCCCTTAAATGCATTAAACTTAAACACTGAATTTCCCATATATATTGCCTTTAACCTGCAAATACACCCAACAATACATATGCCCTTAATAAACTCCTTGAGAGCATTTTACTAGCTCATTTGCCATTGGCTCCTTAGGTATTTTATTAAGCAAATCAAGCTCATTTTTCCTAGGCGTTTAAACTACATTGAGATAGTTTGTTTACCTCTTTTCTTCAAGATTTTTACTTGCACACTCTTGTTCTTCCTTGTTTGGAAATCGGCAAGAGTACTTGGCTACTTGTCAATGTTCTAATCAATACACAAGTAAAACCAATGAGCATTCAAGCTTCATGCTTAAACTCATTTACAAACCCTAGGTTATATATATTGTCTTTGCGCATTAGGATAGTAGTTTTACCTTGGAAACAAAAGAGAGCTTGAATAAACATCAAGAGAGGACTCCTCCTTGTCCTTTGAAGATTGAAATGGAGCTATGAAAGAACAAGAGAAGACACCATCAAAGGTGGTTCTCTGTTACACACAAAAACAAGAGGAAATGTTGTTCTTCTTTGATTTTCCTTACCTTGAAGCAAAGGAGAATGACAAGGCATGAAAATATGAGCTCAAGCTCCTTCAATGGTGAATCTCCATGGCACCGAAATGGAGTTCTTGAAGATTTGAAAAGAGAGAAGTGTAGAGCTTGGCCTAACTAAGACAAATATGGTCTTAGAATTTGATTTGGTATGTGGAGCTAGAAGTTACTAGCCATGGAAGTTGGAGATGGAATTGTTGCTGTAGCTAAACCGATGGAGAGAGGAGGAAGAAGGGTTGGCTACGGTGGGAACAAGAGAGGAATGAGAGAATGTGAAGAAAGCTTGCTTTTGGAGATATTTAAACTAAAAGTAAATAGTAACTATGCTTTATTACTTTTCCTTGTTTATTTGATTGGTCAAGTGTGGTGAGTCACACATGAAAACCGGCCCCCTTTACATACTAGGGCATATCATGGTCTTTGTTGACCAACTAACTTACTTATATTGACTAATGTCATAAACTAGCATATTTTAGTTACTATTCACAAAAACAAGGCACATAGTTGTGAAATTTTTGATTTCCCATTGATTTAGACTTCCAAATGTGATACTAAGTAGTACACATGTTAATTAAAGAGTAATAATGGACATTTAGCCATTCAAAACTCATTTACAAGACAATTTTTTCAAAAATGTGCTTTAAGACTCCTTTAAGCACATTTTGTGTTTTAACTTGCTTTCAAGCTTGGTTTTCTTTGGTAATTGGTTTTATATGTTCATTAACATATAATTAAGGTATAGATATGACCTTTAGGTCTTATACAAACTTATCCCAAGCTTAGAGCACATTTTTGCCCATATTGACTTTAAGGTATTTATTTGTGTTTTATTTGGTTTAATTGTCTACCATGGTTTCCTAAGGACTTAATTAGCCTTATTAAATCATAATTGAATATTATCAAGTCTTGGTAGGCTCTTTGGGTCCTAACCATGTTCACTCCAAGCTTAGAGCATATTTTTGCTCAAGCTGTGTCTTAGTGCTTTATCGCGTTTTACTATGGTTTAAATTGTTCACTGTTGTTTCTAAGGCACTTTTTAGCCTTTACATACCATAGTTTAGTGTCTAATCAACATATCAAGGTTTGGGGTATTTTAATCAACCCCCCTTAAAAGAACTTCGTCCTCGAAGTTCACACATCCCACACATTATTGGATTAGAATACGGGGATTACTTGTAAAACAAAACTTCCGTAACCAAACACACTTTACATCCCAACGTCGGACTTAACGGTCCGGGTATATATACACATCCATACATAACATAACATACTCACATGATAACCTCGGACTCAATGGTCCGGGTATCTTAACAACATTTGCACATACATAACAACCCTTAGACCCTTGGGCCTGGGTAACATAACAAAATTTATACCCATTGGCCTTTATAACATAACAGCCTTTAGACACATAGGTCTATGTAACGTAACACATTTAGACTCATAGGTCTTAATAACGTACACTTTTGGAACTCAATGTCAAAATAATCTTTATTACACATACCACACAACATGTCTTAGCATGTATGGCAACCAAAAATATCTTTTACATACACTGTGATTCTGTAGAACCCGGTCGCGATGGACACCTTCTGGTCCCCGTTCCTTTGGGAGATCAAAACATTCACTTAATTTTTAATGTATGTACTTCTCATGTCGCCGGTCCGAAGACAAAGGCTCATACGTCCTCGGCTCGTGAGCAAGTACTACAAAAATATTCTTTACTAGGTTAAGTATAAGAGAATCCTTTATTCAAAATATTAATCGACTGTTTTGGAAATACCAATTGAAAATCCTTTTTGAAAACGCAACACAACTCCAAGTCCAACTTATGCTCTTTGCTTCTTTTCTTAGCGTGGTTAGTTGTGACCACTTAAGGGGAGCTTCAAGAATCATCCAACCCTGATGTGATCAGCATCAGTGTCGAACTATCCTTCCACCCCATTTTGTGTTCGGCTTCCCTTGATCGCATGCAAATCAAGTTCCACTTCCCACTTCATTTTCAAGCATCAAGTAATACACTCATTTTCAATTTTCTATCTTTTTAATCATTCTAATCATGATCATAACATCTCCAAGGGATAGAACTTCGTCTATCAGTTATTTCCATTCACTTTAATGCTATTACCTAGGGAATCTTATTCTCACTAGGTTCTATGTCGGTTTCATACCCTTTTATGAATCACTATATAGTATATATATACACATATATTTTATCAAAATACAACACACAGTTTCACATTTAGTGTCATATGAACATATAATGTCGGGGTTTTAGTTCCCCGGCTCCCCACACTTGTACTATCACACACAACTGTTAACAAATAAACACACTTATCACAATGGTATTCGCATCTTCTGTGCGCAATTACCACAATTAAACCATGAATGAATGCGTATGTTTACGTAACACACACTCCAATCATCAAAACAAATTATTTTGTGCTATGCACAGCATATGTCGCGTACACTTGTACGGTAATACACACTAAGTGGTTTTGCGCTCTACCCCCCTTAAAAGGGATTACGCCCACGTAATAAATCACTTAATCATTGGTTTAAAAAGTTCTACCGTCGTGAAGTGTTTCAACTTCCACGCGGTCTGTTATACAATGTATTCTGGTTAGAGGATCTTGACCATATTGGCGGTTTCGGTTCTGGCCTGTGAGGCTTCTAGGCGTTAATAGTTGGCCATTTACTCATATTCGCTATTCACGTTGTACACTTCAATCACTGGTTCACTAGTGTCTGCTGTGGAACTCTGACAACTGTAGGGCATAGTTTGCCCCATTCATTATTCTTAGTATTGTACATCTCCAATTATCGTCTTTATCTTAGTAATAACAGTTTCTCAACCGACGCGTGGTATCTCTTACCGTGAGCGAATTCGGTGAGTTTCAACTTTCCTCCACTTCTCTAATAACTTACTGCTAAACTGCTACGTATTTCACAATGATTGACTTGATTCCTTCCGACCTACTGTCGGTTGAGATTGAGCTACTACCTAATATGTAGTGCTCTCTCAGTTATTTCCCACACTTGAGGTATATTCCATCCCAATATTTGGTAGTTAGTGCTACTGTAGTCACTTACTGTTAATCATGGCCTCCACATTTGGTTTTGTACAATTTACCCTTCATTGGTATGTCTTTGCATTTCCTATGCATCAGTCACTATGGCGTTATAGCCGCTTTCTGTTTCCACCACAATTAACATTTCCCTAGGTATTGCCCTCGATCAATACTGCGCAAATGCAAATCCAAAACACTCAGTCATACAGAGTGCAGAGGCGTAACTCTTGGCAGTAAATCTCTTATGCGATTGCAATAGGAATTTACACTGTGTTTCACTGAGATTTTTATCTCATAGTATAGCATAGCTATACCGGCTTATTGCCCCAGTCTGTTTATCATCACTTCCCTTGCATCTCCACTGAGTTTATATCTGCCATACTATTATCTAAACAACACTTATCAACGGCCGCTTTCTGCGCCCGTTTCTTCTTCTTGCACAACACTAACTTACATGGTATTCACTGTCATATTAGTTTTTACACATATACTTACATCGTTAGTATTTTGGTTCGTCCTTCGCTTGGATGACTATTGGATGCTCCTTGAGCGTTGATCATCCGAGTCACAAGCCGACGTTATTCAGCTCGGTGCTTCACTTTATACCCACATGCTACTCAACTAACTGCTCTCAAATAATAATAATATCGTCCATCCTTACATATTTCCTGAACTTGGTTCACATAACTACCGCTGTTGCGGTCTCACAATATCAAGAGGTATCCCCACTCTTAATGTAGTGGTTCGTTCTCCACTCTATTTACTTGTACAACATAAACTTCTACATTAACTCAAATTTACATAACATATCTTGCTTGTGGCTTATAAGCCTTATTGCCTTGAGCTGCGCTCATTGTAGGCTGTCCACACACATGTACTTCTCTGTACAACATTACATGGTTAGAGGTTGTATTGGGCTCCATGACAAGGTCGTTGCATCACGTTTCCTTTCATGGATGCCCCTTAGGATTGTTAGTTTCAACCCTTGTTTCTGTCACGTTATCTCGTTCAACAATTGTTGATGCGAACAACACCCTTCAAGGATTGCTCCTGGGTGTTGTTAAGTTATGCCTTCGCACTTTTGGTATATTCAGTTAGCCACGCCGTTTGCGTTCTTAACTGGCTTATTATCCTTCTTCAGTGAAGATCAACATTTCCTGGTAGTGTAGGTACTCATTCTGGGAGTTTCATCCCGTTCATTGCACATTAATGTGTCCACATTAGGCATCTGCCTTGCCATGCACAGGCTGGGTCTCCGTTCCAGCTATCATGTTTATCCCTGAGGATCCTTAAGACATATACGATGTCTTTACATTACAGTTAGCGCACTTCGCACCTCCTGACTCTTAAACATTTCCTTGAAAGGAATTCACTAATTCCTTTGTCTCGTTAACTTAACTGAGTTCCTTTACTTCAACCATTCATGGTAATCCTTAGCTCTTGTTTGACTTATACTGCTGACCGTAGTACGGAGTCGACTACTTCCCGTGTTTCGGACTCTACTCGTATACATATGTGGGGTACCATACATATACATTGCTACTTACCCAACTAACCCATAAGTAGGTCTGTCAGGCCCACAAGCTCCTATCGGAGTGCGGTCATCCCACATTACAGTTAGTACACTCGTATGTCCGTCACACGCCTAGGTGAAGTATTCTGTTGTCAACTCCCTTATATTGTCCTGTGACAATATGCATTCCTTGCTTCCCGAACTTAATCGAGGGAAAGTCTCTCCACCGTTGTATTATTATGAACTCAATCCATTCCCTCGGGTTGCTACCCTTGGGTTTACCGGTTTCGTCCGGTTATTCAAAAGAATACTAGGTATGACTTACCTACCGTGTGGCACTGAGGCCGGTGTAGGTCCTCTGGTTTGGTTTTTAAAAGAAGGTAGAAAATGAGTATGGGTTTGAAAGAAATTTGGTTTTGAAAGAAAGAGTTAAAAATAAATCTGAGTTGGAAAGAAAAATTCTCGTGGTTTCAGAACATCTTCTTGCCTTAACCAAGTCTAGCTTCTTGCTGACTGGTGTATTCCCATCTACAAAGGTTAGGCTGTTAAGTCCTTCCACAGTTATGATGATCTCACTTAACTTCATGTTACTACTCCACTAGGTACTTTCGTATTTGTTAAAAATTTCCCGAACAATCATGTTATAGCAGCACTTGCGATGGCAAGTGCGCCATGCTAACTGGCTATCAGTTAAACACATACCGGTTTGTGGTATTGTTCTTTTACCCGCACTGTCATCAGTGGCCTTGTTGGCCCTCACTTGATCTTACAGTCTTAACAATTGACCCTCTGAGCGACTTCTCACTGTATTCACATGATAATCATTAACTAGGGCGTTTCCCATTCTGGAGACCCCCTTTTTTTTTATGTTTCCTCTTCGTAGCCCGTTCCACGCATTTTTCGTGGTTACTGAGACTTGTCTCTTGTTTGGGCACTACGTTGTAGTTCCTTTGTCGGTTGGTATACCGTTGTGACATTATTTAATAATCGTGGTCCCGTAGACACTCATCTCGGGTTTCATTACTTCACTTCTTGCCTGTTGCACGGTCGGTGCGTTGCAAGCTGGTTTTCTCGACTGCTCAGCATGTCGACCCAGGTTGCCGGAAATTCCATTCTTTTGTGTGTAGGATTCTTCATTCCTCGCTATTAAATGTGATTAACATTGTTCAGACGGAAACCGTCTCCGGGATTCCCACTCTTCGGGATCTACCGTATGACTAGTTCTCCGTACCCACAGTGGTATTTAATAACAGCCAGATCGGGTATTCCCGAGTAAGAGAGGACTTCCATCTCTCTGGCGTTGTTTCCCAAGTTATAAACAGGGATTTTGGAGGGCGGTTGGACACTGTAGGTTTCCAGCACACGCTGGTAATTCCCAACTAGCGTATCTCTCACGCTATCATTCAACCCTTAACCCAAAGTACTAAAATCGTAACTAACTCGGTACTTCCTAAGCTTGGTAATTCAGTCATCAGAGTGATACTTCGCTCTGATACCACTTTTTGTAACACCCCATCCAACACTTACGCACTTAATAACAAACTGCAGCGGAAAACAATCTTCATCACATTACTTAACTCGTTGGTGTTACATGCCGTTAACCACCCACGTGGCTAACAAGGCTATTACATATACAACGTATCGGTCTGATGGACTAGATTCCCGAGCGACTACACATTGCTATCCCTTTTCCATTAACAACAAAACATACACATACCTTCCAACTGTACCGAGTATTCACAAACTATGCCGATAACAATTTCGGTCTTACTACACCTACTGTATATATACAACTTAAATGATTACCCATGTATAACGACTACCCCGTCCTACTCTCGAACGGCTTCCAGCTCCTTGTACCTGAAATAGGAAAAGAAGAGAAAGGGTGGCCCCCAAGGGGCTCAGCACCTTTGCTGGTATGGTAATCCCGCAGCCCGCATGCTACCGGGCCACGCACAACTAATTGTCGTCTTAGCATGCGGTTGATTATATTTGAATCATGCATGTAAACTATAAACACACAACACATAACATTCCACCTCAATGGGCTCAACAACAGATAACACATCCTTACTTGATAAGTCACTCATTGTGTTCATTACCCCTAGAGTGTTTCTCCTCTAATGGAGCTACTTCCTTAATAGAAGACACTTACCCGTTATTCGGGTTATCCTTAAACGCCTCTTATCACAATCTGGGATTCATATCCATGATCCACATACTCCACATTTTACAACATATAACATATACTACATAACAACACTTTTCACGTTTCAACGTGCACATAACAACATCGCAATGGGAATTGCAGTACAAACAACAACATAACATAACGGGAACGGTTCTCTTAGGAACCGACCCAAACATAGTTAATTCACTGTGAGCCTATAGAATGATGTCACCCTCATGATAAACTCGTTATACAACACTCATTACCGTCCTAATAGTCGGACGAGTAACTTAAGTTAAGATGGTTTGGATATGGTGACCCGAACACACCACATAACACATGTTCCCCCTAAACCGATCATAAGTCAGAATAGCTAAGCTTTGGAGTAAGCTAATGGGAGATCATAACCCGTGAGGGAAACAACCATAACGAGAGGAGGGTAAGGCTAAAAAGGATACCCACTCCCAAACAATGCGCGACGACGCGGCCTAACCGGATTCCTCACCCCCGTTAGTACATATTTACTCGTAGATAAATAGTTAGAGCCCCACTATGGAACCTATCACATCCTCACACCAAGAAAGTATTTCGACTGGGTTAAACACACGAGGGAGGTCCATACATTCACACACAAACATCACACAATTAACTCACGCATAGCCGTGGTTAGAACGTCCCATGGTTCGGGTCGTTTAATCCGAATACCGAACTCTCATGTGATCCTAGACTCAGTTAGCTAAGGTTTAATACTTTCGAGGTTAAATGGTATCGGAATTGAACACGCCACATAATGAATTACTGTAAACTCATTACATGTTTTATCTTACAACGTGGCAAACATACAGAAAAACATTGGCATACAAGCCGGTGTAATCCGGTAGGACACAGGTTGCAAGAAAACCATACCTGTCACCGGAGTCCACTCTATCATGTCCACTTATGTTCCTCGAACAATCCACGAACAACTGGTAACATTAAAGTTGCTTTCATTAATTGGGGGTAACATGTTTGCGTAACGTTGAACGACTATGGTTAACGCCGTTAACTAGTTAAGTAACTTAATATTTTTAACTTGGTTTACTTCCACATTTTAATACAACTTTTCCCCCCTAAATTGTCATTATAACTCACTTAACATGTCCTTAACAATCTTATAACATCATTACTTAATAATCCCCATCATCCTATAACCTTAAACAATGTTTTTGGTCCATACAGCGCCTTGTCCGAACTTGTGTCCGGACATCCCAAGTTCGGACACTGTTCGAGGCTCAAATGGTGTAAACAGACGACCGTCCGAACATGCATCCGAGCTTCCCAAGTTCGGACGCTGTTCGAGGCCAAAACAGAATATAGAGATAGGCGTGTCCGAACGTCCAAATTTGGACGTAGTTCGGACACTGTCGAGGCTTAGAAAACTTACGCGCAACAGGGCATGTCCGAACGTCCATGTTCGGACGGTAGTTCGGACGTGCCAAAACCTTCATTTTCTATACCTGCCCAACCTTATCCTTTACACTTACTCATTTCCCCACACTTATAATACTTTCCCCCTTAGGTTTATAGCAT
Organism: Limonium bicolor; assembly: GCA_023374045.1. NCBI lineage: Eukaryota > Viridiplantae > Streptophyta > Magnoliopsida > Caryophyllales > Plumbaginaceae > Limonium > Limonium bicolor. The sequence goes on from CM041777.1 coordinate 438,095,744, forward strand.
GTTCCCACACATTATTTAGCCCATCAAAATACTATGTCCTTCCAAGAATCTTCTCCACAAATTCACACACATCTTCCTTACAACACTTTACTTCTCATTAGTACCAAAACTTGTATAAATCCTTAACACAATCTCACCATGGCTTGAAACATCCTTAACTCTCATTTGCATTCTAAATCCTCCAAGATAACACCCAAGACATTTTAACACCTAAGAAGACCTTATTCCATCTTCTTTCACAAACTTAAACCCTAATCATTCCTAGTTTAAACTAGGTCACCAAACATTATTTTGAACACCTAAAACTCCTTGTCCATTAACCAAATTTTGACATAGTTTCCCTTGTATCACCTTACACCAAAACACTTAGGTTTTCACCCTTTTACAACCAAAAACACTTAATCACTTAATACACATTCCTTACACACAAACATATTGTTTTTCCTCCTTTAACCATCCAAGACACTCATCTTCACAAAGAATGTTCTTTACACACATCTAAATCCTTAAACTACACTACATCACAATATAGTGCATAAACTTAAATTGCTTGACACTTAGGTCCTTAAATAACATGGCTCATAGGCCCTTAAATGCATTAAACTTAAACACTGAATTTCCCACATATATATTGCCTTTAACCTGCAAATACACCCAACAATACATATGCCCTTAATAAACTCCTTGAGAGCATTTTACTAGCTCATTTGCCATTGGCTCCTTAGGTATTTTATTAAGCAAATCAAGCTCATTTTTCCTAGGCGTTTAAACTACATTGAGATAGTTTGTTTACCTCTTTTCTTCAAGATTTTTACTTGCACACTCTTGTTCTTCCTTGTTTGGAAATCGGCAAGAGTACTTGGCTACTTGTCAATGTTCTAATCAATACACAAGTAAAACCAATGAGCATTCAAGCTTCATGCTTAAACTCATTTACAAACCCTAGGTTATATATATTGTCTTTGCGCATTAGGATAAGTTTTACCTTGGAAACAAAAGAGAGCTTGAATAAACATCAAGAGAGGACTCCTCCTTGTCCTTTGAAGATTGAAATGGAGCTATGAAAGAACAAGAGAAGACACCATCAAAGGTGTTCTCTGTTACACACAAAAACAAGAGGAAATGTTGTTCTTCTTTGATTTTCCTTACCTTGAAGCAAAGGAGAATGACAAGGCATGAAAATATGAGCTCAAGCTCCTTCAATGGTGAATCTCCATGGCACCGAAATGGAGTTCTTGAAGATTTGAAAAGAGAGAAGTGTAGAGCTTGGCCTAACTAAGACAAATATGGTCTTAGAATTTGATTTGGTATATGGAGCTAGAAGTTACTAGCCATGGAAGTTGGAGATGGCATTGTTGATGTAGCTAAACCGATGGAGAGAGGAGGAAGAAGGGTTGGCTACGGTGGGAACAAGAGAGGAATGAGAGAATGTGAAGAAAGCTTCTTTTGGAGATATTTAAACTAAAAGCAAATAGTAACTATGCTTTATTACTTTTCCTTGTTTATTTGATTGGTCAAGTGTGGTGAGTCACACATGAAAACCGGCCCCCTTTACATACTAGGGCATATCATGGTCTTTGTTGACCAACTAACTTACTTATATTGACTTATGTCATAAACTAGCATATTTTAGTTACTATTCACAAAAACAAGGCACATAGTTGTGAAATTTTTGATTTCCCATTGATTTAGACTTCCAAATGTGATACTAAGTAGTACACATGTTAATTAAAGAGTAATGATGGACATTTAGCCATTCAAAACTCATTTACAAGACAATTTTTTCAAAAATGTGCTTTAAGACTCCTTTAAGCACATTTTGTGTTTTAACTTGTTTTCAAGATTGGTTTTCTTTGGTAATTGGTTTTATATGTTCATTAACATATAATTAAGGTATAGATATGACCTTTAGGTCTTATACAACTTATCCCAAGCTTAGAGCACATTTTTGCCCATATTGACTTTAAGGTATTTATTTGTGTTTTATTTGGTTTAATTGTCTACCAGGTTTCCTAAGGACTTAATTAGCCTTATTAAATCATAATTGAATATTATCAAGTCTTGGTAGGCTCTTTGGGTCCTAACCATGTTCACTCCAAGCTTAGAGCATATTTTTGCTCAAGCTGTGTCTTAGTGCTTTATCGCGTTTTACTATGGTTTAAATTGTTCACTGTTGTTTCTAAGGCACTTTTTAGCCTTTACATACCATAGTTTAGTGTCTAATCAACATATCAAGGTTTGGGGTATTTTAATCAACCCCCCTTAAAAGAACTTCGTCCTCGAAGTTCACACATCCCACACATTATTGGATTAGAATACGGGGATTACTTGTAAAACAAAACTTCCGTAACCAAACACACTTTACATCCCAACGTCGGACTTAACGGTCCGGGTATATATACACATCCATACATAACATAACATACTCACATGATAACCTCGGACTCAATGGTCCGGGTATCTTAACAACATTTGCACATACATAACAACCCTTAGACCCTTGGGCCTGGGTAACAAACAAAATTTATACCCATTGGCCTTTATAACATAACAGCCTTTAGACACATAGGTCTATGTAACGTAACACATTTAGACTCATAGGTCTTAATAACGTACACTTTTGGAACTCAATGTCAAAATAATCTTTATTACACATACCACACAACATGTCTTAGCATGTATGGCAACCAAAAATATCTTTTACATACACTGTGATTCTGTAGAACCCGGTCGCGATGGACACCTTCTGGTCCCCGTTCCTTTGGGAGATCAAAACATTCACTTAATTTTTAATGTATGTACTTCTCATGTCGCCGGTCCGAAGACAAAGGCTCATACGTCCTCGGCTCGTGAGCAAGTACTACAAAAATATTCTTTACTAGGTTAAGTATAAGAGAATCCTTTATTCAAAATATTAATCGACTGTTTTGGAAATACCAATTGAAAATCCTTTTTGAAAACGCAACACAACTCCAAGTCCAACTTATGCTCTTTGCTTCTTTTCTTAGCGTGGTTAGTTGTGACCACTTAAGGGGAGCTTCAAGAATCATCCAACCCTGATGTGATCAGCATCAGTGTCGAACTATCCTTCCACCCCATTTTGTGTTCGGCTTCCCTTGATCGCATGCAAATCAAGTTCCACTTCCCACTTCATTTTCAAGCATCAAGTAATACACTCATTTTCAATTTTCTATCTTTTTAATCATCCTAATCATGATCATAACATCTCCAAGGGATAGAACTTCGTCTATCAGTTATTTCCATTCACTTTAATGCTATTACCTAGGGAATCTTATTCTCACTAGGTTCTATGTCGGTTTCATACCCTTTTATGAATCACTATATATATATATACACATATATTTTATCAAAATACAACACACAGTTTCACATTTAGTGTCATATGAACATATAATGTCGGGGTTTTAGTTCCCCGGCTCCCCACACTTGTACTATCACACACAACTGTTAACAAATAAACACACTTATCACAATGGTATTCGCATCTTCTGTGCGCAATTACCACAATTAAACCATGAATGAATGCGTATGTTTACGTAACACACTCCAATCATCAAAACAAATTATTTTGTGCTATGCACAGCATATGTCGCGTACACTTGTACGGTAATACACACTAAGTGGTTTTGCGCTCTACCCCCCTTAAAAGGGATTACGCCCACGTAATAAATCACTTAATCATTGGTTTAAAAAGTTCTACCGTCGTGAAGTGTTTCAACTTCCACGCGGTCTGTTATACAATGTATTCTGGTTAGAGGATCTTGACCATATTGGCGGTTTCGGTTCTGGCCTGTGAGGCTTCTAGGCGTTAATAGTTGGCCATTTACTCATATTCGCTATTCACGTTGTACACTTGAATCACTGGTTCACTAGTGTCTGCTGTGCAACTCTGACAACTGTAGGGCATAGTTTGCCCCATTCATTATTCTTAATGTATTGTACATCTCCAATTATCGTCTTTATCTTGGTAATAACAGTTTCTCAACCGACGCGTGGTATCTCTTACCGTGAGCGAATTCGGTGAGTTTCAAGACTTTCCATCCACTTCTCTAATAACTTACTGCGTAAACTGCTACGTATTTCACAATGATTGACTTGATTCCTTCCGACCTACTGTCGGTTGAGATTGAGCTACTACCTAATATGTAGTGCTCTCTCAGTTATTTCCCACACTTGAGGTATATTCCATACCAATATTTGGTAGTTAGTGCTACTGTAGTCACTTACTGTTAATCATGCCTCCACATTTGGTTTTGTACAATTACCCTTTCATTGGTATGTCTTTGCATTTCCTATGCATCAGTCACTATGGCGTTATAAGCCGCTTTCTGTTTCCACCACAATTAACATTTCCTGAATCCTAGGTATTGCCCTCGATCAATACTGCGCAAATGCAATACCAAAACACTCAGTCATACAGAGTGCAGAGGCGTAAACTCTTGGCAGTAAATCTCTTATGCGATTGCAATAGGAATTTACACTGTGTTTCACTGAGATTTTTATCTCATAGTACTAGCTACCGGCTTATTGCCCAGTCTGTTTATCATCACTTCCCTTGCATCTCCACTGAGTTTATCTGCCATACTATTATCTAACAACACTTATACAACGGCCGCTTTCTGCGCACCGTGTTCTTTCTTCTTGCACAACACTAACTTACATGGTATTCACTGTCATATTAGTTTTTACACATATACTTACATCGTTAGTATTTTGGTTCGTCCTTCGCTTGGATGACTATTGGATGCTCCTTGAGCGTTGATCATCCGAGTCACAAGCCGACGTTATTCAGCTCGGTGCTTCACTTTATACCCACATGCTACTCAACTAACTGCTCTCAAATAATAATAATATCGTCCATCCTTAACATATTTCCTGAACTTGGTTCACATAACTACCGCTGTTGCGGTCTCACAATATCAAGAGGTATCCCCACTCTTAATGTAGTGGTTCGTTCTCCACTCTATTTACTTGTACAACATAAACTTCTACAATTAACTCAAATTTACATAACATATCTTGCTTGTGGCTTATAAGCCTTATTGCCTTGAGCTGCGCTCATTGTAGGCTTTCCACACACATGTACTTCTCTGTACAACATTACATGGTTAGAGGTTGTATTGGGCTCCATGACAAGGTCGTTGCATCACGTTTCCTTTCATGGGATGCCCCTTAGGATTGTTAGTTTCAACCCTTGTGTTTCTGTCACGTTATCTCGTTCAACAATTGTTGATGCGAACAACACCCTTCAAGGATTGCTCCTGGGTGTTGTTAAGTTATGCCTTCGCACTTATTGGTATATTCAGTTAGCCACGCCGTTTGCGTTCTTAACTGGCTTATTATCTTCTTCAGTGAAGATCAACATTTCCTGGTAGTGTAGGTACTCATTCTGGGAGTTTCATCCCGTTCATTGCACATTAATGTGTCCACATTAGGCATCTGCCTTGCCATGCACAGGCTGGGTCTCCGTTCCAGCTATCATGTTTATCCCTGAGGATCCTTAAGACATATACGATGTCTTTACATTACAGTTAGCGCACTTCGCACCTCCTGACTCTTAAACATTTCCTTGAAAGGAATTCACTAATTCCTTTAGTCTCGTTAACTTAACTGAGTTCCTTTACTTCAACCATTCATGGTAATCCTTAGCTCTTGTTTGACTTATACTGCTGACCGTAGTACGGAGTCGACTACTTCCCGTGTTTCGGACTCTACTCGTATACATATGTGGGGTACCATACTGATACATTGCTACTTACCCAACTAACCCATAAGTAGGTCTGTCAGGCCCACAAGCTCCTATCGGAGTGCGGTCATCCCACATTACAGTTAGTACACTCGTAGTGTCCGTCACACGCCTAGGTGAAGTATTCTGTTGTCAACTCCCTTATATTGTCCTGTGACAATATGCATTCCTTGCTTCCCGAACTTAATCGAGGGAAAGTCTCTCCACCGTTGTATTATTATGAACTCAATCCATTCCCTCGGGTTGCTACCCTTGGGTTTACCGGTTTTCGTCCGGTTATTCAAAAGAATACTAGGTATGACTTACCTACCGTGTGGCACTGAGGCCGGTGTAGGTCCTCTGGTTTGGTTTTTAAAAGAAGGTAGAAAATGAGTATGGGTTTGAAAAAAATTTGGTTTTGAAAGAAAAGAGTTAAAAATAAATCTGAGTTGGAAAGAAAAATTCTCGTGGTTTCAGAACATCTTCTTGCCTTAACCAAGTCTAGCTTCTTGCTGACTGGTGTATTCCCATCTACAAAGGTTAGGCTGTTAAGTCCTTCCACAGTTATGATGATCTCACTTAACTTCATGTTACTCCACTAGGTACTTCGTATTTGTTAAAAATTTCCCGAACAATCATGTTATAGCAGCACTTGCGATGGCAAGTGCGCCATGCTAACTGGCTATCAGTTAAACACATACCGGTTGTGGTATTGTTCTTTACCCGCACTGTCATCAGTGGCCTTGTTGGCCCTCACTTGATCTTACAGTCTTAACAATTGACCCTCTGAGCGACTTCTCACTGTATTCACATGATAATCATTAACTAGGGCGTTTCCCATTCTGGAGACCCCCTTTTTTTTTATTGTTTCCTCTTCGTAGCCCGTTCCACGCATTTTCGTGGTTACTGAGACTTGTCTCTTGTTTGGGCACTACGTTGTAGTTCCTTTGTCGGTTGGTATACCGTTAGTGACATTATTTAATAATCGTGGTCCCGTAGACACTCATCTCGGGTTTCATTACTTCACTTCTTGCCTGTTGCACGGTCGGTGCGTTGCAAGCTGGTTATTCTCGACTGCTCAGCATGTCGACCCAGGTTGCCGGAAATTCCATTCTTTTGTGTGTAGGATTCTTCATTCCTCGCTATTAAATGTGATTAACATTGTTCAGACGGAAACCGTCTCCGGGATTCCCACTCTTCGGGATCTACCGTATGACTAGTTCTCCGTACCCACAGTGGTATTTAATAACAGCCAGATCGGGTATTCCCGAGTAAGAGAGGACTTCCATCTCTCTGGCGTTGTTTCCCAAGTTATAAAACAGGGATTTTGGAGGGCGGGTTGGACACTGTAGGTTTCCAGCACACGCTGGTAATTCCCAACTAGCGTATCTCTCACGCTATCATTCAACCCTTAACCCAAAGTACTAAAATCGTAACTCGGTACTTCCTAAGCTTGGTAATTCAGTCATCAGAGTGATACTTCGCTCTGATACCACTTTTTGTAACACCCCATCCAACACTTACGCACTTAATAACAAACTGCAGCGGAAAACAAGCTTCATCACATTACTTAACTCGTTGGTGTTACATGCCGTTAACCACCCACGTGGCTAACAAGGCTATTACATATACAACGTATCGGTCTGATGGACTAGATTCCCGAGCGACTACACATTGCTATCCCTTTTCCATTAACAACAAAACATACACATACCTTCCAACTGTACCGAGTATTCACAAACTAATGCCGATAACAATTTCGGTCTTACTACACCTACTGTATATATACAACTTAAATGATTACCCATGTATAACGACTACCCCGTCCTACTCTCGAACGGCTTCCAGCTCCTTGTACCTGAAATAGGAAAAGAAGAGAAAGGGTGGCCCCCAAGGGGCTCTGCACCTTTGCTGGTATGGTAATCCCGCAGCCCGCATGCTACCGGGCCACGCACAACTAATTGTCGTCTTAGCATGCGGTTGATTATATTTGAATCATGCATGTAAACTATAAATACACAACACATAACATTCCACCTCAATGGGCTCAACAACAGATAACACATCCTTACTTGATAAGTCACTCATTGTGTTCATTACCCCTAGAGTGTTTCTCCTCTAATGGAGCTACTTCCTTAATAGAAGACACTTACCCGTTATTCGGGTTATCCTTAAACGCCTCTTATCACAATCTGGGATTCATATCCATGATCCACATACTCCACATTTTACAACATATAACATATACTACATAACAACACTTTTCACGTTTCAACGTGCACATAACAACATCGCAATGGGAATTGCAGTACAACAACAACACATAACATAACGGGAACGGTTCTCTTAGGAACCGATCCAAACATAGTTAATTCACTGGTGAGCCTAGAGAATGATGTCACCCTCATGATAAACTCGTTATACAACACTCATTACCGTCCTAATAGTCGGACGAGTAACTTAAGTTAAGATGGTTTGGATATGGTGACCCGAACACACCACATAAACACATGTTCCCCCTAAACCGATCATAAGTCAGAATAGCTAAGCTTTGGAGTAAGCTAATGGGAGATCATAACCCGTGAGGGAAACAACCATAATAGAGAGGAGGGTAAGGCTAAAAAGGATACCCACTCCCAAACAATGCGCGACCGGCCTAACCGGATTCCTCACCCCCGTTAGTACATATTTACTCGTAGATAAATAGTTAGAGCCCCACTATGGAACCTATCACATCCTCACACCAAGAAAGTATTTCGACTGGGTTAAACACACGAGGGAGGTCCATACATTCACACACAAACATCACACAATTAACTCACGCATAGCCGTGGTTAGAACGTCCCATGGTTCGGGTCGTTTAATCCGAATACTGAACTCTCATGTGATCCTAGACTCAGTTAGCTAAGGTTTAATACTTTCGAGGTTAAATGGTATCGGAATTGAACACGCCACATAAATGAATTACTGTAAACTCATTACATGTTTTATCTTACAACGTGGCAAACATACAGAAAAACATATTGGCATACAAGCCGGTGTAATCCGGTAGGACACAGGTTGCAAGAAAACCATACCTGTCACCGGAGTCCACTCTATCATGTCCACTTATGTTCCTCGAACAATCCACGAACAACTGGTAACATTAAAGTTGCTTTCATTTACATTGGGGGTAACATGTTTGCGTAACGTTGAACGACTATGGTTAACGCCGTTAACTAGTTAAGTAACTTAATATTTTTAACTTGGTTTACTTCCACATTTTAATACAACTTTTCCCCCACTAAATTGTCATTATAACTCACTTAACATGTCCTTAATAATCTTATAACATCATTACTTAATAATCCCCATCATCCTATAACCTTAAACAATGTTTTTGGTCCATACAGCGCCTTGTCCGAACTTGTGTCCGGACATCCCAAGTTCGGACACTGTTCGAGGCTCAAATGGGTGTAAACAGATGACAGTCCGAACATGCATCCGAGCTTCCCAAGTTCGGATGCTGTTCGAGGCCAAAACAGAATATAGAGATAGGCGTGTCCGAACGTCCAAATTTGGACGGTAGTTCGGACACTGGTCGAGGCTTAGAAAACTTACGCGCAACAGGGCATGTCCGAACGTCCATGTTCGGACGGTAGTTCGGACGTGCCAAAACCTTCATTTTCTATACCTTTAAACACTTACTCATTTCTTGCCAAAATGCCCAACACTTATAATACTTCCCCCTTAGGTTTATAGCATGTTCCCACACATTATTTAGCCCATCAAAATACTACATGTCCTTCCAAGAATCTTCTCCACAAATTCACACACATCTTCCTTACAACACTTTACTTCTCATTAGTACCAAAACTTGTATAAATCCTTAACACAATCTCACCATGGCTTGAAACATACTTAACTCTCATTTGCATTCTAAATCCTCCAAGATAACACCCAAGACATTTTAACACCTAAGAAGACCTTATTCCATCTTCTTTCACAAACTTAAACCCTAATCATTCCTAGTTTAAACTAGGTCACCAAACATTATTTTGAACACCTAAAACTCCTTGTCCATTAACCAAATTTTGACATAGTTTCCCTTGTATCACCTTACACCAAAACACTTAGGTTTTCACCCTTTTACAACCAAAAACACTTAATCACTTAATACACATTCCTTACACACAAACATATTATTTTTCCTCCTTTAACCATCCAAGACACTCATCTTCACAAAGAATGTTCTTTACACACATCTAAATCCTTAAACTACACTACATCACAATATAGTGCATAAACTTAAATTGCTTGACACTTAGGTCCTTAAATAACATGGCTCATAGGCCCTTAAATGCATTAAACTTAAACACTGAATTTCCCACATATATATTGCGTTTAACCTGCAAACACCCAACAATACATATGCCCTTAATAAACTCCTTGAGAGCATTTTACTAGCTCATTTGCCATTGGCTCCTTAGGTATTTATTAAGCAAATCAAGCTCATTTTTCCTAGGCGTTTAAACTACATTGAGATAGTTTGTTTACCTCTTTTCTTCAAGATTTTTACTTGCACACTCTTGTTCTTCCTTGTTTGGAAATCGGCAAGAGTACTTGGCTACTTGTCAATGTTCTAATCAATACACAAGTAAAACCAATGAGCATTCAAGCTTCATGCTTAAACTCATTTACAAACCCTAGGTTATATATATTGTCTTTGCGCATTAGGATAGTTGTTTTACCTTGGAAACAAAAGAGAGCTTGAATAAGCATCAAGAGAGGACTCCTCCTTGTCCTTTGAAGATTGAAATGGAGCTATGAAAGAACAAGAGAAGACACCATCAAAGGTGATTCTCTGTTACACACAAAAACAAGAGGAAATGTTGTTCTTCTTTGATTTTCCTTACCTTGAAGCAAAGGAGAATGACAAGGCATGAAAATATGAGCTCAAGCTCCTTCAATGGTGAATCTCCATGGCACCGAAATGGAGTTCTTGAAGATTTGAAAAGAGAGAAGTGTAGAGCTTGGCCTAACTAAGACAAATATGGTCTTAGAATTTGATTTGGTATATGGAGCTAGAAGTTACTAGCCATGGAAGTTGGAGATGGCATTGTTGATGTAGCTAAACCGATGGAGAGAGGAGGAAGAAGGGTTGGCTACGGTGGGAACAAGAGAGGAATGAGAGAATGTGAAGAAAGCTTTCTTTTGGAGATATTTAAACTAAAAGCAAATAGTAACTATGCTTTATTACTTTTCCTTGTTTATTTGATTGGTCAAGTGTGGTGAGTCACACATGAAAACCGGCCCCCTTTACATACTAGGGCATATCATGGTCTTTGTTGACCAACTAACTTACTTATATTGACTTATGTCATAAACTAGCATATTTTAGTTACTATTCACAAAAACAAGGCACATAGTTGTGAAATTTTTGATTTCCCATTGATTTAGACTTCCAAATGTGATACTAAGTAGTACACATGTTAATTAAAGAGTAATGATGGACATTTAGCCATTCAAAACTCATTTACAAGACAATTTTTTCAAAAATGTGCTTTAAGACTCCTTTAAGCACATTTTGTGTTTTAACTTGTTTTCAAGATTGGTTTTCTTTGGTAATTGGTTTTATATGTTCATTAACATATAATTAAGGTATAGATATGACCTTTAGGTCTTATACAAACTTATCCCAAGCTTAGAGCACATTTTTGCCCATATTGACTTTAAGGTATTTATTTGTGTTTTATTTGGTTTAATTGTCTACCAAGGTTTCCTAAGGACTTAATTAGCCTTATTAAATCATAATTGAATATTATCAAGTCTTGGTAGGCTCTTTGGGTCCTAACCATGTTCACTCCAAGCTTAGAGCATATTTTTGCTCAAGCTGTGTCTTAGTGCTTTATCACGTTTTACTATGGTTTAAATTGTTCACTGTTGTTTCCAAGGCACTTTTTAGCCTTTACATACCATATTTTAGTGTCTAATCAACATATCAAGGTTTGGGGTATTTTAATCAACCCCCCTTAAAAGAACTTCGTCCTCGAAGTTCACACATCCCACACATCATTGGATTAGAATACGGGGATTACTTGTAAAACAAAACTTCCGTAACCAAACACACTTTACATCCCAACGTCGGACTTAATGGTCCGGGTATATATACACATCTATACATAACATAACATACTCACATGATAACCTCGGACTCAATGGTCCGGGTATCTTAACAACATTTGCACATACATAACAACCCTTAGACCCTTGGGCCTGGGTAACATAACAAAATTTATACCCATTGGCCTTTATAACATAACAGCCTTTAGACACATAGGTCTATGTAACGCAACACATTTAGACTCATAGGTCTTAATAACGTACACTTTTGGAACTCAATGTCAAAATAATCTTTATTACACATACCACACAACATGTCTTAGCATGTATGGCAACCAAAAATATCTTTTACATACACTGTGATTCCGTAGAACCCGGTCGCAATGGACACCTTCTGGTCCCCGTTCCTTTGGGAGATCAAAACATGCACTTAATTTTTAATGTATGTACTTCTCATGTCGCTGGTCCGAAGACAAAGGCTCATACATCCTCGGCTCGTGAGCAAGTACTACAAAAATATTCTTTACTAGGTTAAGTATAAGAGAATCCTTTATTCAAAATATTAATCGACTGTTTTGGAAATACCAATTGAAAATCCTTTTTGAAAACGCAACACAACTCCAAGTCCAACTTATGCTCTTTGCTTCTTTTCTTAGCGTGGTTAGTTGTGACCACTTAAGGGGAGCTTCAAGAATCATCCAACCCTGATGTGATCAGCATCAGTGTCGAACTATCCTTCCACCCCATTTTGTGTTCGGCTTCCCTTGATCGCATGCAAATCAAGTTCCACTTCCCACTTCATTTTCAAGCATCAAGTAATACACTCATTTTCAATTTTCTATCTTTTTAATCATCCTAATCATGATCATAACATCTCCAAGGGATAGAACTTCGTCTATCAGTTATTTCCATTCACTTTAATGCTATTACCTAGGGAATCTTATTCTCACTAGGTTCTATGTCGGTTTCATACCCTTTTATGAATCACTATATAGTATATATATACACATATATTTTATCAAAATACAACACACAGTTTCACATTTAGTGTCATATGAACATATAATGTCGGGGTTTTAGTTCCCCGGCTCCCCACACTTGTACTATCACACACAAGTGTTAACAAATAAACACACTTATCACAATGGTATTCGCATCTTCTGTGCTCAACTACCACAATTAAACCATGAATGAATGCGTATGTTTACGTAACACACACACCAATCATCAAAACAAATTATTTTGTGCTATGCACAGCATATGTCGCGTACACTTGTACGGTAATACACACTAAGTGGTTTTGCGCTCTACCCCCCTTAAAAGGGATTACGCCCACGTAATAAATCACTTAATCATTGGTTTAAAAAGTTCTACCATCGTGAAGTGTTTCAACTTCCACGCGGTCTGTTATACAATGCATTATGGTTAGAGGATCTTGACCATATTGGCGGTTTCGGTTCTGGCCTGTGAGGCTTCTAGGCGTTAATAGTTGGCCATTTACTCATATTCGCTATTCACGTTGTACACTTGAATCACTGGTTCACTAGTGTCTGCTGTGCAACTCTGACAACTGTAGGGCATAGTTTGCCCCATTCATTATTCTTAATGTATTGTACATCTCCAATTATCGTCTTTATCTTGGTAATAACAGTTTCTCAACCGACGCGTGGTATCTCTTACCGTGAGCGAATTCGGTGAGTTTCAAGACTTTCCATCCACTTCTCTAATAACTTACTGCGTAAACTGCTACGTATTTCACAATGATTGACTTGATTCCTTCCGACCTACTGTCGGTTGAGATTGAGCTACTACCTAATATGTAGTGCTCTCTCAATTATTTCCCACACTTGAGGTATATTCCATACCAATATTTGGTAGTTAGTGCTACTGTAGTCACTTACTGTTAATCATGCCTCCACATTTGGTTTTGTACAAGTACCCTTTCATTGGTATGTCTTTGCATTTCCTATGCATGAGTTTCTATGGCGTTATAAGCCGCTTTCTGTTTCCACCACAATTAACATTTCCCGAATCCTAGGTATTGCACTCGATCAATACTGCGCAAATGCAATACCAAAACACTCAGTCATACAGAGTGCAGAGGCGTAAACTCTTGGCAGTAAATCTCTTATGCGATTGCAATAGGAATTTACACTGTGTTTCACTGAGATTTTTATCTCATAGTACTAGCTACCGGCTTATTGCCCAGTCTGTTTATCATCACTTCCCTTGCATCTCCACTGAGTTTATCTGCCATACTATTATCTAACAACACTTATACAACGGTCGCTTTCTGCGCACCGTGTTCTTTCTTCTTGCACAACACTAACTTACATGGTATTCACTGTCATATTAGTTTTTACACATATACTTACATCGTTAGTATTTTGGTTCGTCCTTCGCTTGGATGACTATTGGATGCTCCTTGAGCGTTGATCATCCGAGTCACAAGCCGGCATTATTCAGCTCGGTGCTTCACTTTATACCCACATGCTACTCAACTAACTGCTCTCAAATAATAATAATATCGTCCATCCTTAACATATTTCCTGAACTTGGTTCACATAACTACCGCTGTTGCGGTCTCACAATATCAAGAGGTATCCCCACTCTTAATGTAGTGGTTCGTTCTCCACTCTATTTACTTGTACAACATAAACTTCTACAATTAACTCAATTTACATAACATATCTTGCTTGTGGCTTATAAGCCTTATTGCCTTGAGCTGCGCTCATTGTAGGCTGTCCACACACATGTACTTCTCTGTACAACATTACATGGTTAGAGGTTGTATTGGGCTCCATGACAAGGTCGTTGCATCACGTTTCCTTTCATGGGATGCCCCTTAGGATTGTTAGTTTCAACCCTTGTGTTTCTGTCACGTTATCTCGTTCAACAATTGTTGATGCGAACAACACCCTTCAAGGATTGCTCGTGGGTGTTGTTAAGTTATGCCTTCGCACTTATTGGTATATTCAGTTAGCCACGCCGTTTGCGTTCTTAACTGGCTTATTATCTTCTTATGTGAAGATCAACATTTCCTGGTAGTGTAGGTACTCATTCTGGGAGTTTCATCCCGTTCATTGCACATTAATGTGTCCACATTAGGCATCTGCCTTGCCATGCACAGGCTGGGTCTCCGTTCCAGCTATCATGTTTATCCCTGAGGATCCTTAAGACATATATGATGTCTTTACGTTACAGTTAGCGCACTTCGCACCTCCTGACTCTTAAACATTTCCTTGAAAGGAATTCACTAATTCCTTTAGTCTCGTTAACTTAACTGAGTTCCTTTACTTCAACCATTCATGGTAATCCTTAGCTCTTGTTTGACTTATACTGCTGACCGTAGTACGGAGTCGACTACTTCCCGTGTTTCGGACTCTACTCGTATACATATGTGGGGTACCATACTGATACATTGCTACTTACCCAACTAACCCATAAGTAGGTCTGTCAGGCCCACAAGCTCCTATCGGAGTGCGGTCATCCCACATTACAGTTAGTACACTCGTAGTGTCCGTCACACGCCTAGGTGAAGTATTCTGTTGTCAACTCCCTTATATTGTCCTGTGACAATATGCATTCCTTGCTTCCCGAACTTAATCGAGGGAAAGTCTCTCCACCGTTGTATTATTATGAACTCAATCCATTCCCTCGGGTTGCTACCCTTGGGTTTACCGGTTTTCGTCCGGTTATTCAAAAGAATACTAGGTATGACTTACCTACCGTGTGGCACTGAGGCCGGTGTAGGTCCTCTGGTTTGGTTTTTAAAAGAAGGTAGAAAATGAGTATGGGTTTGAAAGAAAATTTGGTTTTGAAAGAAAAGAGTTAAAAATAAATCTGAGTTGGAAAGAAAAATTCTCGTGGTTTCAGAACATCTTCTTGCCTTAACCAAGTCTAGCTTCTGCTGACTGGTGTATTCCCATCTACAAAGGTTAGGCTGTTAAGTCCTTCCACAGTTATGATGATCTCACTTAACTTCATGTTACTCCACTAGGTACTTCGTATTTGTTAAAAATTTCCCGAACAATCATGTTATAGCAGCACTTGCGATGGCAAGTGCGCCATGCTAACTGGCTATCAGTTAAACACATACCGGTTGTGGTATTGTTCTTTACCCGCACTGTCATCAGTGGCCTTGTTGGCCCTCACTTGATCTTACAGTCTTAACAATTGACCCTCTGAGCGACTTCTCACTGTATTCACATGATAATCATTAACTAGGGCGTTTCCCATTCTGGAGACCCCCTTTTTTTTTATTGTTTCCTCTTCGTAGCCCGTTCCACGCATTTTTCGTGGTTACTGAGACTTGTCTCTTGTTTGGGCACTACGTTGTAGTTCCTTTGTCGGTTGGTATACCGTTGGTGACATTATTTAATAATCGTGGTCCCGTAGACACTCATCTCGGGTTTCATTACTTCACTTCTTGCCTGTTGCACGGTCGGTGCGTTGCAAGCTGGTTATTCTCGACTGCTCAGCATGTCGACCCTGGTTGCCGGAAATTCCATTCTTTTGTGTGTAGGATTCTTCATTCCTCGCTATTAAATGTGATTAACATTGTTCAGACGGAAACCGTCTCCGGGATTCCCACTCTTCGGGATCTACCGTATGACTAGTTCTCCGTACCCACAGTGGTATTTAATAACAGCCAGATCGGGTATTCCCGAGTAAGAGAGGACTTCCATCTCTCTGGCGTTGTTTCCCAAGTTATAAAACAGGGATTTTGGAGGGCGGGTTGGACACTGTAGGTTTCCAGCACACGCTGGTAATTCCCAACTAGCGTATCTCTCACGCTATCATTCAACCCTTAACCCAAAGTACTAAAATCCTAACTCGGTACTTCCTAAGCTTGGTAATTCAGTCATCAGAGTGATACTTCGCTTTGATACCACTTTTTGTAACACCCCATCCAACACTTACGCACTTAATAACAAACTGCAGCGGAAAACAAGCTTCATCACATTACTTAACTCGTTGGTGTTACATGCCGTTAACCACCCACGTGACTAACAAGGCTATTACATATACAACGTATCGGTCTGGTGGACTAGATTCCCGAGCGACTACACATTGCTATCCCTTTTCCATTAACAACAAAACATACACATACCTTCCAACTGTACCGAGTATTCACAAACTAATGCCGATAACAATTTCGGTCTTACTACACCTACTGTATATATACAACTTAAATGATTACCCATGTATAACGACTACCCCGTCCTACTCTCGAACGGCATCCAGCTCCTTGTACCTGAAATAGGAAAAGAAGAGAAAGGGTGGCCCCCAAGGGGCTCAGCACCTTTGCTGGTATGGTAATCCCGCAGCCCGCATGCTACCGGGCCACGCACAACTAATTGTCGTCTTAGCATGCGGTTGATTATATTTAAATCATGCATGTAAACTATAAACACACAACACATAACATTCCACCTCAATGGGCTCAACAACAGATAACACATCCTTACTTGATAAGTCACTCATTGTGTTCATTACCCCTAGAGTGTTTCTCCTCTAATGGAGCTACTTCCTTAATAGACGACACTTACCCGTTATTCGGGTTATCCTTAAACGCCTCTTATCACAATCTGGGATTCATATCCATGATCCACATACTCCACATTTTACAACATATAACATATACTACATAACAACACTTTTCACGTTTCAACGTGCACATAACAACATCGCAATGGGAATTGCAGTACAACAACAACACATAACATAACGGGAACGGTTCTCTTAGGAACCGACCCAAACATAGTTAATTCACTGGTGAGCCTAGAGAATGATGTCACCCTCATGATAAACTCGTTATACAACACTCATTACCGTCCTAATAGTCGGACGAGTAACTTAAGTTAAGATGGTTTGGATATGGTGACCCGAACACACCACATAAACACATGTTCCCCCTAAACCGATCATAAGTCATAATAGCTAAGCTTTGGAGTAAGCTAATGGGAGATCATAACCCGTGAGGGAAACAACCATAACAGAGAGGAGGGTAAGGCTAAAAAGGATACCCACTCTCAAACAACGCGCGACCGGCCTAACCGGATTCCTCACCCCCGTTAGTACATATTTACTCATAGATTCACACACAAACATCACACAATTAACTCACGCATAGTCGTGGTTAGAACGTCCCATGGTTCGGGTCGTTTAATCCGAATACCGAACTCTCATGTGATCCTAGACTCAGTTAGCTAAGGTTTAATACTTTCAAGGTTAAATGGTATCGGAATTGAACATGCCACATAAATGAATTACTGTAAACTCATTACATGTTTTATCTTACAACGTGGCAAACATACAGAAAAACACATTGGCATACAAGCCGATGTAATCCGGTAGGACACAGGTTGCAAGAAAACCATACCTGTCACCGGAGTCCACTCTATCATGTCCACTTATGTTCCTCGAACAATCCATGAACAACTGGTAACATTAAAGTTGCTTTCATTAACATTGAGGGTAACATGTTTGCGTAACGTTGAACGACTATGGTTAACGCCGTTAACTAGTTAAGTAACTTAATATTTTTAACTTGGTTTACTTCCACATTTTAATACAACTTTTCCCCCACTAAATTGTCATTATAACTCACTTAACATGTCCTTAACAATCTTATAACATCATTACTTAATAATCCCCATCATCCTATAACCTTAAACAATGTTTTTGGTCCATACAGCGCCTTGTCCAAACTTGTGTCCGGACTTCCCAAGTTCGGACACTGTTCGAGGCTCAAATGGGTGTAAACAGATGACTGTCCGAACATGCATCCGAGCTTCCCAAGTTCGGACGCTGTTCGAGGCCAAAACAGAATATAGAGATAGGCGTGTCCGAACGTCCACATTCGGACGGTAGTTCGGACGTGCCAAAACCTTCATTTTCTATACCTTTAAACACTTACTCATTTCTTGCCAAAATGCCCAACACTTATAAATTACTTCCCCCTTAGGTTTATAGCATGTTCCCACACATTATTTAGCCCATCAAAATACTATATTTCCTTCCAAGAATCTTCTCCACAAATTCACACACTTCCTTACAACACTTACTTCTCATTAGTACCAAAACTTGTATAAATCCTTAACACAATCTCACCATGGCTTGAAACATCCTTAACTCTCATATGCATTCTAAATCTCCAAGATAACACCCAAGACATTTTAACACCTAAGAAGACCTTATTCCATCTTCTTTCACAAACTTAAACCCTAATCATTCCTAGTTTAAACTAGGTCACCAAACATTATTTTGAACACCTAAAACTCCTTGTCCATTAACCAAATTTTGACATAGTTTCCCTTGTATCACCTTACACCAAAACACTTAGGTTTTCACCCTTTTACAACCAAAAACACTTAATCACTTAATACACATTCCTTACACACAAACATATTATTTTTCCTCCTTTAACCATCCAAGACACTCATCTTCACAAAGAATGTTCTTTACACACATCTAAATCCTTAAACTACACTACATCACAATATAGTGCATAAACTTAAATTGCTTGACACTTAGGTCCTTAAATAACATGGCTCATAGGCCCTTAAATGCATTAAACTTAAACACTGAATTTCCCACATATATATTGCCTTTAACCTGCAAATACACCCAACAATACATATGCCCTTAATAAACTCCCTGAGAGCATTTTACTAGCTCATTTGCCACTGGCTCCTTAGGTATTTTATTAAGCAAATCAAGCTCATTTTTCCTAGGCGTTTAAACTACATTGAGATAGTTTGTTTACCTCTTTTCTTCAAGATTTTTACTTGCACACTCTTGTTCTTCCTTGTTTGGAAATCGGCAAGAGTACTTGGCTACTTTTCAATGTTCTAATCAATACACAAGTAAAACCAATGAGCATTCAAGCTTCATGCTTAAACTCATTTACAAACCCTAGGTTATATATATTGTCTTTGCGCATTAGGATAGTTGTTTTACCTTGGAAACAAAAGAGAGCTTGAATAAGCATCAAGAGAGGACTCCTCCTTGTCCTTTGAAGATTGAAATGGAGCTATGAAAGAACAAGAGAAGACACCATCAGGTGATTCTCTGTTACACACAAAAACAAGAGGAAATGTTGTTCTTCTTTGATTTTCCTTACCTTGAAGCAAAGGAGAATGACAAGGCATGAAAATATGAGGTCAAGCTCCTTCAATGGTGAATCTCCATGGCACCGAAATGGAGTTCTTGAAGATTTGAAAAGAGAGAAGTGTAGAGCTTGGCCTAACTAAGACAAATATGGTCTTAGAATTTGATTTGGTATATGGAGCTAGAAGTTACTAGCCATGGAAGTTGGAGATGGCATTGTTGCTGTAGCTAAACCGATGGAGAGAGGAGGAAGAAGGGTTGGCTACGGTGGGAACAAGAGAGGAATGAGAGAATGTGAAGAAAGCTTGCTTTTGGAGATATTTAAACTAAAAGCAAATAGTAACTATGCTTTATTACTTTTCCTTGTTTATTTGATTGGTCAAGTGTGGTGAGTCACACATGAAAACCGGCCCCCTTTACATACTAGGGCATATCATGGTCTTTGTTGACCAACTAACTTACTTATATTGACTTATGTCATAAACTAGCATATTTTAGTTACTATTCACAAAAACAAGGCACATAGTTGTGAAATTTTTGATTTCCCATTGATTTAGACTTCCAAATGTGATACTAAGTAGTAAAAATGTTAATTAAAGAGTAATGTTGGACATTTAGGCATTCAAAACTCATTTACAAGACAGTTTTTTCAAAAATGTGCTTTAAGACTCCTTAAAGCACATTTTGTGTTTTAACTTGTTTTCAAGCTTGGTTTTCTTTGGTAATTGGTTTTATATGTTCATTAACATATAATTAAGGTATGGATATGACCTTTAGGTCTTATACAAAATTTTCCCAAGCTTAGAGCACATTTTTGCCCATATTGACTTTAAGGTATTTATTTGTGTTTTATTTGGTTTAATTGTCTACCAAGGTTTCCTAAGGACTTAATTAGCCTTATTAAATCATAATTGAATATTATCAAGTCTTGGTAGGCTCTTTGGGTCCTAACCAAGTTCACTCCAAGCTTAGAGCATATTTTTGCTCAAGTTGTGTCTTAGTGCTTTATCGCGTTTTACTATGGTTTAAATTGTTCACTGTTGTTTCTAAGGCACTTTTTAGCCTTTACATACCATATTTTAGTGTCTAATCAACATATCAAGGTTTGGGGTATTTCACTAATGATGCTAATTTCTCCAGCTAATATGCAAGATTCAACGGGTTTCGATTTCAGTTCGAAGTTAGGGTTCATAACTCGATTCGAAAACTTAATTTGCCAATTCCTCCTAATCTAACACGTAATTGATTAAATTGAGACATGGGTTAGGCCGTTAACATGATTATGAATGACAATATCGGAGCAATTGATCGGAAACTTACCGGAGTTGTGCGAATTGAGTGAAATCGAATTCGAAAATCTGGAAAAACTCGAACTTTCGAGCAGTTCACGAGGCCGACTTTGAGGATCTATAACTTGCAGTACAAATCGAGTTAGGCTATGTTTAAGGGCTCAATCGAAAGATTAAACTTAGATCTACGTATTGATAACAAGAACTAATCCTAACTCGCAACACACAGAAAGAAATCGAAGCTAGAAGTTGCGAGTTTACCTTGCGTTTTCTGGAAAGAAAACTGTGATTTTATGTGGTGGCGAAACCGAAACTTTAGACACCTTGTTCTTCAAAACGGTTGGGAATTGGCCTAGGTCATCAACATGCAAGTTTTAGAGGGGTTAGAGATCTTCAAAACGAGCTAAAGAACATGAAATTTGGATGAGAAACGAAGAAGTTATGGCTAGAGAAAGTTACCTGATTCGAAGGGAAAAACTGAAACTGCAGTTACGGTTTTTGCAGGGTGGTTACTTTGATTCGATTTTCCGGTTGATTCAGAATGAGTTAGGGTTTGTGTGAGTTATGGTTGTTTAGAGGAAATGTAGGAGAAGACAACAAAGAAGACGACACTCAAAAATTCCTTAAGATGAGAAAGTTATGAAGGTCACAAGATAGGGCAAAACCTGATTTCGGTTACCGGAAATATAGGGGATAAATCAGCTAAGTATACTGGGGCGCGATTCCCGAGACGCGCGCTGACTCAGCAGACCATGCCACGTCAGCCTTTTATCAAAATTTTGGCTCTAAACTTCATTTGATCATAACATTGGCTAGGATGATCCGTTTTTTACATTCTTTTTATCGATCTTCATGGTTTTCCATAACCTATTTATTGGTATAGGTTTCATGGCCTGGTTTGACCATTCTCAAAAAGTCAACCCTAGCAAGGCTTAATAAGCTTTAAGGTTTCTAGAATTTTATATTGACTTTTATGTTTCAAAACAATGTTCTAACACTTCCTAAAATCTTTATAATATAATTGGAGTGTTTAGAAATTTTTCCAAGATTTATTGACTTATAAATCTTATTATTAAATCATAATACTATATAATAATATATAATAATTAGGGTCAACTAGGAGAAAACCCCTAAATAAATTTCACAATTCCATATAATAATTTAATATTCATAATTCCATATAATAGTTTAATATTTAATAAAAGAAATCCCCTAAATTAATTTAAATTAATTTAGGGGTATTTCATGTGGCAATCACTGGGTTCTATTTATGTTCTCCATCGAAACATCAACCTTACTAATGGTTGATCCATTGGGAAAGAGTATTTAGATTGGAGACTTGATCAAAAGGTAAGATTCATACTTGTAAATACTTGAGTCATATTAATGATATTACTTTTTTCATTGTGTCTAATGTTTTTCTTAGTATGTAAACTTGTTATACCTAAAATTTTGACACTCGGAAAAGGTCCTGTAAGACACAAATGTTTATAAGGGTTAAATGGACAAAAGACGCAAAACCCCAAGTTGATTGGGACGTTTTCAGAATTTCCTATCCTTGCATAGTTAACTCATACATCTTTGAACGATTGTGGCAGCTCAATCATTACGGGGGGCATTTTTAGAATTTTCCGAGAATTTTTATTCTGAAACTTTAGCTTTGAACACATATTATAAGCTAACTTTATATAATATAAAGTCCCAAATTCTTTAAAAATCAAAAGAAAGGCTTCGATCTATCTAATAAAATTTTGCAATCTGGTTATTAGGCCCATCTATGGTCAAAAGCCATATTTGATGCCCAAGGCCCAAAAATAAGAGAAAATATGAGTCATCTTGTAATTTTCTATCTCTTCTAAAAATGGCTCAAATGAACTTGAAATGCCTTAAAATTTCAACATATGATAAAGGATGATACTTAGAGCATAATGACTTTAGAATATCGAATTTTCAATTTTCTAATAATTTCCTTTTAATTTCTGAACATATCTAGTGGAAAATTGATTTAAAAAATATTCCTCAATAAAAAAGAATTAATTCTTCCTTGGCAAAATCAGAACTACCTTCCTATACATGCTGGCAAAATCTTATGATCAGATTCTTTCCATAAGTTACCCGACCAAATCCTAGTAAAGTTGGCTCCTTTATTGAGATTACTCTATTATTCGATGTCAATATAAGGGATCTTTCGTACTGAATTAATAGTGATCTACAAACCCTAGGAAGTCAGAAAAAACATCCTTCAACCTACTTCCCACGTTTTTGCACTCTCGAGCCCCAAATCCATTCCAAAACTTCACCGAAATCCGTAAAAAATAAGTTTCCGAGCTTCCACCAATCTATACCTCAAACATAAAACCACTACAAAAATGTGAAGAACACAATAAAACAATATATGGGGTCAGAAGCTCGAGTCAAAATTAATTATGGTCTACCTCTGACGAAGCATCTGAGGAATCCTAGCGGGAAAGAACAACTAACTCCCGAAGTCAAAACAGGTTAGAAACCGAATTTTCTAACTTTTTCAAACTTAATACATCATCAGTTCAAATTTCTAATCGAATCGACTTTTCCTGACATCTAAATTAAGGTTTGATTGTGTTCTGCCCTCTTACTTGTTTGCTAAGTTTCATTATTAAACTCGAACTCAAATTGATATCTTTCAATCATTATACGTAGAATCTTTCAAGCTACACACCCATTAAATTTGAGCCAAAAACACCACCGGAAAACGCTCAAACTCTACCATTCGAGGGTGGTCCGTACCTACGAACGTTACGTCCAGGGTCCCGGACACCCTGTTTGTAACCATGAACTCCCTAGGACAGTGGCGGGTGATGAGTGCCCAGATGAGCATGTTTTATAGGTGTATTTCATATATTATATTAGCACTTTTCTTGCTCATTTCTCCACTTTGGTTAATTCTCCTCTAGTTTATGTTTTATTAGTTATCTCACGAATTTATTGGTTAAACATGAGGAAAACCAAGCTAGGAGTAAAGTAGACAAAGAGACGAACGCATAGGCGCAAACGGCTCGAAAAACGGAGTCCAAACGAAGAATCTAGAGCCGGTCAAAGTTTGAAAGTCAAATACACACGTCCGTGTGATGTCCGGGTCTTGTCCGGGTAAACAAACCCGGACGTGAGCAAATGATGTCCGCATAACTAAGTGTGGACAGGGGCGGACACAAGTTGTCATGTCCGCATAATTGGAGCCGAACAGAGGCGGACACAAGTGAGTCTTGTCCGAGGATTTAAGGCAGGACAAGGGCGGACACAAATTAATGTGTCCGGGTATTTTTGGCCGGACACGGGGTGGACGCAACAAGGACGCAGGGCTGTCCGTGGATTAATGGACGGACACAGACACAGACGCGTGTAAATGTCCAGATCCAGATCCAGAAATTAACGTGACTGGTTTTCTTCTTCGTCGACTGTCTTCTCCAACTTGCTTTCCTTTGCGGCGCCTGCGACTTATCCATCTACCCAACAACAATATCAGGCGCCTGCCGACAGTAAATCCTCACGCGTAGAGCCACCCCAATCCATTCCTTAAATTGCTCACGCGGTGTTCCCTCTGTCTTCTTCCTCTTCCTTTTTCTATATAAACCACGTCTTCTGTCTTCAGACAATCCTTCCACCAAAAACAATCCATCATCCCATTTTCTCCTCCCGTCTTCTCCACTTTGTTTTTTCTTTTCATTCCACCATATCCACCTCTAGTCCGACGTATACAAAATAGCAGAACGAATGCAGGAGTGACTACATATGATTTCTACTACTCTTGTTTCTGTTATCTATTTAATAGTTAGGCTGACTATTTATACTCTGGGAATGGTTATTATGTGTTTGTATTAATTATGCAATATTGTTTACTGGTTTTATTTAAATAACAGTTTGTACGATTAAAGCTTATCTCTCGCCTTTTTAGTAAATCTCATGAATTATTAAACTGCTTACTAAATCTATTTTAATCTGATCGGTGACAAATAGATAGGTTAATTAAGCCGTAAATCTGGAGGAAACTTTGTTTTCATCGGATAAGTTAGTACTCAGATGCATAAATAATTTCTCATATCTAAACCGTCTGTTTACATGTGTTTTCTTGAGTTTCATCGGACCTTGCATTTGCTGGTAAACGAGCTTTATGAGTTTTCATCGGACCTTAAGATAATAAGAGGAATTGTGCCAAACAATTATAATTAAACCATAGACATAGCACGAAAGAGCAGACTATATTAACCTGAACCAGAGTCCCATTTAATTACCTATTAACTTAGTTTATTTTATCTGTTGTTCTATTTAAACAAGTCAATTAATCCCCCTTCTGTGACACGCTTAGGTACTATATAATTCCCCTTAGTCCCACGGTTCGATATCCGGTCGCTTGCACTTTGCTATACTACTACGACCGGGATTTGTTTGCAGCCCGACTGTTATTTAAGTTTTAATTTCCTTCCTTTTATTTTAATTACACCAGTTCCAACCACTCACGATATACAGTCTGCAAAATGGCGCCGTTGCCGGGGACTAGATTTATTCTAGTCCCTAAGCCCCGGATAATTCACTTGTTATATTAGAATATTTTATCTATATTATTTTGTTGTTGTTTATTTTAATTATCTATTATATTTTGTTTATATTATTATAATGTTTGTTTTTAATCTGTTTATTTCTAATCTGTTTTATTAGTTTCGTTTGGTATACAGAAACGCACAAAAAAAAAAGAACAAGGCCTACGTCCGCTCTTAAAAGGCCGGACGCAAGCCGGACGCAAGAAGGGAAAACAACATGTCCGCCCTTATTTGGACGGACAGAAAACCGGACATCGAAGACACGTCCGCCCTTATTTCAATGGATGAAGGACGGACGCGCACAACCTAAAAAAAATCTGTAGTCGACTCCCGCGGCAAATGGAAGAGGTGTTCAAACAAGAGTGTTGCTATTCACATGATTTATACTGCTCGGTATGTGTGGGAGCTCATGATTTTGAGGATTGTCTCATATTCCAAGAGCAGCTCTGGTTAGAAGATCAACCAGACTACTTAGAGAGAATCACTCAGCAAGAGCAGCAACCAAAGAGCGAAACAGTTCATGAGGTAGAACACCCCACTACGGACAAGCCATCAGAGGACAGCTTCTACCTCAACTTCATGGAGTCCCCTCCCTCTGAAGTCCATTACCGTTATTTTCCCTCCTTCTCTCTACTATACCCAGACAATGAGGATACTCACATCCTCAAAAATGAAGAGAAGGAATTGCCATCACCTCCCGCCAAGATATCCAAACAAAACGCCACTATCACCTTCGAGGAGTCAACTTTCTCTGAAGATGATATCAATCAGCGTTCTTTCTATGAGCCTCACCTACAAGAGGAGGATGTTTACATCCTCCAATTTGAGGAAGAAAAGTCATCACCACCGGGTCTTCTGTTAGAACTACGTTACCGGCAGTGCCTCCTCAAACACCAGGTTTTCTGGAGTATTCATTTTCCTATTATATTTGCCGAAGTAACGTTTTGTTTTGATCTAGGTGGTTTACTTTTAATTATTGTCAACTTCGTTTTCCTGGCAGAGCTGTTGTCTACTTTTATTTTTGATCCAGGATAACGAAGCAGGCGTCTAGCCAAAGACGTTAAAGAAGGGTAGCTTCCCGGGAGGCAACCCGGTTGAACTTTTATTTTATTTGCTTTTATGCTCTTTTAATTTTCAGGTTCTCTTTAAATTTTATTTTTGCTAACTTTTAACCCCGTTGGTAGTATGGTTGCGTCTAGTGTCTTATGCAGGTGCAACTTCATGTTTACACTGCAACCAAGCTACGCTACTTGACGCTGAAGCTCAAGTGTGGGGGAACTCCTTTAACAACTAGCAAAAATAATCTCAGGGGAGTACCAGTTTCTTTAATTATGCTTTTATTTAAATAAAAACTGCAGAGGAGCGTTTATGTGCTTAAATGTTTATTTGTGACCTTTGTGTTATCTCTATTTTATCTACTTACCGAAAAGGTCTTCTGAAACCTTCCCTTGTTTTTCTGGTGAACAATGAGGACATTGTTCAATTTAAGTGTGGGGGAGTGTTGGGCAAAATAGTAGTTAAACTATCTTGCTAATTATGGGCAGTGAACCCAATCTTTGTAGTACAACAAGGTCGTATCCACAGAGACTTCGCAATTATCTAATTAATTATCCAGTTTAGCAAATGTACAAAAAGGCAAATAAAAATGCATAAAATGTAAATTGGGGTTTAGCCGGAGGCAAGCTTGATTTTCAGAATTAGTACAGAAATAATAAATACAGTAAAATAAAGTAAATGGATGGAAAAAGGTATCCTAGGATAGCGGGGGAATTTCCTAAATTACTTAAACAATTTTATAATCCTGTCTCAAATATTTATTGCCTATTAGAGTTAATAATTGTCAGTTACGAACTCCTATTAATAGCCTTAGTATTTTCCTGCTCAATCCGGAGTGTAAATACCAAGATTAATTCCTTTGTGGTACTTTGACTATCTCAAAATCATATATTGATAGCTACCAAATAAATGCAGTATTTTGTCAGAATAAGCATTTAACAATATTTGCTGAAAGGAATTAAAACAAGTTTAAAAGTGAAACAGGTGATAATATTTATTTAAGTACAGACAAAATATATAATCCTAATTTGCTCTTATTTGTCTGTTTAAGAATTATCTTGTGGCCTTCCTAAATCATAGATAAGGACAACTCTTAATTAATCAATAGACTTTTCAATCAGAAAAAGTCTAAAATCATTAATTAGCTTTAAGTGAGAATTCTTTTATAACAGCGATGGATTTTATCTGCTAATCAAGGAGATAATATCTAACGTTTTTCTCTCTTTGTGGTCTATTCTCAGATTTACAAAATCATTGAAATAAGAGAAACCGTAAATGCATAAAAATGATCAGTTCTTAAGCATTTAATAATTTAGAGAGACAAAACAAATATTTATAAGCAAACTTGGTATTAATAATAAGTCTGAATTATTTAAGGTCAAACCCCATCCTAGGATACGAGTAAAATCACTCAGACATTAACAGTAATAAAAAGGAAACAGAAATAGCCATTAATTTGGAGACTGCCGGCGGAGACTGGACTGCGATTCGCTTCTGCTCCAGCTCCCTTTTCTTCTGTTCTTCTTATCGTGTCTGCTGTGGTGGAATGAAGAATAAAACTAAAATGGAGAAGTGGGAGATAAGAGGATGGAATGGATCGTGGGTGAGCGATGGTTTATTTACTGGATGGGATGATACGTCTACTGCTTTGGATTGTGAGGAAGGGAATTAATTTATTTGAGCAGAGGGCGTGGGTTTATATAGAGAAAGGAAGAAGAGGAAGGAAGGAGAAAGGCTGGATCACGCGTGAAGATAAGGAGGTGCCAGTTGATTGCTCATTGATTGCTCAATTGATTGCTCTCATTTATTGCAGGGGACAGAGCGTGCAGAGTAGATGGATAAGCAGACAGTGGACGAGTTGCAGAGAGTCGGCGAGGCAAGTTGCAGACGGCGCGCGAAGAAGAAAACTGTTCGCGTCTCAGATCTGGAATTTTTACACGCGTCCGCGTGGTGTCCTCCTGCTTGTCCGCCTCGTTTGTAGGCGGTTGCATTGTGCGAGGTGTGTCTCGTCCGCCTGCTTGTCCGCCTCGTTTGTAGGCGGTTGTAATTGTTTCTTGCGCGCGCGAGTTCTTACTCACGTCCGCCTCCAAAACCGCCTCCATACCATGCGGTTGCAATATATGTTGACCTAATTTCCTTCCAACTTTGACCGGCTCTAGTTTCTTCGTTTGGACTCCGTTTTCTGAGCCGTTTGCGTCTACGCGTTCGTCTCTTTGTCTACTTCACTCCCAGCTTGGTTTTCCTCATGTTTAAACCAATAATTTGTGAGATAAACAATAAAACATAAACTAGAGGAAAACTAACCGAAGTGGAGAAATGAGCAAGAAAAGTGCTAATATTATATATGAAATACACCTATAAATCATGCTCATTTGGACACTTATCACACCCCCACACTTATCTTTTTGCTTGTCCTCAAGCAAAACACGTACCCAAGTAGGGAATGCTCAATACTAACAAAATATTATTATGGGGTAGGATAAAGATCATAACATGATCTTTTAACTTATTGAGGAGTGTGAAAAATTACTACTGGTGGCATAGGTGTGCTCAGGGTAAAAATAAAAATAGAGTTTCGGGGTATGATCCGGTACTTCAATGTTTCTTTTAGGTGACTGAGAACTTTTACCATGGCCAACTTCTCTCAAGAATGGGCATTGAGGAGAAAACAAAAGGAAAAATAGATTTATGCATTTGTTTCACTTTTGCATAAGAGATGAGAAGATATATGTAGGCATAAGCCTTTGTATTTAAGAACACTCAACTCTCTTTGTTGGTTACCAATGGTGTCTCGCAAGTCCCTTATTTATTATTTTTTTTCTTTTTTTTTAACAGAGAAGCACCCTTAGCAATCCCTAAGAGAGAAGACAGAAAGAAACCCTGAGCAATAAAATCCACCATTTGCAGATTATTTGGTCACACCGCATATAAAATGCTCCTCAAAAGTAATCAAAATTTTAAAATTTTGTACTTTATACCATTTATCCCACAATTCATAACAATATTTATTCTTAAAGAGAACAACCTACATAAAGGGTCCACAATATTGAATTGGACAAACGCATGATAAGCAGAGAGATTAAGCATTTAAGCACAAAATGTCACCGAAAAGGGCACACTCCCCCACACTTAAATTGAACAATGTCCTCATTGTTCACCAGAAAAACAAGGGAAGGTTTCAGAAGACCTTTTCGGTAAGTAGATAAAATAGAGATAACACAAGATCACAATATAAACATTTAAGCACATAAACGCTCCTCTGCAGTTTTTATTTAATTAAAAGCATAATTAAAGAAACTGGTACTCCCCTGAGATTATTTTTGCTAGCGTTATAAGAGTTCCCCCACACTTGAGCTTCAGCCTCAAGTAGCGTAGCTTGGTTGCGGTGTAGACATGAATTGTATCTGCTTAAGACACTAGAAGCAACCATACTACAAACGGGGTTAAGAGTTAGCAAAAATAAAATTAAAAGAGAACCTGAAAATTAAAAGAGCAATAAAATAAAATAAAACTTCATCCGGGTTGCCTCCCGGGAAGCTGCCCTTCTTTAACGTCTTTGGCTAGACGCCCGCTTCGTTATCCTGGATCAAAAATATAAGTAGACAATAATTCTGCCAGAAAAACGAAGTTGACAGTAATTAATAACAAACCACCTGGATCAAAACAGAACGTTACTTCGGCAAATATAATAGGAAAATGAATACTCCACAAAACCTGGTGTTTGAGGAGGTACTGCCGGTAGCGTAGTTCTAACAGGAGACCAGGTGTGATTGGCTTTGCTTCCTCAAATTGGAAGATGTAAAAATCCTTCTCTTGTTGTTGAGGCTTATGGTAATCAATGTCAGAGGGAAGTGGCTCCTTGAAATTGATTATAGCACTCTCTTCTGATGGCTCGAAGGGAGGCGGTATCTCCTCCTTCTCAAGGTTGAGGATGTGTCCACCTTCATCTTCTGGGTAGAGTACGGAGAAGGAGGGGAAATAGTAGTTGACTTCAGAGGGAGGAAATTCCATGAAGTCTAAGGAGAAACTCTCTTCTGAGGGGTTGTCTTCATAATCAAGCTGATGGTTGTCTGGTGATGGATTCTCTAATTCGAATAGGGGAGGAGGTGGAGAGTAGCTTATGTCCTTAGCAGGTTGTTCCTCCTCATGAACCACTTCATTTAGTTGTTGAAGCGGTTGTTCCATGCGTTCGATCTGATCTAGCGTTCTTCTGGATCCTTTCAAACTGTGAGGTAAATTCTGCCATCATTTCCTTAAAATGGCGTTGTCTCTCTCTATTGCAACCATAGGACAATGGGAACTTTCATGGTCTCCTCCACACTCTTGGCACACAAAGATGGGGATAGGCTTGAGAGATGACTTGTAATCCTCCAAGAGAGCTCTCAATTCAGCATTTGGGTCTGAACATTGGGGGCTTTCATGGTACTCTCCGCACCTTTGACAGACACTCCATTGATTGTAGTCCTCTGCGCCATAGGGGTAACCATACCAATCTTCTGCTTGATCGTAGTGACCATCCATCAGAATTAAGTACTAGAAAAAGAAACAAAAATTTATACACAAAAGGGTAATTACAGAAATAAAAGAAAAACTAAACAGATAATAAACCAGATAGTTGGACCGAAGTCCCCGGCAACGGCGCCAAAAACTTGTTGGGCAAAATAGTAGTTAAACTATCTTGCTAATTATGGGCAGTGAACCCAATCTTTGTAGTACAACAAGGTCGTATCCACAGAGACTTCGCAATTATCTAATTAATTATCCAGTTTAGCAAATGTACAAAAAGGCAAATAAAAATGCATAAAATGTAAATTGGGGTTTAGCCGGAGGCAAGCTTGATTTTCAGAATTAGTACAGAAATAATAAATACAGTAAAATAAAGTAAATGGATGGAAAAAGGTATCCTAGGATAGCGGGGGAATTTCCTAAATTACTTAAACAATTTTATAATCCTGTCTCAAATATTTATTGCCTATTAGAGTTAATAATTGTCAGTTACGAACTCCTATTAATAGCCTTAGTATTTTCCTGCTCAATCCGGAGTGTAAATACCAAGATTAATTCCTTTGTGGTACTTTGACTATCTCAAAATCATATATTGATAGCTACCAAATAAATGCAGTATTTTGTCAGAATAAGCATTTAACAATATTTGCTGAAAGGAATTAAAACAAGTTTAATAAGTGAAACAGGTGATAATATTTATTTAAGTACAGACAATAATTATAATCCTAATTTGCTCTTATTTGTCTGTTTAAGAATTAATCTTGTGGCCTTCCTAAATCATAGATAAGGACAACTCTTAATTAATTCAGTAGACTCTTGCAATCAGAAGAAGTCTAAATCATTAATTAGCTTTAAGTGAGAATTCTTTTTATAACAGCGATGGATTTTATCTGCTAATCAAGGAGATAATATCTAACGTTTTTCTCTCTTTGTGGTCTATTCTCAGATTTACAAAATCATTGAAATAAGAGAAACCGTAAATGCATAAAAATGATCAGTTCTTAAACATTTAATAATTCAGAGAGACAAAACAAATATTTAATAAGCAAACTTGGTATTAATAATAAGTCTGAATTATTTAAGGTCAAACCCCATCCTAGGATACGAGTAAAATCACTCACCCATTAACAGTAATAAAAAGGAAACAGAAATAACCATTAATTTGGAGACTGCCGGCGGAGACTGGACTGCGATTCGCTTCTGCTCCAGCTCCCTTTTCTTCTGTTCTTCTTATCGTGTTTCTGCTTCGTGGTGGAATGAAGAATAAAACTAAAATGGAGAAGTGGGAGATAAGAGGATGGAATGGATCGTGGGAGTGAGCGATGGTTTATTTACTGGATGGGATGATACGTCTACTGCTTTGGATTGTGAGGAAGGGAATGAATTTATTTGAGCAGAGGGCGTGGGTTTATATAGAGAAAGGAAGAAGAGGAAGGAAGGAGAAAGGCTGGATCACGCGTGAAGATAAGGAGGTGCCAGTTGATTGCTCAATTGATTGCTCAATTGATTGCTCTCATTTATTGCAGGGGACAGAGCGTGCAGAGTAGATGGATAAGCAGACAGTGGACGAGTTGCAGAGAGTCGGCGAGGCAAGTTGCAGACGGCGCGCGAAGAAGAAAACTGTTCGCGTCTCAGATCTGGAATTTTTACACGCGTCCGCGTGGTGTCCTCCTCTTGTTCCGCCTCGTTGTAGGCGGTTGCATTGTGCGAGGTGGTCTCGTCCGCCTGCTTGTCCGCCTCGTTTGTAGGCGGTTGTAATTGTTTCTTGCGGCGCGAGTTCTTACTCACGTCCCCCTCAAAACCGCCTCCATACCATGCGGTTGCAATATATGTTGACCTAATTTCCTTCCAACTTTGACCGGCTCTAGTTTCTTCGTTTGGACTCCGTTTTCTGAGCCGTTTGCGTCTACGCGTTCGTCTCTTTGTCTACTTCACTCCCAGCTTGGTTTTCCTCATGTTTAAACCAATAATTTTGTGAGATAAACAATAAAACATAAACTAGAGGAAAACTAACCGAAGTGGAGAAATGAGCAAGAAAAGTGCTAATATTATATATGAAATACACCTATAAATCATGCTCATTTGGACACTTATCAGGGAGTATGCCCTTTTCGGTGACATTTTGTGCTTAAATGCTTAATCTCTCTGCTAATCTTGCGTTTGTCCAAATTCATATCGTGGACCTTTATATGTGGGTTGTTCTCTTAAGAATAAATACTGTATGAATTGTGTGGATAAATTGTACGAAATTTAAATTTTGATTACTTTTGAGGAGCATTTTTATGCGGTGTGACCAAATGATCTGCAATGGTTGGATGTTTATTTGCTCAGGGGGTTTCTTTCTTGTCTTCTTCTTAGGGATTGCTAAGGGTAGTGCTTTCTAAAAGAATACAAAAAAAAAATAAAGGAATTGCGAGACACCATTGGTAACCAACAAAGAGAGTTGAGTGTTTAATTACAAAATTTGTGCTTAAATATTATCTTCTCATCTCTTATACAAAAGTGAAACAAATGCATAAATCTATTTTCCTTTGTTTCTCCTCAAATGCCCATTCTTGAGAGAAGTTGGCTATGGTAGTTCTCAAAGTCACCTAACTGAGAAGCATGAAGTACTCCGGATCATCCCCGAAACTCTCTATTTATTTTTTACCCTTAGTACACCTGTGCCACCAGCAGTTGATGGATCACACTCCTCGAAAGTTAAGATCATGTTTATCCTACCCTTCATAATAATATTTGTTAGTATTGAGCATTCCCCACTTACTTGGGTACATGGTTTTGCTTGAGGACAAGCAAAAAGATAAGTGTGGGGGTGTGATGAGTGCCCAAATGAGCATGTTTTATAGGTGTATTTCATATATTATATTAGCACTTTTCTTGCTCATTCTCCACTTTGGTTAATTCTCCTCTAGTTTATGTTTTATTAGTTATCTCACGAATTTATTGGTTAAACATGAGGAAAACCAAGCTAGGAGCAAAGTAGACAAAGAGACGAACGCATAGGCGTAAACAGCTCGAAAAACGGAGTCCAAACGAAGAATCTAGAGCCGGTCAAAGTTCGCAAGTCAAATACACACGTCCGTGTGATGTCCGGGTCTTGTCCGGGTAAACAAACCCGGACGTGAGCAAATGATGTCCGCATAACTAAGTGTGGACAGGGGCGGACACAAGTTGTCATGTCCGCATAATTGGAGCCGAACAGAGGCGGACACAAGTGAGTCTTGTCCGAGGATTTAAGGCAGGACAAGGGCGGACACAAATCAATGTGTCCGGGTATTTTTGGCCGGACACGGGGCGGACGCAACAAGGACGCAGGGCTGTCCGTGGATTAATGGACGGACACAGACACGGACGCGTGTAAATGTCCAGATCCAGATCCAGAAATTAACGTGACTGGTTTTCTTCTTCGTCGACTGTCTTCTCCAACTTGCTTCTTCCTTTGCGGCGCCTGCGACTTATCCATCTACCCAACAACAATATCAGGCGCCTGCCGACAGTAAATCCTCACGCGTAGAGCCACCCCAATCCATTTCTTAAATTGCTCACGCGGTGTTCCCTCTGTCTTCTTCCTCTTCCTTTCTTCTATATAAACCCACGTTCCTTCTGTCTTCAAACAATCAATCCCTTCCACCAAAAACAATCCATCATCCCATTTCTCTCCTCCCGTCTTCTCCACTTTGTTTTTCTTTTCAAGTCAAAAGCCTGTTTCTCATGTCATCTTTGTCCCTGCTAATGCTCACATCACCCGATCAGGTAATCACTATGGTCCCGTAGAAGTCCTAGAGAGAGAGAAGGGGCAAGTGCCACCTTGAAGTCCCGGAGCGAGAGAAGGGGCAAGCGCCACCTACCCCTATATACTGGAAGAAGTCCCTGGTGAGATTGAACTCCTTTCGAAGTTAAAAGTGAAAAATATTCCAATGGTGATCTGGTCTCTACTCACGATCTCTCCAGAACACTGACAAGCTATTGCTAAGCACATAGTCATACACGAGGAAATTCTAGCTTCGGAACCAAGGTTTTGATTGATAAGGGAGCCGACGTGAGCATTTTCCCTTTAAAAGTGATGGAAAGCGTGGGCTACAATAAATTTGAATCATGCCAAATAGTGTTGCAGGGTTACGGTGATAATCCAAGTCACATTTTCGGCCTCTTAAATTTTCCTCCCAAGTTCGTAACAATCATCCACCCGGTCAAGTTTCTTTGAAATACCCCAAATCTAATTAATACCTTAAAACTATTAAATAACGAAAAATCAATCTAAGGATAAATCATTTTACGTACACATGCTAATTCATGCATACAAACGTATACGTAAATTAAGAACACGCGTGCGCATGCAAAATCATGCACGTAAACGTAACGTAAAAATAGTCGTTTTACCGTAAATGCTAGCGGGCGTAATTTTACTAATGTCTTAACATCCTCGTACAAAACGCTCATGTACGTTTGTTAATGAGGATTAAACTCCTTACATAATGAGCTCGATAAAGAGAGCGACAACAAGGAAAGATTGACACAAACGTTTATACAACTCATAAAACGATAATGTTTGATCCATGAACGCAATAACGTCTTCACGTACGCATGTAAACGCTTACGTACGAACATTAATGGGCATCAAACCCCTTATGAAACAAGCTCAATTAAGAGAGTGTTATCCAGGAAAAATCTATATGAGCGTTTATACAACTCAATACACAATAACATTCATTTTAAAGACGATAAAAATACTAACGAGCAACGTAAATATTTTACGAATGCCTAAGCATTTGTAAATGCTAAAATAAATATAAATACACCTTAAATCAAGGTAACAACTTATACTACATAATCTTAACACAAGATATAAATTATAAATACATAAAGTATGTTATAACATTGCAAAAAAAAAAAATACAAGATGTTACATGTCATAAGATCTACCATACATACCGGTTTTTATATACCAATTTTTAGACTTGTTTTACACACTTTCACTTAGTAAAACAATTAACTACCTAATATACCTACTTTATACATGAGTATATATTATTATGACAAAATTGAACCTACTAATACACCCATTACATTACTGGTAAAGCACTTGTGTTTAGCCAAACAAAAATATGTAATATACTCACCATAGATTCACGGTAATGTGTTGGTATTAATCAAACAAATAAATAACGTACAACATACCCATAATACCGTTATGCGTGCATTCAAAATCCAACAAGGAAATCTGTAGCATATAATCAAGTACAAGAGAAAAATTGTAGCAAATGTACAAAGGCTGCCGGTTGGGTATATGTGCATATAACATGTCTTAAACATTATAATATGTCATGAAACTTTATGAGTCATCCATCCACATGATATATAACATATTAACAAGACAAATCTCACCTAATACAGCCTACATACTTTCGAAAATCTAGAGCAAGTCAGATTTCGCCTTTAAAAAAGTAAGGAATTAAAATGTAAAAGCTAGATCTTGATCTAGGATAATATTATGTTATATCATGACAACAAGAAAGTTATTTAATCAGCCCTCTATCCTGCCTCCATTACCGTATGATAACATGGCCAAATACAACACAATTCAACATTGAAAAATCAAAGAAATCAATCCTACCTAACTTACCTTATAATCTTGACTTGTTCACATCTTTTTCTTCCACCATGGCCTAAAGTTGCAGCTGGAA
Source organism: Limonium bicolor (assembly GCA_023374045.1). NCBI lineage: Eukaryota > Viridiplantae > Streptophyta > Magnoliopsida > Caryophyllales > Plumbaginaceae > Limonium > Limonium bicolor. The sequence goes on from CM041777.1 coordinate 438,132,816, forward strand.
TGAAGGACTTTTGGAGCCTAAAATCAAAAGCAAATCAATAAACAAAGTCATTACCTAACATGCCAAATTATTATGTCCGCACATAAACAAATCAATTTCCATTCATTCCTAGTTAAATATTACGATAGCCTTCTCATTCTCTTCATTCCCCATGTGGCCGAACTGGTAAGTCTTTCTCCCCTCCACTTCCATATCCTTCCTTTGAAGCTCCGAGGTTCATAAATGGAGTCTTGACTTCTAACTTCATTTCTATGTCAATTTCCTAGCTATTTCCATTAAGTCTTGAAGCAAAAATCTTCCTAGCATCAATACAAGATTTTGGCACTCATTTATACTCCAAGGAAGTTGTCTTGAATCAACATTAATCCATGGAGCATCCAAGAGCATCTTAAGGTATTTTTCATGTTATTAAATCCTTAAGACCTCCAATATATGTGTCAAAAAATTCCTAGATTTCTAAGTCATTTTCTTCATCAATTTCATGAAGGAAAGTTGGTTCTTCATCCATTTTGGGAGTGCCGAAAATCTAAGGTAAAATACCTAAGGTAAATCCTTGGAAAACTACTTATAAATCAACTTAAGATCTTTGTTAAGATCTAACTCCTAAACCCCTTCCTTTCATGCATAAGAACCAAAGTTGGAACATCAATTTCCATTGAAGGAAGCTTGGGAAATTCAAGAGGAGTTCAAGTGCAATTAAAGCCGAGACTATATGGTAAGACATGCCAAAAATATAACTTATAACATATATGGTAAGATTATTACCTTAAGAAACATTTTTGTGTTACAAAAATTACCTATGTTGAATACTTGTTCATGCCGATTTATCTAGGGAAAATATGCTCCATTTTGAGCTAAAAATCAATCTAAGACATTACAATAATTTTTACATGAGTTATATGGCTCATATGTATTTATGTATAATTATTATGAGTTATAAATCAACTTTTATAAACTATATGGTATCATATAATTATGGCCAAATTCTATTGGTGGAAAAATAGGTTTTAATGAGCTACATATGTATATAAACTCATATTATGAATTTTTGATAAGTTATAAATAATTACTAGTGTTAAAATGACTAGTTTAATAAGTTATGTGGCTAAAATGTAATTTCTGGAAAATTTAAGTTCTAGCCATGAATTTTATAAAGTTTTGGGTGTAAGAGTGTCTTAGGAATTAAAATAAGTGTTAGTTAGAGTATTGACCAAAAATTTGGGTTAGAAATGAATTATAATGTAAAATATAAAGTTTATAAAAGTTTTGGGGTGAAAATGTAATTTATGGAAAGATATATGTGAGAGCCGAAATTATTTGGGGTGAATGGTAATTTAAGGAACTATATGTGTTCATTTCACCAACTAAAGGAATTTAATATTGAAACTATAAGTTATAAGTTATTATGTAAATGTTATAAGATTTTTGGGGTTAAATTTTAATTATTAGAGATATTTCGTTAAGGCCAAAAATTTGTGAGGCCAAGATGTAATTTTCGAAAGTATTAGTGTCCAAATGGTAAATATCGAAATATTAGTGGTGTATTTGTAATTTAATTAATAAGGAATTAAAACTATATAATATGATGTAATTAGAGTTAAAATGTAAAGTTTAGGAATTATTGGGGTTGCTTTGCAAATAACCGAAAGTGTAGGGGTAAGTATTTGAATATAAATAATTATAGGTCTTATGTGGATATTTGGAGAAGTTAGAACAAAAAAGAATTTTGAATAAAGGAATTATGGAATTAAAACTGTGGGATTATATAGTTATAAGGAATTTAATTGTAACCAATTAATATTATTAGTGGTTAAGTGAAGAATAATAAAAATTATATGAATATTATGTCCATGCGTGACATATAAATATAATTGGGAAATTATAAAGTTGTTGTGTCATTTAGACAATTATAAACATGTAACATAAATAATACATGAATATATATATATATATATATACATTAAAGGATTTAAAAATAAATCAAAGGAAATAACATAACAAGTTATACTTAAAATCATAAGGTAATTAAAAAAAATTACCACACAATATAAGTTTTATAAATTAAGACTACATGATTTGGAAATATATAAATACCTTAAACATCAATAAGGTTAAGAGGTTAAAAAACTATCTAAGCGTAAAGAAATAACCTCACATGAAATAACGAATACGAAATCGTTTCATGATCCGATAAAATTATTATACGAGAGTAGCATAAATTAACAACCGCAGTTAATCCTGTTATAGGACTATACTCGGCCAGACGTTGACAGGGATATAGTCGATTTCAATCTACGGTGAACGGTATGGGATTCTTGCAACCTGCTTGCTACCGGATTACACCGGCTTGTGTGCTACCTGTTGTGTGAATTAATGACCAATATAATTACATGTAAAATGTTGTATTACTCTTGTGCACTGTTGTGTTATTTTATGTGCGTGGACGATACTAACTATAACGTGTATGTCCCACGCATACAACACTACATTACCAGTGGATTAAATGCCTACGTATTATTATACCGAGAACTTATACTCAAGTTTCTCACTAACTTCCCTTTATAACAAACGTCGTTATCGTAAAACATAATAACTGACAATACACATTATGTTCTTGTTTAACGTCCTTGTGTGACACATAACAAATTCTATACTACGAGAAGCGAGGAGCCCAGATGTATCTGGCCATGCATGCAAACTACAGGAGCTGTACCTGTCACGGGTCGACTCCTATTCAAATATACGTTGCGACAGAAGTTTTGGGTGCACTCTATGTCCACTCACCGGGTTAGAACCGGAACATTCTTGAAGTTGGGAGGAAGGCTACATTTCTCCCGAGGGTACGATACCGACCTTGAAATATCCCAAACCTTGATATGTTGTTAAACATTTAAACTATGGTATTTAAAGGCTAAAAAGTGCCTTAGAAACCATAGTAAAACACAATAAAGCACTAAGACACAGCTTGAGCAAAAACATGCTCTAAGCTTGGAGTGAACTTGGTTGGGACCCAAAGAGCCTACCAAGACTTAGTAATATTCAATTATGATTTAATAAGGATAATTAAGTCCTTAGGAAACTTTGATAGACAATTAAACCAAACAAAACACAAATAAATACCTTAAAGCCAATATTGGCGAAAATGTGCTCTAAGCTTGGGATAAGTTTGGTTAAGACCTAATAACCTTACCAAGACCTTATTTATATGTTAATGAACATATTAAATCAATTACTAAAGAAAACCAAGCTTGAAAACAAGTTAAAACACAAAATGTGCTTTAAGGAGCCTTAAAGCACATTTTTGAAAAATTGTCTTGTAAATGAGTTTTGAATGGCTAAATGTCCATCATTACTCTTTAATTAATATGTGTACTACTTAGTATCACATTAGGAAGTCTAAATCAATGGGAAATAAAAAATTTCACAAATATGTGCCTTAGTTTGTGAATAGTGCTCAAATAGTGCTAGTTTTGACTTAAGTCAACATAAGTCAATTATTTGGTCAACAAAGACCATAAATATCTCTAATATGTAAGGGGGCACGGTTTTAGTGGTGTGAGTCACCATACTTGGCCATCCAACTAAGAAAAGTAAAAGAAAATAAAGTAAAGTTACTATTTGCTTTATAACATAAATATCTTCAAACTTTGCCTCTCTCCTCACCTTTCTTCATTTCCTCTTGTTTCCACCGTCATCTTCCTCCATTCTCCCAACCAAAACCGTTCATGGTGCAGCACCTCTCTTCTCCAACTTCAATTGCTCACCAAATGTTCATTAATGCTCCAAATCAAATTCTAAGACCATATTTGTCTTAGTTAAACCAAGCTCTTCACTTCTATCTTTTCAAATCCTCAAGAACTCCATTTTGGTTCCATGAATAATCTCCATTGAAGGGGGAAAAGCTCATTCTTTCATATTGTCATTCTCCTTTGTTTCAAGGTAACAAAAACCAAAGAAAATCTAAGTTTCCTCTCATTTTGTATGTGTCCGAAAATTCACCTCACAATGGTGCTTTTTCTTCTCTCTTCATAGCTTAATTCAAACTTCAAAGGACTAGGAGGAGTCCTATCTTGCTACTTAACCAAGCTCTCTTCCGAATTCCAAAGGTAATCATCAAATTTTGGTGTTTTAAGACACATATGTAAACCTAGGGTTTAACTATGAGTTGGAGTATTAAACTTAATGCTCATTACCCTTATATGTGTATTGATTAGAAGATTGACAAGTGATAAAAGCCCTTGCCGATTTTCTATCAAGGAAGAACAAAGAAAAACAAGTGGGAAGTCTTGAAAGAAAAGAGGTAAATGTGTTAACCTAATGTGGTTTAAATGCCTAGGAAAATGGAGCTTGATTTGCTTAATAAAATACCTAAAGAGCTAATGGTAAATGAGTTAGCAAAATGCTCTCAAGGAGTTTATTAAGGGCATATGTATTGTTGGGTGTATTTGCAGGTCAAAGGCATTACTTATGTGGGAAATTCAGTGTTTAAGGTTTATGCTATTTAAGGGCCTAAGAGCCATGTTATTTAAGGGCCTAAGTGCCAAGCAATTAAGTTTATGCACTATATTGTGATGTAGTGTAAATTTGGTGAAGTTTGTGTGTGAGAAAGTTCTTGGTGGACTTAAGTGTTCTTGAATGGAATAAGGCAAAAACCTAAGTGTTTGGATGAGAGAATATACAAAAGAAGCTATGGCAAAATTTGGAAAATGTATAAGAAGTTCTAAGTGATTTAAACAAGTTTTGGTGAACTAGGAAGTGTTAAAGGTGAAAAAATGTTTTACTAGGGAAGAAAACATGTACTAAGGTGATTTAGAGTGATACAAGGATTTAGGTATTATCTTGGAAGTTCTAGGAATTCAATGTGTGTTTTGAGAATGTTGATGTACAAGGAAGAAATGATGTTTAGGTAAGATGTGAAAAGGAGATTTAGTTAGTAAGAAAAGAAGTTTGAGAGATGATGTTAAGGTGTAGAGGAAACACCTTGGTATAGTGGTCATTATAGGTGAAATACCACCTAGAAATCTTAAGGAAAACATTCCAAGTGCTAGGAATTTTGTAAGGAATTTGTGAATGATAAGATGGTTTTGGTGTGTGATTTAAAGAGTTTAGTACATGGCTAAAGGTGTGTTTGATGTGCCAAATGATGTTAGAACACATTAGAAGGCTTGAGGAAAAATTTGGAGAAAGTTTGACAATGTATGGGAAGTTTCTGCAGCCGACCTACCCAGGGGACCGACCCCAGTCTGGGTCGGTCGGGCTGAAACTGTGAACTCGGATGATCTCTGCAGCCGACCTACCCAGGGGGTGGGTCGGTCGGTGGGTCGGTCGGCCTTTGTAAAAAAAAAATTAAATTTTAAGAATGTTAAGTGGTATTAGTGGTATGCCATTAAGAGAGTATTGGTGATTAGAAATAATTATAAAGGACTTAGAGATTAAGTTAGTAAGATGATTTAAATGTTTAGGTTATAAAATGAATGTAATGAGGGATTGTTAGGTAATGATGTCTATAAGGTGTTTAAACATATTAGGTGGGTTATAATGACAATCAAGTAGGTGAAAAGTTGTAGTAAAATTTGAAAGTAAACAAGTTAAAATGTGAAGTTATGTAACTAAGTATGGGATATTATGACATTAGACTTTAAACAATCATGCTACCCCAATGTTATAAAAGTACATGTAATGTTATCAGTTGTTCGAGAGTTGCTCGAGGAACATAAGAGCAAAATGTGCTCTAAGCTTGGGATGAATGTGTATAAGACCTAATGGTCATACCTATACCTTATTTATATGTTAATGAACATATTAAATCAATTACCAAAGAAAACCAAGCTTGAAAACAAGTTAAAATACAAAATGTGCTTTAAGAAGTCTTAAAGCACGTTTTTGAAAAATTGTCTTGTAAATGAGTTTTGAATGGCTAAATGTCCATCATTACTCTTTAATTAACATGTGTACTATATAGTATCACATTTGGGTGGCTATATCAATGGGAAATCAAAAATTTCACTTCTATGTGCCTTGTTATTGGTGAATAGTGATTTTTATAACTAGTTTGTAACATATAATGTTATAAGTGATTAAGTTGGTCAACAAAGACCAAAACACCCTTGCTACTATTTGGGGCCGGTTTTCCTTAGTGACTCACCACACCTACACAAACAAATGAGTTAACTAAATGATAAAGCAAAAGTTACTAGTCACTTTAGTACAAATATCTTCTAAAAGCAAAAGCAAACCTCATTCTCTCATTTGCCTTCTCATTTCACACGGTCCCATCTCCTTCTTCTCTCTTCTTCTCTCTTCTTCTTGTTCTCTCTCGGTAATGCTACTACTACCATGGAAGTTCCAACTTTGAACACATGTAAAATCTTGCTCACTTGTTCAAATCAAAAACAAATACCACCATTCTCTTAGTTAAGCCAAGCTCTACAATCTTGTCTCTTCAAAACTTCAAAACCTCCATTTCGGTGCCAAGAGGAATCACCATGGGAGGAGCTTGAGCTCACCTTTCCACATATTCTTGTTCTCCTTTGCTTCAAGGTAAGGAAACTCAAAGAAAAATGACATTTCCTTCATGTTTTGTCATGTCCGAAAATTCACCTCACAATGGTGTATTTATCTTGCTTGTTTTAGCTTCATTTGAATCTTCCATGGGCTAGGTGGAGTCCTCTCTTGATACTCATTCAAGCTCTCTTTCCATTCCAAGGTAAAACAATCATCTTAATACCTTAAGATAATGTATGTAAACCTAGGGTTTACAATGAGATGAAGCTTAAAGCTTGAATACTCATTATGTTGTTTGTACAATGTATAGAACTTGACAAGGAATCAAGTACCCTACCGGTTCTACAAGGAAACAAGAAAGAAATTTGTGAGGGAAAGAGGTAAACAAGCTATCTCAATGTGGTTTAATGCCTTAGGAGAAATAAGCTTATGATGCTTGTTAAAACTACCTAAAGAGCAAATGGTAAATGAGCTAGTAAAATGCTCTCAAGGAGTTTATTAAAGGAATATGTATTGTTGGGTGTATTTGCAGGTCAAAGGCATTATATGTGGGAAATTCAGTGTTTAAGGTTTATGCATTTAAGGGCCTAAGAGCCATGCATTTAAGGGCCTAAGTGCCAAGCAATTTAAGTTATGCATTATATTGTGATGTAGTGCTTAATGTGTGAAGTTTGTGTATAAAATGTGTTTGATGGATTTTAGGTGTTCTTGGATGAATTAAGGTAGAAACCTAAGGGTTTGGATGTGGGTATATACTAGAGAAGCTATGGCCAAATTTGGGAAATGTGTAAGAAGTTCTAAGTGTTGTAAGTGAGTTTTGGTGAACTAGGAAGGATTAAAGGTGAATGAATGTTTGCTTGAGAGGGAAACATGTATTAAAGTGATTAAGAGTGATGCAAGGATTTAGGCATTATCTTGGAAGTTCTAGGAATTCAAGGTGTGTTTTGTGGAGGTATTTAAGTCTTGGAGGAGTTTGTTTAAGGTTTAGGTAATGTGGATATTCAAGGAATAAATGAGGTTTAGGTAAGGTTTTGAGTAAGGAGTTTTAAGAAGTTGTGAAAAGGAGATTTAGTTAGTAAGAAAAGAAGTTGAGAGATGATGATAAGGTGTAGAGGAAACACCTTGGTATTGTGGTCATTATAGGTGAAATGCCACCTAGAAATCATAAGGAGAAAACATTACAAGTGTTAGGAATTTGGTGGAGATATAAGTAAAGGTTTAAGGAGTTAGGAAAAAAAATAGTATTGTGAGTGTTTAAGAATATCTTAAGGGTGTGTTTGAAGTGCCAAATGATGTTAGAACACATTAAGAGGCCTTAGGAGAAGTTTGGTGAAGAATTGGCAAGTTTGGGTAAGTTTAGAAGGCGACCGACCCAGGGGCCGACCCAGTTTTTGGGTCGGTCGAGCCTCTGTTAGATGTTAGAAATGTGTTCGGTAATGGTCCGACCCAAAAGGGTGGGTCGGACATGGGTCGGTCGGTCGAGGCTCAAAGGAAGGAAAATGTTCGCACATGGACCGACCCAGAATGGTGGGTCGGACGTGGGTCGGACGGGCATGTCTATAAGGAAGTAAAAAGGGTTCTGTAATGGACCGACCCAGGTGTGGGTCGGTCGGTGGGTCGGTCGGACCAAAAACATGGTTTGAGGTTATGAAATGATATGTGAAGATGGGGATTGGTAGGTAATGATGTTATAAGGATGTTAAGGACATGTTAGGGGAGTTTTAATGACACCTAAGAGGGTTAAAAGTTGTATTAAAATGTGAGAGTAAAACAAGTTAAAAATGTTAAGTTATGTAACTAAGTTAAACGGGGAAAAATTAAGCATTGATATTAAATAATCAAGCAAACCCCGATGTTAATAAAAACACATGTGATGTTAACAGTTGTTCGAGAATTTACTCGAGGAACATAAGTGGACGTGGTAAAGTGGACTCCGGTGACAGGTATGGTTTTCTTGCAACCTGTGTCCTAACGGATTACACCGGCTTGTATGCCAATATGTTTTCTTGAGTGTTTGCCACCTTGTAAGATTAAAACATGTAATGAGTTTATAGTAATTCATTTATGTGGCGAATTTGGTATCCGATACCGTTTAACCTCAAATATGTGTTAAACCTTAGCTAACTAAAACTAGGAACACATGAGTGATCGGTATTCGGAGTTGACGGCCCAAACTTTGGGTACGTGCTAACCACGGCTATGTGTGAGTTAATTGGACATTGTTGCTGTGAGCAAGTGTGTGAACCTCCCTTGTGTGCTTAACTCGGTTATGATACCGTATGGTGAATGGATGTGGTAGGGCTCCATAATGGATCCCTAACTACTTATTATTTAGTGTATATGTACTAACGGGGGGTAAGGAGTCCGGTTGTTCCGGCCACGCGTGTGATGGACGGGAGTCGTTATCTTATCCGGTTCGGCTCTCTTGGTGTATGTATAGGTGGTATTCCAATTTGGTTTCTACCTTCCCTTAGCTTATCCAAAGCTAGTTACTGACTCACGTCGGGCCACAGGGGCATACGTATCTTATTTCGGTGTGCTTGGGATTACTATATCCGACACACCTTGGGTATAAGTTAACCGTTCTATATAACCGGACGGTAACGAGGATGGTAACGAGCTTAACATGGGATTGGCAAAAATCCCTAGGCTCACATGGTATACTAACTATGGTGGAAGGTTCCTTGTGAGAACCGATTTATATGGTGTTATGTAATGTTATGATGCTATGCAAATTCCCTTGCTATGCTTTGGTATATATATACATTGGATGTTTTAAATGAATGCAATGTTGTCATGAGTACATCGAAGCAAGGAAGGTTTGTTATGTTTTGTTATGTGTGGAATGAGTTATGTGGAAGGATATGGAATGTGTGGATCATGGGAATGAATCCCAGTTTGCGACAAGAGGCATTTGTGGATAACCCGATTATTGGGTACATGCCGTTCGTTAAGGAAGTAGCTCCATTTTAGAGGAGAGCCACTCTAGGGTTTAAGGAATCATTGGATGGTTGGTTAAGTATGGATGTTTTGGTTATGGTTGAGCCCATTGAGGCGAAATATTATGTGTGGTATGTTTATGGTTTGTATGCATGATTTAAATATAATCAACTGCATGCTAAGACGACAATTAGTCGTGCGTGGCCCGGTAGCATGTGGGCTGCGGGATTACCATACCAGCAAAGGTGCTGAGCCCCTTGGGGGCCACCCTTTCTCTTCTTTTCCTATTTCAGGTACGGAGAGCTGGAAGCCGTTCGAGAGTAGGACGGGGCAGATGCTATACATGGGTAGCCATTTAAATGGCATGAGTATGATAGGCGTAGTAAGACCGAAATTGTTATCGGCAGTAGTTGTAAATACTCGGTACAGGGGGAGTGTATGTATATAATAAATGTTGAAGATGGAATGAGTATTGTATTGTGTAGTTGCTCGGGAATCTAGTCCATCAGACCGATACAAATGTACATGTATTAGCCTTGTTAGCCACGTGGGTGGTTAACGGCGTGTAACACCATTGGAATAAGTAATGTGATGAGTTGAGTTTCCGCTGCAGTTTGTTATTATGTGTTGGTTGTTGGATGGGGTGTTACAAAAAGTGGTATCAGAGCGAAGTATCGCTCTGATGACTGAATTACCGAGCTTAGGAAGTACCGAGTTAGGATTTAAGTACTTTGGGTTAAGGGTTGAGTGATAGCGTGAGAGATACGCTAGTAAGGAACTACCAGTGAATACTGGAAACCTACAATATCCATCCCACCCTCCACAATCCCTGTTATATAACTTGAGAAACAACGCCAGAGAGATGGAAGTCCACTCTTACTCGGGAATACCCGATCTGGCTGCTATTAATTACCTTTAAGGTACGGAGAACCTGCCATACGGTAGATCCCGAAAATTGGGAATCCCGGAGACGGTCTCCATCTAAACAATGTTAACCGCATTCCATAGCGACAAATGAAGGATTTCGTGTATAGAGGAATAGAATTTCCGGCAACCTGGGTCGACATGCCGAGCAGTCGAAAACAATCAGCTTGCAACGCACCTACCGTGCAACAGGCAAGAAATGGATTAAAGAAACCCGAGACGAGTGTCTACGGGACCACAATTGATGAATAATACACCAACAGTATATCAACAGACAGGGGAACTACAATGTAGTGCCCAAATACGTGGAACGGGCTACAAAGAGAATACAATACTAAGGAAAAGGGGTCTCCCAGAATGGGAAACACCCTAGTTAATGATTATTATGTGAAGACAGTGAGAAATCACCTAGAAGAGTAGATATCAAGACAGCAAGATCAGTGAGGGCCAACAAGGCCACTGATGACAATATGTGTCAAAACAATACCACAACCGGTATGTGTCAAACCGATAGCCAGTTAGCATGGCGCACTTGCCATAGCAAGTGCTGCTATAACAGGGCTGTTCGGGAAATTCATAACCACTACAGAATACTTGGAAAAGTACAATAGAGTTAAATGTGAATGTCATAATAGTGGAAGGGCTTGTTAGCCTAACCTCTGTAATTGGAAACACACCAGTCAGCAAGAAGCTAGACTTGGCTAAGGTAAGAAGATGTTGTGAAACCATGGAAATTTTTCTTTCAAACCTAATCTTTCACAAACCCTTTTCTTTTCAAACCAGATTTTCTTTCAAACCAACACTTCTTTCCAACCTTCTTTACACCAAACCAGTAAAACCAAGGGCGATTAGCAAGGATACAACAGTGGATGAACCTTCCCTCGATTAAGTTCGGGAAGCAAGGAATGAATATTGCCGCGGGACAATATAAGGGAGTTGACAACAGAATACTTCACCTAGGCGTGTGACGGACACTACAAGTGTACCAACTGTGTTGTGGGACGACCGCACTCCGATAGGAGCATGTGGGCCTGACAGACCTACTTATAGGTTAGTTGGGTAAGTAGTAATGTATCAGTATGATACCCCATATATGTATACCAGTAGAGTCCGAAGCACGGGAAGTAGTCGACTCCGTCTACGGTCAGCAGTATAAATCAACAGGAGCTAGAAAATACAAGGAATGCTTGAAGTCAAGGAACTCAGTTAAGTTAACGAGACTAAAGGAATTAGTGAATTCTTTTCAAGGAATGTTTAAGAGTCAGGAGGTGCGAAGTGCACTAACTGAATGTAAAGACAGCTTGTGTGACTTAAGGATCCCCAGGGATAAACATGATAGCTGGAAAGCAGGGAAAGGCAAACGCCTAATGTGGACACATTAATGTGCAATGAATGGGATGAAACTCCCAGAATCAGTACCTATACTACCAAGAAAGGTTGATCTTCACGGAAGAAGATAATAACCAGTTAAGAACGCAAACGGCGTGACTAATGGAATGTACCAATAAGTGTGAAACAAATGTAATGGCATACCTTAGCAACACCCAGGAGCAATCCTTGAAGGGTGTTCGCGTCAACAATTGTTGAATGAAATGCATGACAGAAACACAAGGGTTGAAATTAATACCCAGTTTAGACATAAGTTGTCAGGAGACGGACTGACAAACCTAAGGGGCATCCCATGAAAGGAAACGGAATACAACGACCTTGTCATGGAACCCACTACAACCTCTAAACATGTAATATGATACAGAGGAGTACATGTGTATGGACAGCCTACAATGAGCCCAGCTCAAGGCAAATAAGGCTTATGAGCCACAAACAAGATATGTTATGTAAATTTGAGTTAATTGTAGAAGTTTATGTGGTACAAGGAAATAGAGCGGAGAACGAACCACTGCATTAAGAGTGGGGATACCTCTCGATATGGTGAGACCGCAGGAGCGGTAGTTATGTGAATCAAATTCAAGGAATATGTGGAGGATGGACCACGTTGTTATTACCCCAGGGTGATTTAAATAAAATAACACGAAAGGAAGTGCTCGTACCAGTTGTGTACGCAGGAAGTGTGATAAGTTGATAGCAGTCACCATAGGTGTGTGAAACTAAATGTGTAGCGAACAACGCTCAAGGGAAAGATAATGATATGTTCAAAAAATCAGCCAAATAAGTGGCCAGATAAACCTAGCTTAATAGCAAAAGCTAATATAATAGCGGATACAGTATAAGTTGATGCTATATAATGAGTAAGGATACGGTGCGCAATAAGCGACCGTTGTGTGAGTATTGTTAGATGATAAAATGGGAGTGAGCAGAGTTATGAGTTAAACCCAGTGGAGGTACAACATTAAGCGATAGCAAACGAACCGAGCAGTAAGCCGGTGGTAAGTGTTAAATGATAAGGATTTCAGTGAAAATTCCTATCGCAATCGCATAAGAGAGTTGCTGTCAAGGGTTTACGCCTCTGCACTCTGTATGACTGAGTGTTTTGGTATTGCACTTGTGCAGTAATGATCAAGTGGGATAGCTAGGAATCAGAAGCATGGTAATTGTGGAGGAATAATGTTGTAATGGCCGATGCATAGGTCATGCAAGGCCGCAGCAATGAAGGAATACATGTACAAAACCAAATGTGGAGACATGATTAACAGTAAGTGACTACGGTAGCACTAACTGCCAAATATCGGTATGGAATATACCCCAAATGTTGTAATTAGCTGAGAGAGCACTACACACTAAGTAGTAGCTCAATCTCAACCGACAGTAAGTCGGTAAAAGTAAGTCAATCATTGTGAATTACATAGTAGTTTACGCGGTAAGCTATTGGAGAAGTGGATGGGAAATTGTGAAACTCACCAAATTCGCTCAGGGTAAGAGATACCATGCGTCGGTTGAGAAACCATTCTTCCCAAGATAAGGGTAATACATTGGAGATGTGCAATACATTAACAGTAACGAATGGGGCAAACCAGCTCTATAATTATCAGGGTTGCGCAACGGAGGCCAGTGAGCCCATGCGTCAGGTACCGGATATATATGGTGAATATGAATGAATGGCTAGTTAACAATGCCTAAAAGCCCCACAGGCCAGGATCGGAACCGGTTATGAGTTACAACTCCAATGCGAATTCTTGGTTTAGGGACTAAACCGCCAATATGGTTAAGATCCTCTAATCAGAATCCATGGTGTAATAGACCGCGTGGAAGTTAAAATACTTCACGACGGCAGAACATATTAAGCTAATGCTCAGTGATTGATTACGTGGGCGTAATCCCTCTTAAGGGGGGTAGAGCGCAAAACCACTTAGTGTGTTTTACCGTACAAGTGTACGTGAACTGGGTTGTGCATAGCACAAAATGAATTGTTATGATGGTTGGCGCGTGTGTTATATAAACATACGCATTTATTTGTGGTTAAATGGTGGTAATTACGCACAAAAGATGCGAATACCATTGTGGGAAGTGTGTCATTTTGTTAACAGTGGTGTGTGAGAGTACAAGTGAAAGGGAGTAAAGAAACTCCCGGGGATCTAAAACCCCGATGGTGCATAAATGTAAACCATGTATCGTATTTTGATAAAAAAAAAATATATGTATATATATACAGTGTTGTGATTTATGAAGGGTTATGAGACCGACATAGAACCAAGTGGGAATTAAATTTCCTAGGTAACTAGAATTAAGTTGGATTTGGATGATGATTGATAGACGGAGTTCTATCCCTTGGAGATGTTATGATTATGACTAGAAGGATTCAAAGATAGAAATGGGATATGCCTGAATTAATTGTTGGTTGAAAATGAAGTGGGAGGTGAAACTTGATTATCATGAGATCAAGGGAAGCCGAACACAAATTGGGGTGGAAAGATAGTTCAACACCGATGCTGATCACATCAGTGTTGGATGATTCTTGAAGCTCCCTATAAGTGATTACAAATAACCATGTTAAGAAAGATACAAGGAGCATAAACTGGACTTGGAGTTGTATGGTGTTTTCAAAAAGAATTTTCAATTGGTGTTTTAAAAACAATCGATTAATATTTTGAATAAAGATCTTCTTATATACTTAACCTAGTAAAGAATATTTTTGTAGTACTTGCTCACGAGCTGAGGACGTATGAGCCTTTGTCTTCGGACCGGTGACATGAGAAGTACATATGTTAAAAAATTAAGTGAATGTTTTGATCTCCCAAAGGAACGGGGACCAGAAAGTGTCCATCGCGACCGGGTTCTGCGGGATCACAATGTATATGTACTCAACGTGGGATTCGAACCCATGGAGAGATGGAAAAGGTATTTCTGTTTGATATACATGCTATGACATGTTGTTTGGTATGGGTGATAAGGGTTATTTGACTTTGATCTCCTAAAGTGTGTGCTATCAAGACCTATGAGTCTAAATGTGTTGTGTTACATAGACCTATGAGTCTAAATGTGGTTATGTCACCCAGACCTAAGAGTCTGAGGGATATTGTATGGGTGCAAGTGTGGCGAAGGTACCCGGACCATTGAGTCCGAGGTTACCATGTGAATATGATATTTTATGTATAAGGTGGATATGTTGCCCGGACCATTAAGTCCGAGGTTGGATGTGAAAGATGGTTGGTAATGGAAGTTTTGTGGCTATAAGTAATTCCCGTATTCTAATCCAAAGATGCGAGGAAATGTGAACTTCGAGGACGAAGTTCTTTTAAGGGGGGTAGATTGAAATACCCCAAACCTTGGTATGTTGTGTAAATGTTAAACTATGGTATTTAAAGGCTAAAAAGTGCCTTAGAAACATAAATGAACCATTTAAACCATGGTAAAACACAATAAAACACTAAGACACGGTTTGAGCAAAAACATGCTCTAAGCTTGGAGTGAACTTGGTTAGGACCCAAGAGCCTACCAAGACTTGATAATGTTTAATTATGACTTTATAATGGCTAATTATCCTTAGGAAACTTTGGTAGACAATGAAACCAAACAAAACACAAATAAATACCTTAAGGTCAAT
The DNA here is from genome assembly GCA_023374045.1 of Limonium bicolor. Lineage (NCBI taxonomy): Eukaryota > Viridiplantae > Streptophyta > Magnoliopsida > Caryophyllales > Plumbaginaceae > Limonium > Limonium bicolor. The sequence goes on from CM041777.1 coordinate 438,148,183, forward strand.
AAGAGCAAAAATGTGCTCTAAGCTTGGGATGAATGTGTATAAGACCTAATGGTCATACCTATACCTTATTTATATGTTAATGAACATATTAAATCAATTACCAAAGAAAACCAAGCTTGAAAACAAGTTAAAACACAAAATGTGCTTTAAGAAGTCTTAAAGCACGTTTTTGAAAAATTGTCTTGTAAATGAGTTTTGAATGGCTAAATGTCCATCATTACTCTTTAATTAACATGTGTACTATATAGTATCACATTTGGGTGGCTATATCAATGGGAAATCAAAAATTTCACTTCTATGTGCCTTGTTATTGGTGAATAGTGATTTTTATAACTAGTTTGTAACATATAATGTTATAAGTGATTAAGTTGGTCAACAAAGACCAAAACACCCTTGCTACTATTTGGGGCCGGTTTTCCTTAGTGACTCACCACACCTACACAAACAAATGAGTTAACTAAATGATAAAGCAAAAGTACTAGTCACTTTAGTACAAATATCTTCTAAAAGCAAAAGCAAACCTCATTCTCTCATTTGCCTTCTCATTTCACACGGTCCCATTCTCCTTCTTCCTCTCTTCTTCTTGTTCTCTCTCGGTAATGCTACTACTACCATGGAAGTTCCAACTTTGAACACATGTAAAATCTTGCTCACTTGTTCAAATCAAAAACAAATACCACCATTCTCTTAGTTAAGCCAAGCTCTACAATCTTGTCTCTTCAAAACTTCAAAACCTCCATTTCGGTGCCAAGAGGAATCACCATGGGAGGAGCTTGAGCTCACCTTTCCACATATTCTTGTTCTCCTTTGCTTCAAGGTAAGGAAACTCAAAGAAAAATGACATTTCCTTCATGTTTTGTCATGTCCGAAAATTCACCTCACAATGGTGTATTTATCTTGCTTGTTTTAGCTTCATTTGAATCTTCCATGGGCTAGGTGGAGTCCTCTCTTGATACTCATTCAAGCTCTCTTTCCATTCCAAGGTAAAACAATCATCTTAATACCTTAAGATAATGTATGTAAACCTAGGGTTTACAATGAATGAAGCTTAAAGCTTGAATACTCATTATGTTGTTTGTACATGTATAGAACTTGACAAGGAATCAAGTACCCTACCGGTCTACAAGGAACAAAAAGAAATTTGTGAGGGAAAGAGGTAAACAAGCTATCCAATGTGGTTTAATGCCTTAGGAGAAATAAGCTTATGATGCTTGTTAAAACTACCTAAAGAGCAAATGGTAAATGAGCTAGTAAATGCTCTCAAGGAGTTATAAGGAATATGTATTGTTGGGTGTATTTGCAGGTCAAAGGCATTATATGTGGGAAATTCAGTGTTTAAGGTTTATGCATTTAAGGGCCTAAGAGCCATGCATTAAGGGCCTAAGTGCCAAGCAATTTAAGTTATGCATTATATTGTTGTGTAGTGCTTAATGTGTGAAGTTTGTGTATAAAATGTGTTTGATGGATTTTAGGTGTTCTTGGATGAATTAAGGTAGAACCTAAGGGTTTGGATGTGGGTATATACTAGAGACTATGGCCAAATTTGGGAAATGTGTAAGAAGTTCTAAGTGTTGTAAGTGAGTTTTGGTGAACTAGGAAGGATTAAAGGTGAAGAATGTTTGCTTGAGAGGGAAACATGTATTAAAGTGATTAAGAGTGATGCAAGGATTTAGGCATTATCTTGGAAGTTCTAGGAATTCAAGGTGTTGTTTTGTGGAGGTATTTAAGTCTTGGAGGAGTTTGTTTAAGGTTTAGGTAATGTGGATATTCAAGGAATAAATGAGGTTTAGGTAAGGTTTTGAGTAAGGAGTTTTAAGAAGTTGTGAAAGGAGATTTAGTTAGTAAGAAAAGAAGTTGAGAGATGATGATAAGGTGTAGAGGAACCCTTGGTATTGTGGTCATTATAGGTGAAATGCCACCTAAAATCATAAGGAGAAAACATTACAAGTGTTAGGAATTTGGTGGAGATATAAGTAAAGGTTTAAGGAGTTAGGAAAAAAAATAGTATTGTGAGTGTTTAAGAATCTTAAGGGTGTGTTTGAAGTGCCAAATGATGTTAGAACACATTAAGAGGCCTTAGGAGAAGTTTGGTGAAGAATTGGCAAGTTTGGGTAAGTTTAGAAGGCGACCGACCCAGGGGCCGACCCAGTTTTTGGGTCGGTCGAGCCTCTGTTATGTTAGAAATGTGTTCGGTAATGGTCCGACCCAAAAGGGTGGGTCGGACATGGGTCGGTCGGTCGAGGCTCAAAGGAAGGAAAATGTTCGCACATGGACCGACCCAGAATGGTGGGTCGGACGTGGGTCGGACGGGCATGTCTATAAGGAAGTAAAAAGGGTTCTGTAATGGACCGACCCAGGTGTGGGTCGGTCGGTGGGTCGTCGGACCAAAACATGGTTTGAGGTTATGAAATGATATGTGAAGATGGGGATTGGTAGGTAATGATGTTATAAGGATGTTAAGGACATGTTAGGGGAGTTTTAATGACACCTAAGAGGTTAAAGTTGTATTAAATGTGAGAGTAAAACAAGTTAAAATGTTAATTATGTAACTAAGTTAAACGGGGAAAAATTAAGCATTGATATTAAATAATCAAGCAAACCCCGATGTTAATAAAAACACATGTGATGTTAACAGTTGTTCGAGAATTTACTCGAGGAACATAAGTGGACGTGGTAAAGTGGACTCCGGTGACAGGTATGGTTTTCTTGCAAACCTGTGTCCTAACGGATTACACCGGCTTGTATGCCAATATGTTTTCTTGAGTGTTTGCCACCTTGTAAGATTAAAACATGTAATGAGTTTATAGTAATTCATTTATGTGGCGAATTTGGTATCGATACCGTTTAATCTCAAATATGTGTTTAAACCTTAGCTAACTAAAACTAGGAACACATGAGTGATCGGTATTCGGAGTTGACGGCCCAAACTTTGGGTACGTGCTAACCACGGCTATGTGTGAGTTAATTGGACATTGTTGCTGTGAGCAAGTGTGTGAACCTCCCTTGTGTGCTTAACTCGGTTATGATACCGTATGGTGAATGGATGTGGTAGGGCTCCATAATGGATCCCTAACTACTTATTATTTAGTGTATATGTACTAACGGGGGTGAGGAGTCCGGTTGTTCCGGCCACGCGTGTGATGGACGGGAGTCGTTATCTTATCCGGTTCGGCTCTCTTGGTGTATGTATAGGTGGTATTCCAATTTGGTTTCTACCTTCCCTTAGCTTATCCAAAGCTAGTTACTGACTCACGTCGGGCCACAGGGGCATACGTATCTTATTTCGGTGTGCTTGGGATTACTATATCCGACACACCTTGGGTATAAGTTAACCGTTCTATATAACCGGACGGTAACGAGGATGGTAACGAGCTTAACATGGGATTGGCAAAAATCCCTAGGCTCACATGGTATACTAACTATGGTGGAAGGTTCCTTGTGAGAACCGATTTATATGGTGTTATGTAATGTTATGATGCTATGCAAATTCCCTTGCTATGCTTTGGTATATATATACATTGGATGTTTTAAATGAATGCAATGTTGTCATGAGTACATCGAAGCAAGGAAGGTTTGTTATGTTTTGTTATGTGTGGAATGAGTTATGTGGAAGGATATGGAATGTGTGGATCATGGGAATGAATCCCAGTTTGCGACAAGAGGCATTTGTGGATAACCCGATTATTGGGTACATGCCGTTCGTTAAGGAAGTAGCTCCATTTTAGAGGAGAGCCACTCTAGGGTTTAAGGAATCATTGGATGGTTGGTTAAGTATGGATGTTTTGGTTATGGGTTGAGCCCATTGAGGCGAAATATTATGTGTGGTATGTTTATGGTTTGTATGCATGATTTAAATATAATCAACTGCATGCTAAGACGACAATTAGTCGTGCGTGGCCCGGTAGCATGTGGGCTGCGGGATTACCATACCAGCAAAGGTGCTGAGCCCCTTGGGGGCCACCCTTTCTCTTCTTTTCCTATTTCAGGTACGGAGAGCTGGAAGCCGTTCGAGAGTAGGACGGGGCAGATGTTATACATGGGTAGCCATTTAAATGGCATGAGTATGATAGGCGTAGTAAGACCGAAATTGTTATCGGCAGTAGTTGTAAATACTCGGTACAGGGGAGTGTATGTATATAATAAATGTTGAAGATGGAATGAGTATTGTATTGTGTAGTTGCTCGGGAATCTAGTCCATCAGACCGATACAAATGTACATGTATTAGCCTTGTTAGCCACGTGGGTGGTTAACGGCGTGTAACACCATTGGAATAAGTAATGTGATGAGTTGAGTTTCCGCTGCAGTTTGTTATTATGTGTTGGTTGTTGGATGGGGTGTTACATAAGTGGACATGATAAAGTGGACTCCGGTGACAGGTATGGTTTTCTTGCAACCTGTGTCCTACCGGATTACACCGGCTTGTATGCCAATGTGTTTTTCTGTGTGTTTGCCACGTTATAAGATAAATCATGAAACAAATTTACAGTCGTTATTGTTAAGGTATGTTTACGTGCCGATACCGGTAACCTCGAATGCGCTTGAAGGGCTAGTTAACCACTATTAGGTAAACGTAAGAGAACGGTATCCGGTGATAACGTTTCCGACCTAAGGAACGTTCTAACCACGGCTATGCGTGAGTTAGTTATGTGATGTTTGTGTGTGAATGTATGACTCTCCCTTCCCTTGTGTGTGTCTAACAAGACTAAACCCAATGTTGTGATTGTTTAATTAAGTTCAATGTTGAACTTCTAACAAGTGCAAACGGGGGAAGTGAGGAGTCCGGTCTGTTCCGGCCACGCGTGTGAGTATGGGGGTCGTTGTCATATCAGGTTCGATCCTCTCTGTATGTTATGGTTGTATTCCAATTTGGTTTCCAACCTTCCCTTTAGCTTAACCAAGGCTATTTTACTGACTCACGTCGGGCCACAGGGGCATACTATGTTATGTTTGTTCGGTGTGCTTGGGTCACTATATCCGAGACACCTTGTGTTAAGTTATCCGTTCATTTAACGAGGCAGTAACGAGTTATGTAATGAGCTTATCACGAGACTGGCAACATTCTTTAGGCTACAAGTGAACTGACTATGTTTGGGCCGGTTCATAAAGGGAACCGTACCCGTTATGTTATGTATTGTTGTTATGATGCAATATTTATTGCGATGTTATTATGTGCACGTTGAAACCTGAAAGGTGTTGATATGTGTTGTTATGTGATGTATGTTATATGTTGTAAATGTGGAGTATGTGGATCATGGAAATGAATCCCAGTTTGTGATAAGAGGCGTTTAAGGATAACCCGAATAACGGGTAAGTATCGTCTATTAAGGAAGTAGCTCCATTAGAGGAGAAACACTCTAGGGGTAAAGAATACCATGAGTGACCTATCAGTATGGATATGTTATCTGTTGTTGAGCCCATTGAGGCGGAATGATTCGTGTTGTGTGTTTTAAGTTACATGCATGATTCTAATAAAATCAATCGCATGCTAAGACGACAATTAGTTGTGCGTGGCCCGGTAGCATGTGGGCTGTGGGATTACCATACCAGCAAAGGTGCTGAGCCCCTTGGGGGCCACCCTTTCTCTTCTTTTCCTATTTCAGGTTCAAGGAGCTGGAAGCCGTTCGAGAGTAGGACGGGGTAGTCGTTGTACATGGGTAATCATTCAAGTTGTATATGTACAGTAGGTGTAGTAAGACCGAGATTGTTATCGGCATCAGTTTGTGAATACTCGGTACAGTTGAAAGGTGTATGTTGTTGTTGTGTTACTGAAAAGGGATAATAATGTGTAGTCGCTCGGGAATCTAGTCCATCAGACCGGTACAATGTTTATGAAATAGCCTTGTTAGCCACGTGGGTGGTTAACGGCGTGTAACACCAACGAGTTAAGTAATGTGAAGTAGTATATTTTCCGCTGCAGAATGTCATTATGTGTTTGTTGTTGGATGGGGTGTTACAAAAAGTGGTATCAGAGCGAAGTATCGCTCTGATGACTGAATTACCGAGCTTAGGAAGTACCGAGTTAGGATTTTAGTACTTTGGGTTAAGGGTTGAGTGATAGCGTGAGAGATACGCTAGTTAGGAGTAACCAGCGTGTACTGGAAACCTACTATATCCTTCCCGCCCTCCACAGTCCCTGTTTTATAACTTGGGAAACAACGCCAGAGAGATGAAAGTCCTCTCATACTCGGGAATACCTGATCTGGCTGTTATTAAGTACCTCTAGAGGTACGAAGAACCTGTCATGCGGTAGATCCCGAAAACTGGGAATCCCGGAGACGGTTCCCATCTAAACAAGTTAACCGCATTAATAGCGAAGAATGAGGAATCTTGTGAATAGAAGAATAGAATTTCCGGCAACCTGGGTCGACATGCTGAGCAGTCGAGAACAACCAGCTTGCAACGCACCAACCGTGCAACAGGCAAGAAGTGGATTGATGAAACCCGAGACAAGTGTCTACGGAACCACAGTTGTTAAGTGATACACAAACGGTATACCAACCGACAAAGGAACTATAACGTAGTGCCGAAACAAGAGACAAGCCTCAGTAACCACGACAAATGCGTGGAATGGGCTACGAAGAGGATACAGTACTAAGTAAGAAAAGGGGGTCTCCCAGAATGGGAAACACCCTAGTTAATGATTATCATGTGAAGACAGTGAGAAGTTGAAGTTACCCAGAGGGTTATTGTCAAGACTGTAAGGTCGAGTAAGGGCCAACAAGGCCACTGATAATAGTGCGGGTAAGAACAATACCACAACTGGTATGTGTTAAACCGATAGCCAGTTAGCATGGCGCACTTGCCATAGCAAGTGCTGCTATAACAGGGCTGTTCGGGAAATTTATAACCACTACAAAGTACTTGGTAAAGTACCATAAAGTTAAGTGTGATCATTATAACCATGGAAGGGCTTAACAGCCTGACCTTTGTAGTTGGAAGTACACCAGTCAGCAAGAAGCTAGATTTGGTTAAGGCAAGAAGGCATTGTAAAACCATGAGAATTTTTCTTTCAACCCAGATTTATTCAAACTCTTTCCTTTCAAACCAGATTTTCTTTCAAACCAATATTTATTTCTAACCTTCTTCTAAACCAAACCAGTAAAACCAAGGGCAGTTGATAAGAATTCAACAATGGATAAACTTTCCCTCGATTAAGTTCGGGAAGCATGGAATGAATATTGTCACAGGACAATATAAGGGAGTTGACAACAGAATACTTCACCTAGGCGTGTGACGGACACCACGAGTGTACGAACTGTAATGTGGGACGACCGCACTCCGATAGGAGCTTGTGGGCCTAACAGACCTATTTATGGGTTAGTTGGGCAAGTAGTAATGTATCAGTATGGTACCCCACATATGTATACAAGTAGAGTCCGAAACACGGGAAGTAGTCGACTCCGTACTACGGTCAGCAGTATAAGACAAACAAGAGCTAAGGATTACCATGAATAGTTGAAGTAAAGGAACCTAGTCAAGTTAATGAGACTAAATGAATTAGTAAATTCCTTTCAAGGGAATGTTTAAGAGTTAGGAGGTGCGAAGTGCACTAACTGTAATGTAAAGACATCGTATATGTCTTAAGGATCCTCAGGGATAAACATGTTAGCTGGAACGGTGACCCAGCCTGTCCATGGCAAAGCAGATGCCTAATGTGGACACATTAATGTGCAATGAACGGGATGGAGCTTCCAGAATGAGTACCTACACTACCAGGAAATGTTGATCTTCACAGGAGGAGATAATAAGCCAGTTAAGAACGCAAACGGCGTGGCTAACGGAATGTACCAATGAGTGTGAACCAGATGTAAAGGCATAACTTAACAACACCCAGGAGCAATCCTTGAAGGGTGTTCGCATCAACAATTGTTGAACGAAATGCATGACAGAAACACAAGGGTTAAAACTAACACCCAGTTTAGACATAAATTGTTAGGAGACGGACTGACAATCCAAGGGGCATTCCATGAAGGAGACAGAATGCAACGACCTTGTCATGAGCTCAATATAACATCCAAACCATGTTAATGTTGTACAGAGAAGTAAATGTGTGTGGACAGCCTACAATGAGCGCAGCTTCAAGGCATAAGGCTTATAAGCCCAAGCAAGATATGTATGTAAATTTAGTAATTGTAGAAGTTTTAGTTATATAAGTGAAAGAGTGGAGAACGAACCATGCACTAAGAGTGGGGATACCTCTCGATGCTGTGAAACCGCTGGAGCGGTAGTTATGTGAACCAAGCTCAAGAAATATGTTAGGATGGACAATATTATTATTATTTGAGAGCAGTTAGTTAGTAGCATGTGTGTATAAAGTGAGCACCGAGCTAAATAACGTCGGTTTGAGACTCGAGTGAGCAACGCTAAAGGAGCATTCGGTAGTCATCCAAATGAATGACGAACCATAATGTGAATATATAAGTAAGGTGTAGAAGTTAATGTGATAGTAAATACCATGTAAGTTTGTTATGCAATGAGTAAGAGCACGGTTCGCAGCTGGCGACCGTTGTATCAATGTTATTGAGTAATAATGTGGCAGATAAGACCAGTTATGAGTTAAACTCAATGGACATGCAAGCAAGTGATGATACACAGGGGCAATAAGCCAATGGTCGGTACTAGGTGATAAGGAAACTCAGTGTGAATTCCTACTGCAATCGCATAAGGGATTTACTGTCAAGAGTTTACGCCTCTGCACTCTGTATGACTGAGTGTTTTGGTATTGCACTTGCGCAGTAATATCGAGTGGGAAGCTAGGAATTGGAAACATGTTAATTGTGGAGGAATAATGTTATAATGGCCGATGCATAGGAAATGCAAGGCCACACCAATAAAAAGTACTTGTACAAAACCAAATGTGGAGACATGATTACAGTAAGTGACTACAGTAGCACTAACTGCCAAATATCGGTATGGAATATACCCCAAATGTTGTAAATAGCTGAGAGAGCACTACACACTAGGTAGTAGCTCAATCTCAACCGACAGTAAGTCGGAAGGGAACACGTCAATCATTGTGAATACATAGCTGTATTACACGTAAATTGTTATGAAGTGGATAGAAAAGTTATAAAACCACCGAATTCGCTAACGGTAAGAGATACCACGCGTCGGTTGAGAAACCATTGTACCAGATGAAGGTGACAATTGGGGAGGTACAATACAGTAAGAATAACAATGGGGCAATTAAGCTCTACAGTTATTAGAGTTTCGTAGCAGAAACTAGTGAGCCAGTGATTCAAGTGTTGAATGTAATGGTGAACAAGAGTGAATGGCTAATTTAATGCCTAAAGCCGAACAGGCCAGAATCGAAACCAACTAAGAGTTTAAACAAACTCCAATGAGAATTCTTGGTTTAGGAACTAAACCGCCAATATGGTTAAGATCCCTAATCAGATCCATTGTGTAATAGACTGCGGGAAGTTAAAACACTTCACGACGGCAGAAACATTTTAAGCCAATGTTTAGTGATTGATTACGTGGGGCGTAATCCCTTTTAAGGGGGGTAGAGCGCAAAACCACTAGTGTGTATTACCGTACAAGTGTACGTGATTTATGTTGTGCATAGCACAAAATAATTTGTTTTGATGATTGATGTGTGTTTACGTACGTAAACATACGCATTCATTCATGGTTTAATTGTGGTGATTGCGCACAAAAGATGCGAATACCATTGTGATATAGTGTGTTTGTTGTTAACAATTGTGTGTGATAGTACAAGTGTGAGGAGTAGAGAAAAACTCCGGGGAACAAAAAAAAAACCCCCCCGACAGTGTATAAATGTGAAACTGGTGTTGATTTTGATAAAATATATGTGTATATATATATATTATATAGTGATTCATGAAAGGGCAATACCGACATAGAACCTAGTGAGAATAAGATTCCCTAGGTAACAACATTAAAGTGAATGGAAATAACTGATAGATGAAGTTCTATCCCTTGGAGATGTTATGATCATGATTAGAATGATTAAAAAGATAGAAAATTGGAAATGAGTGATTTACTTGATGCTGAAATTGAAGGGGAGGTGAAACTTGATTATCATGAGATCAAGGGAAGCCGAAAACAAATTGGGGTGGAAGGATAGTTCAACACTGATGCTGATCACATCAGGGTTGGATGATTCTTGAAGCTCCCTGTAAGTGGTCACAATTAACCACGCTAAGAAAAGAAGTAAAGAGCATAAGTTGGACTTGGAGCTGTATGTGTTTTCAAAAGGATTTTGAATTGGTATTTACAAAACGTCGATAGATACTTTACATAATTAAAGTTCTCTTACTTAACCTCACAAGGAAAAAAATTTAAATTTAAGTGATAGTTTTGGTCTCCCAAAGGAACGGGGACAGAAGGTGTCCATCACGACCGGGTTCTGCGGATCACAGTGTATATCAAAGATATTTTTATTGTTATACATGCTATGACATGTTGTGTGGTATGTGTAATAAATATATTTTGACCTTGAGTCCTAATTTGGTCGCGTTCCGAAAGTTGTTGTGTTACCTAGACCTATGTGTCTAAATGTTGTTATGTTACCCAGACCAGAGAGTCTAAGGGTTGTTATGTAAGTATAATGTTGATTAAGGTACCCGGACCACTAAGTCCGAGGTTATCATGTAAGATGTTATGTTATGTTATGTTATGTTATGTTATGTTATTATGTTAGTTATGTTATGTTATGTTATGTTATGTTATGTTATGTTATGTTATGTTATTGTTATGTTAGTTATGTATGTATGTTATGTTATGTTATGTTATGTTATGTTATGTTATGTTATGTTATGTTCTGTTATGTTATGTTATGTTATGTTATGTTATGTTAGTTATGTTATGTATGTTATGTTATGTTATGTTGTTATGTTATGTTATGTTATGTTATGTTAGTATGTTATGTTATGTATGCATGTGAATATGTTACCCGGACCATTAAGTCCGAGGTTGTGATGTAAAGTACGTTTGGTTATGGAAGTTCTATTTTGTGAGTTATTCTTGTGTTCTAATCCAATGATGTGGGGAAGTGTGAACTTCGAGGACGAAGTTCTTTTAAGGGGGGTAGATTGAAATACCCCAAACCTTGATATGTTGTTAAACATCTAAACTATGGTATTTAAAGGCTAAAAAGTGCCTTAGAAACGTCAGTGTACAACTTAAACCATAGTAAAACACAATAAAGCACTAAGACACAGCTTGAGCAAAAACATGCTCTAAGCTTGGAGTGAACTTGGTTGGGACCCAAAGAGCCTACCAAGACTTAGTAATATTCAATTATGATTTAATAAGGATAATTAAGTCCTTAGGAAACTTGATAGACAATTAAACCAAACAAAACACAAATAAATACCTTAAAGCCAATATTGGCGAAAATGTGCTCTAAGCTTGGGATAAGTTTGGTTAAGACCTAATAACCTTACCAAGGCCTTATTTATATGTTAATGAACATATTAAATCAATTACTAAAGAAAACCAAGCTAGAAAACAAGTTAAAACACAAAATGTGCTTTAAGGAGCCTTAAAGCACATTTTTGAAAAATTGTCTTGTAAATGAGTTTTGAATGGCTAAATGTCCATCATTACTCTTTAATTAATATGTGTACTACTTAGTATCACATTAGGAAGTCTAAATCTATGGGAAATAAAAAATTTCACAAATATGTGCCTTAGTTTGTGAATAGTGCTCAAATAGTGCTAGTTTTGACTTAAGTCAACATAAGTCAATTATTTAGTCAACAAAGACCATAAATATCTCTAATATGTAAGGGGGCACGGTTTTAGTGGTGTGAGTCACCATACTTGGCCATCCAACTAAGAAAAGTAAAAGAAAATAAAGTAAAGTTACTATTTGCTTTATAACATAAATATCTTCAAACTTTGCCTCTCTCCTCACCTTTCTTCATTTCCTCTTGTTCCCACCGTCATCTTCCTCCATTCTCCCAACCAAAACCGTTCATGGTGCAGCACCTCTCTTCTCCAACTTCAATTGCTCACCAAATGTTCATTAATGCTCCAAATCAAATTCTAAGACCATATTTGTCTTAGTTAAACCAAGCTCTTCACTTCTATCTTTTCAAATCTTCAAGAACTCCATTTTGGTTCCATGAAGAATCTCCATTGAAGGGGGAAAAGCTCATCTTCTTTCATATTGTCATTCTCCTTTGTTTCAAGGTAACAAAAACCAAAGAAAATCTAAGTTTCCTCTCATTTTTGTATGTGTCCGAAAATTCACCTCACAATGGTGCTTTTTCTTGCTCTCTTCATAGCTTAATTCAAACTTCAAAGGACTAGGAGGAGTCCTATCTTGCTACTTAACCAAGCTCTCTTCCGAATTCCAAAGGTAATCATCAAATTTTGGTGTTTTAAGACACATATGTAAACCTAGGGTTTAACTATGAGTTGGAGTATTAAACTTAATGCTCATTACCCTTATATGTGTATTGATTTGAAGATTGACAAGTGATAAAAGCCCTTGCCGATTTTCTATCAAGGAAGAACAAAGAAAAACAAGTGGGAAGTCTTGAAAGAAAAGAGGTAAATGTGTTAACCTAATGTGGTTTAAATGCCTAGGAAAATGGAGCTTGATTTGCTTAATAAAATACCTAAAGAGCTAATGGTAAATGATTTAGCAAAATGCTCTCAAGGAGTTTATTAAGGGCATATGTATTGTTGGGTGTATTTGCAGGTCAAAGGCATTACTTATGTGGGAAATTTAGTGTTTAAGGTTTATGCTATTTAAGGGCCTAAGAGCCATGTTATTTAAGGGCCTAAGTGCCAAGCAATTAAGTTTATGCACTATATTGTGATGTAGTGTAAATTTGGTGAAGTTTGTGTGTGAGAAAGTTCTTGGTGGACTTAAGTGTTCTTGAATGGAATAAGGCAAAAACCTAAGTGTTTGGATGAGAGAATATACAAAAGAAGCTATGGCAAAATTTGGAAAATGTATAAGAAGTTCTAAGTGATTTAAACAAGTTTTGGTGAACTAGGAAGTTTTAAAGGTGAACAAATGTCTTACTAGGGAAGAAAACATGTACTAAGGTGATTTAGAGTGATACAAGGATTTAGGTATTATCTTGGAAGTTCTAGGAATTCAATGTGAGTTTTTGAGAATGTTGATGTACAAGGAAGAAATGATGTTAAGGTAAGATATGAAAAGGAGATTTAGTTAGTAAGAAAAGAAGTTTGAGAAATGATGTTAAGGTGTAGAGGAAACACCTTGGTATAGTGGTCATTATAGGTGAAATACCACCTAGAAATCTTAAGGAGAAAACATTCCAAGTGCTAGGAATTTTGTAAGGAATTTGTGAATGATAAGATGGTTTTGGTGTGTGATTTAAAGAGTTTAGTACATGGCTAAAGGTGTGTTTGATGTGCCAAATGATGTTAGAACACATTAGGAGGCTTGAGGAAAAATTAGGAGAAAGTTTGACAATGTATGGGAAGTTTCTGCAGCCGACCTACCCAGGGGACCGACCCCAGTCTGGGTCGGTCGGGCTGAAACTGTGAACTTGGATGATCTCTGCAGCCGACCTACCCAGGGGGTGGGTCGGTCGGTGGGTCGGTCGGTCGGCCTTTGTAAAAAAAAAATTAAATTTTAAGAATGTTAAGTGGTATTAGTGGTATGCCATTAAGAGAGTATTGGTGATTAGAAAAATAATTATAAAAGGACTTAAGAGATTAAGTTAAGTAAGATGATTTAAATGTTTAAGGTTATAAAATGAAATGTAATGAGGGGATTGTTAGGTAATGATGTTATAAGGTTGTTTAAGACATATTAGGTGGGTTATAATGACAATCAAGTAGGTGAAAAGTTGTAGTAAAATGTGAAAGTAAACAAGTTAAAATGTGAATTTATGTAACTAAGTTAACGGATAAGTTATGAACATTAGACTTTAAACAATCATGCTACCCAATGTTAAAAAATACATCATGTATGTATCAGTTGTTCGAGAGTTGCTCGAGGAACATAAGTGGACATGATAAAGTGGACTCCGGTGACAGGTATGGTTTTCTTGCAACCTGTGTCCTACCGGATTACACCGGCTTGTATGCCAATGTGTTTTTTCTGTGTGTTTGCCACGTTATAAGATAAATCATGAAACGAATTTACAGTCGTTATTGTTGAGGTTGTTTACGTGCCGATACCGGTAACCTCGAATGCGCTTGAAGGGCTAGTTAACCACTATTAGGTAAACGTAAGAGAACGGTATCCGGTGATAACGTTTCCGACCTAAGGAACGTTCTAACCACGGCTATGCGTGAGTTAGTTATGTGATGTTTGTGTGTGATGTTTGTGTGTGAATGTATGACTCTTCCTTCCCTTGTGTGTGTCTAACAAGACTAAACCCAATGTTGTGATTGTTTAATTAAGTTCAATGTTGAACTTCTAACAAGTGCAAACGGGGGAAGTGAGGAGTCCGGTCTGTTCCAGCCACGCATGTGAGTATGGGGGTCGTTGTCATATCAGGTTCGATCCTCTCTGTATGTTATGGTTGTATTCCAATTTGGTTTCCAACCTTCCCTTTAGCTTAACCAAGGCTATTTTATTGACTCACGTCGGGCCACAGGGGCATACTATGTTATGTTTGTTCGGTGTGCTTGGGTCACTATATCCGAGACACCTTGTGTTAAGTTATCCGCTCATTTAACGAGGCGGTAACGAGTTATGTAATGAGCTTATCACGAGACTGGCAACATTCTCTAGGCTACAAGTGAACTGACTATGTTTGGGCCGGTTCATAAAGGGAACCGTACCCGTTATGTTATGTATTGTTGTTATGATGCAATATTTATTGCGATGTTATTATGTGCACGTTGAAACGTGAAAGGTGTTGATATGTGTTGTTATGTGATGTATGTTATATGTTGTAAATGTGGAGTATGTGGATCATGGAAATGAATCCCAGTTTGTGATAAGAGGCGTTTAAGGATAACCCGAATAACGGGTAAGTATCGTCTATTAAGGAAGTAGCTCCATTAGAGGAGAAACACTCTAGGGGTAAAGAATACCATGAGTGACCTATCAAGTATGGATATGTTATCTGTTGTTGAGCCCATTGAGGCGGAATGATTCGTGTTGTGTGTTTTAAGTTACATGCATGATTCAAATAAAATCAATCGCATGCTAAGACGACAATTAGTTGTGCGTGGCCCAGTAGCATGTGGGCTGTGGGATTACCATACCAGCAAAGGTGCTGAGCCCCTTGGGGGCCACCCTTTCTCTTCTTTTCCTATTTCAGGTTCAAGGAGCTGGAAGCCGTTCGAGAGTAGGACGGGGTAGTCATTGTACATGGGTAATCATTCAAGTTGTATATGTACAGTAGGTGTAGTAAGACCGAGATTGTTATCGGCATCAGTTTGTGAATACTCGGTATAGTTGAAAGGTGTATGTTGTTGTTGTGTTAATGAAAAGGGATAATAATGTGTAGTCGCTCGGGAATCTAGTCCATCAGTCCGGTACAATGTTTATGAAATAGCCTTGTTAGCCACGTGGGTGGTTAACAGCATGTAACACCAACGAGTTAAGTAATGTGAAGTAGTATATTTTCCGCTGCAGAATGTCGTTATGTGTTTGTTGTTGGATGGGGTGTTACAGACCTCTTTTAAGTACAGGAGTTAACTACGTCATCTCCTGAGAGATTATTACCAACCTACTTATACGAGAGTCCCATCTCGTCTAAGGATTTATCATATCCGACCAATTTACTCTATGAAGATGGAGTTTAACGAGGTCACTATACCTCCTCTGTATTAACGTACTCTTGCACACATGTCAATCCCATTGTGAGGATCTGACTACTATCAATCAATTATAGAACATCTAACTAGACCTTCTAAAGTCTTGTTCTGTGTGACATTATTGTCCTTGTGTGGATACTTGTTGTGATTATTGTATGCTGCGTGTTTACTGCTTTACTTAAATAATGAACCGCATGTAATCGACAAAGTAGCTTGTGTGTCCCAATAGCTTGTGGGCTGCACGTTTTTCATACCAGCATAGTCGTTTGCTGAGCCCTTCGGGGCACCCCACTTTTCAGGTACCTGAAGTTGAAAAGATTACCCAACCGAGCGTAGGTGGGGTAGATTATGTTGTGGGAGTTTATTTCCAATTATTTGTCTTAAGAGTTTTTACTTGGTTGTTGTACCTATAAGTTTGGAACCTTATATCTCGGGATTGCATTCGTATTCAGACTGTAACATTTGTAAGTTGTATTTGGAGTTAGCCTTGTTAGTCACATGGGTGGCTAACGGCATTGTAGTACCGCCCGTACATTGTAATTTATTCCGCTGCAGTTCAAGTTTTATTGGGAGCGATCATCGTTCAGGTTGATGGATTTTGGGTTGGGGTATTACATTCTTGTTCTACGAATTCCTCATTCTATCAACTTGATTTTAGGACGACTTCCTCTAGAACTTAAAGGCGGTACCCTCCGCAATACATCAATGCCTAAATTATAAAAGAGATGGGAAGGTTCACTTGGTTAACGAAAATCCTCATCAATAGGAATTGCCGCTTTGTGTAGCAGTAAAAATATAGAGGTGGCAGTTCGGGTCATTCGGTTCTGTTCGGTTCAGTTAGGTTCGAGTTAATTTCAAATCGTACAGTATTTGGTTCGGGTTGGATCGGGTCGGGTGAATTCGGGTTGTTCGGGTTGAGTTTGGTTTGTTGAAATTTTGGGTCAGTTTGGATCGGTTTGGGTGACTTTCGGTTCGGCTGACTTTTGACTAGGGTGACTTCGGGTTGGGTAATTTTCGGTTTGGGTTAGACTCGGGTTTATTCGGTTTTTTCGGGTCATGGGTCTAATTCAGGTCAATTATTTGGTTAAATTAAGTTGACATTACAGAATCAAGCACTTCAATAATCATGATATGTAAATTTGACTTCAATCAATCTCAACAAATATGAATGTATATAAAAGATTAATTTAAACTTTAATTATAATTTGCATCCTGTTATACTTTAGTAACCAACTCTTAACTTAACATAATTATTTTTGTAGCTTTAGATTATTTAGAAGTTTCATTATTTTGAAATGAGTACAAATAAACTTTTTTTGTGGATAGTTATTAAATTTGTATCAAAGTGTAGTAACTTTATTTTCAATATATTAATAGTTAGCGAATGGAATTAGTTAATAAGTTTTGATGAGTTTTTTTACAGTAGATAAAAACTGTTAATGATGGAAAACTATTCAGAAACGTAAGAATTTTGCTACATAGGTAAAAACCTTCAAGTATATTAAAAATTTTGCTAATAAGGAAAATTTTTCACAAGATTGGATAGAGGCTTGAAAAATTCAAATTAATAAAAACACCTCCAATATATGAATAGTTAATACAAGAATGATATGAATCACTGAAGAATTGGAGTCTAAATATAAAAATATTTTTGGCTCTTATGAATCTATCATTGATGATTCGCATTATCATTAATTATCATTAGTTGTGTGATTAATGAAGATGAATGATAATTAATTACTTTAAAATTTTATATTGCAATATTTGTGGTATATTTAAAATAATTGTCTTGTATATAAATTTGTTATTACTTTTTTATACGTACACCACTTATTAAGTAGTGATTAACTGTTTTATTTTCATTGTCTCCCATAATTAATGTAATATATTATTTCGGGTCTCAATGGATATATTCACTCGGGTCACACTGGATTTGGTTCGGTTGGTTTTCGGTTGATTTCGGTTCGGGTCACTTCCGATTTCGGGTCATCGTCGGGTTATGTGAAATACCCCAAACCTTAATAAGTGGTTTAAATATTAAATAATAAATTAATAAGACTAAAAAGAGTCTTAGAAATATTAGTAAACCATTTAATAAATAGTAAATACAATTAATTGCCTAAAATGAAAAATTGTCTTGTAAATGAGTTTTGAATGGCTAAATGTCCATCGTTACTCTTCAATTAATATGTGTACTATTTAGTATCACATTTGGAAGTTTAAATTAATAAGAAATCAGGAATTTCGCTTCAAAGTGCCTTGTTGTTATGAATAGTAACTAAAATAAGCTAGTTTGTAATATATGTTAACATATGTAAATTAATTGTGCAATAAAGACTAATTAACCCCTCTTGTAAAATGGGGGTCGGTTTGCATGTGGTGAATCACCACCCGTACTAGCTAATTGAGTAGATAAGTATTAATTGAAAAAGCACTATTTGCTTTACATAATTAAATATCTCTAAAAGCAACTACAATCATTCATTCTCTCATTTCCTTACTATCTCACGTAGCCATCCCCTTCGCTGCTCTCCTTCACGATCGAACAGCACCACCACCAACATACAACTTCAAATCTTTGTAACTTCTAGCTCACTTGTCCAAATCTAAAACTGAGACCACCGATCTCTTAGTTTCATCAAGCTCTTCGATTTAGTCCTTCCAAATCTTTAAGAGCTCCATTTTGGTGCCAAGAGGAATCCCCATGGAAGGAGCTTGAGTTCGTCTTTTCACGTATTATTATTCTCCTTTGCTTCAAGGTATGGAAACTCAAAGAAAAATGGTGTTTCCTTCATGTTTTATGTTAACCAAAGGTAGCTTAAAATTCCTTTGGAAAATAAACCTACGTTGTCTGTTGAAACTACCTAAAGAGCCAAAGGAAAATGACTTAGAAAATGTTCTCAAAGAGACTAGTAAGGGACATACGTACTGCTGTTTGTATTTGCAGGTGAAAGGCAAATATATTGTGGAAATTCAGTGTTTAAGATTTATGCATTTTAAGAGCCTAAGTGCTATGCAATTTAGATTGTGCACTATGTTGTTATGTGGTGTATATTTGATGAAGTTTTGAGTATAAGAGTGTACGTAAAATCATTTGGGAAGCTATACATTTGATGGGTGTAAATAACTTACGCAGCAGGCAATGAAAAATGCGAGTACGTCAAATTCTGTAGCTTCGGTCCGGGACTTAGGGTCTGGATGACATCCCGGACCATATATCAATAAGGCCGTGAGTTGTACATAGAGATAGGTCCGGGACTTGGGTCTTGTACAAGGACCCGGACCAACCCTTAAAATCACCGAGTGTTTCATATTGTTATAGGTCCGGGACTTGGTTCTTGAACAAGGACCCGGACCAACCCCTTAAAACTGTCCGGAGTGTTGCTTAGAATGGTCCGGGACTTAGGACCTGGGAAGTCCCGGACCACCCCATTAAAAGAAACCGAGGGATTTGTTTAGTATAGGTCCGGGACCTATAAGGGACCAAGTCCCGGACCACTACATAAATTTGGTTCTAAGTTATTAAACGATGTCTAAAGATGGGGATAAGTTAGAGGTGATGTTATAAGTTATATAAGACATGTTAGGAGAGTTATTATGACATTTTAAAAGGTGGGAAGTTAAAACAAAATGTGGAAAAGAAATAACTAGAAATGTGAAGTAGTTAATGTTAACAGGACTAGTACGTTAATTGACCGACGTTACTAAATGTGTTTAGGATTCTCTCAAGGTGGGAACGTCGAAGCAAGGACCAAGGTATGGTTTTCTTGCAGTCTGTTGCCTACCGGTTTACACCGGCTTGGGTGTTGTTTGCTTTTCTGTGTGTTACGACCTTATAAGATAAGGCATGAAAAGAGTTTACAGTTGTATATATTATGATGTTGTATTGTTGTGACTCCTTTCCTTGGTGTGTCTAACAAGACCTAAACACTTGTTTGCGTGTGACTTAACAAGTTTATTTGTATGATCACTAACAAGTGCTAACCGGGGAAGTGAGGAGTCCGGTCATGTTCCGGCCACGCGTGTGATGGATGGGAGTCGATGTCTATCCGGTTCGACTCTCTTGGTGTATGTATAGGTTGTATTCCAATTTGGTTTCAACTTTCCCTTAGCTTATTCAAAGCTAGTTTACTGACTCACGTCGGGCCACAGGGGCATACGAATGTTGTTTTCGGTGTGCTTGGGATTACTATATCCGACACGCCTTGGGTGTAAGTTAACCGTTCGATATAACTGGACGGTAACGAGGTTGGTAACGAGCTTAGCATGAGATTGGCAACAATCTCTAGGCTCACTTTGTATACTAACTATGGTGGAAGGTTCCTTGTGTGAACCGATTTATGGTGTTATGTATTATTGTTGTGCTACGCAATTTCCCTTGCTAAGCTATGATATATATGTTGGATGTTTAAAATGAATGCCATGTTATCATGACAATTGGTTGCGCGTATCCTGGTAGCCGATGGGCTGCGCGTTAACCATACCAGCAAAAGGTTGCTGACCCCCTCTGGGGGCTCCATATTTTTACTGCAGGATGAGGATCGAAGAAGCGGAGTGGCTCTAGATCCTAGGTTGTTGGAATACTTTTGGATCTTGTAAGATAAACCCGGGATGCGCCTGTGCTCCCGTAGTGTTGTTTATGTTGGTACTGTTGTTTACAGTGACAGGTGTTTAAGGTTACAGTTGGTATGTAAAATAAATACTCGGTATGGTTTGGTTATGTTTATGTATGGATGTTAGGACCTATGCTCGGGAGTCTGATCATCAGACCGGTACACTTGTATTTATTCTGCCTAGTTAACCACGTGGGTGGTTAACGGCGTTGTAGCACCAAGCGTTTAGTTATGTTAGGATGTTTATTCCGCTGCGATTTCAGTAGTGGTAAGTGCGTTGTAGGGGTGTTACAAAAAGTGGTATCAGAGCGAAGTATCGCTCTGATGACTAGAATACCGAGCTAGAAACATACCGAGTTAGGGAACCCAACCCTAGCTACTAGGTGAACAGGTTGGGAAGGTTAACCACTAACTAAGTGTGGAATTAGCTTGTTGTTGGAAGATGTTACAACCGTTGGATTGATAAGTGTGCAAGCATAATGCTAATGAAATGTTCATGTGAATTCAGATGTCAGGTAGACCACGAGGTAGAGGCCGCGGGCGCGGTACTGGAGATGAGGGTGACCAGGGCGAGAGAACTACGGCCAAATGGCTGAGGCTAGTAGCAGCCGCCGTACCCAGATGGTACCCCAGTTGGTTACTGCGATGCAGCAGGGGCAACAGCCCGGTTCAGCCACCACCACCGCCACGAGAGACCAATTGGGTCAAGGCGTTGGCTGATTTGAGACCGTCGTCATTCAATGGGGAGACCGACCCTAGTAAGCTGGAGGCGTACATCTCCGAGCTGGAGACCGCCTACGAGACCTTGGCAGTACCTGCTGAAGCTAAGGTCCGTCTTGCCGCTTACTACCTGAAGGGTTCGGCACAGAGTTGGTGGAAGCTTGTGAGGAGGACAGGATGCTGATCCTGCGTTTGGTTGGAGGGAGTACACGCTCTACTGCGAGCCAAGTATTACCCTGTGCATGTGCAAGAGGCTAAGCGCCTCGAGCTGGATAGTCTGAGGCAGGGGGATAAGATGTCGGTTGATGACTACTACACCGCATTCACCGACCTTATCCACCTGTTACCGGACCTTGGATACTCGAACCGGGTGCTGGTGAACCGGTTCTACAATGGTCTTAGCCACCGTCTCCGCTACGGGATGGGGCCAGTTGAGTATACTACCTTGCAGGTAATTAAAATACCGTGTTGTGAATCAGTTTATACTTTAAGTGAATGTTGATGTGAGTTGGTGAGTTTTGTTTTGCGGGGCATGGCTGACATCCTAAATTCAGGAGTGCTATCATGCCGCTGCTAAGGTTGAGATTACCGTCCGTCTGAGGGACGAGGAGAATGCGCACAAGCGCAAGGTCACGAATGAGGGCCAGAGTCAACAAGGGTATGGGGGAGGAAAGAAAAAGAAACACTACCCTCAGCCCCAGAAGAGTCAGTACCAGGGTGACAAGGGCCAAGCCCAGACCACCACAGCCGATGAGCCACTGAAGCTCACATATGCGTATGCAGCAAAGCCTCTACGCTCCTACCCGCCAAAGGGTAATTATTTAACCAAGGGTGTCAAGTTGAAATATATGTTGTTAAGATGTGAAGTGAGTATTGATTGTGCATTGTTATAGCAGATAGCGCGGGCTCTGGACCGGAGCGCCACTTTTACTGTAAGTGGTGTAACGGAGACCACCCCGGCAAAGACTGCAAGGGGAACGACGTGCAGTGTCGTTACTGCCAGAAGATGGGGCACCGCGAATTTGAGTGCTGGCAGAACCCCAATGGTAGGAACTATAAGCCAAAGGGGCAGTGGAAGGGTAAGACTACCGCGACCACCGAAAGCCCGAAGGCGATCATGCAGCAGCCCTCTGACAAGAAGTACACTGAATCCCAGAAGGGGAAGGAACGGGACCGGCAAGGCCGCCCTGAATGTAGTGGACCGGTCTGAGGCACCAGGACCCTCTACTAGACCAGGTACCACCTAAACTGTTAAGTAAAAAGTGATTGCTTACCGCATTTCATGCATGAGTGTTGTGTCAGTGAGTCTAATGTACAATCACCTAAGTAGTGAATTAAAGAATAATGTGAAATGAAAACTTAGGAACCTTCAATATCTGTTATCCAATCCCGCCCACACCGAACCCTGAAGAGACAGCCGTCAGCATCACCGAATTCCACTGGAGCAATGTCAGGTTATCCAGCCAGGTATGATACTCTTAAATGGATACCTGACACCGGAAGCACAAATCCACATCATCAGGCGATGCAACGAACTTGGAGCAGCACCAGGAAGTTTCTACACACCCGAATACCCGAGGGGTTCGAAGATGAAGCTGAAGATGATGTGCATGGGTAAGGACTGGAATCCTTACACCAAGTCATATCAAGAAGTGCGAGCTGAAGATGAAGCAACTGTACCAGGTATACCTGAGGAGTTCCTTGCGGTCGTTAACCACGCCGTGGGAATTGCTCAGCAAGTTGAATCGGAACCGATTCCGAACGTTAAGGCAGATCTTTGTATTGTGAACTTCTACCAGAAGGGTGGACGGTTGGGATTACACCAAGATAGGGACGAGTCACCCGAGTCTCTACGTAAGGGAGTACCCGTGGTGTCTTGGTCCATTGGTGATACCGCAGTGTTTATATGGCGAGCAGAAGCGTGGTGACCTCGCAAGGAAGTTAGTGTTGAAATCAGGAGATGTGTTAATTATGGGTGGACAATCAAGGATGTTATACCACGGTATCAAGAAGATCAAACTGAATACCGCACCATCAGCAGTGGTAAATGCCACACATCTGAAACCCGGACGTTTGAATTTGACTTTCAGGCAGTTTTAGCCTTGTGTAATCATGTAACGTATTAAGCCAGTTGTATGCTAAGGAAGCTATGTTTAACCATGTCTACAATGTAAACCAACTTATGGTGTAAAGACTGCGTTAATGAATAAAGAGTTGTTTTTTGGGAGTGTGTCAACGTGATACTACTGTATACTTATGAGTTTGCAAATGAATTAGGCTGTGCACACGGAACGGGAGGTATGCTGAGTGTCTGCAATAAGGCAGAAGCCAGCAAGAGCGGCACAATCCTCACCGGTACCTTTCCAGTGAATGGCGTGGACGCGTCGATCTTGTTCGACTCTGGAGCCTCACACACATTCATTTCGCTTCTTTGCGAAGAGGCTGGGGTTAGACGGTGAAGAGATGCCAGACTTTGTGGTCACTCTCCCGTCGAAAGAGCGGATCAGGTGTACCCGCTACTACCGAGATGTTGTTATACGTATCAGGGAGGAAGAGTTTCCGATCGACTTGATAGAGTTCGACGGACTTGGTTTTTGTGATTATCGGGATGAACTGGTTGGAGCGGTACAAGGGCAGAATCCTATGTGCCGAGCATCGTCTGCTTCTTCGGAGTCCATCTGGGGTTACTATATCATACCGCCAGAGGCCCAGGGAGCCTTCGACACAGATCATCACCGCCATGGCCATGTATCGTGAGTTACGACGAGGGAATGATGTATACCTCTGCTATGTCCAGGACATAGAGAGAGACCCTGAGTTTAGCCCAGATGTGCCGGTAGTCTCGGAGTTTCCTGATGTATTTCCTAAGGAACTGCCGGGCATGCCGCCAGCACGGGAGGTTGAGTTTGAGATTGATTTGATTCCAGGCACCGGACCTATTGCGAAGGCACCTTATCGTATGGCTCCAGCAGAGATGACAGAGCTCAAGGAGCAGCTGAGAGACCTACTTGACAAGGGCTTTATCCGCCCTAGTGTTTCACCATGGGGAGCGCCGGTCCTCTTCGTGAAGAAGAAGGACGGTAGCCTCCGCCTTTGTATTGACTATCGAGAGCTGAATGCAGTTACGGTGAAGAACCGTTATCCTTTACCACGCATCGACGACTTATTTGATCAGTTGAGAGGAGCATCAGTGTTCTCCAAGATAGATTTACGATCCGGTTATCATCAGATTGCAGTTAAGGACAGTGATATTGAGAAAACAGCGTTCAGAACCAGATATGGACATTATGAGTTTACGGTTATGCCGTTTGGTTTATCCAATGCACCAGCAAGTTCATGGACCTATGAACCGTTTGTTCCAAGATCAGTTGGACAAATCAGTGGTAGTCTTCATTGATGACATACTTGTGTATTCGAAATCGAGAGGTGAGCATGAAAGCCACCTGAGAAATGTGTTACAGATACTGAGGAAGAATCAGTTGTATGCAAAATTTTCTAAGTGTGAATTTTGGTTGGACCAAGTTTCTTTCTTGGCCATGTGATTTCTGAGGCTGGGATCGCTGTGGATCCGGCAAAGATAGATGCAGTGCGCACCTGGCCTAGGCCGAAGACAGTTACCGATATTAGGAGCTTCCTCGGTCTGGCAGGTTATTATAGGAGATTTGTGAGGGACTTCTCCAGTGTCTCGAAGCCGATGACTTCCTTGATGAAAAAGGATGCACCATTCGAGTGGACAGCCGACTGTGAGATTTCCTTTCAGAAGCTCAATGCTCTGACATCTGCACCAGTCCTGACTATACCAGACGGTCCAGATGGTTTTGAGGTTTATTGCGACGCATCAGGCAGAGGTATGGGTTGTGTGTTGATGCAACACGGGAAGGTCGTAGCATACGCCTCCCGACAGCTGAAGAAGCATGAAGAGAACTACCCTACCCACGATTTAGAATTGGGTGCCATTGTCTTCGCATTAAAGATATGGCGACATCATTTGTATGGGGTAAGCGTGACAATTTATTCTGACCACAAGAGTTTGAAATACTTGTTCACTCAGAAAGAGTTGAACATGAGGCAAAGAAGGTGGGTTGAATTCTTAAATGATTATGATATCAATTTACAGTACAAGGAAGGGAAGGCGAATGTGGTAGCTGACGCATTGAGTCGCCGAGCACACTCTCTCCATTCGCTAGTCTCTCATACTAGCTTGGTTGAAGAGGTGCGGAGTGCTCAGATGACGGATCAGTATATGGTGGAGATTAGACAGAAGCTTATTGATGGCACATTCGAGGGTCAGAAGTACGACTTCAGACTCCACGATGATGACCTGATTAGGCTTAATGGCCGACTGTGTATACCAAGGAGTAGCGCTGAGCTGAAGGAGCGCATACTCAGTGAATCCCATAGTTCTACGACTTCGATTCACCCTGGAGCTTCAAAGATGTATAAGGGTATGAAACGTTATTTTTGGTGGGCTGGAATGAAAAAGGATGTGAATGACTATGTGTTGAGGTGTCTCACTTGTCAGAAGGTCAAGTTTGAGCACCGAAGGCCTGGTGGTATGGTGCAGCCAATGCCAGTGCCTGAGTGGAAGTTCCATGACATTTCTATGGACTTTGTAGTAGGGCTTCCGCCTACAAGGGGAGGTCTGAATATGATTTGGGTTGTTGTAGACCGACTGACCAAGGTGGCTCGATTCATACCGATGAAGGACACCTGGAAAGTGGCTAAGCTTGCAGAGCTCTTTGACAGAGAGATTGTTAGACATCATGGTGTACCAAAGACGATTGTATCGGACAGAGATACCAGATTCTTATCGAGGTATTGGAGGTCCACACGAGAAGCACTGGGTACAGAACTGAAATTGAGTACGCGTTTCACCCACAGACAGATGGTCAGAGTGAGCGCACCATCCAGACACTTGAGGATATGTTACGTGCATGTGCACTTGACTTTCAGACCAGCTGGATTGATAAGTTACATCTGATCGAGTTTAGTTACAACAACAGTTACCATGCTTCGATCAAGATGTCTCCCTTCCAGGCATTGTACGGTAGACCATGCCGCACGCCTTTATGCTGGGATGAGTCGAGTGAGACGGTCATTATAGGACCAGAGTATCTGGAACAGGTTCAGGCAGAAGTTCGCCAGATCCGGGCTAACATGAAGCAGCTCAGGATAGACAGAAGTCGTACGCTGATGTACGCAGACGTGACCTGGAGTTCGCTGTAGGCGATCAGGTATTTCTTAGGGTATCCCCCATGAAGGGAGTGTTTCGCTTTGGCCAGAAAGGCAAGTTGAGCCCAAAATATGTGGGGCCTTATGTTGTGACGGAGCGGATAGGACCAGTAGCTTATAGACTTGATTTACCTGCTGAGCTGGGCAAGGTACATGATGTGTTCCATGTGTCCCAGTAAGAAATATATGTCTCATCCGTCTCATGTACTTCAGCCTGAGAGGCTAACCTTAGAGCCGACCATGCGATCAGTGGAGACTCCCGTACGGATTCTGGATACTAAGACTCGAGACACTCGCCATAAGTCTGTACGACTGGTGAAGGTCCTCTGGTCTAACCAGGACGTCGAGGAGGCCACTTGGGAGCTGGAAGATAAGATGAAGGCGAAGTACCCATTGTGTTTACTTCTTAGTGTTTATGTGTAGGGTACGGGGCGTACCCCTTTTAAGGGGGGTAGAGCCGTTTCGGTTATGGATGTATTCGACATGTATTATATACATTGTCTATGTTATGTTACAGACCTTAGAGTCTGAATGGTATTATGTGGTTTGGACCTTGAGTTCCATGTTATGTAGGTATGTTGTTGATGTTGTTATGGAAGTATTGTTTCATAAGTGATTCCCATGTTTAGAATATAAGATATGTGGGAAGTATGAACTTTGGGGACAAAGTTCTTTTAAGGGGGGTAGATTGAAATACCCCAAACCTTAATAAGTGGTTTAAATATTAAATAATAAATTAATAAGACTAAAAAGAGTCTTAGAAATTTAGTAAACCATTTAATAAATAGTAAATACAATTAATTGCCTAAAATGAAAAATTGTCTTGTAAATGAGTTTTGAATGGCTAAATGTCCATCATTACTCTTTAATTAATATGTGTACTATTTAGTATCACATTTGGAAGTTTAAATTAATAAGAAATCAGAATTTCGCTTCAAAGTGCCTTGTTGTTATGAATAGTAACTAAAATAAGCTAGTTTGTAATATATGTTAACATATGTAAATTAATTGTGCAATAAAGACTAATTAACCCCTCTTGTAAAATGGGGGTCGGTTTGCATGTGGTGAATCACCACCCGTACTAGCTAATTGAGTAGATAAGTGTTAATTGAAAAAGCACTATTTGCTTTACATAATTAAATATCTCTAAAAGCAACTACAATCATTCATTCTCTCATTTCCTTACTATCTCACGTAGCCATCCCTTCGCTGCTCTCCTTCACGATCGAACAGCACCACCACCAACATACAACTTCAAATCCTTGTAACTTCTTGCTCACTTGTCCAAATCTAAAACCGAGACCACCGATCTCTTAGTTTCATCAAGCTCTTCGACTTAGTCCTTCAAATCTTCAAGAGCTCCATTTTGGTGCCAAGAGGAATCTCCATGGAAGGCTTGAGTTCATCTTTTCACGTATTATTATTCTTCTTTGCTTCAAGGTAAGGAAACTCAAAGAAAATGGTGTTTCCTCCATGTTTTATGTTAACCAAAGGTAGCTTAAAATTCCTTTGGAAAATGAACTTACGTTGTCTGTTGAAACTACCTAAAGAGCCAAAGGTAAATGACTTAGAAAATGTTCTCAAAGAGACTAGTAAGGGACATACGTACTGCTGTTTGTATTTGCAGGTGAAAGGCAAATATATTGTGGAAATTCAGTGTTTAAGATTTATGCATTTTAAGAGCCTAAGTGCTATGCAATTTAGATTGTGCACTATGTTGTTATGTGGTGTATATTTGATGAAGTTTTGAGTATAAGAGTGTACGTAAAATCATTTGGGAAGCTATACATTTGATGGGTGTAAATAACTTACGCAGCAGGCAATGAAAAATGCGAGTACGTCAAATTCTGTAGCTTCGGTCCGGGACTTAGGGTCTGGATGACATCCCGGACCATATATCAAATAAGGCCGTGAGTTGTACATAGAGATAGGTCCGGGACTTGGGTCTTGTACAAGGACCCGGACCAACTCCTTAAAATCAACCGAGTGTTTCATATTGTTATAGGTCCGGGACTTGGTTCTTGAACAAGGACCCGGACCAACCCCTTAAAACTGTCCGTGAGTGTTGCTTAGAATGGTCCGGGACTTAGGACCTGGGGGAAGTCCCGGACCACCCCATTAAAAGAAACCGAGGGGATTTGTTTAGTATAGGTCCGGGACCTATGTAAGGGACCAAGTCCCGGACCACTACATAAATTTGGTTCTAAGTTATTAAACGATGTCTAAAGATGGGGATAAGTTAGAGGTGATGTTATAGAGTTATATAAGACATGTTAGGAGAGTTATTATGACATTTTAAAAGGTGGGAAGTTAAAACAAAATGTGGAAAAGAAATAACTAGAAATGTGAAGTAGTTAATGTTAACAAAGGACTAGTGCGTTAATTGACCGACGTTACTAAATGTGTTTAGGATTCTCTCAAGGTGGGAACGAGTCGAAGCAAGGACCAAGGTATGGTTTTCTTGCAGTCTGTTGCCTACCGGTTTACACCGGCTTGGGTGTTGTTTGCTTTTCTGTGTGTTACGACCTTATAAGATTAAGGCATGAAAAGAGTTTACAATTGCGATATATTATGATGTTGTATTGTGCGACTCCTTTCCTTGGTGTGTCTAACAAGACCTAAACACTTGTTTGCGTGTGACTTAACAAGTTTATTTGTATGATCACTAACAAGTGCTAACCGGGGAAGTGAGGAGTCCGGTCATGTTCCGGCCACGCGTGTGATGGATGGGAGTCGATGTCTATCCGGTTCGACTCTCTTGGTGTATGTACAGGTTGTATTCCAATTTGGTTTCAACTTTCCCTTAGCTTATCCAAAGCTAGTTTACTGACTCACGTCGGGTCACAGGGGCATACAAATGTTGTTTCGGTGTGCTTGGGATTACTATATCCGACACGCCTTGGGTTTAAGTTAACCGTTCGATATAACTGGACGGTAACGAGGTTGGTAACGAGCTTAGCATGAGATTGGCAATAGTCTCTAGGCTCACTATGTATACTAATTATGGTGGAAGGTTCCTTGTGTGAACCGATTTATGGTGTTATGTATTATTGTTGTGCTACGCAATTTCCCTTGCTAAGCTATGATATATATATGTTGGATGTTTAAAATGAATGCCACGTTATCATGACAATTGGTTGCGCGTATCCCGGTAGCCGATGGGCTGCGCGTTAACCATACCAGCAAAAGGTTGCTGACCCCCTCTGGGGGCTCCATATTTTTACTGCAGGATGAGGATCGAAGAAGCGGAGTGGCTCTAGATTCTAGGTTGTTGAAATACTTTTGGATCTTGTAAGATAAACCCGGGATGCGCCTGTGCTCCCGTAGTGTTGTTATGTTGGTACTGTTGTTTACAGTGACAGGTGTTTAAGGTTACAGTTGGTATGTAAAATAAATACTCGGTATGGTTTGGTTATGTTTATGTAAGGATGTTAGGACCTATGCTCGGGAGTCTGATCATCAGACCGATACACTTGTATTTATTCTGCCTAGTTAGCCACGTGGGTGGTTAACGGCGTTGTAGCACCAAAGCGTTTAGTTATTGTTAGGATGCTTATTTCCGCTGCGATTTCAGTAGATGGTAAGTGCGTTGTAGGGGTGTTACATTATGGGTGACCTCGGTTCGGTTGATTTTGGTTCGGATGACTTCAGTACGGATGGTTGTGGATTGTGGTTTATTCTCGGTTTTACAATAATACGGTTCGGTTTGGTCCGGGTAGGTTTGTTTTGGATTTGGTGTCATTTTTGAAGTTCTAGTTTTTGGTTGAGATTCGGATTCGGGTCGGATTGGTTCGGTTCGGTTTTTCAGGTTCGGGTTACTTTTGCCAGGTCTATAAAATTATGTGAATATATCTTTACTACCTAGGCAGTGTCCATATCGCTTTGCTGAATAGTGAATGTGTGGGGTTGTCGATCTCAGGGACCTCCTTCAGTTAACTGACAATTTATTAACTAACTGAGAACTCTAAACTAATATATAGAAAACAAGAAAGTGTCACTTTTTAGGGAAGAACTAATTAATCTAATCAAAGACTAAATTAAAAGCAGTAAAAAAAATAAAATAATTAAATAAACCGAAGAAGTACCCTGAATTGTTCTGCAAACCTTATATTTTTAAATCAATTAATAACTCTCCCCAATTATGCAATAAACTCAATAACTTTAATTAATCTGTTGACCGGTCCCTGTACAATAAATCCTAACTGGCAGAAACAACAAACCGCAAATCATGCCCAAGTCAATTCTAACCAACTGCATTATTACCAGTTTATATTGGAGACAGATTAATCTATAGGCAAATCATGCTTCTAGTCGTTAATCCGGTTTAACATCCTACGTCTTGTTAACTAATCCTAGCTCTGCATTTTGATTAGAAAACTACAAATATTACTTTTATAATTGATCTGAAGATTAAAGCACATGAAAAACAAGAATTAAAATAATACATTAACAATCAGAGAAGAGATTACAAAATAAATCTAAAAAACTGGTTTTGTTACCCCAATTCTGGGTTCTTAACTAACTAGTCTAGCATAAATCTAAAAACGAGAAAAATAGAAGAAGAACACATTGAACAGATTAGATAAAAGGGAAGAAGAAACTCTAGTGTGAAGATCCCCACTCCGCTTTTCGTCGTCACGTGCCTCTGTGTAATCTTCCCCCTTAGAGCTTCGACGCGCTCTTAAAAATGGCGGAATTGTGGTGCTGGTGAGTGAAGTCACAACCCCCAAGAGACATACCGCATGAGTAGGTTATGTTCTTTCAACCCTATGGACACGTTTTAGGAAAGTTTCGCCCTCTGTCCGAACATGAAAGTCTAGACTTATGTCTGGACAAGTCGATATGCCAACTTGTTTTTGGCCTAGATTCTTCGTTCAAACTCCATTTTGCTTTACGTTTGTTGCATTGTGAAGCTTATGAAATAATCTATGTATTTCCAAGATCTTTTCTCACATTTTACACATAAAATTTATCAGTTCACATCAAAATATAAATCTAAAAAAACATATGGTAAGTGAGAAATAGTGCCTTGAAAGTAATGTGTATAATAGGTCAATTAAACCCTTAAAAGTCTATACATTTAACACTTATCAAACTTCCTCACACTTAGTGTTTGCTTGTACTCAAGGAAATAAAGAATAAGACTATCTCTAAGGCCGTAGTAAACAGATGCAGGGTAAACAGATGCAGACGGAAAGCGAGCAAAAAGACAATCAATAGAATAATTCCGATCCTGGCTGTAGGTTTTTGCAATCAGTGAAAAAGAGTAATCTCAAAAGCGTGAAGAAGTTAGATTACAAAATGTGAATATAGATTAACTTGGGATCTTCCACCATTTCTTTCCTCTAACCTTTGGATGACAAGGGGTGTGAAGTAACACCCTTATTCCGCGATAACTTTCAACACTACATACTCATGATCATAAACAAAAAATTAAACTGCAATTAACTTTTTTTGCATGCAAAAACATTTATTTCTTGAAGAAATATATACAAAACTAACGATTATTGTGAATTGCAGAGTTGTTTTGTAACCCAGATTTTTCTCTCTTTCCCTGTTACGGCATTGAGCCAACTATCCCAGATCCCGAGACCTTAGGTAGATAGGTGTCAAGGCACCCCTAAGACTTACAACCGGATAGACAAGGTATGCTTTCCTTAGGAATTTTTTTTATCAACAGAGTACCTTGCCTTATCGTTTTCATACCAAACTTTCAAATCATTTCCAAAGTCCCAAGATACACTAATTCAGATTCCACAATCAAGTAATTCACCAAATTTTAGTGAAAATAGATTAGATTGAATAAACTATATATACAAACAACCTAATGTAGAAAGATTCTTGAGGTAGTCACCAGGCTTGATTTCAATAATCTCAGCAAAAACTTTCACCAAAGAATTTAACTTTTATAAGCACTCAGAGAAGTGTTTATCTCAAAGTAAGAAGGCAATAAAACAAGTGTGGCATTTAAGTGCAACTGACAAATTTGGAAAGATATTCTACTTCCTCACACTTAAGAGAAGCAATGTCCCCATTGTTCACAAAATAAAATGAAGAAAATACCTTTCAAAATATGCTAAACTCATGATGGATTTCTTTTAGGACACCATGGACTCATAAATAATCATTAAGCATCAAAATTCATTATTGGCTGGACACATATAATAAGTAAAGAGAAACTGGAACTTCCCTGATATCATAGATTAAGGAAGGTTCCGTTCCTTACACTTAAAGCTTTTGCTTGGATTGAAACGTTCCTCACACTTGCATCAACTTTCCACCCTTGGAGAGATACCATAAAATTGTTCACCTACACACATTTAATAAAAGACCACAAACGTTAGAAGCATTGCATTAGTAGCACGGGCACAACAACGACTTCTAATTGGGAGAAGTAAAATAAAACTACCAAAAAGAAATTATTGCAAAATTAAAGTATACTAGACTAAAATAAAACATTAGTGCAACAAAAACTAACTAATAAAAAAAACTTAATAAAAATATACAGAAAAACTAAACTAAAACAATGTAAAGAAAAAAAACTCAACCAGGATAAAAAAATATGGGTGTATATGCCTTCAATGGTGATAGGAAGTAGGCATCAATCTTCATTATTAATCCATCTGAATCAAACCAAAATGTTACCTCATAAATTAAAATAAGAAAATAAATACTCCACAAAACCTGGTGTTTGAGAAGACACTACTGATAACAAATTTCTAGCAAAAGACCAAGTGGTGATGAATTTTCTTCCTCAAATTGGAGGATGTAAACATCCTTCTTCTGTTGTTGAGGCTCTTGAAGGTGAGGTTGATGACCAGTTGGTGGTGGTGCTTTCTCCTCAGATTCGAGGATGTAAACATCCTCTTGTGGTTGTTGAGGCTCAATGGGCCAATCCTCTACTGGCTCACTAACAGGATCAAACAAAATATACACAATCACTAGATAGTCAAGTTGAGTTGGGGTTGAAGAGGGAGGGTAATATAACTCTTCAGCATGTCGCTAAACCTATTCGTCAGACTCCTCTCCAACTTCAAAAATAATAGGCTTGAAACCATTTTGACCTATCAACGTCTCTGCTTGAAATTGGTTCACTAGGTTTGAATGACTTTGATTTTGAAGGAAATCTGTTTGCTCCTGTGCCCGCTGTTGTGTGATCTAACTAAGTTGCCTTTCCCAACTGTGGTTGATGACCTCCTGAGCTTTTAATTTGGCCTCCACATTGACAAACTTAGCACTAGTGTTTTTCTTTGCACCAAGAGCTCCTCAAGCATACTCTCTATCTTACTCGTATCCTCCTTAGAAGACTCTTGATAAGTGTAGAGTTGCTCGTTCTCCATCTGCATTGTAGTCTGCCCACCTTCCCACCAGGGAGGTTGTCGATAAGACGATTATTGTGGTTGGTAATAACCCTGTCACCATTTTTGGTTATAACTTCAAGTACCCGATAGGTTATACTGGTTCAAATTCTACTCTATGTTCATTATTACAACCGTTATTTCCAACTGTGTCAACAATCCATACTATCCACCATTGTCAGCAACTAGCATACAAAAACAAAAATAAAAACTAGACGCAAAATAGAAATAAAAGTCAATTGCTAAAATAAATAATAAATATGAAAATAAAATAAAAATAACAAAAATAAAACAAAATAAAATTATCAAACTAAGGAGAATTAAAAATCACAATAAAAATAAGAAGGAGACACAAATTCTAAGACATAAAAATAACTATAATAAAGAAAAACAAAATAGAAACAAAAGAAAATTGCTAAAATAAGAAACAATCCACGAAACCAATAAATGTGGAAGAGTAAATGAACCTCCATCTAGAGGATAGTAGATAGTTCAAAGATGTGAACTTGTAAGAAAGGTAAAAGAGACCTAATGGATTATTTAACTCCCTTGAGACATGGTCGACCTCCTATATGAGGATTTTACCCAGTATGAGAAAATAACCGAAAGTATAAGTAAGTGAAATGTAAGGGTAACCCATAAACCTAAGATTACTCGAACTTAAGTAATGTTCCCAAAGTCATTAGAAACATCGAGAGTGATGCTTCTAGACTAATATACATAATAATATAACTCCGAGAGAGGAGTGCATGGGAATGTGAGTAGTTCGAGAGTAGTCAGACCTATGTGAAAGTAGTAGGAACTAAGAGAGAGTTCCGGGAGCTGGTCGAATTATGGTCGAAAGCCATGTGTTTTGGCTTAAGTATGTATTAAGAGAAACATGCGAGAAGAGCGTAGGAGACCTGTGGTGTCTCGAGAACTACGTGAGCTTCAGTGTAAGTAACCCAAGAGTGTGGGTGAGATAAAGTAAGAGTAACCCAAGAGTGTGGGTGAGATAAAGTATAAGTAACCCAAGTGAATGGGTGAGCATAAGAATAAGTAGCCCGAGAGAGTGGGTGAGTAAAAGAGTAAGTAATCCCGAGAGAGTGGGCGAGTCTTCGAATAAGTAACAAAGGCCGGGAGAGGTAGAACCCTCGGGGCCTAAGGGTAAGTTATTACGAACTAACAACTTGATATGTTAGTTAGGAATTATATTCCCTGGTTGAATGCCGATTCCTTGTGTAGTATACATATATAATGTACTACTATGTTGCATGTTGATTGAATTAAAATGAATCTCATGCTCTCGACAAAAGTAGTCGGCGTACCCCGGTTAGCACGCGGGGTATGTGAATTTCATATGCAGCTTTAAGCTGAGCCCCTAGGGGCATCGTTTTTATTTTCAGGTACACCGAAGACGATACCGTTCGAGAGTAGGACGGGGTCGGTGGTTAGCATGGGTAGTTAAAATTTATTTTACTCATGTATTTGAATAAGGTGTAAGACCGAATATGTTATCGACATCCGTATATTGTAGACTCGGTATAGTAAAGAAATGAATTGAGTATTGTATTTGTATTGTGTAATCGGTTTTTCCAGTCCATCAGACCGTTACTGTAAATGTGTTAGGCCTGGTTAGCCATGAGGGTGGCTAACGGCGTTGTTTCACCCTCCATTGTATGTAGAGTTCCGCTGCGATGTTATGGGTAAGTGGGACAGTTTAAGAGATAATTATGAGTTTAGCGGTTGGGGTGTTACAAAATGGTATCAGAGCGATACTGGAAATACCGAGCTTAGGAAATACTGAGTTAGGAATTAGAGACTTAGGGCTAAGGGTTGAGTGGTAGCGTGAGAGATGCGCTAGTTAAGAACTTCTAGTATAATCTGGATACCTACAATACCAGACCCGCCCTCCACAACCCCCGTGTTTAAAAGCTCGGGAAAGAACACCAGAGAGACGGAAAACCCGATCTGGCAGTTGTTAAATATTTCCTTATGAACCAGAACCTGTCATGCGGTAGATTCCGAAGAACCGGAAATCCCGGAGATGAATCCCGCTGGAATGACTATAACCGCACTTAATGGCGGGAGATCGAGAAATCCTAATCCAAAGAGACTGGAATCTGCGGCAGCTTGGGGTGACATGTTAGCAGTCGCGAGAACCCGGCTGGCCGAGCAGCAGCAAGAAGGAAAGCACCAACCTTACAACGAGGCGGAATAGATGAAGTAACGAAAACCGGGACACAAGTCCACACACCGCCATAGTTAAATAATACCACCAACAGTATATTAACCGACTAAGAATCTAGCCAAGAGTAGGTACACCAACCCTGCCACACCCGAAGAGGCCGCAATACCTAACGGGCATAGCTTAGACAGCTATAAGCATAACACATTACGGGATATACCCGAATAGGACTACAGAAGTAGTGCCTAAGCAAAATAAGTCTTGGTAACCACGGTAAATGTGTGGGAGCGAACACCAAGAAACGACACAACCCTAAGTAATTAAGGAATTCCGAGAGTGGAGAAGCACCTAAATGAATGACAATCATGCCAAGATGAATGAGAAGTAGCTCTAAGAAGTAGTTATCCAACTAAAGGATCAAAGGAAGAGCCGACAAGGCTACCGAAAACGAATGTGAACAATACCGTGTCCGGTATAAGTTAACCCAAAAACCGCCTGTACCGCGCACTTGCCACGGCAAGTGCAGTAATAACGGGACCGTTAAGAGGAATCTTAACAAGTGACAAGTACTTAGCAAGTACCAAGGTGGCGAGAGAAGCCAATACAACACTACAAAACCCTAAGAACTCTGAAATGAAAATATGGAAAGGCCTAAAAGCCTGACCACTGTATTGAAGTGCATACTAGTCGGTGATAAGCAAGATCGGGTAAGAAGTAACCGGCATTGAAATGCCGTGAAGATTTTTATTTTCAAACTCAAATTTTTCCTTCTAAACGTAAAATTTTCCAAAACCCCCAAATTTTATAACCAAACCAGAGAACCACGGTAAGTTATCATAGGGCGATATAAGAGGAGTTGGCAACAAAATACTTCACCTAGGCTTGTGACCGACACTACAAGTGTGCACAAACGAGACATGGAATGACCGCACTCCGAAGGAGCTTGCGGGCCTGACAGACCAGTTATGAGTTAGTCGGGTAAGTGGTAATGTATCAATAAGATACTCCATGTATGTATACAAGTAGAGTACGGACACGGGAAGTAGCCCACTCCATACTACGGACGAAAGAGCCAATTCAAACCAAGACAGTTGGACACCTCAAATGACCGAAGAACACAGAGAAGCTTATCAAGCTAAAGGAGTCAAGAACCCAGTAAGATGACGGACCTAAATATGTAGCGTTAAGAAGTGTTGGAAGCACGAAATATTAAGTATAGACATTGGATATGTCTCAGGAATCCTGAAGGAAGTACATGTTAATTGGAATGAATACCCAGTGTAAATGATTCGGCGAAGGCCTGAAATAAACATTTCAATATTTGATGAATGGGATAGAATTCCCACTGCATACCTCATTGAAGAGATTAATAACCTGACCAAGAAGGTAAAGGAAAAATCAATGGTCTACCCAAGAATGGGAGAAGTTACAACCCTAAACGGATAATTCAAGTATGTGACCGTAAGGCGGGGTAAGAAACAAAACGTACCCATGAGTACAAGCCAGATGTAATGGCGCAACTTAGCAACACCCAGGAGCAATCCGTGAAGGGTGCCGGAGTCAACAGTAGTTGAACGAAACATCGTGTTGAGAACACAAGTGTAAAGCGAACAATCGGGTAGAACCCGAAGGGATCCCACGTAACACGGGATACCGTAAATTTGCCAGAGGGCATGAATTAATATCAAGATACTTAAAGGGCCTTCCAGGTACGGAAGCGTGATGGGACAGCTATGTCAAAGAGCACAGCAATACCTCCAAACCATTTAATGGTGTACGGAGAAGCAGAAACTTGTATAAACAGCCGCACAAAGCATGGCTCGAGGCAAAGTGGCTTGTAAGCCGGAAAACTAACTACAACTCGTAGATTTAAACGTTACAAACCTATACATAATGGCATAAGAGAAACGGTGGAGAATGAACCACTACCTTAGAGTGGGGATACCACTTGTTATTATGGGGCCTCTGGAGCGGCAATTACGTGAATCCTCCAGAGAAAGGCTACCACCTATGAATGTAATGTGAAACCGCTTGAGCGGTGTAGTGAAACTTGAGCATGTGTTTATTGCCAAGGAGTATTTAAACGGAAATAGTAGTAGAAAGGCTTTGATAGCAGCAGTTGTAAACCGAAAGAGTAATCGGTTGAGAAGCAAACACAGTTGTGTATAATGAGAACCATAGAATGAAATATTCGCAAGAAGCGCAGAGAGATTTAAAAAAAAAGTAGTAGCATATTTTATTGAGCCAAGTGAAAGGCAAGCCATAGTATAAATGGCGGGAATACATGGGCGGGAAGCTAAAGTTGTAACGCCCCAGTTTACCACCACCTTATACTTAACCATTTTTTTCAAGACATGCTATAACTGATATAACATCATTAGCTTGTATTATACATGCGTCAGTTTACAAAAGGACCCCTAATACTATCCCTAGGGGTTACCGCCACACTTACTAAAGACTAGTAAGTGTAAGGCTATTTACCACCACCACCCCTACGTTAGCTATCTTACAAAGCTGTTCTACTACCAAAAGAGTGACACAACCAACCCGTCACTTTACACCTTGGTACCCAAAAGACCCCTTCCAGCCAACCACTAAGTTAGCTCCTACTCATATTTTACACCAAAAGTAAAGGGGTATCAAAAGGCTATTACATAACAAGTATCTAACACGGGACTATTTCCATATACTCGTACACGGTGGAAACATCATGAGTGTTAGACTGACTGCTGCCATTCTCCGGGTGCCAAAAACCTTGTATCTTCTTGTTCCACTCCTCATATACTATCTTGGTGACCCCAGGCTAAATACTTCTACGATAGGTGACAAACATGAAAATATAGAAGGTATCGGTGGACTCGTCCTCAGTGCAGAGAAGGTGACCATCCCAGTTACCCTGAATTCACAGAATTCATATACACAGGAAAACACTAACAAATAAAATCAGTAAAAACTGAGTAACACTACCACACCCCGTAAAAACTTATTTTCTCATTAAAAACCTTAGTTTCCAGTAAATATTAACAATTATAACAAATCAGGAAAGATCACACACCATTTACCTGTACCAAGAATTATCAAGAGATAATTAATATCATATACAAGATATTTCCAAATGAAGTCCACCACCACCACCACCCACCCTATGTCCTTAAGTGTGCACACCCCCTATTGAAAACTTCTGCCCAATAGGAGTAGATCATAGTGGCAGCTCCAATTCATTAGTATGAGCTTATATTGTTGTCGGAACATCGGCTTGGCCTTAAAGGCTCTCACAAGAGGCATAGCCTTAGGATAACCATGATTCCAACATCACACAATACTTTCCACCACCACC
Organism: Limonium bicolor; assembly: GCA_023374045.1. NCBI lineage: Eukaryota > Viridiplantae > Streptophyta > Magnoliopsida > Caryophyllales > Plumbaginaceae > Limonium > Limonium bicolor. Next base: position 438,187,340 of record CM041777.1, read on the forward strand.
ACCACAAGAGGTTATCCTTAAACACATTTACAAACCATGAGTAAGATATCATAAACCAGCTTAAGCACAAGCAACACAAGTAGTAATTCATACATCAAGCTCACCAACTTGTAAAATCACCTTAATAACATCATAAAAATACCATTCAATCTTCAATAAATCAGAAAATCAAACAAATTCCAAGAAACCACCTTAGAAAGCTTGAAAACTCATTTTTGACCAAAATCACTATTTACCAACTTAATCAACTTCCCAAAGGAGTCTCGGCCTAAAAGTTTAACCATGCTCCTAGCTACTCAATAAAAGTATCTCCACAAAATTGCAACTCAAGATAAATTCGGAAACCCATTTAACCATTCAGAAAGGCTTAAAGAACATTTTCTCATTTTTAGCTTCCTTGCCACGTCTAACCGGCTTAAAGATCTCCATTCGACTTCAGTTTTCAACCATAACCATATATTCACTATTCAAGACTACCCAAAAATATTTCAGCTCAAACCCATGTCGGAAACCCATCTAAACAATTCCTAAAGCTTAAAGCTCATTTTTTCTCCATTTTCAAAGTTCCTTAGAGTTTTCCTACTTCCCAACCTTATTTCGACTTGATTTTCTAGGATGTTCACTAACTACCATCCCTAGTTTACTGTAAAAATATTAAGAAAATAGGAGATGGTATTCGTAGGTAACCAAATAGAATGACTTAAGAAAGAAAATAAGCTTTAAAGGTGAAAGTGATGTGCATAGATGTTACCTGTCCTCTCCTAGCCATTTTGGTGTTCTTCTACCTTGATTATAGGTTTCTTGAACTCAAAATCCCCACCAACCAAGTCACCCACCTTGGAGTTTGGCTTCCACTCCTTAAACTTGCCTTTTTCCTTGATTTTAGCTTAATTAACACCTTAAACTTGTGTTTCTAATGAAGGAGTGTTGTTGCCTAAGCTCCAATGGTGTTTTCTAGCTTAGGAGAAGCAGGGTAGATGAAGAAGAATGGCCACCTTGCTCACCTACCATGGCCGACCTCCACCCCCCTTTTATACTAAAATTCCATCCTTATCTTCAAATTTGTAATCATTAGTTCTAGAATTGTCCTAAGCCATTGATTTGTTCCAAGTGTCCAAAACTAATCCTAACCATCCATACCCAACCGACCTTGAATGGATAAGGAGGAGCAACTTGCTTTGATAATCATTACAAATAGTAAGGAGGTGTGAATAGTTGTAAATAGTAACCGAGATATTTTCTCTCCTTTCCTTGATATTTTCGGCCACCACCTTAGGCCATGTTTGGCTTGAGCTTTTCATGGGTATTAAGACTATATATGTAGGTATGTTAATACTAGTATGGGTTATCAAGTTTCAGGAATTTCCTCGGGTTACTTCTGAGCCCTTCCGAAGCCTCGTTTGCCCAGAACCACTAAATACTGAAAAATGTAACTGGATTGTCTTATATTAAAAGAAGGATATGATTGTTTCTTCCCTCAAAACACTCTCAAAAGTATCTAACACTCTTCCTAAGGTTAATAACCACTCTCAGTTCCTGAGGAATTTAGTAATTTTCGGGAATTTCAGGAATCCCGCGAAACTAAGGTTTACCGGGTGATTCCCGGGAAACTAGAGTTTCTAATGTTCACCATGCACTTCCAACTAATTAGAACCTTCTCCATCCTTAGAAATTAGGGTTTTCTAAGGTTTACAGCTAAGTAGGGTCCTAATCACAGTTTAAGAAATTTGGGGTATTACATCCTCCCCCCGTTAAACAAAGCTTCGTCCCCGAAGCTCAAAACAATACATTCCAAGAAACTAAAACAATACTCCACACAGTAATTCCCAAGTGGCTTTATCAGCCACAAATGATTTAGCAACATCACACAACCTTAGACATACCAATCCCATCCATCGCACAATATAAACCATTCACAAATTCAACATAAAATCATTAAGAAAACAACTCCAAAATAACATTCAAGTATTACCCACCATTTCTCGCACCAACAAACATAGACATTCACACACCAACAAACATTCACGGATACTAATAGACATTCACCACGTACCATACGACTCTCCCCCCCTAAAAAGAAAGTTTCTCCTGAAACTTTAGCTAACCTTAATCAAATTGTTCTGGGTGTTGAGTTCTCATCTTGCTCTCTAGTTCCCATGTAGCTTCTTGAACTCCATGATGAGTCCACAAAACTTTAACCAAATCTACAGACTTCCCTCGGGTCACCCTCGTCTTACATCCAAAATTTTAATTGGGTGTTCCTCATAAGTTAAATTGGGTGCAACTTCCACTTCGTTTGGTTGCAACACATGTGACTCGTCTGGAACATATCGCTTCAATTGTGATACGTGGAACACATTGTGAACCCTTTCCAAATTCATTGGCAAAGCTAAACGATAAGCTAAATTCCCAACCTTTTCCAATACTTCATACGGACCGATATATTTAGGAGCAAGTTTTCCTTTCTTGCCAAACCGTACCACACTCTTAGTGGGTGAAACCTTCAGGAATACCTTATCTCCCTCTTTGAATTCTACTGGCCTCCTATGCAAATCAGCGTAAGACTTTTGTCTATCTTGTGCGGCTTTCAACTTCTGCCGGATATTTCTAACCTGCTGGGCCATCTCCTCTGTTAACTCAGGCCCTACGATAACCACCTCCTGCGTATCATTCCAATATAACGGAGTACGACACTTCCTACCGTATAAAGCTTCATACGGGGCCATATGGATACTTGAGTGGTAACTGTTGTTATAAGAAAATTCAATCAAGTGCAACTTGTCACTCCATGACCCTTGATAATCCATCGCACAAGCCCGTAACGTATCCTCCAAAGTTTGGATAGTTCTCTATGTCTGCCCATCGGTCTGTGGGTGGTAAGCTGTACTGAGGCTCAATTTTGTTCCCATGGCTTTTTGGAATTGCTGCTAAAACCTTGAGATAAACCTAGAATCTCTATCCGAAATAATCTCTACTGGGACTCCGTGATATTTAACCACATTCTTAATATATGCTTCCACCAGCTGTTCCATAGACCAAGTACTTTTCATTGGAACTAATCTAGTAGTCTTAGTCAATCGATCTACAATCACCCAAATCTGATCCATCCCTCCTCTGGTCGGTGGTAATCCCACTATGAAGTCCATAGATATCGAATCCCATTTCCACATGGGTATATCCAATGGTTGCAACATGCCTCCAGCTTTCTTGTGCTCAAATTTAACCTTTTGACATGTTAAACACTTCGACACATGTTCAGCTATCTCCTTTTTCATGCCTGGCCACCAAAAACTTTTCTTCAAATCTTTATACAACTTGTTTCCTCCTGGATGTATGGAATAAGCAGAATTATAAGCTTCTTGCATCAACTTCCTTTTAATATCGCCACATGAATCTGGTACACGCCATCTCCCACGAAATCTCAAACTGCCATCATCATAAATCTTAAAATCTGGGGCTTCTCCTTTTTCCACTTTTCCCTTTATTTTCCGTAGTTTCTCATCCTCTTGCTGATGATGCAAAATTTCCTTGTAAATGTCGAGGAATGCGTTCATACTAGCCAAAATTTCTCTATCCACCTCCCCCGTTGTTACCACCTCGAGGCTCAACCTCTTGAAATCTTGTACCAACTCATAGGGTAATATCCAATTAGCTTCTCCCTCGTGACTCCTCTTTCGACTTAAGGCATCTGCCACAACGTTGGCTTTGCCTTCATGGTATAGGATCTCTAGATCATAATCCTTAATAAGTTCCAACCATCTCCTTTGCCTCATATTAAGCTCTTTTTGAGTGAAAATATATTTCAAGCTCTTGTGATCCGTGTAAATCTCACAAGAAGTTCCATACAAATAATGCCTCCAAATTTTCAAGGCAAAAACTACAGCTGCAAGTTCCAAATCATGAGTAGGGTACCTTGTCTCATAGCTCTTCAACTGTCGAGAGGCATAGGCGATGACCTTGCCATTCTGCATCAACACACATCCTAATCCATATTTAGACGCATCACTATATACTTTGAACCCTTCTGTACCACAGGGCAACGTGAGAATTGGTGCTGTGGTTAACATCTCCTTCAAAATCTTGAAAGCTTTTTCACAATCTTCATCCCACTTATAATGTACTTCCTTTTTCATCAGATTCATGAGCGGTCTCGCAATTTTAGCGAAATCTTGAACAAACTTCCTATAGTATCCAGCTAACCCAAGAAAACTTCGAACTTCTTGAACATTCATTGGCCTGGGCCAATCCTTAATAGCCTGAATTTTAACCGGGTCAACCGAAATTCCATCTCCGGTTACCACATGTCCTAAAAACGATACTTCCTTGAGCCAAAAATCACACTTAGATAATTTGGCGTACAGTTTCTTCTCCCTCAAAACCCGTAGAACTTGCCGCAGAAGATCAGCAGCTCCTCATCCTTTGAGTACACCAATATGTCATCAATAAATACCACTACAAACTTGTCAAGGAATTGGCTGAAAATCCGATTCATTAAATCCATAAATACTGTCGGTGCATTCGTTAGCCCAAATGGCATAACCACATACTCATAATGACCATACCTAGTTTGAAAGGCTGTCTTTGGTATATCCTTTTCTGCTATCTTTAACTGATGATAGCCTGATCTTAGATCAATCTTAGAAAATACTTTAGCTCCTTGTAGCTGGTCGAACAAGTCATCAATCCTAGGCAAAGGATATTTATTCTTGATTGTGACGTTATTTAATTCCCTGTAATCAATGCAAAGATGCAAAGTTCCATCCTTCTTTCTTACAAACAATACTGGGGCTCCCCACGGAGAAGCACTCGGTCGTATATAACCTTTTTCTAAAAGTTCCTCCAACTGTAACTCATTCATCTCATTCGGGGCCATCCTATAAGGATGCTTAGAAATTGGAGCTGTTCTTGGTACCAAATCTATAGTGAACTCAATCTCATAGTCGGGTGGAAGCCCGGGAATTTCTTCTGGAAAAACATCCGGAAACTCCCTGACCACTGGAAGATCCTCAAGTGCAGATGACTTCTGTTCCTGCGCCGATTTTTCTTCTTGAACATAACACATATAAACTGGCTCTCCTTTTCGCAACTCCAAAAAAAAAAAATTAAAAAAAAAGAAAACCCCTTTGTTTAGGCTCCTTCGCAGGTGTGCGCCACCTCTTTCCCTTTCCCACAAAGCTATTTTTGTTTTTCACAATCTATGCGCCCCTTGTGCTTACTCAACCAATCCATCCCCAAGATTATATCAAATTCTTTCAAATCAAACTCTATCATATCCATCTCAAATTCTCCACCCTCTATGGTTATTTTTACTCCCTCGATCTTCCTAGTACATCCTACCACTCTTCCTGTAGGTGTAGAAACAGAAATTTCAACTTCTATATTGGGGACTTCTCCTACCTTCTTCAAGAACTCAGAGGATATAAAAGAACAGGTTGCACCAGAGTCAAACAATACTTTAGCACTAGTTCCAAGAACTGGAAAAGTACCTGTAATGATGCCCCCTTCTTGTTGAGATTCAGCCTCCGTCTTGCTGATTACGTTGATATATCCCTGATTCTTATAGCCTCCTCCCTGAGTACCTCCACTTCCATATTGTATTTGCTTCCCCTGATTATTCCCTTGTCCACCCATATTACCTCTTGGCCCATTATAATTATTCCTCTGTCCATTTTGATTATTCAGCTGTACTCCACCTTGGTTGCCACGGTTGTTCTGGTTGTTGAAATTCCCAGTTATAGCAGGTCTGGCTACTTGATCAGTACCTCCTTCTATCCTTCTTACCCTACACTCATAGGCCCTATGGCCTAGCTTCCCACAGTTAAAACACTTTACCAACCTTCCTTCACAATCTTCACCCGGATGATTCCTTCCACATATCTTGCAATAAAAGTATCTAGTTCCTTTATCATTGAATCGCCGTCCCGAGTAATTGGGTCTGGCTCCCCCACTTGATCTAGCTTCTACTTTAGTCCTCTTATCAAAACTCTCAGCCTTACGTGACTCCATTCTCCTTTTCCGCCCTGTTTGTACTTCCTTCCTCCTTTGTTGTACCCTATAAAGATTAGCAGCTTTATCGTATGCCTCTTGTAAAGTACTTATAGGTATTATACTCAGAGCTTCTTGTAAATCCCAATTTAACCCCTCCAGGAAATGTTGAACCTTGGCAGTCTCATCAGGTACCACATGCGGAGCAAATCTAGCAAGCTCCACAAACTTAGCATGATAAGTTTTAACATCATCTGTTCGTTGCCTCAATCCGGTAAATTCCTGATATTTCTGCAACCTTACATGCTCCGGATAAAATTTTTTCCTCATCGCGTCTTTCAACATATTCCATCCAAAACCCGGATTTCCTTTGAGTCTCTCCTCCTCCGCAGTCCACCACGGATCAGCCTCTCCTTTAAAATAAAATACAGCCCCACTTACCTTCTTTTATTCGGGGCAATCAACAATATCAAATATTTTGTCAAACTCTTTGATCCACTCCTCCAAAATCACTGGATCCTCTTCTCCCGAATAAGTACTTGGTTTCATAGCTGCTATCCTTCGGGAGAAATCCTTGGGTGTTTCAGCTCTAACCTCATGTTGCTCCAAGATTATTCCCATGCTCAGTGTCAACTCCCTCAGTTCATCCATCTGTCCTCTCCCTTCTCCATTACTCTGCCCTCTCCCCTCTCCATTATTCTACACACAGATATGTTAGTTGCAATATAATCAATCAAGCACACAACACAAATATCACAGCAAATCATATTTTCAGAACCACATGGTTCTGCCTAGACTCCTAAACCTAAGTCTGGGTCACCCAGCTTCCTAAACAAACCTGACCTTTCCCCTCCAACTAACCTAGGTCTGATACCACTCTGTAACGCCCCGGTTTACCACCACCTTATACTTAACCATTTTTTTTCAAGACATGCCATAACTGATATAACATCATTAGCTTATATTATACATGCGCCAGTTTACAAAAGGTCCCCTAATACTATCCCCGGGGGTTACCGCCACACTTACTAAAGACTAGTAAGTGTAAGGCTATTTACCACCACCACCCCTACGTTAGCTATCTTACAAAGCTGTTCTACTACCAAAAGAGTGACACAACTAACCCGTCACTTTACACCTTAGTACCCAAAAGACCCCTTCCAGCCAACTAAGTTAGCTCCTACTCCTATTTTACACCAAAAGTAAAGGGGTATCAAAAGGCTATTACAAAACTAGTATCTAACACGGGACTATTTCCATATACTCGTACACGGTGGAAACATCATGAGTGTTAGACTGACTGCTGCCATTCTCCGGGTGCCAAAAACCTTGTATCTTCTTGTTCCACTCCTCATATACTATCTTGGTGACCCCAGGCGGAATACTTCTATGATAGGTGACAAACATGAAAATATAGAAGGTATCTGTGGACTCGTCCTCAGTGCAGAGAAGGTGATCATCCCAGTTACCCTGAATTCACAGAATTCATATACACAGGAAAACACAAACAAATAAACTCAGTAAAAACTGAGTAACACTACCACACCCCGTAAAAACTTATTTTCTCTTTAAAAACCTTTGTTTCCAGTAAATATTAACAATTATAACAAATCAGGAAAGATCACACACCATTTACCTGTACCAAGAATTATCAAGAGATAATTAATATCATATACAAGATATTTCCAAATGAAGTCCACCACCACCACCACCCACCCTATGTCCTTAAGTGTGCACACCCCCCTATTGAAAACTTGTGCCCAATAGGAGTAGATCATAGTGGCAGCTCCAATTCATTAGTATGAGCTTATATTGTTGCCAGAACATCGGCTTGGCCTTAAAGGCTCTCACAAGAGGCGTAGCCTTAGGATAACCATGATACCAACATCACACTATACTTTCCACCACCACCACAAGAGGTTATCCTTAAACACATTTACAAACCATGAGTAAGATATCATAAACCAGCTTAAGCACAAGCAACACAAGTAGTAATTCATACATCAAGCTTACCCACTTGTAAAATCACCTTAATAACATCATAAAAATACCATTCAAGCTTCAATAAATCATAAAATCAAACAAATTCCAAGAAACCACCTTAGAAAGCTTGAAAACTCATTTTTGACCAAAATCACTATTTACTAACTTAAACAACTTTCTAAAGGAGTCTCGGCCTAAATTTTAACCATGCTCCTAGATTCTCAATACAAGTATCTCCACAAAATTTCAGCTCAAGATCAATTCGGAAACCCATTTAACCATTCAGAAAGGCTTAAAGCACATTTTCTCATTTTTAGCTTCCTTGCCACGTCTAACCGACTTAAATATCTCCATTCGACTTGATTTTTCAACCATAACCATATATTCAATCTTCAAGACTACCCTCAAACTTTCAGCTCAAACCCATATCGGAAACCCATCTAAACAATTCCTAAAGCTTAAAGCTCATTTTTCTCCATTTTCAAAGTTCCTTAGAGTTTTCCTACTTCCCAACCTTATTTCGACTTGATTTTCTAGGATGTTCACTAAATATTCATCCCTAGTTTACTGTAAAATATTAAGAAAATAGGAGATGGTATTCGTAGGTAACCAAATAGAATGACTTAAGAAAGAAAATAAGCTTTAAAGGTGAAAGTGATGTGCATAGATGTTACCTGTCCTCTCCTAGCCATTTTGGTGTTCTTCTACCTTGATTATAGGTTGCTTGAACTCAAAATCCCCACCAACCAAGTCGCCCACCTTGTATTTTGGCTTCCACTCCTTAAACTTGCCTTTTTCCTTGATTTTAGCTTAATTAACACCTTAAACTTGTGTTTCTAATGAAGGAGTGTTGTTGCCTAAGCTCCAACGGTGTTTTCTAGCTTAGTAGAAGCAGGGTAGATGAAGAAGAGTGGCCACCTTTCTCACCTACCATGGCCGACCTCCACCCCCCCCTTTTATACTAAAATTTCATCCTTGTCTTCAAATTTGTAATCATTAGTTCTAGAATTGTCCTAAGCCATTGATTTGTTCCAAGTGTCCAAAACTAATCCTAACCATCCATACCCAACCTACCTTGAATGGATAAGGAGGGAGCAACTTGCTTTGATAATCATTACAAATAGTAAGGAGGTGTGAATAGTTGTAAATAGTAACCGAGATATTTTCTCTCCTTTCCTTGATATTTTCGGCCACCACCTTAGGCCATGTTTGGCTTGAGCTTTTCATGGGTATTAAGACTATATATGTAGGTATGTTAGTACTAGTATGGGTTATCAAGTTTCAGGAATTTCCTCGGGTTACTTCTGAGCCCTTCTGAAGCCTCGTTTGCCCAGAACCACTAAATACTGAAAAAATGTAACTGGATTGTCTTATATTAAAATAAGAAAGATATGATAATTTCTTCCTCAAAACACTCTCAAAATTATCTAACACTCTTCCTAAGGTTAATAACCACTCTCAGATCCTGAGGAATTTAGTAATTTTCGGGAATTTTAGGAATCCCGTAAAACTAAGGTTTACCGGGTGATTCCCAGGAAATTAGAGTTTCTAATGTTCACCATGCACTTCCAACTAATTAGAACCTTCTCCATCCTTATAAATTAGGGTTTTCTAAGGTTTACATCTAAGTAGGGTCCTAATCACAGTTTAAGAAATTTGGGGTATTACAAAAGTAGTAGCGGATGCCTTGTAAACAAACGTCGTTTAACGAGTAAGAAGATGGTACGCAGCAAGTGACCATTGTAAGAGTATAGCCATTGATGAGGGTAGGTTGTAAAGGAAATGATGTTCATTCCTATTGCGATCTCATAAGAGATTTACTGCTAAGCGTTTACGCCTCTGCACTCTGTAGGACTGAGTGTTTTAGTATTGCACTTGTGCAGTAATGATCGAGTAGGATAGCTAGGAAATTGAGAAATGTAAAGTGTGGTAAATCCTTCTTTTCGCCAACAAACATAGCGCAAGCCTGTTGAGCAAAAACCTAGAGAAATAAGTGTGCGGCCGTTGGCCAAAGATGCACAAAGAATGTGGGCCGTAACCCACAGGTCCCAGGACCAGGTCCCAGGACCGATGCATGGTAAATGCAGAGTAGTATGAATGAAGAATTCTTGTACAGAAACAAGTAAACAAACATAAAATTAATCGAGGAAGCACTACATACTAAGTAGTAGCTTGACCTCAACCGACAATAAGTCGGAAGAAATAAGTGAATAATCACGAAGGTATACGGTGCTATACGAAATAGATTTCCAGAGAACTGGAGAGAAAATCTATAACTCGTCGAATTTGCATACTGTAAGAGATACCAAGCGACAATTGAGAAACCTTTATTCCCAAGACAAAAAGGGATAAAAAGGGAATGAACAATACATTGAGATTACCAAGGGGTGAATTAAGCTCTAGTTATCAGGTCACGCAACAAAAGCTAGTGGGCCATAATTCAAAGGTTAAGTATACCTGGCAATGTGAGTAATTGGCTAATCATAAACTCCTTAAAGCCTTAGAGGCTAGAACCGAAACCGGTTATGAGTTAATTAACCATATTGAAGTTAAAACACTTCATGATACTCGAATTAGTGAACCAATGTTCAGTAATAACATATGGTCGATTACGCGGGCGTAACCCCTTTTAAGGGGGGTAGGGAGAGAAACCGCTTAGAGTATGTTTTACGCATAGGTGTGTAAACTACTATGTGCATAGCACATAAGAAATTGTTTTAATGATTGGTACTCATGTTACATAAACATGTGTACCCATTCATTGTGTGATTTTGGTTATTGCGCATGAGAGATGCAAGTAACGAGTATGTAATATTTACGAAAAGGGGAGTAGAGAAACTCCTAGGGAGTGAGAATCCCTATAGTATATGTCTATTGAGATTAGACATGAGTTATAATGAGTAAGAATCGGTATGAAACTGATGTGTAACCTAGTAGGAAGTGAGTCTCCCTAGGTAATTTTACTTGAGAATGATTGATGGAGTGAGTTCCATCCTTTGGAGTTGTATGTTGTATGTTTTAAATTGAGTATCAATTTGAGAAAATGAGCCCATGAGTTTCTTAGGTTAAGTAAGCAAGTAAACTGAGAATGACGGATGACCTAAGTTCTATGGTTTAGAGATAACTTGAAATGAATCGTTTTATTAATACGACTAGAAAGAGTAAAAGATAGAAAACGAAAATGTTTGACTATCTGATTGTTTGAAACTGACGTGGGAGGTGGAACTTGATCTGCTAGCGATCAAGGGAAACCGAACACAAATTGGGGTGGAAGGATAGTTCAACACTGATGCTGATCACATCAGGGTTGGATGATTCTTGAAGCTCCCTATAAGTGGTCACAAGTAATCACGCTAAGAAAAGATACAACTACCATAAACCGGATTTAGAGTTGTGTGATGTTTTAAAAAGAATTTTCAAACAGAATTTTAAAAAGAATCTTCCTTCGAGCATGAAGGCGAAAAATGGTTTTGAAACCATTACACCATACGTGCGGCGGTCCTAAGTGACCGGTTGGGGCGGTGACAGTGTGTGATTTTTCCAAAGGCAGCGGGATGGGGAGAGTACCCTGAGAATGTCCTGTGTTGAGATAGTCAACCTGAGTGCCTGAGGATATGTATATATGTAACGTTTTGATCAGTACCGAAGGGACCGTGGGCCAGAGAGAGTAAGTGCCCATTTGTCATGAAATGGCCGTGGACCAGAGAGCATAAGTTTCCAACATGACCGGTACCTGAGGGATCAGTAGTGTATTACTCGATATGGATTCAAGGACTGTAGTGCCTTTTTGTCTTCGGACCGATTCCAGGGAAAGAGTACAAGAGTATTTTTGATTGCTATACATGTTGTGATATGAGTGTGATATGTGTAGTGTGAAATGAGACTGACTTGTGGACTCTGTAAGGTTATACGTGTACAATAACCTTGGCATAGTATGCCCATGAGAGTAACGAGATTAGATTATCCAACTTTGAGGACAAAGTTCTTAAGGGGGTAGATTTTAATACCCCGGATCTAAAAATGGTGATTAAATTACTCTAATGTGATCATTAAAGGCCTAATGGTGCCTAAAGAGTATTGGTAAAGAGAATAAAACCAAAAGAAAAGAGAAAACACGTAAAACGTGAAAAACGATAAAATGCGCATTAAATGAGTATAGGAGGTATAAGACATCGGTTAGGGTCGAGATGGATTCCTAAGGCTTAGTTAGGCCTAATTATTATACGGGAATGATTCCCAAAGAAAACGGATCCAAATAATGGATTAAAACGCTAACGGAGCTTTAAAGCACGTTTTTCGAGGAAACCCAAAAACGTGACTTTAAGCAGTCAAATAGACCCGTAAAAATTATGGTTGATTATATAACTATAATTAAGTATTAATGGAAGCTTAATAACCATTAAAATTAAAGAAACGAGAAAATTCTGGAAAACGGGCCCGGATAGTGAATAGTGCTAAAACCGGGCAAATAAACGAGCGTTTTCTGTAAAAGACGAAAAATGCTCCATCTCACAAGCTATAAGCGGGCCGGTTTTATTGTTGACCATCCCTCTCCATTTAACCCTTAATAAGTAAAGATAGAAATAAAAGAAGAAAGAAAAAGGGAAAAAGTGAAAAAGTAGAAAAGGTGAGTGCTACCCTCTCTCCTCTTATTTCCTTTCTTCCTTTTCTCTCTCCTCTCTTTCTCCTTCCCAGCCATCCTCTCTTTCTTCCTCCATGGCTGCGATTTCTCTTCTTCTCCCATGGCTACTCAAGCCTTCCTTGTCATGCCCAAGCTTTATTAAAGCTCCAATCACAAAAATAATTACATATTCTTCATCTCCTCATCATTTGAAGAGAAAGTTAGAGATTCTTGGAGCTTGGAGTCTCCTCTTTCATCCAAGGTAAAAATTTCCAAAGAAAATGCATTTTCTCTTCCCCTTCTAGTGTTGGCCGATTTTGGCTCTTTTAATGACTAGCTTTTCCTCTTTGTTTGAGCTATTCTCCAAGCCTTAAATGGTGGTGGAAATCCCCTCTAAGATTCAAGAGTTGAAAACCATTCAAGAATTTCCAAAGGTAAACCCTAACTTGGTGCTTTAAGCATCTTTGTGAATTCTAGATTAATTATTAAGCCTAAGAGTATTGCTTAGTGCTTAATTTCCAATTTGAATGTTGGTTTAGTGATTGGGCAAGTGAGTTGCCTTGGATGATTTTGGAGTGAAGAGAAGTGGAGAAGAGGAGAAGAGAATTGCAAAGAAAGGCTTGTGAATATAAGGTAAACAATCCACCTTGGAGCCTAACTAAATGTTTTTAGAATTTTGGGAAGGGCTAAATTAAATAATGAACCCCAAAATGAGAAGGAGTGAGAATGGTTGAGATGAGAAAGAGTTGTGGTAGTGCTTAATGCATTTGTGAATTAATGCTTGATTTAAGAGCCTAAGATCTATGCACTTTATGATTTATGTATTGTGTTGCATTTGGAGATTTGATGAGTATTGATGGTTTTATATGTGTGCTGGTAGAACCCCGGTGGGTTTGGCTAGTTTTAGGTTATTTAAATGGTGGTATGAGTTTTGGGCAATGTTAGGAGAGTAGTCGGACTATGGCGAAATTCCGGTAGAAATCTAAGAGATTTTAGTGATGTTTTGAGTGAAGTATAACCTAGGGTTAGCTAGGTATGAATGGAGATTGAATTGAGTAGTGAACCACCTTGGGAATGCTTGTTTAAGGATAGACGATTTGATGCAAAAATCTGTAGCAAGAAGTTGTTTAAGTGCCTTGGGAGTTTTGGGAAAAAGATGAGGAGTTAAGGCTTTAGGAGTGAGGCATGAACCTAGGCATGAGGAGTGCATTGTCTTGGAATATTTGGAAGGGTCAAATAGAGAGAGAACAATAATGCAAGTGCCAAGGGGTAAAAATTTGTAGCACAAGTGTACAAAATGTAACAGATAGAATGAAAATTTGTGAATTGAGCAAGAATTTGAGTAGGGATTAAACCTATGTTTTGAAGATGTTTAGAGCATGTTTTAAGATTAAACATGTAGGAAACATGTGGAATGATTAGGAAATGATTAGAGGTAAATTAGGGGTTCAAAACTGGTCAAAAACTGTAAATTTTGACAGTTCTAGGGTTGGTCCGGGTTCGCAAATCGGTACACAAACCCGGACCACATCAAAAACGCACCCGAGAGTGAATCCAGGGGTTGGTCCGGGTTTATATCCCAGGACACAAACCCGGACCACATGTAAAAGTGTCCAGAAACTTAAAACTGTGTCTGGTCCAGGTTTGTAACCCCGGACACAAACCCGGACCAGTGTAAAGACTTGCCAGAAAGTGTTTTAAAGTGTCCTAATGATGGGGAAGTGAATGGTAATGGTTTTAGATGATGTTTAGGCCATGTTGGGGACATGTAAAGGTCCTAAGAAGTGTAAACAAGTGCTAGGAGTCAATATGAAGTAAGAGCTCAAGTTAACAAAAGTAAAACCGAGATAACGGGATAACAGGGTAAGTACAGGAGTAGCATTTAATTATGTACCGTATGAGCTTAGCATTAATAATAATGTTTGGAACATTATCAGAGGATCGTGTGTGAACCGAGCATGGTGAGATGACACTGTAAAAGTAAAAACCCCGGTGAAAGGTATGATTTTCTCATGCCCCGTATGCTAACTGAGTTACTCTAATTTGTTTGTTTGTGTGCCAGCTTAATCAAGATTAAAGCATGAAAATAATCCATTGTTTGATTATGTATGCCTTGTTGTATGTTGTATGAGCTAACATACTTGTATGCCAGTGTGGTCTAACGTAGTGTATAGACCGACTCAAAGTGAGTAGCGATTGACTAGAAACTCGTAGATCGAGTAGCTTCATAAATAATGGAAACGTGCAAACACACAAGCTATCGATTAAAGTATAACGATAATGCAAACAAATGAACTCACTAGAATGTGAGGAGATGAACGGGTTGAGTAAACACCCGATAACGGTTAGGAAACCAATAAGAAACAATCCACGAAACCAATAAATGTGGAAGAGTAAATGAACCTCCGTCTAGAGGATAGTAGATAGATCAAAGATGTGAACTTGTAAGAAAGGTAAAAGAGACCTAATGGATTATTTAACTCCCTTGAGACATGGTCGACCTCCTATATGAGGATTTTACCCGGTATGAGAAAATAACCGAAAGTATAATTAAGTGAAATGTAAGGGTAACCCATAAACCTAAGATTACCCGAACTTAAGTAATGTTCCCAAATTCATTAGAAGCATCGAGAGTGATGCTTCTAGACTAATATACATAATAATAATATAACTCCGAGAGAGGAGTGCCTGGGAATGTGAGTAGTCCGAGAGTAGTCTGACCTACGTGAAAATAGTAGGAACTAAGAGAGAGTTCCGGGAGCTGGTCGAACTATGGTCGAAAGCCATATGTTTTGGCTTAAGTATGTATTAAGAGAAACAAGCGAGAAGAGCGTAGGAGACCTGTGGTGTCTCGAGAACTACGTGAGCTTGAGTGTAAGTAACCCAAGAGTGTGGGTGAGATAAAGTAAGAGTAACCCAAGAGTGTGGGTGAGATAAAGTATAAGTAACCCAAGTGAATGGGTGAGCTTAAGAATAAGTAGCCCGAGAGAGTGGGTGAGTAAAAGAGTAAGTAATCCCGAGAGAGTGGGCGAGTCTTCGAATAAGTAACAAAGGCCAGGAGAGGTAGAACCCTTGGGGCCTAAGGGTAAGTTATTACAAACTAACAACTTGATATGTTAGTTAGGAATTGTATTCCATGGTTGAATGCCGATTCCTTGTGTAGTACACATATATAATGTACTGCTATGTTGCATGTTGATTGAATTAAAATGAATCTCATGCTCTCGGCAAAAGTAGTCGGCGTACCCCGGTTAGCACGCAGGGTATGCGAATTTCATATGCAGCTTTAAGCTGAGCCCCTAGGGGCATCGTTTTTATTTTCAGGTACACCGAAGACGATATCGTTCGAGAGTAGGACGGGGTCGGTGGTTAGCATGGGTAGTTAGAATTTATTTTACTCATGTTTATGAATAAGGTGTAAGACCGAATATGTTATCGGCATCCGTATATTGTAGACTCGGTATAGTAAAGAAATGAATTGAGTATTGTATTTGTATTGTGTAATCGGTTGTTCCAGTCCATCAGACCGTTACTGTAAATGAATTAGGCCTGGTTAGCCACGAGGGTGGCTAACGGCGTTGTTTCACCCTCCGTTGTATGTAGAGTTCCACTGCGATGTTATAGGTAAGTTCGACAGTTTAAGAGATAATTATGAGTTTAGCGGTTGGGGTGTTACAACTTGGTTTGTAGATGGATTCCTCTTCTATATCTGCAATTGAGTTGTCATCTTTATTCATATGCTCATGTTCTCCATGTTTACAGGGTTCAACAAGGACGGAGGAGGAAGAGATGCTAGTTGGATATTTTATGAGGAGTAGGGCTGGGAATAGTTAGGAAATTGCTGATTTCACTTTGTCATTATTTATCTTTTGTTTCGTTCAGATTATGGTCTTGTATTCAGTATCACTGTTTCTTTCCAAATCATTAGTAAAAGAAGAATTTCCATTTTTTTATGTTCCCCTACGCTTTTGGTTTATGCATGCATTTACTTACTTATTCATTAAAAAAATGAGAAGAACATAAAACTTGAGGCAAGACCTTTCCACAAAGCATTCTTGCAAGCACTGAAAGTTGAACATGCTTTAAAAAAACAAATCACCAAAGCATACTTCTCATACACAATCCCAAACACATGATCATTGTAGTTCTCACAACTCATTCAATTCACAATGATTCCACCGGCAAAAAGTTTTCAAAAGGTTTGTCAAAAGACTCCAAATCGATATTGGGGCAATATGAGTTTAGGATTGTCCTCTTTATATCTTTCATTTAAACGCGTGAACAAGTCTTTGAGATTAATAATTTGCGAGAGTGTATTAAGTGAAAAAACCATGAGAAAACAAGTGTGACATCTTAACACATCTCCAGTGAGGCCACACTCAAAGGTGAGATAAATGGAATAACTCCAACCGAAGGAGATAATTTGTAGATTTACTCTTAGACTTGCAAAAAGTAACAAAGAACGGATACACAACTACCAATTATGATGAAGTACCTAGGTATAGCACCACATAGCTAAAATCTTGTGAAACCCTGACATTATACCCTAGGCACCCCTACCGAGCTTTTCATACATCTTCCTTTTTGATACAATCAAGCTCCACAAAACATGCCAGCCTATGATGAATATTCGACCCGGTGATCAAAGGAAGCAAGGAGTCCGATTCTCGGATGACATCTTAATCAGTCCAAAAGAAGCAATGCTGCTACTAGCATGTCGAAGCAATCCGTAAATGGTCCCAAAGTGACACGGGATCTGAAGAGCTCACATCAAAAGAACTCTCAAATTTCAAAGCTGGGAAACATAAGAACCATGAAGAGAAATTCAAAAAAGGATAAAAAAGGTAAATATGAAAAGCCTCGAAGAAATCCAAATAACAAAAAAGAAGAGAAATGGTGCTAAAAACGAGTTCAAAATTTCCAAGTCCAAAGCTCGAAAACAAAGTCAGCACAAGTTAGCCAAATGACTTCAAGATGAGAAAGGGGAATCCGAGATAAGGTGCAAGTGGCAGCTTCGGTCACCCCCTTTAATCTTCACATACCTTAAATATCCCCCAATGGACTCGTTGTCTTTCATCACACCCCATGGCCACGTTATAAGCTTTAAAGACTTCCAAATGATAGTTGTGTATCTAATCATGTGAAAGTAACAAATCAAACGTGTAAGCCTAACAAATATCAAATTCAATGGTCTAGAAGTTTTGACCGAAAGAAAGAAATGAGTGCAAACACTGAACATGATGAGTGTATATCAGGAAGCACCACATTAAATAAAAACCTTAACCTTGTGAGAATGAGACTTGTTCCACACACTTAATCAAAGAAAATATCGATTGCCATGAATTCTAGCTCAGATTGTCCCAATAAAAAAATATTGGGGTGATTTTTGTTCCAACAATTGCTATGACAACACCGATTAAACTTAAAGCTTAAGCACGACCACCACCACTCCACCTCAGGCCTATCATAAGTCCTGACCTCCACAAAAACACCCTAGGTTCATCATAAGCCCCAACATCCACAAAAACATCCACGCTCGTCATAAGCCCTAATCCTCCACCAAAACACCTCACGCCCGTCATAAGCCCTAATCCACCACAAAACACCTTAGGCCCGTCATAAGCCCTGATCCACATCACTCCTCATAGGCCCTCCAAGAACTCTAATCACCACAAAAGCATCCAGGCACGTCATAGGCCCTATCCATCATCATATTATCAAGGCACGTAAAAAGCTCTACCTTGCATCATTTCATCCAGGTTTGTAAGCCCTAACCTTCACATCATTTCATCCAGGCACGTAATAAGCCCAACCTTGAATGAAATACCCCGGACTTAATTAGGGTGATTAAATTACTCTAATACAATATTGAGGGCCTATTAGTGCCTAATGAATTTTGGTAAAAACAATAAATCCAAAAGAAAGAAGAAAAACGCTTAAAAAGTGAAAAACGCTAAATTGAGCGTTAAGTGGCCCTAAGAGGAATACGACCTCGAGAAGAGTATTAAATGGATTTTAAAGGCTTAATAATGCCTAAATAATATATGGGAACAATTCCCGAAGAAAACAGATCCAAATAATGAGTTAAAACGCTAATAAAGCTTTAGCGCACATTTTTCGAGAAAACCCGAAAACGTGACTTTATGTGGTCAAATGAACCCGTACAAATTATAGTTCATTAAATAACTATAAATAAACATTAATGGGAGTATAATAACCATTAAAATTAAAGAAACGAGAAAATTCCGGAAAACGGGCCCGGTTAGTGAAAAGTGCTAAAACCGGGTAAAATAACGAGCGTTTTCTGTAAAAGACGAAAAATGATCCAGCTTGTACATATATATATATGGGGCTGGTTTTAATTATTAAAACATCCCCCACTCACACACATTAATAAGCTAGAGAAGAAAAAGAAGAAAGAAAAAGAAAAGTGCAAAAAGTGCAAAAAGTAAAAAGCATTCACCTCTTCTCTCTCCTCTCATTTCTCTCTTTCCTTTCTTCTTCCCCTCCCCACCGTCACCTTCCTCCTCTCTTATGTTGGAGCCAATTTTGAAGCTCTTCAATGGCTTCCACCACTTTCCAAGCATGCCCAAGGTGCTACACCACTCCAAATGAAAAAAGAAAATACATATTCTTCATCCCCTCATCATTCTCTATCCTCCTCTCTTTTCAAAATCTGAAAATGAAGAACTTCATCTCCATGGGTCTTCCCCATTTGAAGAGAAAATGGCATCAATGGGTAGCTTGGAGCCTCTTATCTCTCCTAAGGTAAAAATATTCAAGAAAAACTCATTTTTCCTCCACCCTCCTTTCTTGACTGATTTTGCCCCTCTTTGATACTTTGTTTTCTCCTTTTTTTTTTAGCTTCATTTCAACCCTCCAATGGTGGTGGAACCATCTTCTTGATTCAAGGGTGAAAACCCCTCCTAAAACTCCAAAGGTAAACCCTAGAATTTTATGCTTTAAGCTTCTTCATTGGATTAGAGTATTTCCAAAGGTTTACAATTTTAATTGTGTGTATTTTTGTGTTTCTTGAATGTTGGGATGGAGTTTGGCAACTCCATTGCCACTTGACCGAAATTGAGAAGAGGAGGAGCAAGAGGAGAATTAAGGAGAGACTTATGATTTAAGGTAAGAAACCTACCTTGGAGCTTGCTTTAATTGTTTTAGAATTTGGGATGGGTTAAATGAAATAATAAACCCAAAATATGTGTGATAGTGTGCTTAGTTGGGAATCGGTAGATTTGTGAGATAATTGTCAATTAAGGGCCTTGGAGCCAAATGTTGTGAGGCTTGTGCTTATATTGATGCTCGGTGGATTTTGAATTGAGTTTATGTGCTGGTACAACCCTTGTAAGGGTGTGGCTAGATTAGGAATGAAAAGGATGAGAATTGATGAAGTTGAGAATGCTAGTAAACCATCAAGAAGAAGTTGGAAATGCACAAGTGAGCTAACTGTAACAGAGAGGAAGAAAAATCTGTAGAAATTGAGCAAGGATTGAGTAGGGATTGACTGATGTTTTGAGGAGGTTTAGAACATGATTGAGGAGTGTTTTAGGGTTTTTAAACATGTAGGAAACATGTGGAAAGGTTAGGAAATGATTGGGGGTGAATTAGGGGTTGAAAACTGGTGGAAAACTGTAAATTTTGACAGTTCCAGGGATGGTCCGGGTTTGCAAATCGGTACGCAAACCCGGACCATTGCAAAAACATGGCAGAAGATCATCCCAGGGGGTGGTCCGGGTTTGTAAACCCGGACCACATGGAAAAATTGGCAGAAACACATTTCAGTGATTGGTCCGGGTTTGTAGACCCGGACACAAACCCGGACCACTATAAAAGTTCATCACAAAGTGTTTTTAAGGGTTCTAAAGATGAGGGATTGATTGGTATTGGTTTTAGGTGTTGTTTAGGAGTTGTTTGGTGACCTATAAAGGTCCGAGGAAGTATAAACAAGTGTTGGAAATGAGTGAGAAGTAAGGACATAAATTGACAAGAGTAAAACCATGAATAACGAGATAACAGGGTTAATTATGGGAGTATTAGTTTTACATAGCTAGTACCTCCATGTTAATAGCATCACTTGATGTGTGATTAGTGAAACGAAAGTGATATCCGAGGAACGAGAGGTGACCAGGTAAAAGTAAAACCATGGTGTAAGGTATGATTTTCTCATGCTCTGTATCCTAACTTGGTTACCCGATTTGTGTGCTTGTTTGATTGTGTGATCACCTAACAAGATAAATGCACGAATCGGAATGTTTGCACTTGCTTATGCTTGTGTTGTATTGATGCTTGTTGGATTATGAATTGAACTTAAGTTTGTATAATTCATGAAATGTGTATTGTGGATGAATTGCTTGAATGTTGAATTTGAATTGTAGATCGACTCATAGGTGAGTCATGTTTGGCTAAAGACTCGAGAAAGAGTCAAGTTGTGAATTAACGGAAACGGGAAACCCACTAAAACTATCGAACCAAGAAACGATAACATAAACCTACGAACTCACTAGAATGTGAGAAAGTATACGGGAGTAGTAAACTCCCGATAACTGTTAGAGAACCGAATTGATTTAATCCACACAATAAATCATAGTGGAAGTATATGAGTATCCTCTATCTAGAGGATTGATAATTGTTTAAAATATGAAACTTGAGTAAAGTAAAGCATGGTAAGGGATCACCAAACCCTTAGAGATATAGTCGAACCCCAATGAGAGGAACCGACTAAAATGAACAATGTCCCGAACATGAGAGTATTTTATAAGTTGGGTAAAGCCTTAAATCTTAGAATACTAGACATTGAGGAATTCCCTAAGCCAATAGATGTTATCGAGAGAGATTCCTCTAGGCTAATCCTTGAGATTGTGAAATGACTCCGAGAGTGGAGTTTTGGGAATTTGAGTAAGTCCGGTAGAGAACTGGAAATTTGTGAACTTGAGGAGCTAAATGCGTAGCTTCTTTTGTATTTGTAAGCCCGGTGGTGGGTCTTGTGTATGACCCTGCCCAGAGGTCGTGGCTAAGACTTAAAAGATGCCTTTGAGTATTGATTTGAGAACTTGAGTATTGGAGTATCGATTTGAGTATGTGAGAATCGAGAATTGAGTTGTAACTAGAGAGACTTGAGAACTTGAGTATGAGTGGAGAATTGAGTTGAGTATTGTACAACTTGTTGAGAATGTGAATAAGAGAACCCAAGAGAGTGGGTAAGACAATGAGTAAATGAGTAAGGCATAGTGAGATAGAAACCCTCAAGCCTAAGTAAAGAACATATTAAACTAACCCCTTGATGTGTGTGTTAGTGTTGTGTTCATTGTTGAACTTTGATTGTGCCAATATACATATATAATGTATTGTTGCCTTGCATGCTGTTTGAATTTAAATGAACCGCATGCTCTCGACCAAATAGTCGGCGTACCCTCGCTAGTACGCGGGGTATGTGGAAGTCATATGCAGCAATTTTGCTGAGACCTTAGGGGCATCGTTTTTATTTTCCAGGTACATTGAAACCGTCAACCGTTCAAGAGTAGGATGGGGTTGCTATTGAATATGGGTTGTCGTTTAAGAATTCGTATTTGTTGTATTGTGGATTTGTAAGACCGAAAGGTCATTGATAGACTTGGGAATTGTAGATACTCGGTATAGAACAGTGTGGAGATTGTATTTGTATATATTGTAATTGAAGGTTGTATTTGGTTTGAGAATTGTTTAAGGAAATGGAAGGTATCATTGTATAGAGTACTCGGTATAATGACCCATCAGACCGATATTGTATTTGGTTTGTTG
The DNA here is from genome assembly GCA_023374045.1 of Limonium bicolor. Taxonomy (NCBI): domain Eukaryota; kingdom Viridiplantae; phylum Streptophyta; class Magnoliopsida; order Caryophyllales; family Plumbaginaceae; genus Limonium; species Limonium bicolor. The sequence goes on from CM041777.1 coordinate 438,209,715, forward strand.
TGTTGAGTTTGGCCTTGTTAGTCACGTGGGTGACTAACGGCATTGTAATACCCTCCGTTGGTAGTTTGATTCCGCTGTTTGATGACGGTAAATGCGACGGGTTAGGAAAATACAGATTTTGGAATTAGAGACTTAGGGTTAAGGGTTGAATGTTAGCGTGTGAGGTACGCTAGATAGGAACTTCCGTGTGAATTGGAAACCTACAACAACCAATCCCGCCCTCCATAACCCCCATTATAAGTTGGGGAAAGAACGCCAGAGAGATGGAAAGACCTCTCATACTCGGGTTAACCCAATCTGGCAGTTGTAAGTGAACTTTGTAAAGAGAAGAAACCAGTCATACGGTAGATTCTGAGAACAAGAATCCCGAAGACGGTTCCCGTTTGAACGTTGACAACCGCATTTGTTAGCAGAAGATTGAGAGATCCTAACTAAAGGATAACGAAATTCGCGGCACCATGGAGCTACGTGCTTCGCAGTCACGAGAACCATGCATACCCGACAAGAAGGGAAGCACAACTATACAGTGAAGCGAAAAGGCGAAGTAATAAAACCCAAGACAAGAGAGTCTGCGGACTACGAACGTTTGACAATACCGTCAACAACATGCAACCGGCTATAGAAATACCCAAGGTTGGATAAATCTAAACCTACAATGCCAAAAAGGGCAGTAATACCCTAATAAAATAGTTCAAACAACTATTGGAATATGCATAAGACTTACACCAACAGGACTACTACGTAGCTCCTAGGATTAGTCAAACCTCGGTAACCACCGTGGAAGCATGGGAACGAGCAACGAGGCAAGGTACATGGATTACCACAAGGATCGGGAAAGTACCCGAATTAACGACGATCATGTCGAAAACACTGAGAAGCTACTCAGGAGTTGATCACTAAAATCAAAAAATGGATGGAAGATCCAATAAAAACACCAAATTTGGATGGAAACAACACCGTAACCGGTGTTCGTTAACCTAAAAAACCGACCTACCCGCGCACTTGCCAAGGCAAGTGAACAACAAGACAATTGGAAGACTTTTGACGACCGACGCGTACTTACCAAAGTACCACCATGACGATCGAAGCAAATATAGGATCACCAATCCTAAGACTTGAAACAATGAAACCCTGGAAAGGCCTAACGGCCTAACCATCATATTTCGAACATACCAGTCAGCAGGAAGCTGGACTTGGTCAAGACCTCAGACATGGCAATGCCATGAAGATTTTCTTTCAAACCCAAACCTTTTCTTTCAAAACCACAACTTTTCTTTTAAACCTCAATTTTTTTAAAACCAAACCAGAAGAATCACGGTGAGTATCATAGAATGATACAAGAGGAGTTGACAATAGAATACTTCACCTAGGCGTGTGACGAGCACCACGAGTGTACCCAAATACGGGATGTGGGATGACCGCACTTCGAAGGAGCTTGCGGGCCTGACAGACCCTTTGTGAGTTAGTCAGGTAAGTGGTAACGTACCAATAAGGTACCCCGCGTATGTATACATGTAGTGCACGAAACGCGGGAAGTAGTCAGCTCCGTTCTACGGACCATAAGGTAAATGCTAACCGAAACAGTTGAATACCTCAAATGATCGAAGAACCCAGACGAGCTTAAAAGCTAAAGGAGTCAAGAACTCACCCCAGGAGAATGATTAAGAGTTAGGAAGTGCGAGAAGAACTAGTAATTGACTAAAGACATTGGAGATGTCTCAAGAATTTGAAACAAAAGTATGAAATAGCCGGAATGGATACCCTGTCTAAACACAGTAAGGCAACGCCTAACCTGAACACACCAATGTTCAAGAAACAAAGTGAAATACCCAGAGTGATCATTTAAGGTACCGGAGGGTACCGTTCACCACCGAAGGAAATACCAAACCGGTTAAAACCATAAAAGAAGTACCCATAGTCTACCCTAAGAACGGGAGACGTATAACCCCAAATGGACAATGTGAAATCCGAACTGCAATGCAGAGTAAAGTGAACACACTCAAATGCTAGCTGGATGTAACGGCATAATCAACAATACCCAGGAGCAATCCATAAAGGGTATCAAAGTCAACATAGTTGAACGAAGTGTCGTAATAAGAGCACCAGAGCTATAACGAACACTCGGTTAGAACACCGAAGGGATCCCACTTACCCAGGGGATACCCTGAATTATTGAATGTTACCGATCAACACCAAAATACTTACGGGGGCATCCAACGGACGGAAGCGTGTTGCACTGATCCTATCAAGGAGCCCAATAATACCTCCAAGCCATTTTATGGTATACGAAGAAGCAATGCTTGTGATCAGCCTAAGATGAGCAAAGCTATAGGCAACGTGGCCAGTGAGCCAGGAACCCATTACAATACAAATCCAATGGGTGCAAAACCCATTGTGAACGATATGGAGAGTTGCCAAGAACGGCACCAGTGAAGATAGTTTAATAACCAACGAGCAAGGATACCCCTCGTTAATGTGAGACCACGAGAGCGGTGAACACATAGACTCCAAGAAGAGGATGCATCTCTTTTAGAACTACTCAGGTAGCGAAGCTTGAGCATATAAACATTGCCAAGCAAAGAGAAAATGAGCTGAGATGGCAATTGTCAAAAACCGAAAGAGTAACCGGTTATAAAATTAATGACGCTCAAGGAGCTCAGGAGAATAAGAGAATACCATATTCGGTAATCAGCCTAATAAATGGTGAACCATTGTATAAATGGTAAGTGAAACATGAGCAGAAGCTAATGAAATAGTGGATGCCATGGAAACCAAGTCGTGAATAAATACGAACATGGTGCGCAGCGAGCGACCGGTCTATGTTAATAAATCACACAACGATATGGAGTTGAGGAATAGAGATGGTAGACAGACTGAGAAACAAGGAAACAATGTTCGTTCCTATTGCAATCACACTAGAGATTTACTGCCCAGGGGTTTACGCCTCTACACTCTGTAGGACTGAGTGTTTTGGTATTTCACTTGTGTCTTAATGATCGAGTGGGACAACTAGGAAGTTGGGAAGATGACAATTGTGGTAAAAGGTAGAAGGAAACGTACGAAGTCACCGAAGCGTAGAAAATGCAACGTCAAAATTCAGAAGCTACTGACAATAGAGGAAGCACTACAAACTAAGTAGTGGCTCAACCTCAACCGACAATATGTCGGGAGAACCAAGTGAATAATCACTCAAGTACACAATAGTATGTACATTGATTCCAGAGAGCTGGATAGAAAACCTGTAACTCATTGAGTTAGCGTACGGTAAAAGAATACCACGCTTGATGAATGAACCTTATTCCCAAGATAAAAAGGGATAAAGGATATTGTATAACATATTAAGGATAACGAGAAGGGTGAATAAACCAAAGTTATCAGGGTCGCGCAGCAGAAGCTAGTGGGCCCAAAATTCTAAAGTCTAATATACCTAGTGAATTAATGGCTAACTATCAACGCCTTGAAGCCTCTAAGGCTAGAACCGAAACTGGTTAAGAGTTAAACAAACTCCGATGAAAATTCTTGGTGCAGGGACTAACCGATAATACGGTTAAGACCCTTTGACCAGAATTCATTGTATAATAAACCGCATGGAAGTTGAACACTCCATGACAGCTAAACGCCTTAGACCACTGTCCAATGTTGACACATGGTAGATTACGTGGGCATAATCCCTTTTAAAGGAGGGTAGGGTGAAAACCACGAAATGTATGTTTTACAGGATAGTGCGTAAACTACAATGCGCATAGCGCAAAAGAATTTGCTTAATGATTGGTACTTATGTTACATAAACGTATGTATACCATTCTTAATGTAATCAAGGTTGATTGTGAGATTTGAAGTGGAAAGGAGTATTGATTGTGGGAGATTGAGGTGAATGGAGTAGAGAAACTCCATGGGGAATGAGAACCCCGATTGGTAATAGTTTGGAGAAGTGAGTATGTTTGAGGAAATTGATGAGTATAAATCGGTATGAAACCGATGTTGAACCTAGTGGGAAGTGAGTCCCCTAGGTAATATGAGTTGGTTGTATTTGTGAATAATTTGAGGATAGGAATTGATTTGACTTGTAAATGATTTAAGGATAGAATATCATTTGGAATTATACATGTGAATTTCTTAGGTATAGTAGTTAGAGATAATTAAGTAACAATTGATGAGGAGGCTAATTGAGTTATAATTGATGGGATGAGTAGTAACAAGTAATGGATTTTAGAAATTGATATTGTATGGTTGTATGATTATGACTAGAAAGAGTAAGAAGATAGAAAATAAAGTTAATGATTGACTATTTGATTGGGTGAATTGGGGTGGGAGGTGGAACTTGGTTTGCTAGCGATCAAGGGAAACCGAACACCAAAGTGGGGTGGATAGATAGTTCAACACCAATGCTGATCACATTGGGGTTGAATGACTCTCGAAGCTCCGCACAAGTGGCCACAAGCAATTACACTAGTAATAGGTGAAACTAACATAAATTGGAATTTGGAGCTGCATTGAAGTTTTCAAAATGAATTTCCAAATTGGTTTTGGCACAAATGAATTTCTTCAAACTTGAGAATGAGGATCGGTTTTGAAACCGCTCCCACGGGCGCTAGTGGATCTTTCATGGCTAGGCACCGGTATCGGGTTGAAACCTTGGAGGTGAAGCTAGTTGTGAGTCGGTGGAAGTGATGAATAGTTTTGAAACCACTACAACGGACGAGCAAGGGTACTAAGTGACCTGTAGGACGCTTGTAGTGTGTGTTTTGTATTTTTCCAAGGGCCACCGGATATGAGTAGTCTGGTCAGGGAAGAGTACCCACTTTGGAGCCTATGGATTCTCTAGAGGTGTAAATGAATTTGATCAGAACCAAAGGACCGTAGAGCCAGAAAGAGTAAGTGCTCAATGTCATGACGGCCGTGAACCAGAGAGCTTAAGTCTTAAAACGTGACCGGTACTTGAGGGCTCACTCGATATGGGGGAGGACTTAGTGCCTAATAGTCTATGGATGGACCCCATTGAGAGATTGGACAATGATATTTTTGGTTGCTATGCATGCTTGACATGTTGTGTGAATGTGTGGTATGTATTCCGTTAGTCATTGGAGCCCGATAGGTTATAGAGAGAGTATAACCTTAGCATTGAGTACCTTGGTGACTAACAATTTTAGACTCACTAACTTTGTGAGCAAAGTTCTTTAAGGGGGGTAGGTTGAAATACCCCGGACTTAATTAGGGTGATTAAATTACTCTAATACGATATTGGGGGCCTCTTAGTGCCTAATGAATTTTGGTAAAAACAATAAATCCAAAAGAAACAAGAAAAATGCTTAAAAAGTGAAAAACGCTAAATTGAGCGTTAAGTGACCCTAAGAGGAATACGACCTCAACAAGAGTATTAAATGGATTTTAAAGGCTTAATAATGCCTAAATAATATATGGGAACAATTCCCGAAGAAAACGGGTCCAAATTATGAGTTAAAACGCTAATAAAGCTTTAGCGCACATTTTTTGAGAAAACCCAAAAACGTGACTTTAAGTGGTCAAATGAACCCGTAAAAATTATTGTTCATTAAATAACTATAAATAAACATTAATGTGGGTATAATAACCATTAAAATTAAAGAAACGATAAAATTCCGGAAAACGGGCCCGGTTAGTGAATAGTGACTAAAACCGGGTAAAATAACGAGCATTTTATGTAAAAGACGAAAAACGCTCCAGCTTGTACATATATATGGGGCCGGTTTTAATTATTAAAACAGCCCCCACTCACACACATTAATAAGCTAGAGAAGAAAAAGAAGAAAGAAAAAGAAAAGTGCAAAAAGTGCAAAAAGTAAAAAGCACTCACCTCTTGTCTCTCCTCTCATTTCTCTTTTTCCTTTCTTCTTCCCCTCACCACCATCACATTCCTCCTCTCTTCTGCTGGAGCTGATTTTGAAGCTCTTCAATGGCTTACCCCCCTTTCCAAGCTTGCCCAAGGTGCTACACCACTCCAAATGAAAAACAAAATACATATTCTTCATCCTCTCATCATTCTCTATCTTCCTCTCTTTTCAAAATCTGAAAATGAAGAACTTAATCTCCATGGGTTTTCCCTATTTGAAGAGAAAATGGCATCAATGGGTAGCTTGGAGCCTCCTCTCTCTCCTTAGGTAAAAATATTCAAGAAAAACTCATTTTTCCTCCACCCTCCTTTCTTGACCGATTTTTGCCCCTCTTTGATACTTTGTTTTCTCCTTTTTTTGAGCTTCATTTCAACCCTCCAATGGTGGTGGAACCATCTTCTTTATTCAAGGGTGAAAACCCCTCCTAAAACTCCAAAGGTAAACCCTAGAATTTTGTGCTTTAAGTACCTTCATTGGATTAGAGAATTTCTAAAGGTTTGGGATTTTAATTGTGTGTATTTTTATGTTTCTTGAATGTTGGGATGGAGTTTGGCAACTCCATTCCCACGACCGAAATTAAGAAGAGGAGGAGCAAGAGGAGAATTAAGGAGAGACTTGTGAATTAAGGTAAGAAACCTACCTTGGAGCTTGCTTTAATTGTTTTAGAATTTGGGATGGGTTAAATGAAATAATAAACCCAAAATATGTGTGATAGTGTGCTTGGTTGGGAATTGGTAGATTTGTGAGTTAATTGTGAATTAAGGGCCTTGGAGCCAAATGTTGTGAGGCTTGTGTTTATATTGATACTTGGTGGATTTTGAATTGAGTTTATATGCTGGTAGGACCCTTGTAAGGGTGTGGCTAGATTAGGAATGAAAAGGATAAGAATTGATGAAGTTGAGAATGCTAGGTTTATGGGGAGGTTATGGCAAAATTTTGGTAGAAAAATAAGTGTTTTAAGATGACTTAGTGAATTGGAGAACCTAGGTGTTTGTAGTGTTGAGTAGAGTGGATTAATAGCCTTGGAATGGTATTTGGATAACTAGGGAGAGGATTGTAAAAATCTGTAGCAAAATGACTTGCGAGGATCTTAGAAATGCTAGAAAAGAGTAAGTGTGCAAAAGCTTGGAAATGAGAGTAGGACTTGGGTATAGTTGATGCGATTGCCTAGGAATGATTTGGATTGGTCAAATGGAGTTAGAACAAAGAAGAAACCATCAAGGAGAAGCTGGAAATGCACAAGTGTGCTAACTGTAACAGAGAGGAAGAAAAATCTGTAGAAATTGAGCAAGGATTGAGTAGGGATTTGAATGATGTTTTGAGGAGGTTTAGAACATGATTGAGGAGTGTTTTAGGGTCTTTAAACATGTGGAAAGGTTAGGAAATGATTGGGGGTGAATTAGGGGATGAAAACTGGTGGAAAACTGTAAATTTTGACAGTTCCAGGGGTGGTCCGGGTTTGCAAATCGGTACGCAAACCCGGACCATAGCAAAAACACGGCAGAAGATCATCCCAGGGGGTGGTCCGGGTTTGTAAACGTGGACACAAACCCGGACCACATGGAAAAATTGGCAGAAACACATTTCAGTGATTGGTCCGGGTTTGTAGACCCGGACACAAACCCGGACCACTATAAAAGTTCATCAGAAAGTGTTTTTAAGGTATCTAAACATGGGGGATTGATTGGTATTGGTTTTAGGTGATGTTATGAGTTGTTTGGTGACCTTTAAAGGTCCTAGGAAGTATAAACAAGTGTTGGAAATGAGTGAGAAGTAAGGACATAAATTGACAAGAGTAAAACCATGAATAATGGGATAACGGGGTTAATTACGGGAGTATTAGTTTTACATACCGTAGTACCTCCATGTTAATAGCATCACTTGATGTGTGATTAGTGAAATGGAAGTGAGATCCAAGGAACGAGAGGTGACCCGGTAAAAGTAAAACCATGGTGTAAGGTATGATTTTCTCATGCTCTGTATCCTAACTTGGTTACCCGATTTGTGTGCTTGTTTGATTGTGTGATCACCTAACAAGATAAATGCCCGAATCGGAATGTTTGCACTTGCTTGTGCATGTGTTGTATTGATGCTTGTTGGATTATGAATTGAACTTAAGTTTTTATAATTCATGAAATGTGTATTATGGATGAATTGCTTGAATGTTGAATGTGAATTGTAGATCAACTCATAGTTGAGTCTTGTTTGGCTAGAGACTCCAGAAAGAGTCAAGTTGTGAATTAATGGAAACGGGAAACCCACTAAAAATATCGAACCAAGAAACGATAACATAAACCTACGAACTCACTAGAATGTGAGAAAGTATACGGGAGTAGTAAACTCCCGATAACGGTTAGAGAACCGAATTGATTTAATCCACACAATAAATAATAGTGGAAGTCTATGAGTAACCTCTATCTAGAGGATTGATAATTGTTCAAAATATGAACCTTGAGTAAAGTAAAGCATGGTAAGGTATCACCGAACCCCTTAGTGATATAGTCGAACCCCAATGAGAGGAACCGACTAAAATGAACAATGTCACGAACATGAGAGTATTCGATAAGTTGGGTAAAGCCTTAAATCTTAAAATACGAGACATTGAGGAATTCCCTAAGACAATAGATGTTATCGAGAGAGATACCTCTAGGCTAATCCTTGAGATTGTGAAATGACTCCGAGAGTGGAGTTTTGGGAATTTGAGTAAGTCCGGTAGAGAACTGGACATTTGTGAACTTGAGGAGCTAAATGCATATCTCCTTTTGTGCTTGTAACCCCGGTGGTGGGTCTTGTGTATGACCCTGCCCAAAGGTCGTGGCTAAGACTTAAAAGATGCCTTTGAGTATTGAGTATTGATTTGAGAACTTGAGTATTGGAGTATCGATTTGAGTATGTGAGAATCGAGAATTAAGTTGTAACTAGAGAGACTTGAGAACTTGAGTATGAGTGGAGAATTGAGTTGAGTATTGTACAACTTGTTGAGATTGTGAGTAAGAGAACCCAAGAGAGTGGGCAAGACAATGAGTAATTGAGTAAGGCATAGTGAGGTAGAAACCCTCAAGCCCAAGTAAAGAACATATCAAACTAACCCCTTGATGTGTGTGTTAGTGTTGTGTTCATTGTTGAACTTTGATTGTGCCAATATACATATATAATGTATTGTTGCCTTGCATGCTGTTTGAATTTAAATGAACCGCATGCTCTCGACCAAATAGTCGGCGTACCCTCGCTAGTACGCGGGGTATGCGGAAGTCATATGCAGCAATTTTGCTGAACCCCTAGGGGCATCGTTTTTATTTTCCAGGTACATTGAAGCCGTCAACCGTTCGTGTAACACCCCTCTCCATAAACAAGTAATAATCCCTCACGTAGCAAAAAATAAAACGTCTTACAGCGGAAGAAATAATAACAACAATAATACTCACTCGGGTGTCACCGGCCATTACTCGCCCATGGGAGTAACGAAGCCAAACTATATCCAACAACCAACATAAACAAACTGCTAACCGCTGTGATAACGAGATAACTCCTATACATCATACTAAGTCCATAAACCAAAAACGTCGACAAGTGAGCGTCTACCCAATCCCGAATATATATAACTGTACCATAATACAATTCCCAGTCTGACATCGTTATACAAATAAACTCCATGTGCGGTAATTAAAATAAACTCTAACTACCCTGTTCCCGCACTTCGGGTTCGGCGATAATCAACAACCTGCACAATGAGTGTAGTCTCAGCGATAAACGCTGAGTATACCGGGCCTGGACCCTAATGGTCACTTAGTCATTTTAACCATCTTATTATTAGATTGGTTTCATGCTTTTCCATTTTACAGTTATAATCAATATTGTAATATACATGCATAACTATACACAATCATCCATCCAGACATTCATAAACACTTAACCATCCATCCAATTCAAACAGTCATGAAATATCACAAACAACAATTGTATATCGAACATATAGAATAATAATACTGAATAAACGTCGTGGCGAATACCATCCTTAGTTAATTTAATTTGGCCTTTAAGGCCCCATCCATCCAAACCATGTTAATTAAATACCAGTTAGGCGTCATGTTAGGACAACCCGATAACCTCACCGTGGACAGTAGTCCTCCCGTACACACAAAGGTGCTCATTTCGCCAGAGGTCCGGAGGCCCCTGACTATTCTCTTTGCCTCGTAAGACGTCCATATAAAGGCCGTAGCCACCTGTCCCATGATCCAAATAGGGCTCGTTGGGTATAAACCTGGAGCGGAACCCGATCGGGAACCCCTCAGTGATCACAAATGCGCAACCAGGTAGTTCGTAAACTACACTGGATTCCTCACCTCAACTCACACCATCTCTCTCTCATAATGTTTAAGATATGCTCGTAGTCTTATGGAGAATATAATTATTAATTAGTTGCCCAATGGGTCTCACGCATACCTAGAAGTAGTCTAGGTTATATTCATGTTCGAGATCCATGCTCTAGAGACCGACAATGTCGTGACTCGTTCCTAAGTATTTTACTTAGGTTGCCATATACTTAATATTAATACTATGGTATTATATCAAGTAACCGTCATGTCATCACAATAACGTATATGTATGTTTATATAAGTCGATCTATAGTCGACGTAGTGTTAGTCCCGAAGGACGCTCGTGCATAAATAAATAATGCAGTAACACATAATCACAAACACGTATCCAAAACACTTAACACACAAGTGATATCAACCAAATCCGAGCCCTAGGAATTCCTTAGGACAACTCGGATCAAACCCCTTTACATACCATACACCTAGACCAAGGATGCGCAGTGTAGACCACTAGCTCGTCAAGCACCTTCGTCTTAAGTATGATCTAAACGGTAATAAACTATAAGTCAGTCTCCATGACTAACTAAATCCGGTATTTCCGAATAACAAGTAACCCCGACAGTTCATCCCCAGATTTCTACAGTTAATTGTTACGGGTTTCTCTAAACCGGTCGGCTTTGTTACTAAAACTCGTATGTCGAAATGTTCCGACTGTTAAGTTTAATTCGTTATATTTCTTTAATCTTATCCATCATTTAATTTAGGTATATAACCTATAGTTGCATGTATGCATGCATTACTTATTATATTGTATTATTTTTCCACCATCCATTATAATACATTGTATTATATAATCCATTATCTTTAGCAAATTATATTTGCATTCAAAAACTTATAACTTATAGTTCGTAACTATTTTTATATAATAACCACCACCATTATATTATATGGTTTCCAACCATAATATATATTCATCCTTATATACATTATTCTTGTATATGTACATATTTACCATATAGGTAAGTTTCATGAGTTATAAAACTCTTATACTATATGTTACATTTTATCATCTTATATTAGATAATTATTCCCATGAGTTGTATTATATTATACAACTTATATTAAGATTAGTATCCTAATATTATGTAACAATTTATGTTGTATAATTACAACTCCTAAGGTTTATTCAATATATACCTTAGTTTATAATCCTTATTTATTTATAGTTTGTCACATTATTTAATGTGTATATTCTTACTTATATTAATTCCATTTAAATTCCATTAATTCCATATAATTGTTATAACATTTATAACATTGTAGACCATAGTCTAAAATTCATTTTCCAACTCTTATTAATTCGGTACAGCACTTTATTTTATTTTAATTCCATTTTGACCACATAACATTATGTAATGTTATACCATATACTAATATCATATAATATGATATTTTTATTTCCTTTAATTTATAACCTATAGTTTTTATACAAACTATATTATATTTCCGAGAAGGCAACATGTTATAACCTTATTTCTTTCCATATCTCATAGTTTCCTTTATATACAAATTCACCCCATTATTTATACCATGTTATATATATCATATAATATAACATTTTTAACTTATAAAATGGTATAACCTATGGTTTTATTCATTGTAAAATTTCCCAACAGACCTTGTCTGATTACAAATTAATTTCCAACCCCTTCAACTTTCCAAATTTATAATTTGACCCCATATATATGTTATGTTATATATATCATATATTATAACATTTTAAACCTTAATATCAATATAACCTATGGTTATATATATATATTTAAAATTACGAACAGACCCTAGTTGTTCTATATTATTTTCCTAACCCACCAAGTTTCTATAATTGCCATTTGGCCCAATTTATAACATATAGTTTTATAATATCATTAAAACTATATATTATACATATATCTTATTAAATACTCTTATATTATTCCAAAAATCACCAAATTTTACCCAAGGGTTATAATTTACATTACTAACCCATATATTCTCGGTTATCACTATTTCACCACATATATTTATCTAAAGTGTCACAATGACATAATAACTATATATTATACATATATAGTTTATTTTAAATTCCAAAATCAACCAAATAAATTCCTAAAAATTCCTAATAGCCCATGGGTGTTTATAATACCATTTTACACCCTTTATTTTCGGTAGTAACATATATACCACATATGTTATAAAATTGTTACAATTAAATACTTATCTTATTATAAAACCTTAAATAAGTTATCTAACTTATTTAATTTGGTCAAAACCTACCATATGGTCAAGGTTGACCTCCTTAATATTGCCTTGACCATTAATTTCCATATATTACGGTTTGTACCCATATTTTTCAGAAATTACCATTTAGCCCCAAAACTTTATAAAATCTTATAATTTTTATTTAAACTCATTTAAACTTCTAATTTTCGGCTTTATTAATATATAGCCCCCAAATTTAATTTAATTACACTTTATACCCCAATTCCTTGCGGTAGTATATATTTGCTACTTAAACTTAATTAAAACATTATAAATACATAAATAAAATGGCCTAAAGTACATGGCCTTATTACAAACTAATCTTATAAAATAAATTATACATAAATGCCCAAAAATGCTTTAAACTCTCGGCCTTACCACATAGTTTTCCATATTTACCAATTTTCCACATAATGTCTTAAATTTGACAATTATGTTAATTAATTACTTATATAAATTTACTAAACCATTCCTTAATCACCTAAGGTCAAAATAAGACCTTTATAACCATTTTTACTCACGGCATATATATATACACATATGTATAAACACATATTAATATACCAAGTGTAGGTTTAAGTGATTTATACCTTATTTTTGCCAAGTTTAGGCTTTGTTTGGCCCCGGCTATTTGGAGATAAATTTTCCACAGCTTTATTTACATGTTTTCAAACAGCATTTAAGGCATGATTAGTCTCCAAACAAGAGCTAACCATAAGAAGTGTTTAATGTATATTTTCAAGGTAAAATTTACCTTAGAATACCAAAGTAACCAAGGGTAGTCTTCGGCCTATTTATACAGAAGATAAAGAGTATCAAAAGAGCTACTAAATCAAGCTTTAAAACTGGTATAACTCAGATTAGAAGATGGCTAATTTTCACCTTGATTAAAATGCCAAAAATGGTGTTTTTGGCATGGATTTGGCTATTCCTTGAATCTCTTGATATACCAACTGAATAAGTATGTTAAGAAGAAGATTATAAGCCTAATAGAACAGGTTTTACAACCGGTAATGAAAGGAAACAAGATATAAGTGCTTAAAGCACATTTTTATACCTTAAGAACAAGATTAGAATTATCCACCTCCTTCCCTTGTTACAGCCGAGAATTGCCCTCCTTTTAACCTCCAAAACAAGCTAGAAACATGGATGGAAATGGTTGATACTTAGCTCCATGGAAAGAGGAAAGAAAAGTGAAGAGAATGAACATAAAATGGCTTAATAAGCTTACCTATGTCAATTGGTGTTCTCTTCTGAATTTGATATGTTCCTACGGTTTTGGAGAAGCAAAAGAGAGGATGAAGATGCTTGGTGTCGGCTGGGAAGAAAGCAAATGAGGTAAGAAAGCTAGTTTTACCTTTTATGTTAATTAATGTTACTTTATGAAATAGTTAATGATGATTCATTAGATTGGATAGATATTTATGTTGCTTAATGGGTGAGTATGACAGCCTAAATGAGGCGGCAATGGATGGTCAAGTCAATGGATGACATTTGACCATGGTTAAAACTAAGTAATTAAATGTTATTTTGGGTACTATTCACCCAAAATCACCCATTTTGATTTTATTTTTAAACTTTGATTTAGACTTTATAATATAGTCTATCATGTCACATAAATGATATAAAGAATGTAATCTAGTCTTTAAAGTGACAAAAAGTCATTATCTTAGAGCTCATACACAAAAACGTGCTTTAAGGTGTTTTAGCGCACATTTTGTGTCACAAGGTGTTTCTAAGCTTGGTTTTCTTTGAGAACAGTTTCGTTGTGTTCCTTACATGATAATTGATCTTAGGATCCCAATTTTATATCAAATAGAGGTCATAAGACCTTTAAGGTTTCGTAGAGCACATTTTTGCCCTACTTGACCTTGAAGCATGTAAATGCTTGTTCTTTGTGTTGGAGTGTTGTCCAATGATTTTAGTATGTTTAGTTATGTGTTAATATGCTTAGGACAAAGTTTTAGGTCCTAAGAAGTTCATTTGGGTATGTATTTACCCTAAACAGTCAAAGGGTGCAATATCTTGCTTTGTGTTGACCATTGTTGTTCTCAATTGACTTTTAAGGCATGTTTAGGCCTTAATTAATGTGATTAGATGTTTAATCCATGTTTTATTAGTTTGGGGTATTTCAGTTCGAGAGTAGGACGGGGTTGCTATTGAATATGGGTAGTCGTTTAAGAATTCATATTTGTTGTATTGTGGATTTGTAAGACCGAAAGGTCATTGATAGACTTGGGAATTGTAGATACTCGGTATAGAACAGTGTGGAGATTGTATTTGTATATATTGTAATTGAAGGTTGTATTTGGTTTGAGAATTGTTTAAGGAAATGGAAGGTATCGTTGTATAGAGTACTCTGTATAATGACCCATCAGACCGATATTGTATTTGATTTGTTGTGTTGAGTTTGGCCTTGTTAGTCATGTGGGTGACTAACGGCATTGTAATACCCGCCATTGGTAGTTTGATTCCGCTGTTTGATGACGGTAAATGAGACGGGTTAGGAGTTAGTGATTGGATTAGCGGCAGGGGTGTTACATTGCATCATTTCATCTAGGCCCGTCATAAGCCCTGACCTCCACACCATTCATCCATGCACGTCATAAGCCATACCCGCAACATAATTTTTTTAAAAGAGCATGTTCATCTCTCCAGCACCACCACATTTGGCACGTCCCACATTCAACTTTTTCACATTCGCATTTCACACATTTTGGAATAGGTTTCAATCTCTAGATGCACTCAAGCAAAATCATTCATCATCTCATTAAACACATTGCATCATGAAACATAGCATCTTTATTTCATTCTGGCACGAATAAGCCCTGACTTACATTATCTAGGCTCTCATAAGCTCTGGCTACTTTCTTTTTTATTCTGCTCATCATAAGCTTTGGCTTCTTTCATTTATCCAGGCTCGTCATAGGCCCTAGCTTTTATCATTCAGGCATGAATAACAATTGACATTGCATTTGCATTTTAGGTCGCCGACCCCTCGTATAATCTGCCAAGTAGACTAGGTGATTTCAATAAATCTTGCTGCATTATGTCAGCTTGTTTTGGGATCAGCGAATGGTAGACGAAGGCAATAAGTCCCCGGAGTTATACCACGAGTTATCCCTGCACATTAGTTATGGGGGATATGGAAATAAGTCCACATAGAGTCCAACCAAGAGCATTGGCACGGGTTTCAGTCCCTATACCTAAAGGAGAAGTTTGAGATTGTTGGGCTATTCTACAACGTCAACTACCTAAGATGCGAAAAGTGAGTCAAACAAAGAATGACTAAACTACTCCGAGCTTTTTAAGGTGTCAGAAACCTGAAAATGACTAAACTACTCCAAGTATCTAAGGTGTTGGAAACTTGAAAATGACTAAACTTCACCAAGCATCTAAGGTGTGGGAACCTGAAAATGACCTAAATACACCGACCATCTAAGGTAAGGCAAGGGGTATATTTAAGTCCAGAAGCAGGAAACTTGCTACATGTTATGGTTGTGGTCCAAAAGGTCACTACAAAAGAGATTGTTAAACTAAGAAGAAGAAGAAGAAGAAGAATATTGGGAGTTCAGTAAGGTCTTGAAAATCAGCAAATGTAATTCAGAAGGATGACTCAGATGGTGGAGATTCAGACATGCTTTCAATAACTCAAGCAGCACTCTAGATTCCTGGATTCTGGATACAGGGTGTACATTTCATATGAATCATAACAAGAAGTGGTTAATACCTATGAGGCAAGAAATCAAGATTTTGTTCGATTAGGAGACAACAACTCATGTAGTGTTGTTGGTATTGGACAGATCAAGATCCATATGCATGATGGCATCATCAGGACACTGACTTATGTAAGGCATGTTCCAGATCTGAAGAAGAATTTGATTTCTATTGGTACTCTGCATATGGACGGGTTCAATTACAAGTCACATGATGAATACTTAAAATTAACGAGTGGTTCTGTGACGGTGATGAAGGGAAAGCTTACCAGAGGTTGTAGACACAAAAAATTCTCACCCCAAATGCAAATTCCAAAATAATAAATACAATAATAGGGGTCATCGCCTTTCTTTTCAACACGTATTAACGTGCGTGCCAAAACGAAACCATCATTTTTTTACAAAATTCTTAAATCATTTTTCAAAGAATTTCAGAAAAACACAATTCTTTGAAAATGAATTTCCAACGACAACACAGTTTTACACCCTCCCCTTTTGTTTTATCACTTATCGCTTATTTGCTTATTTATTTAGTTATCTTTTATTTTCATTTTGTTACTTATTATTTTAGCATATTTATTGCTACTTATAATTGTCTTCTAGCATTTACTTTTTAGTTTATCATCATCATTTTCATTGTTGTTTCTATCATTTTATGCGTTTCTCACTATTATTATTTGTTAGCATATTTCGTTTTGTCAATAGATCGATTAAACTTTCTCTCTCATTTTATTTCGTTATTTGTTCATCCTATCTTATTTTACTGCTACTTGCACATATCTAATTCAACTTCCATTCTATGGTTTTTACCTGTATTTTATTTTCATGTACTTGTTTCGAATTTTATTATTTACATTTCATAATTTCATGACTCGCGGTAAAGAAACATTTCATTTTTATTGGATTAAAACTCCTTAATTACACTGTATATTCCCATTTAGAACAATAACATTTTTAGAAACGTTACTGACTCGGACTCGAGTTTTATTTTATTTCTTGCATGTATATATTGAATTCTATCATAACTTGACTGGTTATATGCATCACGGGCAGAGCAAATGACCTAGGTTCGAATCCGGTTATGACCAAGACTAGGTTTTATTTTTTCTGTCCAATTTCAAACAGACCCAAAGGTAGCCTAACTCGGTCCAGCTCCTGAGATCCGATCCATTTACCCATTCACAACAATAAAAAAAACCCTAGACTTGTTTATAAAAAGACCCATGAAAATCCTACTTCTAACACCCCAACTACAACAATACACTTGACAACCATTTGCAGCGGAATACATAACTCATCACATTACTTAACTCATCGGTGTTACACGCCGTTAACCACCCACGTGGCTAATACATATACATTGTATCGGTCTAATGGACCAGATTCCCAAGCATCTACACATTACAATTTCTTTCCATTTTCAACAGTCATTACACATTTACATTCCAACTGTACCGAGTATTTACAAACTAATGCCGACAACAATTTCAGTCTAACTACACCTACAATCCATAAGTAATTAAATGAACTACCCATGTAAAAACAACTACCCCATCCTACTCTCGAACGGCTTCCAGCTCCTTGTACCTAAAAAGGAAAGAAAGGGTGACCCCCTAGGGGGCTCAGCACCTTTGCTGGTATGGTAATCGTGCAGCCCGCATACTACCGGGCCACGCACAACTAATTGTCATCTAAGCATGCGGTTGATTATATTTAAATCATGCTTGAAAACTATAAACACACAACACATTACATACCTACAACCATGGGGCTCAACAAATCAGTCAACACATCAATACTCGTTAGATCACTCATTGTGTTCTTTAACCCTTGAGGGTTTCTCCCTTAATGGAGCTAATTCCTTGTTAGACGACACTTACCCATTAGTCGGGTTATACTTAAATTCCTCTTATCATAACCTGGGTTTGATACCCATGATCCACATACTCCACATAACAACTCATATCACATTTAAACATACATACAACATAACTTGGATAGGGTCACGTGAGGACACGTACCCCGAGATGTGAGTTAGTAATCTCATTGGAGCCTAGAGAATCTTTTTATTCCCATGCTAAGCTCGTCATACAATAACTTATTGTTCTACATAGAGAACATATATTTACTAAAGATGCGTTGGATATAATATAGTTCCGAACCCACCGTACATATTAACTTTACTGAGATGTGTCGGTCTCAATATAGTACCGAACACATCGTACACATTTACTTACTTACATATTTCGGCCTTAATATAGAACCGTTCACATTATACATAATCCCCTTAGTCCTGAATAATAGTCAGGTAGGTAAGCCTTGGTTGGGCTTACGGGTGGTAGTAATCCAAGAAGGAAAACAACCTTAACATAACAGAGAGGGAGTTAGAGCAACTGTAGACATCAACTCCCAAACAACGCGCGACCGGAACGACCGGATTCCTCACCCCCAGTAATATATATATAGTTAAGAGCTCCATTATGGAATCTATCACATCCACACACCATAAAGTATTACATCCCGGTTAAACACACAAGGGAGGCAAACATACTTACACGTACAAACAACACACAACTAACTCACGCATAGCCGTGGTTAGAACGTTCCCATGGTTTGGGTCGTTAAATCCGAACACCGATCTCTTATGTGATCCTAGATTTGGTTAGCTATGGTTTAACACTTTCGAGGTTAAACGGTATCGGAATTAAACACGCCACATAAATGAATTACTATAAACTCATTTCATGCTTATTCTTGCAAGGTGGCAAACACACAGAAAAACAAGTTGGCATACAAGCCGGTGTAATCCGGTAGAACACAGGTTGCAAGAGAACCATACCTGTCACCAAGGTCCACTCTATTGTGTCCTCTTATGTTCCTCGAATGATTCTCGAACAACTGGTAACATTACACTTGTTTCCATTAACATTGGGGTAACATGATTGTTTATCGACTTATGCGCCCATAGTTAACCCCGTCATCCCGTTGTACTTAATTTTACTCTTGTGATCTTAAGTTCACAACTCTCACATCCAACCTAGCACTTGTTTACACTTTTTAAGGCCTTTACATATCATCAAACAAGGCCTAAACATCACCTAAAACCATTACCATTCAATCCCCCATCATTAGAAGTCATTAAAACACATTTTGGACAATTTTTGCCCTGGTCCGGGATTTGGTCCGGACCCAAGGTCCCGGACCAACACTGAAATATAGTCTCGGCCCTTTTTTTCACTTGGTCCAGGTCTGGGTCCTGGACTAAGGACCCGGACCACTTACAAACTTCATTTTTGGCACATTTTTAAGGGTGGTTCGGGTACCTATACAAAGGCTAAGTCCCAGACCTTGTTAATAAGTTGTCAAAACACCATTTTTCAAGCCCTAATCCATCCTTAAACCTTACCTAATCATTCCATAATCTTTCCACATGTTTCCTACATGTTTAAACACCTTAAAACATGCATTAAACCTTCCTAAATCATCACTAGCTTGTTACTCAATTTCTTACAAAAATTCCTAACACTTATAACATTTTTCCTTAGGATTTCTAAGTGGTGAATCATGCCTACAATATCACTAACCAAAGTGTTGCCTCACAAACATTACCACTACTCCAAAAGCATTATTTCTCACAAACACCTCCTTTACATAACTCCTTCTATTTTCCACAAGTTTACACTTAGACCTTCACAAGGCATTATTTTTCCTTTGCTTACCAAAACTTGAACAAGACTTAACACTTCACATAACATAACTTTGGTGTGTTTAAAATAACCATTTGATCTCTAAATCCTCTAAGACCATTCCTAGGTCATCCTAGGACTCATGAACACCTTAATTCAATCTCTTCCACCATCTTAACACTTAACAATTCCTAGTACCTTCTAGGTCATAAAATCTCATTAGAACACATAAACTCCTTTGTTTATCAACTAAATTTTGTCATGGCTTCTCTTGTATCACCTTACACCAAAACACATAGTTTTCCACTTTTATACAATCCAAGAACACTCAATCCCATAATACACATCCTTACACACAAACATATGGTTTTTCATCCTTTAACCATCAAAGAGATTCATCTTCACAAGAAATGTTCTTTACACACAACTAAACCTTTAAACTACACTACATCACAATATAGTGCATAAACTTAAATTGCTTGGCACTAAGGCCCTTAATTGCATTAATCTTAAACACTGAATTTCCACATTTAAATGCCTTCAACCTGCAATTACACACAACAAGGCTCCCATTGCAATAGAAGTATTCTTGTAATTCACCTTGTGATTGTTGTACTAGCTCAATTTGCCATTTGCTCCTTAGTCACAAGTTCTCAAATATGATTATGTTTAGTACTTATCTAAACCCATCCCTTAAAGCAATAAACCACCTTAAGGTAAGTCATTTACCTTGTTTTTCCAAGCTTTTCCTCACACTCCTCTCTTGGATTTTCTTGCTTGATTTTCGACAACCAACTTTAATTCCTTTGTCAATGTTCTAACCAATATACAATTACTCCAATGAGTACTAAGGGATGCACCAAAACTTAAGGAATCATTCCTAGGTTAAAAAGAGTGCTTTAAGGTATCAAAATGGATAATTACCTTTGAAGTCTTAGGATGGACTTGGGTATGAATCAAGGAGGACCTCCACTAGTATTTGGAGATTAAAACAAGATAGTTCAAGGAGTAAAAACAAGACTCCATGAGAAGACAATTTTCAGTAATGCACAAAAGTGATGGAAACTTAGTTTTTCTTTCACTTTTCTTACCTTGAATGAGAGAAGAAGCAAAGGATCTCTTCAAACTGAATTTTCCCCCTTCAATGGAGTTTCTCCATGGCATCAAACTTGAGATTTTGGAATTTTAAAAAGAGAGGATGAAAGGCCTTGACTCAACTAAGACAAATATGTGCTTAGTTTTTTATTTGGAGAAATATTGAACATTTGGTGAGCAAATGAAGTTGGAGAAGAGATGTGCTGTAGCAAGCACGGTCTTGGTTGGGAGAATGGAGGAAGAACATGGTGGGAACAAGAAGAAATTAAGAAAGGTGAGGAGAGAGGTGAGTTTGGAAGATATTTTAAGTTATTAAGGTAAATAGTAACTTTTACTTTATTCTTTCTTCTTTTCTTTATTTGCTGGCCAAGTGTGATGACTCACACTCTAAAAACCGTCCCCCCTTCAATATATAAGATACTTATGGTCTTTGTTGACCATTAAACTAATTAAAGTTGACTTAAGTCAAAACTAGCACTATTTGAGCACTATTCACTAATTAGTGTACATATTTATGAAATTTTTTATTTCCCATTGATTTAGACTTCCTAATGTGATACTAAGTAGTACACATGTTGATTAAAGAGTAATTATGGGCATTTAGCCACTCAAAACCAATTTCTAAGACAATTTTTCAAAAATGTGCTTTAAGGCTCCTTAAAGCACATTTTGTGTTTTAACTTGTTTTCAAGCTTGGTTTTCTTTAGTAATTGATTTAACATGTTCATTAGCATGTTAATAAGGTCTAGGAATGACCTTTATGTCTTATACAAGGTTACACCAAGTCTAGGGCAAGTATTTCTTAAATTGACTTTGTTTTTTTTGTTTTGTGTGTTTCTTTGGTTTAAATTGTCTACCAATGTTTCTTAAGGACTTAGTTAGCCTTATAAAATCATAATTGAATGTTATAAAGTCTTGTTAGGCTTCTTAGGTCCTAACCAAGTTCATTCCAAGCTTAGAGCATGTTTTTGCTCAAACTGTCTTATTGGTACTTTGTTGTGTTTACTATGGTTTAAATTGTTCACTAATATTTCTAAGGCACTTTTTAGCCTTAATATACCATAGTTTACTATTTAAACAACGTATCAAGGTTTGGGGTATTTCACTACTGTTCACATCCGCCACGATTTCCCTTTCGACTACTCTAGAACACTCCCACGATCAACCGTTCCCACTCCTCCAGTTGCCTGCATGCAAGTTTTGTTATAACCCATAGTTCATACCTTATGTTATGTCCGGTTTATAATAGTTGTATCTAATTTGGATTACATTATTTATGTCAGTGGGACTTGGTCGGCGTTTCCTTAAATGTCAAGGGCAAGGAAGTCTTTGCTTAAAACAATTAAGGTAATTGTTTTAATTAGGTTAATAAGGAGAGGAACCTTAATTAATTTATTTCTATTCTGATTGTTTCTCATCACGTCAGTCTATCGTGAGGAGCGCCTCTCATCGTGGTCAGAACGAGCGTTCTTCTCCTTTCTCTCTCTCTCCATAGTTCTCCTCTGCTGTGAATTCTGGTGCCGCTGTGGTTGTCCGGGTGAAGATTCTTGCTGCTGTGTAGGCTCCTTGTCCCCCTCAGGTTTGATTCTTAGTTCAGATTGGTTGGTTGAGCAAGTTCTCTTCCTCTGCAGTTTCTGATTTCTGGTTGTTGTTGCGATGAATCCATCGTTTGTGTTTCTGCATTTGAATCCGTGAAACATGTGAGACTGCTACTCTACGAAGAGTTGGGAATTCCGCGCTCTTGTAATCAGGTATGGGTTGCAGGATTTTGAACGTTGACGTTCTAGGTTTCCTTGTTTGATTGCTGATTTTGGATTGTGGAATTGTGGGAATTCAGTGGTCTTTATCCGTGCCTGGCTGCTGGGTTGTTCGGACTGTGCTTGTTGATTCAGACTGTTGATTTACTTCTGCTAATTGAGGTAGGTGGTTACTCGATTCGGTTTGGAAGTTCAGCCATGGGGTTTGCAAGGTTTTGTCGTTTGATTTGTGTGCGGATTGCGCTAGTTGTTGTCTGTTTAAATTGCGTTTCTGAATGGTTAAACCCCCATGGTCTTCTGTATTTATGACTGTTTTGGTGTGTGTTCTGAATTGGCGATTCGTGGTGACGAATCGTGTTATTTTTCTGCTCTGTTCGTCTTCTGAAATCTGCAGTTTTCGCACTGTCCGAACTTCCGTCCGAGCTTTGAAGTTCGGACAGTGCGTTTTGCCTTTTTGATTTTCTAAGTTCGGGGTATGTCCGAACATCTGTCCGAACTTAGATGTTCGGACACACCCTTAGTTTCTCTTCTGATTTTAGTTCAACCTGTGTCCGAACTTCGACGTCCGGCACAAGGTCGGACCTTCCACGTGATTTTTCTCGTAAAACCTGTCCGAACATCTGTCCGAACCTTGATGTTCGGACGGTCTGAAATTTCCTGTATGATTTCAAATCGACTTGTGTCCGGACATTGATGTCCAGACACAAGTTCGGACATTTGGCTATCCTGGTTTCTGAGTCCCGACTTGCGTCCGAACTTCGACGTCCGGACCCAAGTTCGGACACCTCTCTGTTTTCAGCATAACTCCTTCGTTTAAACTCCGATTTGAGTGCTGTTTGCGGTGTTGGATTCCCTATGAGCTGTACTACTGATTTATGAGTGTTTTGGCATATCTAAATGCAATTTTGCTTCTGTTTATGCAATCCTTCTGTTTTGGGACATTACACTTTGTTTCTGAGCCGTGAATGGCTGGGTTGAGCTATTCTGTGGTATACCATGTAGACGTCGTTCGGAGTGTGGGTCATTCCCTTTTTGTTCTGTGGGGTTGACGAACCCTTTGGCTTATTAGAGTCATTTCTGCGTTGTCGAGAGACCTGTTATGGTCTATGGGTCTTCGACCCTTCTGAGTGTGTGCATTGTGTCCTGTCCCTTTCTGTTTAAGAACTCTGATTGTTTCTTAATTGCGAACTCTTGTGTTCCCCTCTGTCTCCGTTACTGCTTCTGAAAACTTCTGACTGTTTGAGAATTGTGGATATAATGTTTATCTTCTCCTCTTTTGATTTCAATTGTTTTGAGCGACCTTGCTGATGACGGTCGCTGCTTACTGGGCATAGTTGTGTGCTCACTCTCCTACTTTTAACATTTTTGCCGATTGATCAGCGAGGATCATCTTAAGTTTCTGGAGCTATAGTGTTTAGCTTGTTGCTCATTCAGACTAGCATTTATGATGTTGTAGCCTTCGGGCCTTACACTGTTTTGACTTTTGTTTCTGTTTGGAACATGTGTTTGGGATTTTGTATTACTTCTGCCGTATTTGAGTTCTCTGGTTTACAATGTTTATGGAAACTCTGTTTTGGGCCTTAATTGTATTTGAGCGTTTTAGAGCCTTGCGTTATTAGGTAGTAATACGCGGCGTGTAATACCCTTAACTCTTAGGCCGGTTTTAGGGGTGTTACATTTAGTGGTATCAGAGCGAGGTTTGGCTTTCTTTAGGGTCTGTGGTTGTGTTTGCTTGTATGAGGTTCAGTTGTGGCAGTTGTTTGAAGTGTGAGTCAGTTCTGACAAGTTTTGGATTTGTGAATCCCAGAATGCCTCCTCGTAGAACACCAGTGACCCCTCAGGGAGATGCTGCGGATGCAGTGCAGCAGTTTGTGACGCAGTTGATGCAGACGGTGGCTGCAGCAGCTGGGGGAGCTGGTGGAGGAGCTGGTGGAGCAGGCCCAGCAGGGGCGAATGCTGTGGGAGGCCGAGTTAGAGCCCTCCAGGAGTTTATGAAGCTGAAGCCGCCTTCCTTCGACGGCTGTGGCGACCCTCAGGAGGCGAGCCACTGGATTACAGAGGTGGAGGATCTATTGAGAGTGATGGGCTCAGAGGATGACCAGAAGGTCGACTTCGCCACGTTCCTCTTTAAGGGGGAGGCGAAGGAGTGGTGGCACATGGTGATGGGTAGGCATCCCCAGCCTTGGACCTGGGATCAGTTCTGCTTGGAGTTCAACAAGCAGTTCTATCCGGATGTCTACAAGGACCAGAAGATCAACGAGTATAACCGGCTGTGCCAGGGGAGAGATATGACAGTCGAGGAGTACGTGAGGAAGTTTGTGATTCTCTCGAAGTATGCCCCAGAGCCAGATGAGCATAGGAAGGCCCGTAAGTTCGAGAGTGGGCTCAGACCAGACATCAGGTCCGCTGTGACACCCCTTCGTCACCGGACCTTCAGAGATGTGGCAGATGTCGCTCTGCTGGTAGAGGCCGACATCAGGGGCAGACAGGCTGGCAAGGACCACAAGGGGAAGAGGCGTGCTGAAGAGCCTCAGAAGAAGGAGGCTGCTCCTCCTCAGAAGAAGCAGTCCTATGGAGATCGTCGGGGAGCTTCGTCATCTTCGTCAGCTGGGGCGAAGTGTGGGTCTTGTGGTCACTCCCATCCTGGTAGGGAGTGCTACAAGAAGACCGGTGCCTGCTTTAAGTGCGGGTTGATGGAGCACCGGATTGCTCAGTGTCCTCAGGCATCCGGTAGAGGCTCAGGAGATAGAGGTACCGGCTCAGACTCAGGGGCGAGGTCCGACCAGAAGAAGCCTCAGACTCAGGCTCGAGTGTATGCTATGGCAGGAAAGCGTGACCGAGCTGGTGATCGCGTCATCTCAGGTATTCTCCGGATCCATTCTCAGGATGTATTTTGCCTGTTTGACTCCGGAGCTACGCACTCCTTTATCTGTTCTGATTTGTTGGGTGACCTTGGACTGACTGCTATGCCTAGTGAGGTAGACCTGTGTGTGAGTAGTCCATTAGGTGGGGTTGCCCCTTGTGTGCTGAATTTTGTGTGTAAGACTTGTCCAATAGCAGTTAGGGACAAGACTTTTTATGCTGACCTCATCCCGATGCGGATGGCCTGTTTTGATGTGATCCTGGGCATGGACTGGCTAGCAGAGCACCATGCCCATATAGACTGTGCAGCTAAGAGGGTGACATTTGACCTGCCAGACGGTACTCGCTTTTCTTTCTCCGGGAATGCAGTTCCTTGTGCGCCTGTAGTTGTGTCAGCGATGCAGGCAGCCAGCTTCTTGAGGAAGGGCTGCCAGGGATTCTTGTGCTATCTGCCAGAGGTGCGTGAGGGATCTAGCTTGGAGAGCATCCCGATCGTCAGAGAGTTTCCTGAGGTCTTCCAGGATGACGTGCCCGGACTTCCACCAGTGAGGGAGGTGGAGTTCACGATTGACTTAGCGCTAGAGACTCAACCCATCTCTAGGGCCCCATACCGTATGAGTCCGGCGGAGTTGAAGGAGCTGAAGGTCCAGCTTCAGGAGTTGCTGGATAAGGGCTTCATTCGCCCTAGCGTTTCGCCTTGGGGAGCGCCAGTGCTATTTGTGAAGAAGAAGGATGGGACTTTCAGATTGTGTATCGACTATAGGGAGCTGAATAAGGTGACCATCAAGAACCGCTATCCCCTTCCTCGTATTGATGATTTGTTTGACCAGTTGGCGGGCGCCACAGTGTTCTCCAAGATCAACCTTCGTTCAGGCTACCATCAGTTGAGGATTAAGGCCAAAGATGTGCCTAAGTCCGCTTTTAGGACTCGTTATGGTCATTACGAGTTCCTGGTCATGCCGTTTGGTTTGACTAATGCTCCCTCAGTCTTCATGGATATGATGAACCGGGTTTTCAAACCCTATCTGGATCAGTTTGTAGTGGTCTTCATAGATGACATCTTGGTGTATTCCAGGAGTGCAGAGGAGCACGAGGAGCATCTGAGGATTGTTCTGCAGACGTTGAAGGATCGTGAGCTGTATGCTAAGCTGAAGAAGTGTGACTTTTGGCTTGATCGCGTGGTATTCTTGGGGCATGTAGTCTCGAAGGACGGTATCTCGGTGGATCCCGAGAAGATTAGAGCTGTGATGGAGTGGGCGAGGCCCACGAATGTTGCTGAGATCCGTGGTTTCCTTGGGTTAGCTGGGTATTACAGGAAGTTCGTTGAGGGATTCTCTAAGATTGTATCCCCACTGACCCTTCTGTTGAGGAAGGAGATCAAGTACGAGTGGAGCGAGGCTTGTGAGCAGAGCTTCCAGGAGGTTAAGAAGAGGTTGATGACAGTACCGATTCTGACTCTGCCATCTGGGACCGAGGGATTTGAGGTCTTCTGTGATGCGTCCCATAAGGGATTGGGATGTGTTCTGATGCAGCAGGGTAAGGTAGTGGCTTATGGTTCTCGGCAGCAGAAGCCCTATGAGAAGAACTACCCTACCCACGATCTGGAGTTGGCAGCTGTGGTTTTCGCGCTGAAGATTTGGAGGCATTATCTGTATGGGGCGTCGTGTAAGGTTTACACGGACCACAAGAGTCTCATGTTCACTCAGAAGGAGCTGAACTTGAGACAGAGGAGGTGGTTGGAGCTACTTCATGACTACGATTTGGAGATCCTCTACCACCCGGGTAGAGCGAATGTTGTGGTAGACGCCTTGAGTCGGAGAGGTGCTCCGGGTGTAGCTGGTGCTTTGACAGGAGTTCAGAGGTCCGCCTTAGAGCTTCAACGTTTGGGTAGTCAGACCAGCCAGTGCCAGTATGATAGCAGCGCTTCAGGTTCAGTCTTCATTGGTCGACCGGATCAGAGTTGGTCAGGAGTCAGATTCAGCTCTGTGTCGGATAAGAGAGGGACTGTCTTCAGAGCAGAGTTCAGACTTCAGTGTCTCCAGTGATGGTTGTCTGCGCTTCAGGGGACGAGTGTGTGTGCCGGATGACGCAGTTCTGCGTAGGGAGATCCTTCAGGAGGCTCATGGAGCGCCATATTCAGTTCACCCAGGAGGGGTGAAGATGTATCGAGATCTCAGAGAGTTATTCTGGTGGTCTGGGATGAAGCGTGACATCTCTGAGTTTGTTTCGAAGTGCCAGACCTGTCAGCAAGTGAAGGCTGAGCACTAGAGGCCAGCGGGTTTGCTTCAGCCCCTTCCCATTCCTGAGTGGAAGTGGGAGAGTGTAGGGATGGACTTTGTCATGGGTTTGCCCAAGACTTCTTCAGGCTGTGACGCTGTGTGGATGATAGTTGATCGGCTGACTAAGTCTGCCCATTTCCTGCCAGTGAAGAAGACTTTCAGTTTGGAGCGTTTGGCTCGTCTGTATCTCGATGAGATAGTGAGGCTGCATGGGGTGCCTGCTTCTATAGTTTCTGATCGTGACCCGCGCTTTGTTTCGAGGTTTTGGCGTAGTTTGCATAAGGCCTTGGGTATGAGTTTAGAATTCAGTTCAGCCTACCATCCGCAGTCAGATGGCCAAACAGAGAGGACTAATCAGGTTCTGGAGGACATGCTTCGCGCATGTGTCCTAGATTTTGGAGGTAGCTGGGACCAGCATGTGACTCTAATTGAGTTCGCCTACAACAATAGCTTTCAGGCGAGCAATGGTATGGCTCCGTTTGAAGCGTTGTATGGCAGGAGGTGCAGGTCACCCATTTGTTGGGATGACCTGAAGGAGAGGGTCTTGGTTGGGCCCGAGCTGGTGCAGGGTGCAGTGGAGAAGATCAGGATGATTCGGGAGCGTTTGCTTATTGCTCAGAGTAGGTAGAAGTGTTATGCAGACCAGAGGCGCAGGCCGCTTGAGTTTGATGTTAGTGATCACGTCTATCTGCGAGTGTCGCCGGTCAGAGGCGTAGTCCGGTTTGGGAAGCGTGGGAAGCTTAGCCCAAGGTTCGTTGGACCGTTTGAGATTCTAGAGAGAATTGGCCCTGTGGCTTACCGTCTGGCTTTGCCTCCATCCTTGTCTGCTGTCCACAGTGTTTTCCATGTTTCGATGTTGAGGAAGTACCTGCATGATCCGTCTCATGTGATCGACTACAGCCAGCTTCAGTTGAGGGAGGACTGCAGTTTCGAGGCGGTGCCTACCCGCATTTTAGCCAGAGACGTCCGTCGGCTCCGTAGTAAGACCCTGCCTATAGTGAAGGTCCAGTGGTCTGATCAGTCAGAGAGTGAAGCGACTTGGGAGCTCGAGGATGAGCTACGTGCCAAGTTTCCCTCTCTGTTCGAGCAGTAAGGTGAGTTAATCTCGAGGACGAGATTCTTTTAAGGGGGAGGTGATGTTATAACCCATAGTTCATACCTTATGTTATGTCCGGTTTATAATTGTTGTATCTAAGTTGGATTACATTATTTATGTCAGTGGGACTTGGTCGGCGTTTCCTCAAATGTCAAGGGCAAGGAAGTCTTTGCTTAAAACAATTAAGGTAATTGTTTTAATTAGGTTAATAGGGAGAGGAACCTTAATTAATTTATTTCTATTCTGATTGTTTCTCATCACGTCAGTCTATCGTGAGGAGCGCCTCTCATCGTGGTCAGAACGAGCGTTCTTCTCCTTTCTCTCTCTCTTCATAGTTCTCCTCTGCTGTGAATTCTGGTGCCGCTGTGGTTGTCCGGATGAAGATTCTTGCTGCTGTGTAGGCTCCTTGTCCACCCCCATGTTTGATTCTTAGTTCAGATTGGTTGGTTGAGCAAGTTCTCTTCCTCTGCAGTTTCTGATTTCTGGTTGTTGTTGCGATGAATCCAGCGTTTGTGTTTCTGCATTTGAATCCGTGAAACGTGTGAGACTGCTACTCTACAAAGAGTTGGGAATTCCATGCTCTTGTAATCAGGTACGGGTTGCAGAATTTTGGAACGTTGACGTTCTAGGTTTCCTTGTTTGATTGCTGATTTTGGATTGTGGAATTGTGGGAATTCAGTGGTCTTTATCCGTGCCTGGCTACTGGGTTGTTCGGACTGCGCTTGTTGATTCAGACCGTTGATTTACTTCTGCTAATTGAGGTAGGTGGTTACTTGATTCGGTTTGGAAGTTCAGCCATGGGGTTTGCAAGGTTTTGTCGTTTGATTTGTGTGCGGATTGCGCTTGTTGTTGTCTGTTTAAATTGCATTTCTGAATGGCTAAACCCCCATGGTCTCCTGTATTTATGACTGTTTTGGTGTGTGTTCTGAATTGGCGATTCGTGGTGACGAATCGCGTTGTTTTTCTGCTTTGTTCGCCTTCTGAAATCTGCAGTTTTCGCACTGTCCGAACTTCCGTCCGAGCTTTGAAGTTCGGACAGTGCGTTTTGCCTTTTTGATTTTCTAAGTTCGGGGTATGTCCGAACATCTGTCCGAACTTAGATGTTCGGACACACCCTTAGTTTCTCTTCTGATTTTAGTTCGACCTGTGTCCGAACTTCGACGTCCGGACACAAGGTCGGACGTTACACGTGATTTTTCTCGTAAAACCTGTCCGAACATCAGTCCGAACCTTGATGTTCGGACGGTCTGATTTTTCCTGTATGATTTCAAATCGACTTGTGTCCGAACATTGATGTCCGGACACAAGTTCGACATTTGGCTGTCCTGGTTTCTGAGTCCCGACTTGCGTCCGAACTTTGACGTCCGGACCCAAGTTCTGACACCTCTCTGTTTTCAGCATAACTCCTTCGTTTGAACTCCGATTTGAGTGCCGTTTGCGGTGTTGGATTCCCTATGAACTGTACTACTGATTTATGAGTGTTTTGGCATATCTAAATGCAATTTTGCTTCTGTTTATGCAATCCTTCTGTTTTGGGACATTACACTTTGTTTCTGAGCCGTGAATGGCTGGGTCGAGCTATTCCGTGGTATACCATGTAGACGTCGTTCGGAGTGTGGGTCATTCCCTTTCTGTTCTGTGGGGTTGACGAACCCTTTGGCTCATTAGAGTCATTTCTGCGTTGTCGAGAGACCTGTTATGGTCTATGGGTCTTCGACCCTTCTAAGTGTGTGCATTGTGTCCTGTCCCTTTCTGTTTAAGAACTCTGATTTTTTCTGAATTGGGAACTCTTGTGTTCCCCTCTGTCTCTGTTACTGCTTCTGAAAACTTCTAACTGTTTGAGAATTGTGGATATAATGTTTATCTTCTCCTCTTCGGATTTCAATTGTTTTGAGCGACCTTGCTGATGATGGCCGCTGCTTACTGGGCATAGTTGTGTGCTCACTCCCCTACTTTTAACATTTTTGCAGATTGATCAGCGAGGATCATCTTAAGTTTCTGGAGCTATAGTGTTTAGCTTGTTGTTCATTCAGACTAGCATTTATGATGTTGTAGCCTTCGGGCCTTACACTGTTTTGACTTTTGTTTCTGTTTGGAACATGTATTTGGGATTTTGTATTACTTCTGCCGTATTTGAGTACTCTGTTTTACAATGTTTATGGAAACTCTGTTTTGGGCCTTAATTGTATTTGAGCATTTTAGAGCCTTGCGTTATTAGGTAGTAATACGCGGCGTGTAATACCCTTAACTCTTAGGCCGGTTTTAGGGGTCATACAAGTTTGAAACCCAGAAAAGATCTTTCGACCTTCTTCCCTTGCGATCGCCGGAAACCACCCCAGCTGATTCCCACTCTCTCAATCTATCCATCTTTAGGAAAAACGAAGAAAGGCCAGCCGACTACCAGCACCACATTTTATTATCTGTCTTCATAAGCTTCTCCTGGAAACTTTCGAGCTTCTTCCTGGGTTTTAAACCGACTTTCTCTAACCTTGTCTGATTTCTCTTACGTCGATTTCATTTGCTTCGGGTGGCAACTGGGTAAGTTGTATGGTGTATTTCTCTCCTTCTTCTCTACCCCATTCATAGTGTAAGTTTTGTGTTTCCATCTCCCTCACCAAGAGATTTTGATTTTGCTCCAAAACGCTTTTCTCTTCTTTATTTTTTTCGTCAAATTTTCGTTTATTCCCTCTTCCCTCGCCAAAGGAACCGGACAGTGATGGCAAAAGGGTAAGAAGTGCTCAGTTGGGAATTTATCCGATGGAAGAGCATAACCCATCATATGCATGTTCTGTTATTTTCAATTCAACCATTCGAACCAGGGTTTTGAGTCTCCATCTCGCATGCCCCTGGTTCTGTGAAAGTGAGACAAAAAGCTTCAATGTTTTATTTTTGTTTTCGACTTTTTGAATCGTGA
The DNA here is from genome assembly GCA_023374045.1 of Limonium bicolor. NCBI lineage: Eukaryota > Viridiplantae > Streptophyta > Magnoliopsida > Caryophyllales > Plumbaginaceae > Limonium > Limonium bicolor. The sequence goes on from CM041777.1 coordinate 438,241,607, forward strand.
GTCACAATCGCCATTTAAACTCATCAAGGTCTCTTCTTAAATTTTGGTTTCATCGGAATGCTTATTCCGTCCTTTACCATTTTACCTACACCCAGAATTCTACCTTTGGATTTTTATTTTAGTAAAAGTCGACCCGGTGAAACACCGAGCCTAGCATGGGTCCTCGGTTTGAACTGAGTTTCCTCCAAGTTCGCGCATAAGCTTAGGTATCGAGTGTTGGATATATATATATATCGCTTTCATTTATTCTGGATTCGAGTTCTTCTTTAGGTGCTCGCCGTCATTTATTCGCTGGTCTCATTTCACGCAATTACATTTCTCTGTCTGTCACTTATCAATCTTTGAATCTGATCCAAGGTGGTTTGGGTTCGACCTGGTTGCGTTTGGTTTCCCTACCCGTATAGATTGTAGAATATCGGGCTCTCCTTATGAACCCACAGTGCCTGTACCTGAATCTGGTCTGAAACGAACCCTGCCCACCAAGGTCAAATGGGTTGCTGTGACTCTCACCAGAAGCCTTCATATTCTGCTCTGCTTAACATTACATTGGTGAACTGATTTCTGTTGTTTTGTGTTCCCTTTTCAGTCTCCCTATAGGGTCTTCCTTCTAAGAGAGATATGGTTGTAGCAATGTCACATTTATATTCTCCTTAGCATATTGCTCATTCCCTTTCCTCTATTTTGCTATAGTGTTGTTGAGTTAATCAGCTTACTCTGGTGTTTGTTTTGTTCATGTACTAATTTTGCAGGAGACTTACTTTGGTTCCCTGGTACACAATCTCTCTGTGACCCAAAGCAGTCCTCTGATTTTTGTTTGAACTTATGATCTCGCCTGTCAATCATATTACCTGTACTACCAATGTGCTTCATGAACATTTACCTGTTTGCTGAGCCCATGTGGGTTAAATCCTTTTGATACGTTGTATATGTTAATTAGCTACCTGTTAATATGGTGTTTGATACTGATTTTTAGGCCTGCGTGTAACCATCTCCTTTTGCCGTTTTCTCTGCTTTCCTTACTTGGCAAAGTGGTTCTGATTTTCTTCTTCTCACACCTGGCAATAAAAAGGCCGGTGAAGTAAAATGGATTAGTAACCTAAGAAAAGAACTTGTATCTTGCTGATTCCTTTAGTTAAGGACTTCCATGAGTAAAACAGAAGCAGTCTTGAGATGAAATATTGACTCAGTTTAGGTTTAGTTTATATTTAAGGTTGGCAACAGTAGACTTCAAATTCTTGACATTTGCCTTGCAGTTTAAACTTTCATTTTGGTCTCCGTGCGTGAATAAATAGAAGTAGGCAAACTGGTTTGATAATTTGGTTTAGACCTATATCCGGTTCAAGTATAGAAACTTTAAGCCTAGGTCCTCCGATTGGTTGTTTTCTCTTTAGAGTATACTAGATAATGAATAAACAGAAAAAGACAAAATGTTTTGACAACTTAGTTTTTGTCTGAATTTCAGTTGAGCTTAATAAATTTTAGACTCTTTATTTTCTGTTTAAAATCCCCAATAGCTCTTCAATAACATGAACATGTTTGTTTGTCTGATTAATTGCCTCCATCCATTACGATCTGATTAATTATTATGTTGTCTGTTCCTTACGTGTATATGATGTATACTTAGTTTTGCTTCAGTTTCTTCTATTTTGATTACTACTACTAAGCCCTAGTTATTAGACCTTAGGACCAAGCCTTAGGATAGAGGGTGAGCCCTTGCCAATGGTGAGCCATGGTCCCACCTAGCAAAGAGTGATCCCTAAACCCAAACCACATCTTATTATAATAACATGTATTAATAAAAGCACTTTCTCAAAATTCATCCCAATTTGATTCATCATTTCTTCCCAAATTTTTCCAAAGCCCATCAGACCCAAAAAATCAAAAGCTCAAAACAACTCAAATAAGGCCCATAGGCCAATTCGACCCAAAGCCAAATCAAAGACCCACTTGGCCCACAAGCCCAACCAAGGCCCAATTAGGCCCAAAAGCCCAATTAAAGCCCAATTGGGCCTAAAACGCCAACCAAGGCCCAATTTAGCCCAAACCCATTTTGGACCCAAAGCTCACTCGGCCCACCAAAGCCCAATCTGGTCCAAACCTTGACCAAGGCCCAATCCGGTCCAAGCATTGACTAAGGCCCAACCCGGTCCAACTTTGACCAGTCCAATGATTGACCAACCTGAACTTTGACCCGGTTCAACTTTGACCAACCCGAACTTTGACCTTGATCCAACTTTGATCCGGTCTAGCTTTGACCAATCTGAATGTTGACCTTGACCAAACTTTGACCCAATCCAAACTTTGATCAGTCTGAACTTTGACTTTGACCCGGTCTAGCTTTGACCAATCTGAATGTTGACCTTGACCAAATTTTTACCTTGACTAAACTTTGACCCAACCCGACTTTGACCCAGCCCGACTTTGACCAAACCCGAACTTCAATTCAATTCAAACCCAATTCATTCGAACCAAATTCAATTCAAACCCAATTCATTCAAACCAAATTCAATTCAAACCCAATTCATTCACTTCAATTCAATTCAAACCCAATTCATTCAGCCCAGTTCAATTCAATTCAAACCCAATTCATTCAGCCCAGTTCAATTCAAACTCAAATTCATTTCATCCAATCTACACTCAGTTTTTAAATTTCATTCAAAACCCCCAAAACCCAAAAAGAATTTCAAACCATCATTTTATTCAAATTTCATCAAGTTTTCAAAGAAACCATTTTATGGAATTTTAAAGGAAAAACTCTTCTCACATCACAGAAAACTCTTCTCAAACGTAGAAAGTTCTTCTCACATATACAGAAAGTTTTCTCCTAAAACATTTCTCAAAATCAGTGTTTCTTTATCAAGAATTCCGAACAACTTCAAAAGTCTTCAAACTTAGTTTTCAACTCAAATAAACCATTTTCAGGAACAAGAAGTGTCTGACCCCTTTAAAACATTTCCTTCCTGGTTAGAACATCACTTGTCTCCCTTTCCAAAATAAAAATCCGAGGCAGGGCGCTGGGGTCATAACCTCCCTTGTCGCAGTCTGGATCTCTTTAGGCTAGGCATTAGGGCGACAAACCTCCCCTAATTGCAGCCTAGATTTTTACAAGGCAGGGTGCTAGGGAAGTAACGACCTTCCTATTTGCAGCCTTTAGAATCGTTTAACTCCCTTCCACTCGATTTCGGTATTTTTGGCTTTTAATGTTTTAAAACCTGGGAGTTAGAGACGTTATTAGGGTTTGACCGAGAACATCTCATTCATGGTGTTTCTTTCTAAATCCTATTTTAGACATAAATTCATTGCTCCATCTTTCGAGCCTCGGCACTTACCATTAATTAAGTGTCGTGTTCGAGGGGGTACATAGGGTAATCCCTCGGCATTATCCGCCCTTTTACAACAAAAAATGATTTTTCAGTTTTAAAAACTTTAAGAGAGACAATTTTAACAATCATTCCTCCAAATAATTCAGTCCACCATCATCTCACTCTAAATTTGAAATGTCCCAAACCTTCAACCCTTTCAAAACCTTAAACCTGGGATCAACCCGGGATCTCCGTCCAAACTTCAATTGCGTCACATAATCAAATCATCTTCCAAAAACTCTAAATCGTTTCAAACTCAAAATTCTAACTTCTCTAGAACTTCTAAAAGTCTCATAGGCTCGAGTGTCTCACAGACTCAAACATCTCCAATTTTGCTACCATCTTAGGATTTCAAACGTCTCATAGACCCGAGCGTCCCACAGACTTTGATTTCTCATTCCTTTCATTATCCGAACATCCCAAATGTCTCATAGACCCGAGTGTCTCACAGACTAACCTCTCAAACCCAAAACTTCCTGAAACTGCAAATATCTCAAAAATCTCCAAAACCACAAAAAAAACATGAACTACGTAAGGTCTGATCTCAACAGGGAGTTGAGTACGTAGGCAGCCCATCCAGGGTGCGACCCCATTCCAAACAAAAAATCCTTTTCCCCCTCTGAGGTGGCTCTCATATCTCTCCAAACATTTAAACCTTCTTCGGTTCCCACAAACTTCAAACCATCAGACTCCAAGTCTTGTCTATTCACTCAACCTCAGACTCTTCCTAAATCTTCATTCTATACTCATCTGAGCTCACCAATTCCTCCCCTTGGCGCTAGCTTGACAGAAAAGCTTGCCTCATCCACTCTCTTTCTCTCTTCCTATCCTCCTATCCTTTGGCTTTAATTGAATCTCTCTAATGAGGTTTTGAAAGAAGGTAATCCCGACAATTGGAGACCAAGGTTTCCTTGGGCACCAATCTGAAGTCGTGGTCGTTGCCACTTCTAAGGGGTGTAACCCAGTGCGAACCCACAACAGAATCTCTGAGATGACCAGATAAGTCCTATCCATAGGCAACAATCTCAGAGTCAATTAACAGTTCTTAGAACCCTATAACTTTCCTTCCTAGTTCATTTAGGTCAAACTAGGTGGCGACTCTAGTCAATTACGCCCTTAGGGCATAAGTCCGCGTGAAGCCCATTGAGAGCAGGTGTAGTGCACACTTGCACTCTCCCTTATGCTTTCTGGGAAAGACGGACGATTTAGTAGGTTTTAGGGTTGCCATGAATAACGGGTTTTCACCCTCCACAGAATGGCATTTTTAGAGTCTTGGCTTCTCAGTTAGACCATATTTAGATAGACCCCCCCCCATACCGAAAAATCACCCTCCACAGAGGTAATATCTGAAACCAGCAAGCGCTCCTGATGCGTCCCCGACGTGTCGTGGACGTATCATGGACTCTAATAAAACTTGATTGTTTTGGAAGGGACGAGAGATAACGTTAAACTGGAAAATACATTTTGATTGATAATTTACACACATGAAATTCACTCAACCTTCCTTCTCCACACACGGACTCCCGGGACAGTTTCGACTTTACCCCTAAAGTCGTCAACCCTCTCTTGACTATCAGCCCACGGTTCACCAACCGTTCCCCGACCTATCATCATCCTATCAAATACCCAATGTATTGATACTCTTACCCAGTCCTCTCTAGCTCACTAACTCTCTAGCACTTACACTCACTCCTAATTCTGATCCACACTTGCCCAAATTATCTCTATCTTTTCTCTCGTACAAGGCTTGCTTACATATGGGATAAATGCAAGTATATATAGATGGTTGTTAGGATGTAACTACCGTCCGATTAATCCCTAGACTTCTAGAAGTCAACTTCTACTTTGAATATTCACCTAACAACAACACTAAACTTGTAGAGAGTCTTCAACTTGATCTGGAGGCTTGAACTACGTGTCGCCTCATGGTTGGTCAAGTTGGCAGTAGCCCTCTTGATAGGTCGATCACCACTTATGTGCCCCACTTGCCTGATTCTGCTTAGCTCATTAAATGCTCATAAATTCCCTCTTTTGAATTCAATACGGCTATGTAATGATGTTCTTTTATAGCTTTGTTATCTTGTGCATTAATGAACTTATTCTTTTGTCGTGAGCTTGTCTTGAACAAGTTGCTCATGTGGATGTATGTGTCTTAACTGAATGTGTCAATCCTTTGCAGTCTTCTGTCTTTGATTTTCATCTTTAAGCATAAGAGATATTTTCGTGTGGTGTCTGACTGGTTGTCTATGCTAGAAGTTCTACAGAGCTCTCGCAGACAGGTGCCCGACTGGTAGGGCACATGTCATGGATTGAGCGCGCTTGCAACCTTGCGTGCTAAGCCACTTATTCACTTGTCTATCCGAATCATGTATCTTGACAAACGCATTAGATAGACAATACAAGGTTTGTTATCATCAAAACTAAAGGATCTTGTCTTAACAATGTCTACCAACTGGTGGGGAGCACTATTGTAGGTGAAGTTGTTGCTGCTATATCTGAAAGTGACAACATGCTATGTGGCATATGCATATGGGGCATATTGGTGAGCAAGGTTTGGCAGAGTTGCACAAGCGTGGCCTTATGGATGGGTTGAAGAACTGTAAGATGGGATTCTATAAGTTATGTGTGATAGGAAAGCAGTCCAAAGTATCTTTCATAACTGGCCAACACATGACAAAAGGTCTCCTTAACTATGTGCATTCTGATGTGTGAGGGTTAGCTCGAGAGCAGTCTCTAGGAGGATCCAGGTACTTTGTTATACTTATTGATGATTATTTCATGAAAGTCTGGGTCTATTTCATGAAGGAAAAATCAGAGGTTTTTGACAAGTTTAAGATTTGGTAAGATGAAGTAGAAAATTAGACAAAGAGGAAGGTAAAGTATTTGAGATCTGATAATGGGACAGAGTATACTGATTCAAAGTTCCAGAAATTTTGTGAGGAGCATGGCATTCAGAGGCATTTCATAGTGTGAAAAACACCACAGCTGAATGGCGTTAGAGAGAGAATGAATCACATCATTGCTGAGAATGCCAAATGTCTAGGGCTGAATGCAGGGCTTCCAAAGCAGTTATAGGAAGAAGCAGCAAACATGGCGGTCTATCTCATTAATAGATCACCAAGGAGCTCTCTTGAGGGGAAGGTCACTGAAGAGGTATGGACTAGATTAGATATTGATTTATCAAATTTGAAGATATTTGGTTATCCTACATATGTTCTAATTCTAAATGATGAGCAATCAAATATGGACTCTAAGTCCAAGAGATGCATCATTTAAGGGGTTGAGAAAGGTGTGAAAGGTGTGAAAGGTTTCTAGTTATGGGATCTTATGGCTAAGAAGAAGATACTCGGTCAAGATGTTGTATTTTATGAGTAGTATATGTTGCGACAGGCAAGGTTAGATTAGGGGCTACTATTGCATTTGAGACTGATGTTGGTCCTATAACTAATCTGGGGGGCAGTTCTAGTGAGATTACCACTAGATCAGCAGCAACAGCAGATGAGTAGAAAGATAAGAATCAACAGCAAGTGCAGTCTCTAGTTTATGGCAGATAGAAACCATTAAGCCACCTCAAAGATTCGGTTATGAAGAGGTGGTCAACTATGCTCTTGCAGTTGGTACATATGATCCATCCAATTTTCAAGAGGCTATATCTAGCCAAAATAAAGAAGAAGGGTTGGGTGCCATGATGAAGGAGTCTGAGAGTCTAAGAAAGAATCAGACATGGGATCTTGTTCCTCCTCCAAAGGGAAAGAAGGCAGTTGGATGCAAGTGGGTTTTTAAGAAGAAACACGGGACATCAGAAAAATAAGAGGTGAGTATAAGGCCAGGCTAGTAGAAAAGGGGTACTCGTAATAGAAAGGGATTGATTATGAAGAGATCTTCTCTCCTGTTGTTAGGCAGACCTTCATCAAAGTTGTGTTGGCTTTGGTGGCTAGCTGGGATATGCATCTCGAGTAGATGGATGTGAAGATAGGCTTTCTCCATGGGTATTTGGAGGAAAAAATCTATATGCAGCAGCCTAAAGGGTTTATCCAGCCTGGAGAGGAGAATCTTGTGTGCAGATTGAAGAAATCCTTATATGGATTGAAGCAAGGTCCTAGGTAGTGGTATAAACGTTTTGATTCTTATATGCTGTAGATTGGCTACAAGCGATATGCGTATGGCTGCCTCGTTGATGTTAAGAATGCTAAAGATGGCACCCCTATATTCCTGCTGCTATATGTTGATGATATGCTTATTGTTGGGAGAAATATGAAAGATGTTGATAAGTTGAAGGATTTTTATTAAGAGAGTTTGATATGAAGGATCTAGGTGCTGCTAAAAAGATCATTGAGATGGATATTCGCAGGGACATGAGCTCCAAGAGATTGTGGTTGTCACAGAGGATTTACATAGAGAAAGTGATGGACATGTTTGACATGACAAAGGCTAAACTTGTAAATATACCTCTAAAAAATCACTTCAAACTTTCATTATCTTAGTGTCCAAACACTGAGGAGGAGATTGCAGATATGTCACGAGTTCCTTAAGCGAGTGCAGTTGGATGCTTAATGTATGCTATGGTGTGCACGACACCTGATTTGGCCTAACCTGTTAGTCAAGTCATCAAGTACATGTCTATTCCTGGGAGAGATCACTGGGCTGCAGTCTAAATTATTTTTCCATTAATTCCTTATCTCCTAATCACGTTCTCACATCAGTCATTCTTTTCCCCTCACTGCTCAGTTTTGAAAACCGTCATTACCCTCCTCCCTTCTCTACTCTCTCTCTTCCAAGAGTACATTCATTCAAGTGTCCAGTTCTGCTGTTGATAGTTCTGCAATTTGAATCTCTACTATTGCTCCTCTGTGAATTCCGGTTCAGATTAAGGAATCATTTTTTTCCGTTCCCTCGTCGATTCTACTTCGGTTGGTCTTCTCTATGATTTCGTGGTCGAATTCAGTGACTGTTTGGAACTGTAACCCGGGCTGTATTGTTGATCGAGTGTTCTGTTTCAGATTCGGACTAGTCTTCTGGTGTTTAACGAGGTAGGTGGCTTTCGGATTCGGCTAGTGTGTTCAGCCTTGGGGTGTTTCAGATTCCGGTTTCTGATTTGTGAATTGTCTCTACGTTGTGTTTGCGAATCTGTCTGTTATGGTTGTTTAAAGTCTACAAACCCCCAAGGTTGTTTTCTACTAATTGCTTCTGGTTTTTGTGTGTGTGTGTTTTGAGCCTCTGGTTTGTTCGCAATTTCGCTTCTGGAAAACTGCATTTTGACATGTCCGAATGTCTGTCCGAGGTTTGATGTTCTGACATACTCTGTTTGCGTTCTGTTTTCTAAAGTTTTAACCGTGTCTGAACTTCTGTCCGAGCTTTGATGTTCGGACGGGGTGCGAGGATGAGTCCGACTTACAAGTCTCGACTGGTGTCCGAACTTGTAAGTCCGGACAGAAGTTCGGACACTCTCTGTTGCTTCCTCTTATTTAAGTTCGACATGTTTCCGAACTTTGACATTCGGAAACATGTCCAGACATTGCGCGTATCTGATTTCCGAAAAGCGTCCGAACATCCGTCCGAGCTTTGATGTTCGAACACCCTTCTGTCTCTGCCTCTGTTTTGAGTTCGACCTGTGTCCGAACTTCCATGTTTGGACACAATTTCGGACATTTGTCTGTTTTGGCCTCTGAGTCTCGACTTGCGTCCGAACGTTGATGTCCGGACACAAGTTCGGACATGGCGCTGTTTTCGCTCTAACTTGCTCGTTTGAGCTCCGTTTTGACTTCCGTTTGCGGGGTTGGATTCCCCTTCTGATTTCCAAGCTATCTATATGATTTGTGATGCCTGTGATGCACATATGCTTAGCTGTATTTAAGCTTCTGTTTTGGGACCTAGTTATCTCTGTATCTGAACCGTGGATGGCTGGTTTGGCTATCTCGTAGCGCGCTGCGTAGGACGTCCTTCTGTTTCACAGGTGGTATCCCCGTTCTATTCACAGGTTCCCACCTGTTCTGTTCACGAGTGACGTTTCCTCGTTCTGTTCACAGATTGTATCCGTTCTGTCTGTATGCTTTGATTGACTAGTGTCCCACTCTGTTTCTGACTCTGTTTGCTTTGAGCTCTATTTAGTCCTACGGTGTTTGGGACTTCTGTTTCTGCTCTCTGTTTTGGAATGTGACTTCCTCTGTCTATTTCTAATTTGATAACATTTATTTAAATGTTTTGAGCATGCTGGTTGATGATGTTGGTCATCTACTGGGAATAGTTGGATGCTCATTCCCCTACTCTTACTAACATTGCAGATTGATCAGCGAGGATCACTTCCTTCAGCTTCTGGAGCTTTGTTATGTTATTTCAGTTTTGCGACATTTATGTTTAGTCTTTGTAGCCTACGGGCCTTGATAGCAATGAGAGCTACTTTCGACTTTGCTTTGACTGTTACTTTGTATTTGAACAAGGATGTTTGGTTACATTGGATATACTAATTTATACCCGTGTTTCGTCTAGGCCTTTACTCTGTTTATTTGTTCGATATAGTTAGAGTCTTGCGTTATTAAGTAATAATATGCGGCGTGTAATACCCCTAACTCCTAGGCCAGTGTTTTGGGGTGTTACATTTGGAGTCCAAGAGGTAGGTTCAGCAGTTGTGCGATATGTGGATTCATATTACGTTGGTGATCTGGATAACAGGACGTCTACTACAGGGTATGTATTTACTCTTTCAGGAGGCTCCATATGTTGGAGATCTATATTGCAGTCTATTGTCACGTTGTCTACCACTGAGGCTGAGTACATGGCATTGGGAGAAGCAGCTAAGTAGGTATTATGGGTTCGATGACTTGTGGAGTTGGGTGTTGAGCAAGGTGGAGTTCAGTTGCATTGTGACAGTCAAAGTGCTATACATCTGGCTAACAATCAAGTATATCACGCTGGGATGAAGCACATCAATGTCAGATTTCACGAGATTAGGAAACTAGTTGCTTCAAGTGATATCTTATTAGAGAATGTAGCTAATATGTTGACAAATCCGGTCACCACAGAGAAGTTCAGACGTTGTTTGAACTTAGATCAAGTTCTCAAGTGCTAAGAAATGTATACCCCTCTCTCCAGTTAGTAGATTTGTTTTTTGTAGAGCTAGCGAAGATTTTTTGTCAAGGTGGAGATTATTGTAATTGACTTAAAATCTATAATGGGCTAGGCTATAAATTACATGCCCTATCATTCGAGTGGGGGGGCTGGGGCCTGGACTTGCAAACCCCCCTGCTTGGACCGTTAGGAGTGCGGGGGGCTTTGGGCCCATATTGGTTTTTCTATAGGTCTATGTTTATAAATAGACAGTTCCTTTAGGGTTATAAATTTATTCTTTTGCACAAAGCAATACGAAACCCTAGAACACAGTTTCCTCAAAATCGTTCTTCTCTATATTCATCTTCCTTCTTTGATCTCTCTTTATTTTTCACTCAATTTTATGATAGATGTGTTGCTAAGGATTGAATTTAAGCCATCTATATTTTGCATATGGAACTTACAGTTATGGTACCCTTTAATTTAGGGTTCCTTTTTCTTAAAACTGAATTTCTGATAAATCTTACTTTTTACCTCATTTTTTTCCTCTTAATAGATTCAATCTCATCAATTATGATAATAGGGATTCAATTTGCTGAAAAAACAATTGGGGTAGGCATGATGGCTTTTTTAAACTTACGGATTCCGTCTATTTCTTTCTTTTTTTTAATCTTTTAACACAACAAGATCAGCCTCAAATTTATGAATCATTTTCACTTCTACTGAAAGTCGATCCATCTTATCTAGGTCACTCATTGTTGATTCTTGTTATTCTAATTGAAGCTTCAACTTCTAAATTTATATACTATGTTCCTCAATACATTGCATTAGGTTCTCCGTATCTTGAAAAAGTTCATTTTCTTTCACTTTCAGATGCTTCTTTTGTCACATTAATTTCATCTTGCAGGGCCTTAGCCCGGCTTTGACATTGTTGAATTCTCAAAAAAGGATGGTTCTATATTTGAAAAATTTTAGGTACTTCCACATTATCTTTGTTAATGTAGTGCAACTACTTATTTTTTATGGTGTTTGATTCGTTGTCACTTTGAAAATAATCTATGAATGTGCAGCCGATCTTCCTTGATGTATATACATATTTAGTTTTAAATGCAAGAGAGAAGCCTGGAAACGGACTTTGTGAATCCTTTCACCCCCCCCCCCCCCTTTCATGTCTATCACATGAAGAGTTTGGTTGTATTATGGTTCCATCATCTGTTAAAATGTTGAAGAGCAACCTAAAGATCACTTTGGAACCAGTTGAGGTTCTCTTAAAAACAGTTACACATCCAAAATATGCCTTCAAGTACAACACTTGCAATTTAAAGATCATGTGCGGATACTAACTCCCTAGCTGTCTCAACTAACATAGAATCTCAAGAAATTTGTATCGGAAGACAACCTCCTTTTCAAGTTGTCATTTTTTCATGTGAGGAATTATGTAGTGGTTACCTCCATTTAATTTCATTATCTTCCTCATGCAACATTGTAGTTTTAAGATACATGATTAAGCATATGTGTTGGATAAACTTCAAAAGCATTATGAACCTCCAAAATAAGCTCCTCTATTGTTGAAGCATTTTTTTCTATGTAACGATTGGATTGCCCTAAAAAAAGATCAAGAATATTAAGGTCAGAAGAGTTGGGAGGCTGACAAACTAATCTGATGTCAAATTCATCATCGGAAGTCGTTGCATGAACATCAGGATCAGATGGAGATACATGTGTTCTTGCATTACGTGTTGAATAAAAGTAGTTTCCCCAACATTTAATCTTGGCCATTTTTCTTAAATTGACTAGATGACCTTTTCAATTAGAAACACTTTAATTATTTCTCTCTAACATATGTCACTGCTTTCATCTCTAAAGTACCAGCATCTTTATTCATGCTCCTTCTCTAGGTTGGTTGCTCAAACACAAATGGAAATATACCAATTTTCCCCAAGAAAATTTGACTTCCTTCATTGTCAAATCTAGGGCTGGTTGAAGCTTCTAAGTACACGACTTTACCAATATAGCTCTTATTTTGAAAGGTCCGCAACAACTCTTCTTCATCTAGGAGTAAGTAATATGTTTCCTCTTCTTTGTCAAGTAAAACCATTTCTCGTCAGTGTGCACATAGTTATGCATACTTTGGAACTTAGGGTCACCAGTTATTGAGCTCTCATCCAACATGGAAAAACAAAACTTCAATCGGCTGATTTTTTTTCCTTCTCACAAATGTGGTTTGATAGCGTTTCAATGACGACAAAGCTACCCTCTCTTCAATAGATGAAACTTTGTAGAATAACTCAATCCTACAGCTTCTGCAAGAGATATGAGTGTGGTCCTTTGTTGACAAGGAATCTCTCGAATTATAGCTGGACTGATCAGTATTTGTTTCCTACCATAGTTTCTTGTTTTTTTTATGAGAGACATCAACAGACATACCTTGGCGGTTTGGTTTTTATTGTTTCCATATCCGTTGCACCGTACGTATGTGTACATTAAGCAAACGAGCTACCTCCATTGTGGTATTTCTTTTTAACTTACCATCAACACTCTTCATTAGTAAGGCTTCATAGATTTGTTTTTTGAACTAGATTGTGTGTGAATTTACACTGTCTTCTCATGTGTTGCTCTAACAAAATATGAATATAAGTAAAAAAACAAAAACTAAAAAAAGGGAGTGGATTTGGTTTTGGACCTTATGGAGTTTCCTGAACCATTCTGGACCAATTTACAACCATTGGATTAAGGGGCATGTCAATGGAGGGGGAGTGGATTCGGTTCTGGGCCTTATGGGGTTCCCTGAACTATTCTGGACCAATTTACAACCATTGGATTAAGGGGCATGTCGATGGAGAGTCTAGATTATATTAAAAGAAATTAAAAAATAAAAATTATTTTAGGAGGTAGTTAGTTGTCCCGATTTTGTGGGGGATATATTATTGTTTTCGTAACTAGCGTAGGACAGCGCCTCAATCTCACTTATGGGTAGTTATTATTTATAATCTTTTCTTTGTAAAATAGAAGCCTAAATTTTTAAGTAGTTATTATTTTTAATTGTATTTTTGAATTATTGAATCCTTCTTGTGGGTAATTATCAACACGTTCTCTTTATTTTTTTTGTTGAAGTCGGTTCCTTCGAGTAACCAATGGGTACGATAGTAGGACATATTATACTATGGATATGTCTCAAGTTAACGTAATATTGGTATTTACAAAATGGTATATCGATATGTTATAAAATATTATATAATAGTTTATAGTTACGAAAGGGTTTTGAAAATGAAAGATATTATATTTGGTATATTATAGATGTTTCACTTGTATTAGTTTGACGATTGTGTGCTTGTATATATGTCTTAGGTAAATCATAAACTTTTGTCATTTATAATTATTTTTATAATTCTAAAATACATTTTGTAGGTATTTCATAATAGTTAAGTATAGTCTTTTTTACTTTTCTTCCACATTTTAAAACGTTCATTCATTATTCATTAATTAAATTGGATAAGATATTTTTATTTGTTAATTAGTATAATATAATAGTAGTTACTAAATTCATCGGATTATGTATTTTGTTGCTAAAAATTTACATATTTTAAATAAGTTAACAAGATATTTACAGCTAAATTATATGTCCTGCATAATCAATGTATACGACCCTAGGTATGTATTTTATGATAAAAAGGTCTTAAATTAAAGTAATACGGGTGTTTGTACACTAGTACATTGGTATATTGTAAAACTGATTATATAATCATTTATAGTTACGAAAGAATTTTTGAAAATGAAAGATGTTACATAAGGTACATTGTAGATGTGTAGCTGGTGTTTCATTTTGTAATCAGCAGTGTTTGGTTAAGTAGATGTAAGTGTAATACATACGGATAGTATTATTACGAACACCAAGTCTAGTTGATACAAAAGTACTTATTGAACGGGTGTAGATGTTTCATAATGAAAACTATGGTGTTTAGTTGCGTTCATGACGGTGTTTGTACAAAGATATAAATTGAACATGTCCTAGGTGTTTCATTAATGAATTTGTGGTGTTTGGTTATGTTAACGTAGGCATGTTATACCATGTGTGCTAGAAAAGTTTATCATAGTCTATATGAATAGAATTGTTACCAACACCGTGTAAGTATATAAAGAGGACATAATACAAATTTGGTATCTCATCTACTTATGGTTCTAATAATTATCATTTGGCAACAGTGCTTGTAAAAACAAGTGAAGGTATTTAAAGTGCAAGGTGTAGGTATTTTGCTTTGAAGTAAGAGGTATAATGGTTTGTGCAATCAATTTTTTCTTCTTCTTAATTTAGTGTTTTTAGTTTCATTCATAATTGTGACACTTTAATAATTTTGTAATAGTAATAATTGAACCCTTTGATCTGTTGCATATTGACATATGTGGTCCATGAGGACACAAACCAAAAATGGCCATAGGTATTTTCTTACATTAGTTGATGACTACACTAGAGCTACATGGATCACTCTTCTAAAACTCAAATCGGATGCCATCGAACACTTGAAAAACTTTATTAACTTAGTTGAAACTCAAATGAACAGACGGGTAAAAGTTATCCGAAGCGACAATGCCCGCGAGTTAGGAAAATCTCACGAAGGAATTGACTATTTTACAAAAAAGGGCATAATCCATCAAACAAGTTGCGCACACACACCCCAGCAAAATGGGGTTGTGGAGCGGAAACAAGGTAATCTCATGGATATAGCCAGAGCCCTCCTTTTCCAATCCGGGTTAGAGGACAAATATTGGGATCTTTGCGTGGATCACGCGGCCCATCTCATAAATAGAGTTCCCAGCAAATCCATCCAAAACTTAACCCCTTTCGAAAAACTTTATGGTTCCAAACCCAATTACAATGAGATTAAGACTTTTGGATGCTTATGTTACATGACTAACACCGACCCAGGCAAGGGCAAACTAGACTCACGATCAGTCGTCTGTGTATATGTTGGGAACCCTAAAAACACCAAAGACCACAAAGTCCTTACCCTACCAGAAAAGGAAATAAAGATAACCCGGGACGTCGTTTTCTTCGAAGACATTTACCCCCTGAAAGACAAGGAATGGGCCGACACTTTGACCATCGAATCAGATACAATGAACATCTTTAATCCTCCTTCTAATATCCTCTTGGAAGACGATTCTTGTACGCCTCAGCTCTCTGAGGTAAGAGAAGAACCAAGTCTTCCCATACAACAAGATGCTGCCGTAAACGAAACTGAACCCACAAATCTCAGACGATCCACCCGTGAACACAGAATTCCATCTAGGTACGACGATTATATTCTTACCTCTACCACGGCCCGGGAAGACCCATTTTCTGTCATCCTAGCCCAAAGACTTGATAATCCAAACAAGTCCCCACAGAACAATCTCAACACCCTAACAGATCATATACCTCGGACTACCATCCTCTCTAGCTCTCTACAACCCAATACCAATAAACTACTCACCCAACTTCGTGTCCTCGAAGAGCCCAAGAGTTACAAAATGGCCAGCAAGGACCCAAAGTGGGTCCAAGCCATGGCCACAGAATTCGAGGCTCTAAGACAAAATGAGACTTGGACAATAGTGGACTTACCCAAGGGGAAGCGCCCCATCAGTTGCAAATGGGTATATAAAATAAAGCTAAGAGCCGATGGAGAAGTTGAGAGATACAAAGCTAGGTTGGTAGTGAGAGGATTCACCCAAAAACCCGGGATCGATTACGAGGAGACTTTCTCCCCCGTAATAAAAATGACCACTATTAGGGCCCTAATAATAGTTGCCATAAAGAACAAGTGGATCCTTGATCAGTTAGACGTCAATAACGCCTTCCTTCATGGAGACCTCCACGAAGACGTCTATATGACCATACCAGAAGGCGTGAAAGCCCATGAAGAAAACAAAGTTTGTAAACTCCACAAGTCCCTTTATGGTTTAAAACAAGCCTCCCGGCAGTGGTACGAAAAACTTGCTAACTTCCTGAAAGATTTGGGGTTCCAACACTCACCAAATGATTACTCCCTATTTGTCAAGAAGAGGAAGAACGGCATTACCTTGTTAGGAATATATGTGGACGATATCCTAGTGTAGGAAACGACAGCAAGGAGGTTAAATCCCTCAAGGACAAACTTGATTCAAAGTTCAAAATAAAAGACCTTGGTAGGTTGAACTTTTTCCTTGGGATAGAGTTCCTAGAAACTAGGGATGGAATGATCATGACACAACAACGGTATGTAAATCAAATCCTACATGATTTTGATGCCCAAAACATCCGATCTTCCGTTGCACCCCTACCAGTTAACCTAAAGCTCTATGAGAACACAGGCTCAAAATTGGAAAACCCAACAACATATCGGTGCCTTGTAGGTAAACTAAACTTCCTCACTAACACAAGACCCGATATATGCTATGCGGTTCAGTTCCTGAGCCAATTCCTCCAAAGCCCCACTACAGCTCACTTAGATGCTGCTTAAAACACTTTGTCTTACATCAAGGGAACTTCAGGCTTTGGTCTATATTTCAACAATCAACCCACCTACAAACTAGAAGCCTACTGTGACTCCGATTGGGCTTCGTGCCCAATAACCAGAAAATCCATTTCCGGATATTATATCCTCCTAGGTGGTTCTCCCTTGAGCTGGAAATCCAAGAAACAAACAACCATAGCCTTGTCCTCAGCTGAAGCTGAGTACAAAGCCATGAGACAAGTAACCGGCGAGTTAAGTTGGTTAAGCAGGCTTCTAAATGAAATTGGAATCCAAGACCTAAACCCCATACCATTAAAATGCGACAATCTTGCCGCCATATACATAGCTAGGAATCCCGTTTCCCACAAACGTACTAGACACATCGAAATCGATTGCCATTTTGTTCGTGAGAAGTTACAAGCAGGTCTTATACATGTTCAATACGTTCCTAGCACACATCAATTGGCGGACATGATGACCAAACCCCTCACAGGTAAAAGTTATCGCAATTCCTTTGATGTTATGGGTTTACAAAGACAAGAGAAAAGGTAGTTTTTTTGTTTGTTTTTTGCAGGTACATCTTTCAACACCCCGCCAGTGGCCGAGACAAAGAGCGCCCCTTTTCTCCTCGTGGATTCACGAAGAAGGATGCACTCTTTGGGGGGGGGGGGTATTAGACTTGTATTAGGCTATTTCCTATGTACGCTTATAGTATGTATTTAGGATTTCTGGCATGTATTCTTTATTACATATAACCGGTACTTCCGCTGGTTATTTTGCTTCTCCGCTGCGTATTACATATACACATTGTATATGTATATATACCCATACATCTGTTCAGTCAATGGTTAAGTCAATATAGAATATCGTTTCTGTTTCACCACAATTTGTCAGTAACACCCCAGATTTTGTCCCCAAAGTATAGTACGAGAGATTAAGAAAACAACGCCGCGAACGGGTCACAAAACCAATGTCAAACGAATCTTAAAATAGTGAATTAAGGTCTGTCAAACCTTGCGTTCGAACATTCATGTTCAGAAGAGGCCCCGAAAGACCCTAACAAATGTCTGAATTTGTGTGCGGGCTTTGATGTTTGGACACAAGTCGAGAGTTGAAACCAAGGGCGTCCGAATTCGGACACATGTTCGGACGCCCTTGGTTTCAACTCTCGACTTGTGTCCAAACATTGAAGTCCGCACACAAGTTCGGACATTTGTTAGGGCCTTTTGGACCTCGTCCGAACATGAATGTTCAAATGCAAGGTTGGACAGACATTAATTCTCTATTTTAAGATTTGTTTGACCTTCGTTTTGTGATCCGTTCGCGGTGTTGTTTTCCTAATCTCTCGTACTATACTTTGGGGACAAAATATGGGGTGTTACAAAGTGGTATCAAAGCTATTTAACTCGGATGAGTTATAAATGGATTTGAAATGAATGTAATTGGTTAAAAATTGGAATAAGCCGTTAATGGGACTACACATGTGTGATGTGATTGATTGTGTACATTGATGGAACCGTATGCTATGTGTTGGAATGCCTTGGTGGTGAATGTTTGCATAGAAATTGATCTTAGGCATGAAAGGAAAAATGAAATGTGAGTGTGTGTGTGTATATATATATATATATGGAATTTGTACTGGATTATACTAAATGTTTGAGGAAATGATATTGGCTACCTAGAGTATGAGGGCTCATGCTCTATTATATTATGAGTGTGTAAGCTAACAATAACTCAGGGGTTTATGGTCAAGAGTTCAGGTTCAACTCCTAGGGGAACGAGAAAGATAGAAAGAATTAGCTACAACTATTGTACTTGAAGTCGAGTCCGACAAACCGACATGACAGGAATGATAAGTTGAGACAACTTCAAGAGCTGACTGTAAGTTTGGGGCAGATCATCCAGAGGCAGGCTCAGCACGATAGTGCGCCGGAGAACTTCTCCAAGCGCATCGCGCATATGAAGCCGACCTCTTATGCTGGAAAGGAGGATCCGGTGTTCTTGGAGGACTGGATCCACGAATTTGACAAGATTTTTGACATCATCAATTGCCCTGCTAATCGAAGGGTGAATGGTGTTGCTTGCTACTTTAAGGGTGAGGAAGACATCTGGTGGGCTGTCAACCGAAATGCACTACAAGCTGAGCCAGATTTCGGGTGGGACTCCTTGAAGGAGGCCATGAGAAGAAAGCTCTACCCTGAACATTTGAGAATGCAGAAATATCTGGAGTTCTCATAACTGAAGCAACTGTCTCTGAGTGTGAAGGAGTATCACGTAAAATTTATGGAGCTTGCGAGATTCGCACCTAACATGGTCCTTGATGAGGGCTCAATGGTGCAGAGGTTTGTTGGTGGCCTCAACTGGAGCCTCTAGGAGGCACTGAGTGTCTTAACAATCCCGACCCTCTAGAAGGTGTATGGGATGGCGTCCAATCTCTACCGGGTCCAGTAAAAGAGAAAGGAAGTTCAGGCTGGCAATAAAAGAAAGCATGAGGTTAAGGAAGAGACTCGTGGTCATGATGACCACCAGTAGAAGCAGGGCCACGATAAAAGGTGGAGGCCCTACCATGAGAGGAGGTAGAGATCCGGAAGTAGCCACTGGAGCGAGTATAAATCAAGGAGTTCTAGCCAGAACCAATCTTAGAGAGGTTCTAGGAACCAGGAGAGACAATTCTATTGCAAGAAGTGTAGTCATGATCACCCGGCTAAGACTGTTGACGGGAACCTAGTGACCTTCTTTACTTGTGGCAAGCTAGTACACAGGTCCTTTGAATGTTACAAGAACACTTATGGGGGTGCTCCGCAGAGAGGAAATGGTGGGAGTCACTCCTATAGCCACCAGGGGAACCAAAGTAGAGACCAGGTTCAGCAGTCTCATGCGGCGTCTAATCATCATGGCTCTAAGAGTCGCCCAACTGGGCAATGGTAATCAGAAAGAGGGCAACAACAACAATAATTACCGTAATTCAGGCAAAATCAATGTGATGAGCCAGGTGGAAGCTGAGGCGGAGCATAATGTCATAGCAGGTACTTTTCTTGTTCATCATACTCCTGTTATGGTTTTATTCAATAATGGAGCTTCATATTCATTTATAGCATTTTGGTTTTGAGTAAAGTTGATTTGGAGGCTAGTAGATCTATTTCTGTAGCTGTGTTTATTCCATCAGGGGAGGTGTTTGATTGCTGCAAAATGGTTAAGAATGTGGACATTGTGATTAAGGAGGCTAAGTTTTATACCGATCTTATTCATTTTGATCTGCCTGATTTTGATGTGATTCTTGGAATGGATTGGCTGAGTAAGTATAAGCGAAGAATAGTCAGTCTGGAACAAAAGGTTTTCCTTAGAGGACCAATGGGGCATAGGATCTCATATAAGGGATAGAAAGATGGACCCAGTATTAAGATTGTTTCTGCAATGGATATTATGACTAAGGTAAGGAAGGGTCATTCGGCCTATCTTTGCTATGTTCAGTGAAATACCCCTAATTAAATTAAAAATTGATTAAACATTTAATCAATTAAATTAAGGCCTAAACATGCCTTAAAAATCAATTTAAAAACAACAATGGTCAACATAAAACAATTATTGCACCCTTTGACCATTTAGTGTAAATATATACCCAAATGAACTCCTTAGGACCTAAAATTTTTTTCCTAAGCATATTAACACATTAATGAGCCTAATGAAGCTGTTGGAAAACACTCCAACATCAATAACAAGCATTAACATGCTTAAAAGTCACTTAGAGCAAAATGTGCTCTAAACAAGCTTAATGGTCATGTGACCTCCGTTTGATTCCAAATCAAATTCCTAAGCTTAGTAATCATGTAATGGACATAACTAATCAATTACCAAAGAAAACCAAGCTCAAAAACAAGTTTAAACACAAAATGTGTACTAAGCTTCCTTAAAGCACATTTTTGTGAGATTGTCTTAAAAAAAAAAAGTTTTGTTTGACTTTAGGGTCTTGGATACCCTTAAATATACTAATGTGACATAATGTACCACATTAGAATGTATACTTCAAAGTTTTTCAAAAAAATCAAAAATATGTGCCTTGATTATGAATAGTACCCAAAATAGCACTTAATTTCCTAATCTAGTCAAGGGTCAACAATTCTCCCTTGACCATGACCACACATGGCCGCATGATAACAGTTTTCTTGTTATCTGATTGACGGCCGTATACTCATATATTGATGACTCAAAAGTTGCTTTATTTAAAGTGACATTCTTACCACTTTATGACATTTATTAATTAAACATGTACTTCTCACCTTGGCTACTTACTTCCACCGCTTGGACTGTCATATTTATCCATTACCAAGATTGCAGTACCTGCAAAATAAGCCACCGATTACTGCACCTAAAGTATAATTTTTGGTGACATTAGTACACTTAATATATATATATCCAAAACAAAGTCCTTACCTACGGTAACTATTACTTACCTCCGTTTCCGTTTAATTAAGGTCCTCTCCTCATCTTGTAGCTAGCTGGCCTCAACAATAAATAAATTAAATGATCATGTTTTACACATCACTACTCTATACGGTTATATTACTACCACCTTATGACATAAAGTAATTAAACAAATTCTTCCTCCCTTATCCCAGCCGAGAGCTGCTATCAGCTTCACCACATTTCCTCTTCATTAAGAAAACATAAAATATCTACCAAATTTGATGACTCATCTTCACTATTCCCTTTTGACCTTATCATACATTGAAAGGGCAAAAGTTGATTTTCTTTTCATTCTTGCTCCTTCCAGCCGTCCACAAACATTTCAAACCCTCCCTTCTCCTCCTTCTTGAACGTACTCAACCAGTCAAGCACAAGGAAGAACACTAGGTGACTAAGGTAATCATTCATGGTGTATAATGGCTTAATCTCTTCATCTCTTTCTCTTCTTCCTTTTTATCTGATTTCCAAGCATTTCCACCCATCCATTCAGAGGGTTTTGACTGCTGAAGATAGGGGTCCTATACGGTTGAAAACAAGAAGGAAGGAGGAGGACATAACTAAGCTTTTCATGGTAAATCATGCATGTAACATGACATCCCTTTACTCCTAATTACCGGTTTTGTTTCCATTTCTCCAAGCTAATCTCTTCAGTTCTTTTTTTGTTAAATCAGTGGAGATAACCACCCATGGGGTGCTGCCTCACTTGATGTCAACTAGAGGTGATCATTCGGGCGGGTGGGCCGGGTTCGGGCCGGGTCAGAGGGAAATTTTAGGCCCGTCGGGCCTATTTAAGAAAACCAAACCCGGTTTTTACATGTTCGGGCCGGGCCGGGCTAGGCCCGGTTTTTTCCAGGCTTTGCCGTTGCCCGGCCCGGTTTTTAAAATTTTTTTATATAAATTAGTAAAAAAGTTAAATTTAATAAAAAAAATTAAAAAATATGTATTTTAATATAGATTAATTTATATATATATAATTTATTTAAATTTATATATATTTTAGTATATACTATATCAAAACTAAATATGTATATATTATATTTTTTAAAAAATAATAATAAATAATATAAAATCGGGCCGGGTGGGCTTGTCCACGGGCTCAAAAATGTGCCGTGGCCCGGTCCGGTTTTTGATTCGGGCCTGATTTTATGTCCAAGCCCGTCCGGAAGCCCAATCGGGCTCGGGCCCGTCGGGCTTTTTTACGGGCCGGTTCGGGCCGGGCCGCCGGGCCGGACACATTATGATCAGCTCTAATGTCAACTCCCCCTTTGAAGTCATTATAATAAGGTGGAAAAAGTTAGCACTTAATTCATCTTATATTACCGGTATGGGTGCTGATATGTATGGTGTTTTAACAACCCATTATTGCTTCAGTTTTCACGGCTGAAACTAAGGAAGAGAAATGAACCTACATCTAGCTTTATTCTAAGGTTAAAAAAAAACCGTGTCTTAAGCTGGTTGCTTTCCCCTTCTTTATTTCCGGTTTTGCCTCTTCATTTCTAAGCTCACTTCCTTCCTTTTATATGTAAAAACCGGTGGAGAAAACCAAACTCACCAAGTGCTGCTTCGTTGGTGTTGAAACTCCATGCAAATCGTTTTTTCACAAGGTAAAACACCAATAACTTACCCCCTTGTACAACCGGTTGATGTGCTGTGTTAAATAAGGTCTTTAAACACTCCTTTTGTGTTGTATAATCAGGTGGTAACAGCCCTTACAAGCCTACAACATTAAGGTAAAAATCATACCTTTTACTAAGCTTAAACTCACCTTAATAACCCTTATATTACATGGCTGATATATGTGCTCTTCCATGCATAAAATGCTGGCGTAAGGGGGTGCACACCCTTGGAAAGTTCTGCACAAAGTTTTGGAAGTCAAGCTTGGGTGAAAAAGCTAGCAAGTAAGGAAAACCTACTACTTAATGCCATATTAACCAAGCTTATATGTTGGTTATGCTCAAAAACTAACTTAGGCATTTTATTTTAATTAGCCGTGAGCTGTTGGAAGGCATAGGCTGGTTTGGTTTGCTTGAAAACTATGTAAGTATGCTAAACTCATACATTATATAGTTTATATGTCATTGGATATTTATAACATGAAAGCCGAGAGTAATAAGGGTCTAAATTTAACCAAATTATATATTAAAATGCCTTATAACATTTTTGGGAAATAAACCTAAGGTTTATGTGACATGTAATGTCATGGAATTAATTAATTAGTTAATACAAGTTATAGATACTATTACAAAGTATATAGCAAACCGTGAGCTATAATGTCTCTTATGACATTTGTAATTAATTTATATTATATATTAAGGTTTGAAACAAAGCCATGTATTTTAGACTATATAATTTTATGTTATATTAAGGTTTAAAATGAATTTAAAATATAAATAAGTATTACCGGAAACAATTGGGGTTGTTTTGTAATTAAAATGAATTTCAGAGGCTAAGTATAAATTAAAGCCGAAAACTATATGTTAAAAGATATTAAAATGGATTTTATAAAGTTATATTAAATTTGGGGTCAAAAATGTAATTTCTGAAAACATTGGGTCAAAACTATAATTTATTGAAACTATGGTCAAACTGGTGGTCAATGGGTCAACATAGACCATGTTAGAAGCTTTGACCAAAATTAATTACATAAGTAATTAAATTGTGAACTTATAATAATGTTATAAGTTAAATATTGAATTTATAAAAGTTATGGGGTATAAACTGTAAATACCGAAAGTTTGGTGTTAAAACAGTAAATATAACACTTATTAACATTGGTATAAAGTTTGGTGATTTTTGGAATTAAATAAAAGGCAATATACTAAGATAAGGATATAGTATATGCTTTTTATGAAATTAAAAGGATAGTTTATAAAACTGGGGCTGGACCGTAAATATGACAAGTATGTGGGGTTAGGATTGTTAATATAATAATTTATATCCTAATTAGAAAGTTTGGAAATTTTTGGAGTTATATAAATGACTTTATTGATAAAAGTGTATAATATATAGTTTTGTGACATATAGAAAGTATATTGCATAAGTGTGCTCAATATGCAATTAAGGGAAATATTGGGGGCGGAAAATTAAATTGGAACAGCATAGGGGTCTGTTCGGAAATTAATAAACTTAAAACTATAGGTTATACAAATTATAAATGTTAAAACAATATAATATAACCTATATGTAACATTATATGATATGTGGGTTAAATGTGCAAATATAGAAAGTATAGGGTGCTGGAAGGAATAAATCAAAACAGCCTTGAGGTCTATTCGGTATTTACAAAAAAAAATTATAAACTATATGTTATAATGTATTAAGGGAATAAAAATGATATAATATATAGTTTGTATAACATTATATAATATATGGGGCAAGATTGCAATTTATAAGGAGATAAGTCTGTTGAAGATGGAATTCAAAACAGACCTAGGTCTGCTTGTTAATTTCCGAAAATAGTAAGACTATATGGTATAATTATCATAATGTTTAAGTGATATAATATAAGGTATATGTTACATTATATAATATTGTAACACCCCTACTACGTACTTAACAATTTACCTAAATCGCAGCGGAAATAAACAACTAAACAATAACTAACGGTTCGGTGCTACAACGCCGTTAACCACCCACGTGGTTAACAAGGCAGAATAAATACAAGTGCACCGGTCTGATGATCAGACTCCCGAGCATAGAACTAAACCATAAATACATAATATACAATACTGAGTAATTATTTACAAATATTACTGTAACTGTCACTGTAATGTATTCATTATCCAAAATATACCGCCACGGGAGCACAGGCGCATCCCGGGCCTACCAACCAAAGGGTACCAAAAGTATTTCTACAACCTAGGATCTACAGCCACTCCGCTTCTTCGATCCTCATCCTGCAAATATAAATATGGAGCCCCCGAGGGGGTCAGTAACCCTTGGCTGGTATGGTTAACGCGCAACCCATCAGCTACCGAGAGTATTGCATAACAACATCACACATAACATACAAGAACGAATCCTTTTAGGAAACGAACCAACACAATTAGATCCCATAGAGAGCCTAGAGAATGTTGCCAAACTCATGCTAAGCTCGTTACATAACTCGTTACCGTTCTGTTAAATTGAACGAATAACTTAACACAAAGGTGCGTCGGATATAGTGATCCAAGCACACCGAACAAACATAGTATGCCCCTGTGGCTCGACGTGAGTCAGTAAAATAGCCTTGGTTAAGCTAAAGGGAAGGTTGAAAACCAAAAGAGAAGACAACCTTAACATACAAAGAGAATCGAACCGGTTATGACATCGACTCCCATACTCACACGCGTGGCCAGAACTACCGGACTCCTCACTTCCCCGGTTAGCACTTGTTAGAAGTCCCATTGTTGGACTTAATCAACAAACTCACAAGCAAGTGTTTAGGTCATGTTAGACACACACACAAGGGAAATAAGACACATCTTTCCGATACAATAACTTAAACAACTGTAAACTCATTACATGCCTTAATCTTACAAGGTCATAAACACTCATAAAAACATACAACACACAAGCCGGTGTAAACCGGTAGACAACAGACTGCAAGAAAACCATACCTTGGTCCTTGCTGCGAACGTGACCCGCCAAGCGTAGTCCCTAAACATAATTAATAATGTCGGTTAATTAACTTATTTAACTTCCGTTTACTAAGTATTTACATGATTGTATGACATGTTCCTATGCTTAAACTCACCCTTGATTACCTTCATTATACCCCCCCCCCCCCCGGGTTAACTTCTTAAGCCACTCTTTGTTTGTTTTTTTTTACAAGTTTTGGTCCGATCGACCTTACCGACCGACCTTACACAAGGTCGGTCCATTCCAGAACATATTACCACCAGAAAATTCTACTCCGACCGACCTTGCAAGTTCGGTCCACAAGGTCGGTCTATTCCCGAGAGTTTTTCCCCTTTGAAAATTCAGACCCGACCGATCTTGACAAGTTTGGTCCCAAGATCGGTCGATTCCCAAGACTCACTTACGTACAAAGACTTAGGCATGACCGACCTTGTAAGTTAGGTCCCAAGGTCGGTCTATTCCAGAGACTTAATCCGTACCAAAATCCATGCCCGACCGACCTTGCAAGTCCGGTCCCCAAGGTCGGTCCATTCCAGAGACCATTTCTCGCAGGGTAAACTGGGCTCGGCCGACCTTGCAGGTCCGGTCCCCAAGGTCGGTCTGCTCCAGACCCTTGTTTTTAATTGCCCATTTAACTCCAAACTTCACCTCATAGTGCCCTCGTATGTTCTAACCATATTTGGCACTTCAAACACCCCTTAAGACATCCATTAAACTCCTTACATCATTCACTAAAATCCTCCTCAAGCATTACACAAATTCTTATAAAAAGGTTAGCACATGCAATGTTTTTCACTAAGTTTTTATGTGGTGTTTTATACCTATAACTACCACTATTCCCAAATGTTTTCTCACCACTACAACATCATCTCCCAAGCATCTTTTCTTCCTAACCAAACTCCTTGAATACCTCCACAAGTTTATAGCTCCTTCATGCAATGCATTACTTCTTCCTTGTTCACCAACATTGTACAAGTCCTAAACACAATCTCACCATGATCTTGAAGTATCCCAAAACACTCATTTGCATTCTAAATCCTCTAAGATATTGCCTAAGTCCTTTTTACATCTTAGAACACCTTAATGCATGTCTCTTTCACTAGTAGAACACTTAATCATTCTAAACACTTCCTAACTCACCAAAACTCATTTTAAACACCTAAAACTTCTTATACATTTATCTAAATTTTGACATGGGTTCTTCTAGCATCTTGTTACACCAAAACACAAGGTTTTCACCATTAAACATTCAAGAACACTTAAATCCATCAAGAGCATTCTCATGCACAAGACTTCACCAAACTTACACTACATCACAATATAGTGCATTATTTAAATTGCTTGGCACTTAGGCCCTTGAATAACATGGCTCTTAGGCCCTTAAATAGCATAAACCATAAACACTGAATTTCCCACAATATATTTGCCTTTGACCTGCAAATACATACAACAACACATATGCCCTTTAATAGTCTCCTTGAGAACATTTTTCTAAGTCATTTACCATTAGCTCTTTAGGTAGTTTTAATAAGCAATATAAGCTCATTCTTCCTAAGGTATTATAAGCCACATTAGGTTAGCACATTTACCTCTTTTCCTTCACAAGTTTTTCACTAAATTTCTCCTTGCTCTTCCTTGATTAAAACCGGCAAGACTTTGGTTTGCTTGTCAAGTTTCTAATCAATATACAAGCAAGGTAATAAGTATTCAAGCTTCATGCTTAAGCACACTTATAAACCCTAAGTTTTACATTGTCTTAAAACATTAAGATAGTTGTTTTACCTTGGTATTGGAAGAGAGTTTGAATATGTAGCAAGAGAGGACTCCACCAAGCCCTTGAATGATTGGAATGAAGCTAGAACAAAGCAAGAGAAAACACCATCAATGGTGGTTTTTGGTCAACATCAAAACATGGAGGAAATGTTGTTTTTCTTGGTTTTTCCTTACCTTGAAGCAAAGGTGATCGACAAGGCATA
The DNA here is from genome assembly GCA_023374045.1 of Limonium bicolor. NCBI lineage: Eukaryota > Viridiplantae > Streptophyta > Magnoliopsida > Caryophyllales > Plumbaginaceae > Limonium > Limonium bicolor. The sequence goes on from CM041777.1 coordinate 438,269,543, forward strand.
AAAATATAAGCTCAAGCTCCTTCAATGGTGGATCTCCATGGCACCGAAATGGTGGTCTTGAAGTTTTGAAAGGATGAAGTTGAAGAGCTTGGCAAGACTAAGAGAATGGTGGTCTTGGTTTTTGATTTGGTAAATGGAGCTAGGAAATATAGGTAGTCAAAGATGGAGTTCTTGTGTGGGCTGTAGCAAACCATGAATGACAAGGAAGGAGAGAGGTTGGAGACGGTGGGAACATGAAGGAAATGAAGAAAGTGAAGAAGGTAAGTAAAAGGTAAGGTTTTAAGAGATATTTATGTTAAAGTAAATAGTAACTTGCTTTTTCATTCTTTACTTATCTTATTAAGCTAGTGCGGGAGTGACTCACCCTTGTAAAAACCGGCCCCCATAATATAGTAAGGGGTATTTTAGTCTTTGTTGACCAATTAACTCACTTATGTTGACTTATGTTATAAACTTGCTTAATTTGGTTACTATTCACAAAACAAGGCACATATTTGTGAATTTTTTGATTTCTCATTGATTTAGACTTCCTAATGTGATACTAAGTAGTACACATGTTAGTTAACGAGTAATGATGGACATTTAGCCATTCAAAACTCATTTACAAGACAATTTTTCAAAAATGTGCTTTAAGACTCCTTAAAGCACATTTTGTGTTTTAACTTGTTTTCAAGCTTGGTTTTCTTTGGTAATTGGTTTAATATGTTCATTAACATATAAATAAGGTCTTGGTAAGCTCATTAGGTCTTAACCAAGCTTATCCCAAGCTTAGAGCACATTTTCGCCCATATCGACTTTAAGGTATTTATTTATGTTTACTGTGGTTTAAATTGTTCACTAATGTTTCTAAGGCACTTTTTAGCCTTATTATACCATATTTTAATGTCTAAACCACATACTAAGGTTTGGGTATTTCAATCTACCCCCCTTAAAAGAACTTTGTCCCCAAAGTTCACACTTCCCACATAGCTTTAATATTAGAACACGGGGAATACTTATAAAACAATACTTCCATAGCAACATTAACAACACACTTACATAACATCGGACACAAGGTCCAAACCACAAAACATCATTCAGAGTCAACGGTCTATAACACAACAACATAGACAAGACAAAACGGTCCGTAACAACATAACATAGTACATAACATAGACAATGTATTTAAATACATGTCATACATACATAACCGAAACGGCTCTACCCCCTAAAAATAGGGGTACGCCCCGTACCCTATACACACAAACACTAAGAAGTAAACAACGACGGGTACTTCGCCTTCATCTTATCTTCCAGCTCCTAGGTGGCCTCCTCGGCATCCTAGTTAGACCAGAGAACTTTCACCAGTCTCACAGACTTATGGCGAGTGTCTCGAGTCTTAGTGTCCAGAATCCGTATGGGAGTCTCCACTGATCGCATGGTCGGCTCTAAGGTTAGCCTTTCAGGCTGAAGTACATGAGACAGATGAGACATATATTTCTTCAACTGGGACACATGAAATACATCGTGTACCTTGCCCAGCTCAGCAGGTAAATCTAGTCTGTAAGCTACCGGGCCTATCCACTCCGTCACAACATAAGGCCCCACATATTTCGGGCTCAACTTGCCTTTCTGGCCAAAACGAAACACTCCCTTCATGGGGGATAATCTAAGAAATACCTGATCGCCCACGACGAACTCCAGGTCACGTCTGCGCACATCGGCGTATGATTTCTGCCTATCCTGAGCTGCCTTCATGTTAGCCCGGATCTGGCGTACTTCTGACTGCACTTGCTCCAGATACTCTGGTCCTATAATGACCGTCTCACTCGACTCATCCCAGCATAATGGCGTGCGGCATGGTCTACCGTACAAAGCCTGGAAGGGAGACATCTTGATCGAAGCATGGTAACTGTTGTTTTAGCTGAACTCGATCAGATGTAACTTGTCAATCCAGCTGGTCTAAAAGTCAAGTTCACATGCACGTAACATATCCTCGAGTGTCTGGATGGTGCGCTCACTCTGACCATCGGTCTGCGGGTGAAACGCCGTACTTAGCTTCAGCTCGGTACCAAGCGCTTCCCGTGTGGATTTCCAGTACCTCGAGAGGAATCTGGTATCCCTGTCATACACAATCATTTTCGGTACCCCATGATGTCTTACAATCTCTCTGTCGAAGAGTTCTGCAAGCTTTGCCACTTTCCAGGTGTCCTTCATCGGTATGAATCTAGCCACCTTGGTCAGTCGGTCAACAACAACCCAAATCATATTCAGACCTCCCCTTGTAGGCGGAAGCCCTACTACGAAGTCCATAGAAATGTCATGGAACTTCCACTCAGGCACTGGCATTGGTTGTACCATACCACCAGGCCATCGGTGCTCAAACTTGACCTTCTGACAAGTTAGACACCTCAACACATAATCGTTCACATCCTTTTTCATGCCTGTCCACCAAAAATAACGTTTCATACCCTTGTACATTTTTGAAGCTCCGGGGTGAATCGAAGTCGTAGAACAATGGGATTCACTCAGTATGCGCTCCTTCAGCTCAGCGCTACTCCTCGGAATACATAGTCGGCCATTAAGCCTAATCAGGTCATCATCATGGAGTCGGAAGTCGTACTTCTGACCCTCGAATGTGCCATCAATAAGCTTCTGCCTGATCTCCAACATATACTGATCCGTCATCTGAGCACTCCGCACCTCTTCAACCAAGCTAGTATGAGAGACTAGCGAATGGAGAGAGTGTGCTCGGCGACTCAGTGCGTCAGCTACCACATTTGTTTTACCCTCCTTGTACTGTAAATTGCTGTCATAGTCGTTTAAGAACTCGACTTACCTTCTTTGTCTCATGTTCAACTCTTCTGAGTGAACAAGTATTTTAAACTCTTGTGGTCAGAATAGATTGTCACGCTTACCCCATACAAATGATGTCGCCATATCTTCAATGCGAAGACTATGGCACCCAATTCTAAATCATGGGTAGGGTAGTTCTCTTCGTGTTTCTTCAATTGCCGGGAGGCGTATGCCACGACCTTCCCGTGCTGCATCAATACACATCCCATACCTCTGCCTGATGCGTCACAATAGACCTCAAAACCATCTGAACCGTCTGGTAAAGTCAGGACTGGTGCAGATGTCAGAGCATCCTTGAGGCTCTGGAAAGAACTCTCACAGTCGACTGTCCACTCGAATGGTGCATCCTTCTTCATTAAGGAAGTCATCGGCTTCGAGACACTGGAGAAGTCCTTCACAAACCTCCTGTAATATCCTGCTAGACCGAGGAAGCTCCGTATGTCGGTAACTGTCTTCGGCCTATGCCAGGTGCGCACTGCATCTATCTTTGCTGGATCAACAGCGATCCCGGCTTCAGAAATCACATGACCAAGAAAAGATACTTGGTTCAACCAAAACTCACACTTTGAAAATTTAGCATACAACTGATTCTTTCTCAATGTTTGCAACACACTTCTCAGGTGGCTTTCAGGCTCACCTTTCGATTTCGAGTACACAAGGATATCGTCGATGAAGACTACCACTGACTTGTCCAACTGATCTTGGAACAAGCGGTTCATTAAGTCCATGAACTTTGCTGGTGCATTGGATAAACCAAACGGCATAACCGTAAACTCGTAATGTCCATATCTGGTTCTGAATGCGGTCTTCTCAATGTCACTCTCACGGATGGCAATCTGATGGTATCCGGATCGTAGATCTATCTTGGAGAACACTGATGCTCCTTTCAACTGATCAAATAAGTCGTCGATGCGTGGTAAAGGATAACGGTTCTTCACCGTAACTACATTCAGCTCTCGATAATCAATACAAAGGCGGAGACTACCGTCCTTCTTCTTCACGAAGAGGACCGGCGCTCCCCATGGTGAAACGCTAGGGCAGATAAATCCCTTGTCGAGTAGGTCTCTCAGCTGCTCCTTGAGCTCTATCATCTCTGCTGGAGCCATACGATAGGGCGCCTTCGCTATTGGTCCAGTGCCCGGAACCAAATCAATCTCAAACTCTACTTCCCGTGCTGGCAGCATGTCTGGCAGTTCCTTAGGAAATACATCAGGAAACTCCGACACTACCGGCACATCTGGGCTAAACTCTGGGTCTCTCTCTATGTCCTAGACATAGCACAGGTATACATCGTTCCCTCGTCGTAACTCACGATACATGGCCATGGCGGTGATGATCTGAGTCGAAGGCTCCCTGGGCCTCTGGCGGTATGATATTGTAACCCCAGATGGACTCCGAAGAAGCAGACGGTGCTCGGCACATAGGATTCTGCCCTTGTACCGCTCCAACCAGTTCATCCCGATAATCACATCAAAACCAAGTCCCTCGAACTCTATCAAGTCGATCGGAAGCTCTTCTTCTCTAATTCGTACAACAACATCTCGGTGGAAGCGGGTACACCTGATCCTCTCTTTCGACGGGAGAGTGACTAGAAAGTCTGGCATCTCTTCACCGTCTAACCTCAGCCTCTTCGCAAAAGATAGCGAGATAAATGTATGTGAGGCTCCAGAGTCGAACAAGATCGAAGTGTCCACGCCATTGACTGGAAAGGTACCGGTGAGGATTGTACTGCTCTTGCCAGCTTCTGCCTCATTACAAACGCCCAGTATACCTCCCGTTCCGAGTGCACAACCTAATTCATTGGCAAACTTCATAAGTATACGGTCACAACACGGTTGATATACTTCCAAAACAACACCTCTTTATTCATTAACATACCCTTTACACCATAAGTTGGTTCACTCTGTCAACATAACTAATATATACATAACATCCTTAACATACAACTGGTTTCATCAACTACATGGTTACACAAGGCTTAAAACTGCCTGAAAGTCAAATTCAAACGTCCCGGTTTCATATGTGTGGCATTGATCACTGTCGAAGGTGCGGTATTCAGTTTGATCTTCTTGATACCGTGGTAAAGCATCCTTGACTGCCACCCATGATTAATACATCACCTGACTTCAATACTAACTTCCTTGCGAGATCACCACGCTTCTGCTCGCCGTACACAAACACTGCGGTATCACCAATGGACCAAGACACCACGGGTACTCCCTTACTTAGAGACTCGGGTGACTCGTCCTTATCTTGGTGTAACCCTAACCGTCCACCTTTCTGGTAGAAGTTCACAATACATAAATCTGTTTTAACACTTGGTATTGTATCCGATTCAACTTGCTGAGCAATTCCAACGGCGTGGTTAACGAGTGCAAGGAACTCCTCAGGTATCCTCGGCACAGTTGCTCCGTCTTCAGCTCGCTCATCTTGATATGTCTTGGGGTAAGGATTCTAGTCCTTACCCATGCACATCATCTTCAATTTCATCATCGATCCGCTCAGGTATTCGGGTGTGTAGAACCCTCCAGGTGCTGCTCTTAGTTCATTACATCGTCTGATGATGTGGATTTGTGCTTCGGGTGTCCGGTATCCATTTAAGAGTACCATACCTGGTTGGATAACCTGGCACTGCTCCATTGGGAACTCGGTGATGCTGATGGTTGCCGCTTCAGGGTTTGGTGTGGGCGGGATGGATAACAGATATTGAAGGTTCCTAGATTTTTCAGATTACCTAATTTAGGTGTTTCCACACTATACTATGACTCTTTGCTTACATGGTTGTATACTTAGACTCACTAACACACATGCACTAAATGCGGTATGCATTTACTCATTTCATTTAACGGTTTAGGCGGTACCTGGTCTAGAAGAGGGTCCTGGCGCCTCAGACCGGTCCACCACATGCAGGGCGGCCTTGCTGGATCCCGACCCCTTCCCCTTCTGGGAATCAATGTACCTCTGATCGTGGGGTGGCTGGTTAGCCGTCTTCGGGCCATCGGTAGTCACGGCGGCCTTGCCCTTCCACTACCCCTTAGGTCTGTAGTTTCTGCCATTCGGGTTCTGGAAGCACTCGTAGTCACGATGCCCCATCTTCTTATAGAATCGGCACTGCACATCATCTCCCTTGTAGTCCTTGCCGAGGTGGTATCCCTTGCACCACTTGGAGTAGTAGTGGCGATCGGACCCAGAGCCCGTGCTAGCTGCTAACTCATCACACATTCAGTACATACTTCACATTATAACATCACACACTTAAACTTGATATTCAGAACTAATTAGTTACCCTTGAAGGGTTGAGAGCGCAGGGGTTTAGCCGCATATGCATAGGTGAGCTGCAACGGCTGCTCAACAGTGGTGGTCTGGGCCTGGCCCTTGCCACCCTGTTGTTGTCCTTTCTGGGACTGGGGGTATGGCTTTTTCTTCTTCCCTCCCCTATACCCTTGCGTGCTTTGACCCTCGCTCGTGGCCTTGTGCTTGAGTGCATTCTCCTCGTCCCTCAGACGGACGGTGATCTCTACTATAGCAGCGACATGATAGCACTCCTATTATTTAGGGTGTTAGTTATGCCCCGCAAATCAAACTCACAATTTCATTCACACATTGTACATACTTATTCACATCACACTGTGGTTCATTACCTGCAAGGTAGTATACCCGGTTGGCCCCATACCATAGCGTAGGCGGTAGCTCAGTCCGTTGTAGAAACGGTTCACTAGAATCCGGTCTGAGTAACCCAGATCCGACAGCAGGTGGATAAGTCCGATGAAAGCGGAGTAGTACTCATCTACCGTCATCTTATCCCCTTGTCTCAGATTGTCCAACTCCAGGCGCTTGGCCTCTTGCACGTGTATCGGGTAGTACTTGGCTCGCAGCAGAGCCGTGTACTCCCTCCACTGAAAGGTAGGGTCAGCAACTCTGCCCTCCCGTACCAACTTCCACCAACTCTGTGCCGAACCCTTCAGATAGTAAGCGGCAAGACGGACCTTGACCTCCTCGGGCTCATTCAAGGTCTCATAGGCGGTCTCCATCTCGGAGATATATGCCTCCAACTTACGTGGATCGGTCTCCCCACTAAACGACGGGGGTCTCAAATCAGGAAACGCCTTGACCCAGTTGGTCTCTCGTGGCGGTGGCGGTGGTGGTTGAACTTCGGGCTGTTGCCCCTGCTGAATCGCAGCTACCAACTGTGGGACCATCTGGGCTACGGCGGCCGCAACAGTGTCGGCCATGACTTGCGCCGTAGGGTTCTCTCCCTGGTTCCCGATATCACCAATGCCGCGCCCGCGGCCTCTACCACGTGATCTACCTGACATCTGAATTCACACGAACATTCATTAGCATTTTGCTTTCAAACGTATCGGTCAACGGTTGTAACATCTTCCCGACAATAAGGTATTTCCACACTTAATTAGCGGTTAACCTTTCCATAACTATTCACTTGAATAACTGTAGCTAGGTTTCCTAACTCGGTATATTCCTAAGCTCGGTATTCTAGTCATCAGAGCGATACTTCGCTCTGATACCACTTTTTGTAACACCCCTACTACGTACTTAACAATTTACCTAAATCGCAGCGGAAATAAACAACTAAACAATAACTAACGGTTCGGTGCTACAACGCCGTTAACCACCCACGTGGTTAACAAGGCAGAATAAATACAAGTGTACCGGTCTGATGATCAGACTCCCGAGCATAGAACTAAACCATAAATACATAATATACAATACCGAGTAATTATTTACAACCATTACTGTAACTGTCACAGTAATGTATTCATTATCCAAAATATACCGCCACGGGAGCACAGGCGCATCCCGGGCCTACCAACCAAAGGGTACCAAAAGTATTTCTACAACCTAGGATCTACAGCCACTCCGCTTCTTCGATCCTCATCCTGCAAATATAAATATGGAGCCCCCGAGGGGGTCAGCAACCCTTGGCTGGTATGGTTAACGCGCAGCCCATCGGCAACCGGGATACGCGCAACTATTTGTCATGATGACATGGCATTCATTTTAAACATACAACATATATATCATAACAAGAGTATTGCATAACAACATCACACATAACATACAAGAACGAATCCTTTTAGGAAACGAACCAACACAATTAGATCCCATGGAGAGCCTAGAGAATGTTGCCAAACTCATGCTAAGCTCGTTACATAACTCGTTACCATCCTGTTAAATTGAACGAATAACTTAACACAAAGGTGCGTCAGATATAGTGATCCAAGCACACCGAACAAACATAGTATGCCCCTGTGGCCCAACGTGAGTAAGTAAAATAGCCTTGGTTAAGCTAAAGGGAAGGTTGAAAACCAAAAGAGAAGACAACCTTAACATACAAAGAGAATCGAACCGGTTATGACATCGACTCCCATACTCACACGCGTGGCCGGAACTACCGGACTCCTCACTTCCCCGGAGCACTTGTTAGAAGTCGCATTGTTGGACTTAATCAACAAACTCACAAGCAAGTGTTTAGGTCATGTTAGACACACACACACACACACAAGGGAAATGAGACACATCTTTCCGATACAATAACTTAAACAACTGTAAACTCATTACATGCCTTAATCTTACAAGGTCATAAACACTCATAAAAACATACAACACACAAGCCGGTGTAAACCGGTAGACAACAGACTGTAAGAAAACCATACCTTGGTCCTTGCTGCGAACGTGACCCGCCAAGCGTAGTCCCTAAACATAATTAATAATGTCAGTTAATTAACTTATTTAACTTCCGTTTACTAAGTATTTACATGATTGTATGACATGTTCCTATGCTTAAACTCACCCTTGATTACCTTCATTATACCCCCCCTGGTGGTTAACTTCTTAAGCCACTCTTTGTTTGTTTTTTTTTTACAAGTTTTGGTCCGACCGACCTTACCTACCGACCTTACACAAGGTCGGTCCATTCCAGAACATATTACCGTCAGAAAATTCTACTCCGACCGACCTTGCAAGTTCGGTTCACAAGGTCGGTCTATTCCTGAGAGTTTTTCCCCTTTGAAAATTCAGGCCCGACTGATCTTGACAAGTTCGGTCCCAAGATCAGTCGATTCCCGAGACTCACTTACGTAAAAAGATTTAGGCATGACCGACCTTGTAAGTTCGGTCCCAAGGTCGGTCTATTCCAGAGACTTAATCCGTACCAAAAATCCATGCCCGACCGACCTTGCAAGTCCGGTCCCCAAGGTCGGTCCATTCCAGAGACCATTTCTCGCAGGGTAAACTGGGCTCGACCGACCTTGCAGGTCCGGTCCCCAAGGTCGGTCTGCTCCAGACCCTTGTTTTAAATTGCCCATTTAACTCCATACTTCACCTCATAGTACCCTCGTATGTTCTAACCACATTTGGCACTTCAAACACCCCTTAAGACATCCATTTAACTCCTTAAATCATTCACTAAAATCCTCCTCAAGCATTACACAAATTCTTATAAAAAGGTTAGCACATGCAATGTTTTTCACTAAGTTTTTATGTGGTGTTTTATACCTATAACTACCACTATTCCCAAATGTTTTCTCACCACTACAACATCATCTCCCAAGCATCTTTTCTTCCTAACCAAACTCCTTGAATACCTCCACAAGTTTATAGATCCTTCATGCAATGCATTACTTCTTCCTTGTTCACCAACATTGTACAAGTCCTAAACACAATCTCACCATGATCTTGAAGTATCCCAAAACACTCATTTGCATTCTAAATCCTCTAAGATATTGCCTAAGTCCTTTTTACATCTTTGAACACCTTAATGCATGTCTCTTTCACTAGTAGTACACTTAATCATTCTAAACACTTCCTAACTCACCAAAACTCATTTTAAACACCTAAACTTCTTATACATTTATCTAAATTTTGACATGGGTTCTTCTAGCATCTTGTTACACCAAAACACAAGGTTTTCACCATTAAACATTCAAGAACACTTAAATCCATCAAGAGCATTCTCATACACAAGACTTCACCAAACTTACACTACATCACAATATAGTGCATTATTTAAATTGCTTGGCACTTAGGCCCTTGAATAACATGGCTCTTAGGCCCTTAAATAGCATAAACCATAAACACTGAATTCCCCACAATATATTTGCCTTTGACCTGCAAATACATACAACAACACATATGCCCTTTAATAGTCTCCTTGAGAACATTTTTCTAAGTCATTTACCATTAGCTCTTTAGGTAGTTTTAATAAGCAATATAAGCTCATTCTTCCTAAGGTATTATAAGCCACATTAGGTTAGCACATTTACCTCTTTTCCTTCACAAGTTTTTCACTAAATTTCTCCTTGCTCTTCCTTGATTAAAACCGGCAAGACTTTGGTTTGCTTGTCAAGTTTCTAATCAATATACAAGCAAGGTAATAAGTATTCAAGCTTCATGCTTAAGCACACTTATAAACCCTAAGTTTTACATTGTCTTAAAACATTAAGATAGTTGTTTTACCTTGGTATTGGAAGAGAGTTTGAATATGTAGCAAGAGAGGACTCCACCAAGCCCTTGAATGATTGGAATGAAGCTAGAACAAAGCAAGAGAAAACACCATCAATGGTGGTTTTCGGTCAACATCAAAACATGGAGGAAATGTTGTTTTTCTTGGTTTTTCCTTACCTTGAAGCAAGGGTGATCAACAAGGCATAAAAATATAAGCTCAAGCTCCTTCAATGGTGGATCTCCATGGCACCGAAATGGTGGTCTTGAAGTTTTGAAAGGGTGAAGTTGAAGAGCTTGGCAAGACTAAGAGAATGGTGGTCTTGGTTTTTGATTTGGTAAATGGAGCTAGGAAATATAGGTAGTCAAAGATGGAGTTCTTGTGTGGGCTGTAGCAAACCCTGAATGACAAGGAAGGAGAGATGTTGGAGACGGTGGGAACATGAAGGAAATGAAGAAAGTGAAGAAGGTAAGTAAAAGGTAAGGTTTTAAGAGATATTTATGTTAAAGTAAATTGTAACTTGCTTTTTCATTCTTTACTTATCTTATTAAGCTAGTGAGGGAGTGACTCACCCTTTTAAAAACCGGCCCCCATAATATAGTAAGGGGTATTTTAGTCTTTGTTGACCAATTAACTCACTTATGTTGACTTATGTTATAAACTTGCTTAATTTGGTTACTATTCACAAAACAAGGCACATATTTGTGAAATTTTTGATTTCTCATTGATTTAGACTTCCTAATGTGATACTAAGTAGTACACATGTTAATTAAAGAGTAATGATGGACATTTATCCATTCAAAACTCATTTACAAGACAATTTTTCAAAAATGTGCTTTAAGACTCCTTAAAGCACATTTTGTGTTTTAACTTGTTTTCAAGCTTGGTTTCCTTTGGTAATTGGTTTAATATGTTCATTAACATATAAATAAGGTCTTGGTAAGCTCATTAGGTCTTAACCAAGCTTATCCCAAGCTTAGAGCACATTTTCGCCCATATCGACTTTAAGGTATTTATTTGTGTTTACTGTGGTTTAAATTGTTCACTAATGTTTCTAAGGCACTTTTTAGCCTTATTATACCATATTTTAATGTCTAAACCACATACTAAGGTTTGGGGTATTTCAAATATGTGTGGTGTAATGGTAATAATCGAAAAGTGTATAATATGGAGAGGAATGAGAGTTATAAAATATGTGACATTTGTGAATATATATATATATATATGTAATAAAACTATAAGTTATGTTTATTATAAAGTTAGAATGTCATAACATATGATATGTATAACATTATATCAAATATGTGGCAATGTGGTAACAATGGAAAAATATTGGGAGTTGATGAAAATCAAAATACAAATGCATATGCCTTACGGCAATGCAATGTGGTTTTATTAAACCATAGGTTATAATGTTTAAAGCAATATAAAATATCATATTATATGGTATAATGACATTTTTGTAACATATGATATAAGGGTATAACTCATGAAATATTAACGTATAAGTGAATATACATGAATGCGCAAGCATATAATAAAAATATGTACATAATAAATTATATAGTATAGTTGGAAACTATATAATATAGTGCATGTATACATGCAACCATATAGTATATGATTAAGAACAAATAATAACAATATGTGTACATAAGCATATATAGCCAAAAATAATATGTATATATATATGCAAAACCGAAAATATATGCAAGTATTTACAATATGGTTTTAATGTCATGTAATAATAAATGACAAGTGTAATGACATTAGTATAACTATATACTATAAGTCATACAATTACAAGTTAAAGTATGGGTTATTAAAATGAATAATGAGATGTATAGTATAAGGTACAATATTAAATGACTAAATATTAATGTCATAAAACAATAGTTCATATGCATGAACTATGACGCAAATTAACGTTGCATGCACGCATGCAACTATATATTATAAATGTATACTCGTATACTGAACCCGAGTGATTAAATTAATACTTAAGTATTAACGGGAATATGTATTCGTATACTCGTAAAAATAAGGAATAAATCCTAACGTTTAAAAACGCTACAACTAAGACGTTTTTATAACCGACTCATTTAAATAAACCTGGGCATTGGTAATTAGTACGTACTACGACTGACGAGTTTGTATACGACACTTTAACAATTAAATGTTGAAATCCAGGGATGTAATGTCGGGATTACTTGTGTTGTTCGGATTTACCGAACTTAAATATGTAATGTCGGGATTACTTGTGTGTGTGGATGTGTGTGTGTGTGTGTGTGCGAACTAGTGGTCTCTGCGCAACCTAGGTCATTGGTGAACTATGTAAAGGGGTCTGATGAATTCCTGAGACTTCCTCGGGCTCGGATGTGTGTATAAGAGTGTGATGTGTGTGTGTGTGTGTGTGTGTGTGTGTGTGTGTGTGTGTGTGTGGGTGTGTGTGTGTGTTGTGTGTGTGTGTGTGTGTGTGTGTGTGTGTGTGTGTGTGTGTGTGTGTGTGTGTGTGTGTGTGTGTGTGTGTGTGTGTGTGTGTGTGTGTTGTGTGTGGTGTCGACTTATATAAAACACATATGCGCTTAATGTGATGTGAATGCAGTTGTCTGACATAATATGCTAAGTATTATAAACTATGTAGTTACGACCTAAGTAAAATACTTAGGAAACGAGACTCGACATTGTCGGTCTCTAGAGCTTTGACTCGAACATGAACACTACCTAGAATGATTCTAGGCATGCGTAAGACCCATAGGGCAGCCAACAAATAAGTAGTGATTTTCTACATTTAAAAATGTAACGTTTTAAAACGACTAACTAAGTCAACAGTGGAGTGTGGATAAATGTGGATGGTTTATCTTAAACCAGTTAGACATTGGCTACTGGTCGCGCGTTGAGATCTCTTGAGTTAACCCGGACCGGGCTTACTCTGGTTAACCTGATCGAGCCTAGATAGATCGACAGGTATGGTGATAACATGGGCACCTTTAAAAAGGCAAAATATGGACGCTTTTAAAAAGGCAAAGTGAATGCGCACCTCGTGTGCATGGGACTACCGTCCAGTGAGGTTAATTCGGGATGTCCTAACTTGACTCCTGGCAGTGCTAACAAAATGTGTAAAGTTATGTAAGGGCCCGAGGGGCCGTATGTGGAGTTGGTATGGATGACCGTTACTGACGGCTATGTGTTTATCATTGTTGTGATTGGGTGCTTTGTGATTAAATGTATACAGTGGTGTGTGAATTGTAATGCCTGTATTCACTGTTTATTTTACCGCCGATCATGTGTTTACAGCCTTATATACCTGTACACCGGTAAAGCATGTAACGAACTTAATAATGGCAACCTCGACTATTAAGTGACCAATAGGGTCCAGGCTCGGCATACTCAGCGTTTATCACTGAGCCTTTATGGCATTGTTGCAGGTGACGAATACCACGGAAGCCGAAGAGCGGGACCCGGGTAGTTAGGAATTTAATTACCGTACAAGATCTCACAATGTATTAGGATGTTTATTAGTTTAAAGCGTTAATGGAGTTGTATACAGTTGGGATTTCATAGACGCTCACTTGTCGTTTAAGTTACAGTTGGTTTATATTGATGTATAGGTTAGTATCTTGTTATCACTGCGGTTATGTATTTATTAACAGTGTTGTTTTGTATTTGAATTACTTCTGTTCTTTACTCGTATGGGCGAGTAATGGCATGTGACACCCGAGTGAGGTTTAATTGATGTGAGACTTCCGTTGTGAGACGTTATTTAATTAATGCTACGTGAGTGATTATTACGTGATTACGAGTGGGGTGTTACAGGATCTGGGAAGAGAAGGAGAGAAAGTGAACAGTATCTGGGTGGTGAATGAATTTCCTGAAGAAATTTCAAGTTTGCCACCTGCGAGGGAAGTTGAGTTTAGTGTGGATCTGGTACTAGGGACCGCACCGATATCTAAGGCCTCATACCGAACTGCGCCAACCGAAATGAAGAAGCTGAAAGCTCAATTGGAGCACTTGTTGAAGAAGGGGTACATTCGCCCAAGTGTGTCACCTTGAGGAGCTCCTGTTCTGTTTGTTAGGAAGAAAGACGAAAGCTTGAGACTATGTATTGATTATAGGGAATTGAATCAAGTTACCGTTAAGAATGGGTATCCCTTGCTGAGGATTGACGATCTCTTTTATCAGCTGCATGGGGTAGGAGTGTTTTCTAAGATTGATCTGCGTTCCAATTATCACCAGCTCCAAATTGTAGAGAATGACATTTAGAAGACAACCTTCAGGACCAGTTATGGTCACTACGAATTCACAGTGATGCCTATTGGGTGAACTAGTGCACCCACAGTGTTCATGGAATTAATGAATCTAGTATTCAACCCTTATTTGACAAGTTTGTAGTAGTATTCATAAATGATATTCTGCTGTATTCCAAGGATGAAGATGAGCATGAGAACCACTTGAGATTAGTGTTGTAGATTCTGAGGGATAATGAACTGTATGCCAAGTTGTCCAAGTGTGATTTATGGTTGGATAGAGTGGCCTTTCTGGGGCATGTCATCTCCAGTGAGGGGATTTCAGTAGATCTATCTAAAGTGCAGGCAGTAAGGGATTGGCATAGACCAACGAATGTGTTAGATGTTCATAGCTTCTTGGGTCTAGCAGGCTACTACAGAAGGTTTATGAAAGGCTTCTAGAAAATAGCAAAACCACTTACTAATCTGAAGAAGAAGAAGAAAGTGGTGCAGTTTCAATGGTGTGAGAAGTGTGAAAAGGCCTTTCAGATCTTAAAGGAGAGGTTGACCACGGCCTCAGTGTTAACATTGCCTTTGGGGATATAAGGGTTGAAGTGTTTAGCGATGCTTCCAAATATGGTTTGGGTTGTGATTTGATGCAGTATGGTAAGGTTATCGCGTATGCTTCGAGACAATTGAAGAAGTATGAGACTCGGTATCCCACCCATGATTTGGAGTTAGCTGCCATAGTATTTTCTCTTAAGATATGGCGGCATTACCTTTTATGGCAAGCCGTGCAAAATTTTCACTGATCATAAAAGTGTGAATACATTTTCACTCAAAAGGAATTAAATATGAGGCAGCAAAGAAGGCTTGAGCTTATAAAGGATTATGACCTGCCGATATTGTATCATGAAGGGAAGTCCAATCTGGTGGCCGACGCACTGAGCAGAAAGAGGGGTCACTCTATGAATTCTATGTGGGAGCTTCCTAAAGAGTTGGTCAAAGACTTTCAAAAATTAAGTTTGGAGGTGATGGAGTCAGGAGGAGTCGACCGGGAGGTTAAATATTGTGCTATGTAAGGCATTGGACTTTACCATTCACAGTGATGAGAGTCTCCGTTTTAAGGGGAGATGGTGTGTGCCACAGAAGTGTGTAGAAGTGAAAGAGAAACTGATGCAAGAGGCTCACAATTCGCTCTATTCAGTTCACCTAGGGGGTGACAAGCTATATAAAGATATGAAGCAACATTCCCGGGTGGCCTAAGATGAAGAGATAAATAGCCGATTTCGTTTCTAGATGCTTCACTGTACGGGTTAAAACGTATTACAGCAAGTGTACTAGTCTATCATAGCAAGTTTTCCTAGGTAGTATTCCCTAGGTTATCGAACCACAGGAGGTTGTGTCTAATTTAATCTCTACCCTAATCTAAGTAATAAACTATAGAAAAATAACAACAATAAACTGGGGGTTTGAATGTAGAAAATAAATAAACAACTAAAACAAAAACAATTAAAATTGATTCTCTAACAATTATAAAAGGGAGAATCCTGGTTTACCATTTCTTCCTGGTTTATCAATTCCCTTCCTAAGGGTTTTCTAAATTCTAGACTGCAACCTCAAATCTAAATTAATCTGAAACCGGTCCCCCGCAAGATAGATCCATACTAGCGATTCCCAAATCCTAACTCTCGTTACGAATTTACAAATCAACTAGTAGCATTAACGATTCATCTGGTTTCTAGTCAGCTAATCCCCAAGAATTACCATCTGTACTTTCACTGGTAATATTCCTATGGTCTAATGAACACCGTAGTTCTCACTTGTAAGCAATTCATACCAAATAAACTTAAGCAAAATTAATCACAAGAGAATTCAATAATAAACAATGAATAAAACTACAATCTATATAGAATTTGTATTTAACAACTCAGGAAGCAAAATAATAAATTAGTTATCCATATTAAACCAGAATCCTAAACGACTACTTAAACATTGTAAAAATAAAAACAACAATATTATAAGGGAAGAACGTCATCAAATCTGTGATGAAGAACTGATGTGTCGAAATCCCAATCTGTTATGTTGTTCCCAATCTGCTCTTGTTGATGTTTTCTCCGTCTAACTCTTGTTTCTCGCGGCTAGGGTTGCCTTTTCTGGCTGGTTATTGTATTGCGCCATTGTTTTTATATTCACATGCTGTAGCCCTCAAGTTTTCCTAACGTTTCAAATTAATATTTAATCTTCCCATGTATTAATCCAGCCCACGTGTTCCCCAGATCTCATGCCAAAGGCTGATCCATGCGCAATATAGAATAGCAGCCCATGTTTCATTCTATACCCCTACGTACATCACGTCTTCAAGTCCACCGTGTGCATGAATACAGATCCATGCGGCCCACTGTGCAAGCGCTGCTCCAGCTAGTCATTGCCATCCTCTCTTCGTACGTGATGTGCATGCGTGACTATGTAAGTCCAACCAAACTCTTCAATGTATGTGGCCCGCTCAGCTCATCTCTTATCTTCGTTTATGAACGCGTGACTTAACAAAGCGATGGTCAAGTTTTTTTTTTTTTTGGATAAATAGAGCCAAAGCTTTTATAAATGGAACTAGTGGCACAAAAGATGGGCCTCATTAAAACCTTCCTAGGCAAAACCCATTGGGAAAAAGCCTAGGCAGGGAAAAGAGTGCCCGCCACAAAATACATCCTTGAGTCTTGACTACGGGGCGAGCCCAACAAATGAAATAAGACATCCCTCTTAACACCGAGCCAACCTCAGGACCATGTGACGTAAACCCACAGAACATAAAGCATAAAATAACATAAAGAAGAAACCAGAACCAGAACCACACTGACTCCCTCCACCCACAATACATTAAAGAAGCATCATGTCCTCCTGAAGGTTGTTGGAATTGACAAACAGTTCGAAAGGAATGGGGAATTCGAGCCACCAGCTTTTCGTCCATCTCCACACCCCTCTTTTTGTATCCAGAATAGCCTTTTCCGGTAGGACTCTCCCACCTCTGAATACCACCTCGTTTCTCATATTCCAAATACTCCATACTCCATAGAATAGGGTCGATCTCCACACTTTCCTCGGGCCTCGGTTCAACTTAACGGCCATCCATTCCTCAAAAATTTGTTGTGGAGTTTCCTTAAAAGTGAAGCTTATCCTCCACCACCTTAAGAGATTATTCCATATTTGGATAGCAATATCACAGAAAAAGATAATGTGTTCCAGGCCTTCCATAAAACGCCTACATAAGGGGCACCAGCATTGCCCAATCGGGATCATGTCCCTCTCAAATAGCCTATCTTTCGTCATCAGTTTCCCAACCAATACAAACCACATATGTACCTCTATTTTCGGTTCAGCCGCTTTGCACCATAACATGTTGCTGATTGCGCCAGGGGCCTGTTCACTATGGGTATTAGTGAGGCGTACATACAGCTCCCTTGTCGAGAACTTTCCATCTGCCCCCAACCAGATGGTCTCGTCCCCATGCTCCTGCTGCAGCACATGACCAGAGATCAGCCTCAACAGTTCATGTTCCATATCCTCTTCGTAATTGAATAGTTGTCGACGCCACTGCACAGATCACGCCCACGCCCCACTGTTCCATCCTCCCATGTCCGCCACGCACCCATCCTGGTTCACACAGTGTGAACAATCTCGGAAATTTGCTTCGCAGCGTTATCTCCCCCAGCCAGCGATCATCCCAGAACGATGTGGATTTTCCATCACCCACACATCTCCCTATACTATTCTCCAATATTTCGTTCAACTGTTCATCTTCCAACCTCGTCGCTTTAACACCAGCCCACACTCCGTTGAATTGTCGGAGCTTTCGAATGCTAGCTGCCGACCCAGTTCCACCATCTGCTCCATAGATCTTCGAGACCACTCGATGCCACAGCGACCCTCTCTGTTTTACAAACCGCCATCGCCATTTAGCAAGTAGGCATCGATTCTTCTTATGAATATCGACAAAACCCAGGCCACCACAATGTTTGGGCTTTGCCATTGTACTCCATGCAACCGGCACCATATATCTCTCTCTCGTTTTACCCCAGAAGAACTTTCTTTGTTTCTCAATGAGCAGCTTACGGACTTTACTTGGTATAACAAACATGCTGGAGTAATATAACAGAATAGCTTCCAAAACCGATCTTACCAGCACTCCTCTACCCGCCTTGGATAGCGTCGTTGCTTTCCATTTAGCCAGTTTCGATTCCACTTTTTGCAAGACCGGTTGCCAAGTAGCCACACGATTCACTCTAGCCCCAAGCGGACAGCCTAGGTAGGTTGTCGGCAGCTCACCTATGCTGCATCCCAGAACCACCGCTACCATCCTTTCTTCTTCACTTGTAGCATTCAAACAGTAAGCAACCATTTTTCCCATATTTATACAGAGACCACTCATACTAGTGAAGCATGCCAGGACTCGTTGTAATTCAACAATCTCACCCAACTTAGGCTCACAAAACACTAGTGTGTCATCGGCATACTGGAGGTGTGTTAGGACTACACCATTTCTTCCAACCGCAAGGCCTCTGAGCCTCCCCGAACACACAACTTTTTTAAACATCCAGCTAAGAGCTTCCACCACCATAACAAACAAGAACGGGGACAGCGGGTCACCTTGTCTTAGTCCCCGGTGTGTTTCAAAAGGTTTCGTTGGAGAACCGTTGACTAGGATTGAGATTTTCACACTAGTCACACATTCCATCACCCATTGAATCCATCTACTTCCAAAACCGAATTCTTTCAACATCATGTGTAAGAACTCCCACGAGACGCAGTCATATGCTTTGCGAAAGTCGATTTTCACTAACACTCCCTTCTTCTTATTTTTCCGCAACCATCTGATCGTGTCATTAGCTATAAACGGACCATCAAGGATGCTTCTTCCTTGCACAAAAGCTGTCTGGGTTTCCCCTATAAGGGCTGGTAACACTCTGGACAGGCGCTTGGCCATGATCTTAGCTATCACTTTATACAGACAGCCCAGCATACTGATTGGTCTGTATTCATCGAGACTGGCTGCTTCGGGATGTTTAGGTATCAAGGTTATCCATGTCATATTCATACCCTTCTCCAGCTTGCCTGTGATGAAGAAATTACGCACATCTTTCGCAAAATCTGCGCCTATGATGTTCCACATTCCTTTAATGAATCGCATATTAAAACCGTCGTAACCAGGTGCCTTTGAACCATCACACTCCCACACAATTCTCTGTATTTCCCCAATCGTTGGGATTTCCTCCAAGCGCCTACTTTCCTCCTCGCCCAGAACAGCATGATCAACTTGTGGTGGCTGTATGTGTGGCAAGATTAAGCCGCTTGGCTTATAAAGACTGGAGAAGAACGTGACAATATGTTCTCTGATCTCCCCCGGCTGTACCAGCAGCCTCCCTCCAACCGACAATTGCAGTATTTGTTTTCGTTTCCGGTTTAGCGTAGCCACCCTTTGGAAATACCGAGAATTGCTATCAGTATCTTTTATATACTTATCTCCAGCTAGCTGGCGCCAATATATTTCGCTATTACGTGTCGCAGTAGCTAGCTCCATCATGACTTTGCACTTCCTGTTCTCCAGCTCATCCGACCATTCCCCTTCTTCTATCTTAGCATCAAATTCCCTCAGCTTGTTCTGCATCGCTTTCACTCTTTCATGTACGTTACCAAACACTGACCGATTCCACTCCTTCAATGTACTCTTAAGCATTTTCAGTTTGCGTTGGGTAGAAGCCATTTGCATGTGTTTCCATTCTCTACTGACAATCTTCCCAAAATCTGGGTGTTCCAGCCACATGTCCCACGTTCTAAATGGTTTTAAGCCCCATTGAATGCTTCCCATTGGTACTACTAGCATTCTGTGATCTGAGAGATCCCATCCTCCACTAGCCAAGGTTATATCCGCATAAAAAGCACACCACTCATCCTGTATGAAAGTCCGGTCAATTCGACTGCATGTTCCCCTTCCCTTCCACGTAAATCTTGCATCACGTAACGGTATCTCTACGAGCTCCATCTCGTCAATCCACCTCCTAAACTCACTACTCACCTCAGCCTCCTGCCTATTATTCCCATGGAGTCTATCTGATGCTACCAGCACCTCATTAAAGTCCCCGACTGCGAGTAATGGCCTATTCCAGTTAGCATTAGCAAGCATTATGTTGTCAAACATTTCCTTCCTTAGCCTTCTATCACAGGGCGCATATACAAATAGAACAGCGCCTTTAAAACCGTCTGCGAGTACGTTGACTTCTAACATCATCCAACGGTCTGCTTTCTCAATCTTCTCTACTACTACCTCCTCCTCATTCCACATTACCACAATCCCTCCTGATCTTCCCACCGCCCCAACTGAGTCCCAGGCTAGGCTCACCCTTCTCCCTCCCCAAAATTTCGCCACTCTATTGGCTGTTACTTGGGATAGTTGTGTCTCGACCAAGCCTATTATCGTTATCCTCCTCTCTTTTATCTCCCTTCGAATTTTTACCGCCTTTTGATCCGAGCCCATTCCCCGGATATTCTGCATCCCTACTATTATCCCCATGTTCGGTCGTCTTGATGCAGTTCAAGATATTCTGTCGTAGACTTTCTCTAGCAGTTTCTGGGTCAGGGACAACACATCCTAACGTCTGTAATAGATTCATGCACTCTCCCACCTCGGCACTTACATCGACTATTCTTCCTTCCGAGTCTCTTGTCGTGCTCTTCTTTGTCTGCCTCTCCTGGACGGTATTTTCGTGGAATAAATCCCCAAACAGGTTAGAAATTCCTTCTGTCGCGTCGCCTGTGTGATTTATTCTTTTATCAACTTTATCGACTTGTGATTGGGGAGTGTTAAGCACAATTAAATCCCTATGCATAAGGGAATTTTTTGGTAACTGCATTTGATGTCTGTTGACATTATCCTCTACCGTTTGAGACATAACTGGCGCCTCCCCCATACTCTCTGCTACTCTCGGTGTTTGGATCGCCGTATGGTTAGTATCATTAAATAATCCTTCAACATTCCTTTCTACGTTTATTGGTTCCACGTGGGAGTGATTCCCACTCTCTGCGACCTTAGATAACCATTCCCCTTCTGGCAGCCGTCCCTCTCCCACGTTCTCCAGTCCTTGGATCTGGTTTACATTTTGTCCACTAGCTGCAATCTCCTCCCACGCGGCTTTATTCCCCTCTCCGATTCCCGAAGTGCTTGTTTGACTACCCATCTCCGGATTAATCTTTTCCTCATTCCGGTTATGACCTTGGGTAATTTGGAGGATGCTTTCCGCCACCACCGTCTGTGATCCGCCCAGGCCTGGCGGTTCTGTCTCAACAATCGATACCAAAAAGGACTTCTCCTCTACCAAGACGTTAACCTTCCAGTTGATGAATTGTAGAGTGGAGGTCTCCACCTGTACTTTGATCTCTGCATTTTCCACCACTTCTGATTCCTCCTCATCCACCCTGATGACCTCCCCGACCAGTTTAGCAATACGAGCCACGTTGGATTTATTCCACGCATGTATGGGAATCCCTCTGATCAAGATCCATGTCTTTCTGGTCTCCACCTGATCCTCTATCGTCCATCGTCGAAGGATGATGTCCGACTCCTCCTGGCTGTCAAGTACTCTCTCTACTGCCCCCCTGGTATTAAAAACCATTAAGAACCTCTTTCTCGATAAAGCCAGGACTCCGGCTAGTTCCGGCCATCGCCTCTGTAGTAAACTGGTGGCTTCTCCTGGGCTCCTCTCAGTGTGTAATTCCGCCACCACACACCGCGTCAGGCATCGTAACATTTGCGCTTCCCGCTCCAGTCTCACCGTCAATCTGGAGAAGCCGACACCTTTCTCCCCTCCAACTTGCTAGATTCCCGTTGCCCTACTCTTTTGTCTGTTGCAATCTGGTTGTGTGATCTCCATCGGCCCCACGCTTCTCCTCCCCTCATCTTGTCCTTCGTACCCTGGAACTCCATTCTTGCTTTCAGCCTTACTCCATTAATACACCAACCATTGACTCCGTCGATAACCTTTCCCGCATCAGCCACGTTCTTCAGCCCCACAAAGGCACATGCATGGTTATTCGTCCTTCTATTCTTTCTGCTTATGTATAACCTCACCCATTGGGCAAACCTTTTGATTATCTGTCCTAGTTGAATGTTTGATGTCTGTCTATGGACATTGTCGATAAAAACTGAAGTCTGACCTACTCGTTTCTGGTACGTAAGTTCAGGAGTTCCCCAGTTCTCCGCCTGTGCCTCAAACCTGTTTTGCTTCCTTTGTCGATCCACGGGTTTCCAAGTTGTCTTCTTACGCTTCCTCCAGTAGTCTTCGTTGTTTCTCCAGTGCTTATCCTTGCTTCCCCGGCCCATAGGACCTCTGTCACCCATGGACGCCGCACGAGTTTGGTATTTGTTTGTCGGATGTTTTGAGGTTTTTTGTGTGATTCGGATGTTTTGAGGTTTTCTGTGTGATTCAGATGGGGGGGAAGTGTGGGGGGATGGGTGTGATTGGTTTTGGATAGAGTGTGGTGGGATTTGCGGCGGTTACCAGGTGGGGGATGGGGCGGGCGGGGCAATATGGTTAGGGGCGGCCGTCGGCGGAAATGTTAGAGAGAGGAGAGAGCGCATCTTTACTTCGTCTTATTCTAAATCATATGCTTCATGCAACCAGTCACTCAAATTCCGATGGTCAAGTAATACGCCGTGAGTGCATGGCCCATGAAAATCTTGGGCTTCTTCGTGCATTTTCCTTCCACGAGAATAATATATGGTTCGGGTTTAATATAAGTAAAAACACGTGGACCACATATAAATATAGGTAGTGTAACACCCCTACCGTTAATCCTATACTTACCGTCTAATCGTCCTGATAATCCTACTACGTCGCAGCGGAAAAACTACTACTACGGTGGGTGGTACAACGCCGCTAACTGCCCATACGGCTAGCAAGGCTTACACTACCTACAGTCACGGTCTGATGCCTAAGTATACCGAGCTACTACATTCCATACCGAATACAAAGATCACGTACTTACATTGCTGGATTACCGAGTATTTAAAGTATTTAATTACATTCCTTTTCAATCTCCAAAAATTATGAGTTTCTACAAGCTACTCATCTATATCAATTCACCATTCTTTCATTATCCAAAAGGGTGTACCCTATGGTACACCGGCTAACAAAAACCTACAGCCGTGTACAACATAGTACACCTTTCACAATTCATCAGTTACGGACAAAAAGAAATCAAACTTAAGTTCTTCATAGTCTTCACTCGTCTCGAGGACCTACATTATATTAAAAACATCGCCCCAAGGGGCTCAGCAAAAGCTGCGCATAAACTTCGCATATACCGCGTGCTAACTAGGGTACGCCGACTATTTAAGGTCGACTGTACATGCGGTTCATTATTTTCATACATACATGCTTTACATACATCACACAATCATGCATAATACAATACGCAATCCAAACAGCAGTACAATAACACACACAATACTTACCTTCACAAGGGTTAGCCAAATTACGCATCCAGGTTAATCGGATACTATTTACTCTTTTACTCATTACACAATACTTTCTCTTACTCACTTACTTACTTTACCATACTTGTTTACTCATTCTTACTTACTTACTTTTACTCACCACCGGGTTTTACTTGACTCACCAATCCCGGATGCTACCCATTTAAGGGGTTTGGGCCGTGGACCAGTTAAAGAGTCAGGAATTGTAGCCAACCTCTTGTGACTCTGCATCCTCACGCGTGGCCGAAACTATATCGGACTTCTACTCATTCCAATTTAATTACCAATTTAAGTTAGATTGGTTAGCTTGTTAGGAATCAGTTAGAAGTCCAATCGCAATCACATTCGGCCACAATACAATATATCATGCATACACACACTCATATTCATTCATACATGTCATGAATTATACAAACTATGATTTAAGAAAATATCCTACAAGGAACAACATCATGTATTCACAAGTAAGCATAATAATTCCGATTCGTGCATTTATCTTATTTGGTGATCAATTAGCACACAACACACAAATCAGAGTAACCAAGGTAGCATACGGGGCATGAGAAGTTCATACCGTTCACCGTTGTACATATATCCGACGTTCCTTAGGTGTTCACAATCCAAGTCCTATCATATACATGCAATTGGGTGGTTAATTATCCTTACTTAACCTTACTAATTACTTTACTAACATTTCCTGGTTTATACTTACTAATTCATTGTTATTCCAATACATGCACTTAGGTTACTTACTTAAAATTATTTTCTAAGCTTGTTTATGGCCTTAGTGACCTTTAAACATCATTAATTATGTCTTAATTATCTTATAATATCATTACCCATCCTTAGAATAGCTTTAAAACACATTCTGAAAGGATTTTAGTGTGGTCCAGGTTGTTGTCTGGGTTTACATACCCGGACCAACACGCTGGAACAATCCTCGGGTAAGTTTTATGTATGGTCCGGGTTTGTGTCCTACTCTACAAACCTGGACCACATGTACTGATTAGTTACAGGTGTGTTTTTCGTATGGTCCGGGTTTGTGTACTCCTTTGCAAACCCGTACCACTTGTTTTAGGAAGTTACGGGTATGTTTTAGGGGTGGTCCGGGTTGGTGTCCTAGTTTGTAAACCCGGACCACTCCTTTTGTATAACTTTCTGTCGAGTTTTTATGCTGGTCCAGGTTTCTATACTGGTTTACAAACCCGGAACAGTTGCAGTTTTACAAATTATATAAGTTTTTAAACTTGTTTCAACTCTAAACTTCTACTAACCTCTTCCCTAATATTCCTACATATAATCTAGCATGTTTTGACATTGATTAAGCATTTTAAACTTACCTAATCCAACTCTATAAAAATCTGTTACATTAACACACTCACTATAAGTTTTTTTCTCTTCCTGTTACAGTTCTACTTTTTCCCTTGTTGTTACAGATTTTTCTTTTCTTATTCCCACTAACTAAATGACTCTTAAACTAGCCTAACTTGGTTTAACACTTCCCCATACACCATTTCTAATTCTACCCAACCACATCTCTTCCTCCTGTTACAAAACAAAATCTCATTCTTTTCTTCTCTGTACAACTTTCCTATTTCTTTCTTTTCTAACAACAACCAAGTCTCTAAATTCCTAACCAAATTTTGACAGAGGTTCCCTACATTTCTAAGTGTTCTCACCACATAATTTTGCACACTCAATATAGTACACAACCTGTTCAACATATACACTATTCTCACATCACATTCTAAATACTTGCCACAAGCTTATACTCACACTTAGCATTTTGTTTATTTGATTTCAAAAGCTTCAAACTACAATTACCATTCACATTAATATACCCATTCCTTTACTACTGTTACGGTGGTTTTAAAACATTGCTAAGGCAATATACTTACACATATATAAACATAAAAGTTGTACAGGGGCTTCTCCTTACTTTGTGATCTTGTTTCTTTTCCCTTTCTCTTCTCTTGCTCCTCTTTCCTTCTTTGTTTTCTTGGTTTATTTAGGCCAAACTACATCCACGTACAAGACACACACACACATACACAAAACTAGTAAATTTCTAACTTACGTATTAAACCCTAGTTTATGAGAAACCACTTAAAACCCTTAAGAAGTCTTACCTTGAGTTTCTAATGGAGTTTTGAGTGGGAAAATGACAGTGCTTCAGCTTTTCTTTGAAATGCCAAAACCGGCTGAGTAATGGAGTAGTGGTGTTTCACGTGAGTTTTGGATTTTGCAAGAGAAAAGATGAAAAGAGGAGAACTTGGTCTTTTTTCTTACCTTAGAACATGGAGAAGAAGATGGATCTTCAAATGGTGCTCCTCAAGCTCTAAAACGATTATACCCTCAGAATTGAAGTTGGAGGTTTTAGATTTTTGAAGGGTGTAAAACGTTCTCCAAAGCGATACGAATTCAACGGTATAATTTTTGTAGCATTTGGTGGTGATTTGAGGTTTCAAAAATGAAGAGGACGTGGGCTCTGTGTGTGGGTTCTCAAATCGCCATTACAGTCGCAGGAAGGAGAAGAAAGAAAACAGAGAAAGAAGAGAGGTGCAGTACATGGGGTCTGTGAGGGATATGAGAGAGAATTAGTAAAGTAGTTACTTTTTGCTTTTATTTGTTTTGTCTTTTACATATAAGGAAGGAATAAAGAAGAGGGGTATGGGCTATTATCAGCCGGCTACACACACTCCTCACATGGGGTTTTAAAATATTAATTGCAATAGTGGACACACTAACTTATTTTATTTACACTTTTACCCCACAACTTCCCGTTTTTGACAGTTTTTACTATTCTCTCGTCTATTGATTTTATTGGTCCTAAACCTTCACTAATGTTTATTAATGACTATTTAGTTGACCAAAATTGTTACAAATCTATTTGACCCGCTTAAAGTCACGTTTTCCCGGTTTCCTCGAAAAACGTGCGTTAAGGTTCGTTAGTGTTTTTAATCCATTTTAAGTATCCGTTTTCTTCAGGATTTGTTCCCTCATGATTATTTAGACTTAATTAAGCTTCTAAATTACTTATTAGCCTAATTAATCACTATTTTTAATTACGGGGTATTTCAATCTACCCCCCTTAAGAAACTTTGCCCTCAAAGTTGCTCAAGGGTTAATAGTTTAATAATTCTACTCATTAGGCAAACCAATTGCCATAATGCATCTTACTACCACCTTTGGGGTGTTTACTTCCTTTCACATTACAAGCGTACACAAATCAAGTATCATACGAATTCACAAACACAATGCACCATTTCCATACATACCATCACATCCACATTACCCAATACACCACTGCAATTCACAATACACATTACACAGATACACCATACATTGTACATACACATTCATACACTACACATTACACATACATACACATACATACCAACTACACTCCGCACTACATGTGCCATCAAAATATATTACAATACATACACACTATGCAATGCTCACCCAAAGCAATGCAAAAGCAAAAAGGCTCTACCCCCCTTAAAAAGGGGTACGCCCCGTACCCGTATCTACTAAACACTAGACTATCTAGTCTATGAATAACTGTGGGTACTTCGCCTTCATGGCGTCTTCTAACTCCCATGTCGCTTCTTCGACATCGTGGTTTGACCATAGGACCTTCACCATTCGTATAGACTTATGGCGAGTGTCTCTGGTCTTCCTATCAAGGATTCTCACGGGGGTCTCGACATATCTCATGGTCGGCTCAATGGATAGTCTCTCGGGCTCTAGGACATGAGAAGGATCGGCGATGTACTTCTTGAGTTGTGACACATGAAAGACATCATGGACACGCCCCAAATCCTCAGGTAGTGCTAACCTATAGGCTACGGATCCAACTCTCTCGGTGATAGTGTACGGCCGTACAAATTTTGGGCTCAGCTTGCCCTTCTGGCCAAAACGGAATACGCCCTTCATAGGTGAAACGCGCAAGAACACTTGGTCGCCCACAGCGAACTTAAGGTCGCGTCGTCTCACATCCGCATAGGATTTCTGTCTATCTTGGGCTGCCTTCATATTGGCTTGGATTTTTTGCACTTCCGCTTGGACTTGTTCTAAATACTCCGGTCCTATGATGACCGCTTCGCTTGACTCATCCCAACACAAAGGTGTACGACAAGGTCTACCGTATAGGGCTTGGAAAGGTGACATCTTAATCGAAGCGTGATAGCTATTTTTGTATGAAAACTCGATAAGATGAAGCTTATCTAACCAACTCCCCTGAAAGTCTAAGGCACATGCCCTAAGCATGTCCTCTAGTGTCTGGATGGTTCTTTCTGTCTGACTGTCGGTCTGAGGATGGAAGGCGGTACTCAGCTTCAATTCTGTACCCAGCGCTTCCCGTGTAGCTCTCCAGTATCTCGAAAGAAATCTGGTGTCGCGGTCAGATACTATAGTCTTCACTACCTTCTAGGTGTCCTTCATCGGTATGAATCTGGCAACCTTGGTGATGCGATCGACTACAACCCAGATCATGTTGAGTCCTCCCCTGGCAGGTGGGAGTCCTACAACAAAATCCATGGAGATATCATGGAATTTCCACTCCGGAACTGGCATTGATTGTACCATTCCGCCCGGTCTACGATGTTCAAATTTCACTTTTTGGCATGTCAAGCATCTCAATACAAATTCTATCACATCTAACTTCATTCCAGACCACCAGAAGTACCTCTTCATGTCTTTGTACATCTTGGAGGCTCCTAGATGGACTGACAATGTGGAACTGTGTGACTCTCGCAGGATGCGATCCCTTAGCTCAGCATTGCTTCGGGGGACGCATAGCCTGCCATTCAGCCGAATCAGACCATCTTCATGCAACTTAAAGTCATATTTCTTTCTTTCAAATGTACCATCTGTGATCTTCTGTCTGATTTTGGTTAGGTAAGGGTCGCTCAACTGAGTGTCTCGCACCTCGTCAACCAAGCTAGAAGAAGTGAGTAGCGAATGGAGAGAGTGTGCTCGATGGCTCAGGGCGCCGGCTACAACGTTTGCCTTCCCTTCCTTATACTGCAGGTTGATGTCGTAGTCTGAGAGAAACTCTATCCACCTTCTCTGTCTCAAATTCAATTCTTTCTGTGTATATACATATTGTAAGCTCTTGTGGTCGGAGTAGATGGTGATGCTTACCCCATAGAGATAGTGTCGCCATATCTTCAAGGCGAAGACAATGGCTCCTAGCTCTAAGTCGTGTGTCGGGCAATTCTCCTCATGCTTTTTCAGCTGGCGGGAGGCATAAGCTACAACCTTGCCATGCTGCATGAGTACGCATCCCATTCCCTTTCCTGATGCGTCGCAATATACCTTAAATACTTCTGTGCCCTCTGGAAGTGTGAGAATCGGCGCTGAGGTCAATGAGTTTTTCAGGCTCTAAAATGCTATTTCGCACTCGTCTGTCCATACAAACGGTGCATCTTTCTTCATCAGTGTAGTCATGGGCTTAGCGACTTTCGAGAAGTCCTTAACAAATCTCCGGTAGTAACCGGCTAGACCAAGAAAGCTCCTAACGTCGGTAACAGTCTTAGTTCTAGGCCATGATCGTACAACTTCAATCTTTGAAGGGTCAACTGAAATGCCTGCGCTCGAGATGACATGACCAAGGAATGATACCTGATCTAGCCAGAACTCGCATTTAGAGAACTTCACATACAGCTGGTTCTCGCGCAGTGTCTCAAGTACTTTCCTCAGATGAATTTCATGCTCTTCTGCTGATTTGGAGTACACAAGAATGTCATCAATGAATACTACAACTGAGGTGTCCAACTGCTCACTAAAGAGTCGATTCATAAGATCCATGAACTTTGCTAGTGAGTTTGACAAACCGAATGGCATGACTGTGAATTCGTAGTGGCCATATCTGGTACGGAATGCCGTTTTCTCTATGTCTTGCTCTCTGATAGCATTCTGATGATACCCAGAATGGAGGTCAATCTTGGAGAAGACTGAGGCTCCTTTCAGCTGGTCGAATAGGTCGTTGATGCGTGGCAATGGGTATTTATTCTTGACTGTAACCATATTCAACTCGCGGTAGTCAATACAAAGTCGGAGGCTACCGTCCTTCTTCTTCACAAAGAGGACCGGTGCTCCCTAGGGTGATACGCTCGGGCGTATAAACCCTTTGTCGAGAAGGTCACGTAACTGCTCTTTCAGTTCTGTCATTTCAGCAGGTGCCATACGGTACGGTGCCCTAGCAATGGGACCAGTACCTGGCAAGAGGTCAAACTCAAACTCTACTGCTCGTCGAGGTGGCATGCCGGGTAGCTCCTTAGGGAATACATTAGGGAATTCAGATACAATGGGTAATTCAGGGTTGAACTCTAGATCTCTCTCCAGGTCTTGTACATAACACAAATACACTTCTTTGCCCTTTCTGAGCTCTCTGTACATAGCCATGGCGAAGAGGACTGTGGTCGAAGGCTCTCTCGGTCTCTGGCGGTAAGATATAGTGACCCCAGAAAGACTCTTGAGCAGCAATCGATGCTCGGCGCAGAAGATTCTACCCTTGTGCCGCTCCAACCAGTTCATTCCGACTATTACATCGAATCCCAACCCATTAAACTCGATGAAGGAGATGGGGAACGATTCGCCTTTGATTTCAATCGTGGCTGATTTGTAATACTTGGTACATCGTATTCGCTCCTTTGATGGGAGAGTAACCAGAAAATTAGGTAGCTCATCCGCATCCAGCTTCAACCTCTTCACAAAAGATGGTGATACGAAGGTGTGAGAGGCGCCGGAGTCGAATAACACACTGGCTTCAATGCCGTTCACTGGAAATGTTCCCGTTAAGATGGTGCCACTTTTACCGGCTTGTGCTTCGGTGAGGATACTCAGGTTACCTTCGGTACCGAGTCCATAACCTATTGAAGTCACAATTCATAACTAATGATGGTGGACACAAGTGGAATTAAATCAACACTGCTCTTTATTGATAAACCAACCATCATACATACTGTGTCCCTAATACACGTTACTAATACATTACATGATACTATGAATTTAATACTTTCTAAAGGTAAGGTTCAGGCGTCCTGGTTTCGTGTGTGTGGCATTGATTATTGCCGGCGGTGCCGTATTCAACTTGATCTTGTTGATCCCGTGATACAGTATCCTAGATTTTCCACCCATGATTAGGACATCTCCTGATCTCAATACCAATTTCTGTGCGAGGTCCACACGCTTCTGCTCGCTATACATAAATACAGCGTCATCACCAATGAACCAAGACACTACGGGCACTCCTTGTTCAAGAGATTCCGCTGTCTCATCCTTGTCTTGGTGTAACCCAAGTCGTCCTTCTTTCTCATAGAAGTTGATGATACAAAGGTCCGCTTCAATTGCGGGGATCGGATTATTTTCGCATTGTTGTGCAAGTTCCACTGATTGTGTAACAAGTGTTAGAAATTCTGGGGGTATTGTCGGTGGCGTCGCTCCGTCTTGTATTCATGTCTCTTGGTATGTCTTGGTATAAGGGTTCCAGTCCTTTCCTAAGCACATCATCTTCAGCTTCATCTTTGCTCCACCGGGGAATTCGGGTGTATAAAATCCTCCTGGACCCGTTCCTAGTTCGTTGCATCGTCGGATGATTGAAATTTGGGCTTCGGGTGTCAGGTATTCCTTTAATAAGATCATACCTAGTCGGATGACCTGACACTGCTCGCTGGTGTAGTAGTGATTGGTGATGTCGGTCTCTTCTTGACTTGGTTTCGAAGGTATCGGATAACAGATACTAAAACTTCCTATGGTTATAAATTTCATCTATGGTGAGTACTAGTTTCAACTACTTCATCTCATGCTCATTACATACTCCAATTCATTTACTCATGCATTCACTCAAACAGTTACTCTACTACTTAGTCATGCTTCTCAAGGATTAAAGGTTCAGTCAATTACCTAGGCCGGACTTAGAACCGGTCCCATCTCTGTCAATAATGTGCAAGGCAGGATGCCTCTGGGGTGCGCCCTTCTGAGGACCTCGGGATCCCTGTCCCTGTGGCGCCTGCTGGGCTGGTGCATCGCCAGATGCAACCTCCTTGCCTTCCCTCTGCTTGAAGCTCTGGAAGTTTCCTCTGGGTTTGGCATTTTTGGGGAACATGTTGGCTCGGTGTCCGGGCTTCTAACAGTTGTAGCATCGGATTTCTCTCCCATGGCAATCCATGCCGGGATGGTCTTGGTTACACTTCCTACACACATATGCGCGGCCGTCGAAGTAGTTCTTAGTGAAACCGGAGCTAGAACCTAAGGCTTAGAGGGTTAGCACATTTGTGCGGAAATACTAGGTATGGTACTTAACAATTACGAATTTTAGTTTAGAAGTTTACCCTTAGGTGGGTGTGATCTCAGTGGCTTTGCAGCCACCGGTGCAGAAGAACCAAGTTGAAGAAGCTCAACTGGTTTGCCCTTCTCCTGGGCACTGCTCTCACTTGGGAAGTTCTTTTGGGTTTGCTGAAAGAATTTCCCTTTCTTATTTTTCCAACTCTTACCTTGGTTTTGCTCCTCGGCACTGGTATTCTTGTTGTTGGCCTTCCGCTTAAGCGCGGATTCTTCATCCAGTAATTGGCAAGTGATCTCAACGCGAGATGCCGCGTGATAACACTCCTGAAGTTTCAGGTATTAGCCGGGATTCTCATTTAATAAGATAAGGTGAGTATTTAAGGATTTACAATGGTACTAAGGGTTAAACCGATATTTACCTGAAGGGAGGTAAATCTAGTATAGCCCATGCCGCACCGAAGGCGATGGCTCAGACCGCCATAGAAGCGATCGACCAACACCTGGCCGGTATACCCAAGGTCGGGTAGAAGACGGAGAAGAGAGGTGAAGGTGCGGTAGTACTCGTCGACAGACATCTTCTCTGTCATTTTCAAAGCATCCAGCTCAAGTCTTTTCCTGGTCTTGACGTGTTCCGGGTAGTATTTGGATCGGAGGAGGGCTGTGAAGGATTCCCAGTCAAAGGTGGGGTCATCAGCATGGTCGTTCTTGATTAGTTTCCACCAATCCATGGCTGCATCCTTAAGGTAGTAGGCGGCTAATCTCACTTGAACTCCAGCAGGACATTCGAGAGTCTAAAATGCAGTCTCCATTTCGGAGATGTAGGCTTCAAGCTTAGCAGGGTCGCTCTCACCTTTAAAGCACGGAGGTCGGAGATCTGCGATAGCTTTTACCCAGTTTACTTCTCTGGGTGGAGGGGGCGGGATTGGTCCCGTTTGAGTTTGTTGGTTTTGTTGGGTTTGCTGCATAGCAGTGATTACTTGCAGTAGCATCTGCGCTACCGTGGTGGCGACGATCTCTACTATCGTTTGCGCGCCGGGTCCATCTGAGGCTTCGCCTCTAGCTCGGCCTCGGCCTCGTCCTGACATCTGAACATTTAACATTCGCATTAGGCTTGTAACATGTGACATAGGACATAGGACATAGGACATAGGACCATGGTCTCGTATTTAACCAAGGTATCGTCCATAAGGACGTCAAGGGTATCCGTTGTTAACAACGGTAGTTCCTAGTTAGGTTTCTAAGTATCCGTCTTAAGACGGTTGAAATCCTAACTCAGTAATCCTTATGCTCGATAATCTTAGGTCATCAGAGCGTAACTACGCTCTGATACCACTTTTTGTAACACCCCTACCGTTAATCCTATACTTACCGTCTAATCGTCCTGATAATCCTACTACGTCACAGCGAAAATACTACTACTACGGCGGGTGGTACAACGCCGCTAACCGCCCATACGGCTAGCAAGGCTTACACTACCTACAGTCACGGTCTGATGCCTAAGTATACCGAGCTACTACATTCCATACCGAATACAAAGATCACATACTTACATTGCTGAATTACCGAGTATTTAAAGTATTTAATTACATTCTTTTTGAATCTCCAAAAATTATGAGTTTCTACAAGCTACTCATCTATACCAAATCACCATTCTTTCATTATCCAAAAGGGTGTACCCTATGGTACACCGGCTAACAAAAACCTACAGCCATGTACAACATAGTACACCTTTCACAATTCATCAGTTACAGACAAAAAGAAATCAAACTTAAGTTCTTTATAGTCTTCACCCGTCTCGAGGACCTGCATTATATTAAAAACATCACCCCAAGGGGCTCAGCAAAAGCTACGCATAAACTTCACATATACTGCGTGCTAACTAGGGTACGCCGACTATTTAAGGTCGACTGTACATGCGGTTCATTATTTTCATACATACATGCTTTACATACATCATACAATCATGCATAATACAATATGCAATCCAAACAGCAGTACAATAACACACACAATACTTACCTTCACAAGGGTTAGCCAAATTACGCATCCGGGTTAATTGGATGCTATTTACTCTTACTCATTACACAATACTTTCTCTTACTTACACTTACTTACTTTACCATACTTGTTTACTCATTCTTACTTACTTACTTTTACTCATGTTAAGTCGGTATGACCTCCGGTGTAACGCCCCTATTTAACATATTTATAGCGGAAATAAAACACTAAAGGCGTACAGACCATCGGGTTCCAAACAGCCGGCACCAAACCTCACCAATTACAACTTAAAGATTACAATTGTCACGGCCTGAACCTCAAGAAAACTTAACAAAAATAAAACAGAAATAAAACGCGTAAACTCTCCACAAAACCTAATCCCATCCCAATCACTCGTTCTCTTTGTGACCACCTGTAAAGTAACTCGTACCTGCAAGATAAAACCAAGCAGCCCACCCCGAGAGGGGTGGGTCAGTTCCCTGGAATGGAACTGGTACGATCCTCCAAAAACAAACTTGTAATACAACTCTTAAATAAATAATAGCTTGAAAACAATCACTTAAACCACACAGAGGAACAAGGCAATTCACAAATCACCAAATCAAGATAACAGGTTAGGGATAAAGATCAATAACAGCAAAGTAAAGTTAGTCAATCCAAAACCACACCATGAGTTAGTGAACATCCAGTACTCAAGTTAGAATCAATTCCAGTTAGGAGTAGAAAGTCTCAGATAGTCACAAAGGACTAGGAATGAAAAGATAGATCCAAGAACCAATAACTCAAGAGTGGATTAAAACCAATTGGGAAAGATGGCCCCCACCGCCAGATATAAATGTCCGTATGGACGAGGGATATACAGCCCCCTGTTGTCCGATTAAAAAATGTCCTGGTGGATGAGGGATATACAGCCCCCTGCTGTCAAATATAAATGCCCCTATGGGCGAGGGATATACAGCCCCCTGCTGTTACCATTGAAGACGCGCGCACGTCGAAACCTCAAGAACCAGCTCATGGATGAAACGATATCCAGAGTCAAAAGAAGAATTTACCACAATTGACCTTTCCAAATTCCCACCAGATCACTAACTACCCAGAGCAATACCAAAACACTCAGTCCTACAGAGTGCAGAAGCGTAAACCCTAAGCAGTCAATGTCTAATGGAACAACCAAAAAGAAGGAACCAATACCCAAGTGAGTTTCACATTCAAGGCTCAGTTAGTCACACAAGCTGAGTTAGTCACACAACCATTTCCTTTTAGAAATTCCTCTTAAACTCAGTTAGCGTTTGTCAAAAACATCCCATAAGTCAACCAGCAAAAGTATCGGAGTACAAGAAATCGTACTTGGTATGTGAAGAACAGTAATTAACTTGAATGAGTGTTCCCCTAATAGTAACCTATAATTAATATGTTCCAAGTGTCGATTAGTTAAGGGTCTTATAAACTAAACAACCTTCTTTTCTTACTGATTAATAGTTCCAGGTTTACCACTATCCTCTCACAAAGATTTGGGCTTGACTTGTTAACTAAATCCTTTGTTAGGCCCATTTCGTTAGTTTGGAACGATTTAGAATTTATTCCTGAGAGTGGCCCAAACTCTCTTTGAATTGTTTAAGTGGGCTTTTGGAGTTCATAGACTTGGGCTTAGTAGGTTAACCCAAGACTGTGTTACGTTTATGTTGTGTAATTAAACCCTTAAGTTAATAGTGACTATTTAATTACACACCGATTAAAACCTAAGGTTTAACATATATATATATATATATATATATATATATATATATATATATATATATTCTACTTATTATAACTATCACAAGGAATATTATTTCCCTCATCTATTTAAATGTATTTATACATATATATATATATATATTTATGTATTAAGATTTATCCATAACATTTTTAGGAAATTTTATTGTATTTAATTATGTTTGATAACTTCTAGGCATAACCACAACCGATATACGGTTTATAAAATAAAGTGTTTTCCTTTATTTATTTAATATATATATACGTATACCTGTATTAGAATTTAATTAAGACATTCCCTATGTAGCTTATTGTATTTAAATTATCCTATCACTTCAACACTTATCTGCACCCTATGTATGTTTCATTAAGTATTTCTTTACTATATCTTAGGTTACTAGCTCTTATAACATTTAGTTAATATAAGTGTTAATTTATTAACTCCCCGCTCTACTCTAAGTTACTACTTTATTCCCTTTTTATATATGTATAGAAATATATATATTCCTTAGTTTTAATTAAAAATATTAACTCCCATATAATAAAATAAATAAAATGTAAAATAATTAAATTCCTTGATTTAACGTAAGTTTCTATTTTAATTCTACCATATAAGTATATATATATGTAAATAACTTCACTTCTCTTAAAAGCTAAAACCAAAACATTTATAAACTTATTGTTATAAAATGTTAATTTAATTTCCCATATTTTTCCCAGCTTAAAAAGTTTATTAACAAACCATACTTTAATTTTTGGTTACATTTAAAACCATATATTATAAGTTATTCTTATGAAAAACTCATAAACACAATTTTTAAAACCATTCACCATTGCCCAAAAATTCCCAAATTTAATATACAGTAACTATAACATTTTAGACATATTATAAAATTTTTATTTCATAAAAATATCTTTTTAAATTAGCCAAATAATTCCAGAAAACCCGTAACTTGCAAAAATCATAACTTATGTTTAAAAACTCTAAAACCATAATAATTTACATCAAAATAAAGTAGATTTAATAAGAAATCTATGGTTAAAATTTCAAGTCAAAAAACATTTGCGAAGGTATTTAAATTAATTCAACAAGTTAGGGTTATTTACTGGAATTTATAAAAACCTAATCTGAAACGTTTTAATCTCGGCCGTCCGTTTCTTTTAACTACGATCGGACGGCCGAGAATCGTCGAGTTCTTCAGCGCATCCAGAACCAACCCCGAGTACTAATTCACGATTTTCTCACAATCTACAGAACCAAATTGAGTGATTCTTGTTTCTATGGTTTCGAAATCACATTACGGTTCTAATGATACTAATTTCTCTAGATATAATGCAGGATTCAACGGTTTTCGAATTCGGTTTTGAAGTTAGGGTTCAAATGGGTTTCCGAGTTCGAATCTGTCAAATTCACTCAATCTATTACGTAATTGATGCAATTGGGACATGTTTTTGACCGACAATGTAATGTAGATTAGCAAGGTTGAAGGAATTTGAAGGAAACTTACTGGAATTGCTCAAATCGAACGGATTTGTTTTCGGTTCCTGGAAAAACGCCCCCTTTACAATCCGATTGAGTAGCCTACTTTGCAACGCTATAATTTACAGTACAGACCGAGTTAGAACTAGTTCTTGGGCTTAATCTAAAGAGGAAACGTAACTCTACACAATGATAGCAAGAACTCACCCTAACTTGCACTACACAGAAAGAAATCGAAGCTGGAAGTTGCGAGTTTACCTTACGTTTTCTGGAAAGAAAACTATGATTTTATGCTGTGACGAATCCGAAACTTTAGACACCTCTTTCTTCCAAACGGTTGGGAATTGGCTTGGGTCATCAACATGAAAGTTTTATAGGGATTAGAGCTCTTCAAAACGAGCTAAAGAACATGGAATTTGGCTGAGAAACGAAGAAGTTATGGCAAGACGAGTTACCTGAATTGAAGGAAAAACTGGAACTACAGTTTCGGTTTTTGTAGGGTGGCTACTTTGGCTCGAATTTCCGGTTGATTTAGGACAAGTTAGGGTTAGTGTGAGTTATGGTTGTTTAGAGGAAGTGTAGGACAAGGCAACAAAGAAGACGGCACTCAAAAATTCCAAAAGATGAGAATGTTATGAAGGTCACAAGATAGGGCAAAGGCTGGTTTCTGTTACCGGAAATATAGAAGATAAAAAAACGACTAAGTACTGGGCGCGTATCCCGAGGCGCGCGATGACTCAGCAGACCGTGCCACGTCAGCTTTTTTTCAAATTTTGGCTCTAAACTTCATTTGATCATAACTTTGGCTAGGATGATCCGTTTTTGACGTTCTTTTTATCGATCTTCATGGTTTTCCATAACCGATTTATTGGTATAGGTTTCATGGGCTGGTTTGACTATTCTCAAAAAGTCAACCCTAGCAAGGCTTAAAAGGCTTTAGGGTTTCTAGAATTTTATATTGACTTTTATGTTCAAAACAATGTTCCAACACTTCCTAAAATCTTTATAATATAGTTGGAGTGTTTATAAATTTTCCCAAGATTTATTGACTTATAAATCTTATTATTAAATTCATAATACTATATAATAATATATAATAATTAAATATTTTATTGTATTCTTTAGGGTTAAATAGGAGAAATCCTCTAAATAAATTTCATAATTCCATATAATAATTTAATATTTAATAGTATTATTTAAGATTTAATATATCCCCCTTAAAAGAAACTTCGCCTCGAAGTTTAAAAATCAACTAATAGGCACTCACCCGCTTCGGGTGTGCTGAGACAATAATAATTCCAATGAAATTCCATACCAATCCAATCCTTTATTTCCATTTCAACATTCCACTCGAGAGTACCGAAATCAAATCAAACTGAATCAAAATATAAACTGAAACAAAACACAAACGTGACAAACTACCGTGCCATAATGTAAAACTACGTACAGACATACACCTCTCACACTACTAATACTGTTCTCCCTCTACTAACAATGCAACAAGGCATAATCCGGATGAGTTAACGAAGGATGAGTGTGCCAGTATATCCCCCTTAAAAGAGCTAAGGTACGCCCTCGTACCGCATCAAGTGAATCACATCAGGATAGCAGAATATCATGTAAACAGATGTGGGTACTTTACTCTCATGGAGTCCTCAGTCTCCCAAGTAGCTTCCTCAACCCCATGATGCTCCCAAAGAACTTTCACCAATTTGACTGATTTGCCTCTCGTTTCTCGGACCTTCGTGTCCAAGATCGGAATAGGAGTCTCCTCATACCTCAGTGTAGGCTCAATATCCAGTCTCTCTGGTTGTAGTACGTGAGAAGGGTCAGGCATATACTTCTTCAACTGAGATACATGAAACACATCGTGTACCTTCCCCAACTCCGCTGGTAGCTCTAGTCTGTAAGCAACTGGGCCCACTCGCTCCGTAATCCTGTACGGACCGACATACTTAGGGCTTAGCTTCCCCCTCATCCCAAATCTGAATATCCCTCTCATCGGAGACACCCGCAAGAAAACCATGTCACCCAACTGAAACTCTAGCTCTCTGGTGCGCTGATCCCCATAAGATTTCTGCCTAGACTGCGCTGCCCTCATGTGCTGCTGAATAACTCTGAACGTCATCCTATAGTGTCTGAACATACTCGGGCCCAATCAGGACTGCCTCGGTAGGGTCACTCCACGATAAGGGAGTCCGGCACGGCCTGCCATACAGAGCCTGGAATGGTGCCATGCCGATAGATGAGTGGTAGGAGTTATTATAGGAGAACTCCACCAGGTGTAGACGCTCTACCCAACTCCCCTGATAGTCTAGAGCAACCCCTCGTAGCATATCCTCTAGCGTCTGAATCGTCCTCTCGGTCTGGCCATCAGTCTGAGGGTGAAAGGCTGTGCTAAGGCGTAGCTGAGTACCAAACGCCTCCTGCACCTGGCGCCAAAATCTACTGAGGAAACGTGTATCACGATCGGAGACAATCGTCTTCGGTACCCCCATGGTACCGGATGTGCTCTTGGGTGAACACCTCAGCCAACTTGGGCACCTTCCATGTGTCCTTGATAGGTATAAATCTGGCTGTCTTTGTCAACCTATCGACTATCACCCAAATAGAATTCAGCCCGCCTCTAGCTGGAGGAAGACCGACCACAAAGTCCATGCTGATGTCGTCAAACTTCCAGCACGGTACTGGTAATGACTGAATCTGGCCTCCTGGTCGACGATGCTCAAACTTCACCTTCTGACAGGTGAGGCATCGGGAGATAAAATCTGCTACATCCCTCTTCATCCCGCTCCACCAGAATAACTGCTTCAAATCCTTGTACATCTTGGCTCCAGGGTGTACTGACAATGTAGAGGAATGAGCCTCAGAGAGAATCCTGGTCTGAAGTGCTGTCGCATCCTGAGGAACGTAGAGTCTCCCTCTGACTTGAAGGTGTCCCTCGCTGTCTAACTCGTACTCATACTTCAGACCATCAGTCATACCGTCTGCTAACTTCTGCTTGACGCCCTAGGTATACATCACTATCCTGGGCTGCGTATATCTCCTCAGCTATCGTGGTCGTCTCTGTCAAAGCTAGGAGTGAGTACACTCTCCTGCTCAAAGCGTCTATAGTAGCCACCCAACCCAAGGAAACTCCTCACCTCTATCACAATGCGAGGTCTATGCCAGCTCTTTACTGCCTCAATCTTAGTTGGGTCTACTGAAACTCCCTCAGCTGAGATCACATGTCCAAGAAATGACACCTTGTCCAGCCAAAATTCACACTTGTTGAACTTGGCATATAACTTCTTCTCTCTCAGAGTCTCCAAGGTTGTCCTCAAATGCTGCTCGTGTTCCTCCCAATTCTTGGAGAATACCAAGATGTCGTCTATGAACACGACTACTGACTTATCCAACTGGGCTTGGAAGATCTCTACATCAGATCCATGAATCTCGCGGGTGCATTGGTCAGTCCAAACGGCATCACTGTGAACTCGTAGTGGCCGTATCTGGTCCGGAAGGCTGTCTTCTCTATATCTGACTCCGCTACAGCTATCTGATGATATCCGGAACGCAGATCAATCTTGGAGAACACCTTAGCTCCCCTCAGCTGGTCGAACAAGTCATCGATCCTGGGCAGTGGGTACTTGTTCTTGATCGTGACATTGTTCAGCTCCCTATAGTCGATGCAGAGTCTCAAGCTTCCGTCCTTCTTCTTGACGAAAAGCACAGGAGCACCCTAAGGCGAGACACTGGGTCTGATAAAACCCTTATCTAGTAGCTCCTGCAGCTGCTTCTTCAACTCAACCATCTCCGTAGGGCCCATCCGGTAGGGAGCCTTAGCAATCGGTCCCATGCCAGGTATGAGGTCGATATTGCATTCAACCTCTCTCAGTGGTGGTAGTCCGGGTAGCTCCTCTGGAAAGACGTCGGGGTACTCCGACACAATGGGAACATCGCTCTGGAACTTCGGATCCGTCCTCAGATCCTGGGCATAATAGTAGTAGGCGGTAGCGCCCTTGGACACCTCCTTCATCAGGGATAAAGCCGATACAACCTTCACAGTCGGCTGTTTAGGTTGCATTCGGTATGACGGTGATCCCTTTAGCTAACTTCAGGAGAAGATGGTGCTCTGCACAATGTAGTCTACCTCGGTACCGTTGTAGCGTGTCCATGCCCACAATTATGTCGAACCCCATGCCAGGGAAGACTATGGCATCCAGAAGGAATTCTGCTCCCTTGATGTGTATGCTCAAATTCTGGCACTGCTTACTGCACTTGATCAGCTCTCTGGATGGCAGCAAGACTTAGCAGTCATGGATATCCTCTGTGGGAGCATTGATCTTAGCATGAAACGCTTGTGATATGAAGGAGTGGGAGGCACCAGAATCAAACAGGACTGTGGCCTCCACTTCATTAACTAGGAATGTGCCTGAAATTATAGGATAGATTTTTAAGATTCTGGGTAAACGTTCCAAGGTAATTACTCGGGTTAATGTTTATACCTGTGATGACCATTCCATTGCTCTTTGCATGAGCCTGGTTCAACACATTCAACCTGATCCCTGAGTTTCCAACCCCTACAATGAAGCAATAAAATTCTTAGAATTTTCATTCTTATTGAAAGCTTCATGAGCAACTTAAAATTTACATTGCTGAAACTGTAAAGTACAAGGCTAGGTCTGTCTAAAGGTTAGGTTTAGATGGCCCGTTTCATATGGGTCTCGTTAATAATGGGTGTGGGGGCTTGATAAGTGTCCAAATGAGCATATTTTATAGGTGTATTTCATATATTATATTAGCACTTTTCTTGCTCATTTCTTCACTTTGGTTAGTTTTCCTCTAGTTTATGTTTTATTGTTATCTCACGAATTTATTGGTTAAAACATGAGGAAAAACCAAGCTAGGAGCAAAGTAGACAAAGAGACGAACGCATAGACGCAAACGGCTCAGAAAACAGAGTCCAAACGAAGAATCTAGAGCCGGTCAAGTTCGTAGAAGAAAATAAGTCAAAAACCTGTGTCCGCCCCTGTGTCTGCGTGGTATTAGGCGGACAAGACTGTGTCCGCCCCCGCGTCTGCATGACTTTAGGCGGACAAGAAAGGAGAGTCCCCCGTGACCGCGTAAACATAGTTGTTAGTTGTCCGCGTAGATTCAGGCGGACAGAAGGGCGGACAAGTGACGAGACTCCATAGAGTTATCCGCGTAGATTCAGGC
The DNA here is from genome assembly GCA_023374045.1 of Limonium bicolor. Classification (NCBI taxonomy): domain Eukaryota; kingdom Viridiplantae; phylum Streptophyta; class Magnoliopsida; order Caryophyllales; family Plumbaginaceae; genus Limonium; species Limonium bicolor. The sequence goes on from CM041777.1 coordinate 438,312,316, forward strand.
GGACAGAAGGGCGGACAAGAGTTGTCCACATAGATTTAGGCGGACAGAAGGGCGGACAGAAGACATAGGCGCAGACGTGAATTGTGTCCGCATAAACTTAGGCGGACAACAAGCGGACAAGAGATAGAGACGTCCGCATGAACTTAAGCGGACAGGTAGGCGGACATGGGTGTGTCCGCATAAAACTGGGCGGACACACAGGCGGACGTGACTAAATTTAACGCGACAGTTTTCTTCTTCCTTCGCGGCGCAGCAGCTTCTTCATTAATGTCAGACGGCGCCTACCTTAATTTCCTCACGCGTCTGTCTCCAGCTCTGTCCCCTGCAATCAATGTGCAATCAATCGGCAATCAATTCTCTTCCACTCCAGATCTGCCTCTAACCTTACTCCTCTGCCTCTATATAAACCCACTCCTTCTACCATAAATAAACTGCACCACGGTGTGAGACTGAAAGAAATCACACAACAGCACCACACTCCATTCCTCCTCTCATATATTTCCTCCCGTAACACCACAACACTCCATCTTTTATTTATTTCACCACTTCACCACACTCACTCACGTACTCAAACAGAAGCAGTATTTTACAAAGAGAGAAAAGAGGCAGCAGAAGTGAGAGCGAGTGCAGACCCGTTCTCTCCAAGCAGTTTCTGAATAATGACTATTTCTATCTTTACTCTGTTTTTAGTACTGTCGATGTCTGAGTAATTTTATATTTGTGCTTAGGATGGGTGTTTAACCCCAAAATAATTCAGACGTATTTATAATACCGAGTTTGCTTATAAATATTTGTTTTATCTCTCTAAATTATTAAATGCCTAACAACTGATCATTTTTATGCATTTACGGTTTCTCTAATTTCAATGATTTTGTAAATTAGAGAATAGACCACAAAGAGAGATAAACGTTAGATATTATCTCCTTGATTAGCAGATAAAATCCATCGCTGTTATAAAAAGAATTCTCGCTTAAAGCTAATTAATGATTTTAGACTTTTTCTAATTGTAAAAAGTCTATTGAATTAACTAAGAGTTGTCCTTATCTATGATTTAGGAAGGCCACAAGATAAATTCTTAACAGACAAATAAGAGCAAACCAGGATTATAATTAATATCTGAATTATATTTGAGCGATTCCACCTTCCTTAGCACATTTTCCATCCACATCACTTACCACTGTTTTTACTGTTTTTATTATTTCTGTACTAATCCAACAACAAATCAAGCTTGCCTCCGGCTAAACCCCTTTTTACAGTTTTTATTAACTACCAAGACTAGGATAATTGAACAATTTCCCTGTGGATACGACACTTGTTTTACTACTCCGAATAGGTGCACTTGCCTATTAGTTTGCTATAAATCTATATTTATTAACGTGTAGTTTTATCCCAACAAGTTTTTGGCGCCGTTGCCGGGGAGATTGATTCCATCAATTTCCCTAGTTTCCGGTAGTTCACTTGCTATACTGTAATATTTTGTTTATATTATTTTGTTGTTAATCTAATTTCGACATCTAATTTCGGACATCTAACTTCGGACATCTGACTTTAGACATCTGACTTCGGACATCTAATTTCTGACATTTAATTTCAGCTCTTTATTTTATTGTCATTTATTTTTCAGTCATTTAATTTCCATTGTCCTTAACATTTAAATTCCATTGTCCTTAACATTTAAATTTCCAGTATACTAACTACTAATCTTAAATTTCTGTCATTTAATTTTCTGTCATTTAAATTTCTATCAACTAATTACTAACATTAAATTTCTGTCTCTAACTACTAACTTATAATTTCTGTCATTTAATTTCCCTTGTCACTTATTTTCTGTCATTTTACTCTTGTTAAAAAATATATATAAAAAAAATATATATATATCAGTGTTGTTTAATTAACGTTTATCGGCCTAACCAATATCTCTGCTTTTCTTTATCTATTTACTAATTAATTTCGCAGTTTCTCACAAATCAAGTATCTTCTGTGCATGCCAAACACTCGAACACGAGGTTCTCCACTTGTCAATCCGAGACCTGAACCCGAGCGCACTTTATTACAAGCAAGAAGAAACCTGAGAAATCAAAACATGGCTAATAACGAAGTTATAGAAGAAATGAACCATGAAAATCAACCAAATCAACCAGAACACCGTGCCCTTTCTGACTACCACCAACCGGATACCGAAGGAAGGGCATCAGCCATAGTTCTCCCCGAACTAACACCGCTAGAAACCGGACGATGGGCTTTCAAAACCCACTACATCACCGCCGTCCGGGATCTAGGCAAATTTAGTGGAGCGAATCCTGATGAAGCCCCAAATCATTTGAGTCTCTTCCTAGACTTCTGCAATTCCTTTGGTCAAACTGGCAACGTCAAAGAAAGAATCCGTCTACAACTATTTCCTCACTCGTTGTCAGATTCAACAAACAGGTGGTACCGAAGTCTTCCCTCCCGATCAATCACCACATGGCTGCAAATGGCCCAGAAATTCCTTGCAAAATACTACCCAACCAGTAGAACGAGGCAATTGATCGGAGAAATCAACACATTCTGTCAGGAACCAGGAGAAACGTTATACGACACATGGGACAGATTCAAGGATATGCTGATGAAATGTTCCCACCATGGTCTCGACGATCAATCCCTCTGCCTGTCATTTTTCAATGGCTTGGATGATGGAAACCGACTACTCGTAAATTCCTCTGCAGGAGGAAGTTTCATGATGAAATCTCCTCAAGAAGGGATGAACCTTCTCGAAACCATGACGAGCAATACAAGACAGTGGACGAGATCCAAAGGAAGAACACCACGAGCAGCAGGCCTACTCCATGTTGAGCCTACAGATCATTTATCGGCTCAGATCTCGTCCCTTGCAAAGATGGTGGAAAAGCTAACAACATCTCAAAACGAAATCGTGAAAACAATAGCTTCCCCACCTCCAAGTTCATCTACAGAAGGATGTGTCATATGCGCCAGTCCTCATGAAACCCATCAGTGCGAAGGTAAAAACCAGTACGAGGATGTAAACTTCATAGGAAACCGCCCCGGTAATTCCTACAACAATAACTTCAACAACAACTACCCATGGAGAAATCACCCGAATTTCTCATGGAAAAACAATGATCAAAACCAAGGAGGGCAGAACAATAGTTCCAATACCTATCAGGGAAACAGACCCCAACCAAACTCTAATATAGGTTATAGAGCACAAGGTCCCCCTCCTGGTTTCCAGCAACAACAACAACCATCCTCATCCTCTTCTGATCCAAATGAGGAATTCAGGAACCTAATGAAAGGATTCGTGACTACGACCCATACCAGACTCGTGGATCAAGAAGCCACTAACAGAGGGTTGAAGCCCAGATACAACAAACCAACCAACAGTTGGAGCAAATCAGCCAGCAGCTTACACAAAGGCCACCTGGTGCCTTCTCTAGTCAGCCAAATCCAAATCCAAGGGAACAGGCCAAGGCAGTGACGTTGAGAAGTGGTAGGCCGTTCGACTCATCTCTTCCCTGAGATGATATTGATAATCAAGAGCAGCAAGCTCACGAGCCTCAAGAAGAAGAACATGAAGATGCTGAAGAAGCCCCTCCTCCTCCAAAAAATATTTCCAAGGAGAAGGAGCCTCCTGAATCTACTCCTTCCTCTCTCACTAAGATTCTTCCCCCACTTCCTTTTCCAAACAGAATAAGAAAGAAAAATCTAGATGAACAGTTTGGAAAGTTTCTAACTCACTTCAAGAAACTGACGATTAATATTCCTTTTGCAGATGCTTTAAAACAAATGCCAATATACGCAAAGTTCATGAAGGATATCATCACAAACAAAAGATCGTTGCAGGAAGTGGAAACTGTGCACCTTACACAAGAAGTGTCAGCAGTGCTTCTCAAGAGTCTCCCTCCGAAACTTGGAGACCCAGGTTTGCCAATTATTCCATGTTCCATTGATAATGTTTATTGTGGTAGTGGGCTATGTGATCTAGGAGCTAGTATCAATTTAATGCCACTCTCAACTTTCAACAAACTTAAGATTGGTAAATGCATGCCTACTTCTATTCAATTACAATTAGCAGATAGATCTTTAGTATTCCCAAAAGGGATAATAGAAGATTTGATTGTTACTGTAGGAACTTTTGTGTTCCCCGCTGATTTTATTGTAATTGACATGGAAGAAGACACTAGGGTGCCCTTAATCTTAGGACGACCTTTCATGAGAACTGCTAGAGCACTAATCTGTTGAAAAAGGAAAAATCATTTTAAGGCTGCATAACGAAACTTTAGAATACGACATGTCCAAGGTTATAAAGAAACCCGCTCATATAGAAGACACCTTTTCATAGACATTGTCGACTCTATTGTGCAGGATAATTCATCTGCTATTATTCGTAATGATGCTCTTGAAAATGCTTTAGCTGAAATCTGTGATAAACAACCAATGTGCCCTGACACAATCCAAATGGTAGCAGCTCTGGATAAGATAAAATCATATACAAAACCACGCTACCCACCACCAGAACCATTAGAGCTTTCTACTAAGAAGATACCACCATCAATCGAACAACCCCCTCTCGTAGAAATGAAACAATTACCTTCACACCTGAAGTATGTCTATCTTTCTGATCTTTGTACTTTACCTGTTATTATTTCTTCATCCCTAACAAGTACACAGGAGGAACAGCTTGTGAAGATCCTTCAGAGCCACAAGAAGGCAATAGGCTGGTCCATTTCGGACATCAAAGGTATCAACCCCCATTTCTGCACACATCACATATACATGGAAGATACCTACAAGCCTTTAGTCCAACCACAGAGAAGGCTGAATCCCAACATGAAAGACGTAGTAAAGAAAGAAGTGCTCAAACTTCTCGACGCTGGGATTATCTACTCCATCTCTGACAGCAAATGGGTGAGCCCCGTTCAAGTGGTCCCGAAAAAAGGAGGTCTCACTGTGGTCCCCCAACGACAAGGGTGATCTAATCCCCCAGAGAACCACGACGGGATGGAGAGTCTGCATCGATTACAGGAAACTGAACAGCGCAACGCGGAAGGACCACTTTCCTCTACCGTTCATTGATCAGATGCTGGAAAGATTGGCTGGGCAAGATTACTACCGCTTTCTGGATGGGTATTCAGGATACTTTCAAATACCCATTGCCTCTGAAGACCAAGACAAAACCACATTCACATGCCCGTACGGGACATTTGCATATAATCGGATGCCTTTTGGTCTATGCAATGCCCCAGCCACATTTCAAATATGCATGATGGCAATCTTCAGCGACTATCTTGAAAAGAGCATCGAGGTCTTCACGGATGACTTCTCTATTTTTGGTCTCACTTTCGAATCATGTTTAAACAATCTGGACGCTATCCTCACCCGATGTGAAGAAACTAACCTTGTGCTTAACTGGGAAAAATGCCACTTCATGGTTAAAGAAGGAATAGTTCTTGGGCATAAAATATCTTCGAAGGGCATTGAAGTCGACAAAGCCAAGGTCGAAGTCATTGAAAAATTACCACCACCTTCGACGGTGAAAGACATCAGAAGCTTCCTTGGCCATGCTGGGTTCTATAGAAGGTTTATCAAGGATTTCTCCAAGATTTCGAAGCCTCTATGTGATCTCCTAGCTAAAGATGTCATGTTCGACTTCACTGACAAATGCCTACAAGCCTTCAACACACTAAAAGAATGCCTCATCTCCGCCCCCATTGTGATACCACCAGATTGGAGCCTTCCATTTGAAATTATGTGCGACGCCAGCGACTACGCAGTGGGTGCCGCTTTATGCCAAAAGAAGGAGAAGATCTTGAGAACCATCTACTATGCAAGTAGAACCCTCAACGACGCTCAGAAGAATTATTCAACTACTGAGAAGGAACTTCTAGCAGTAGTCTTTGCTCTGGATAAATTCCGATCATATCTCTTGGGAAGCAAAGTAATAATTCACACCGATCACTCCGCTCTGAGGTATCTATTTGCCAAAGAAGATGCCAAACCCCGACTCCTCCGGTGGATACTCCTACTACAAGAATTTGAGATTGAAATCAGAGACAAGCCAGGAGTGCAGAATGTAGTAGCAGACCACCTATCTCGCATAGAGGCACCAAGTGATGGCACATCCATCAATGAATTCTTCCCAGATGAGTGCGTTTTTATGATTGGTGACACCGGTGATCCATGGTACGCTGACATGGCCAACTACCTGGCACGAGGAGTAATACCACATGGGCTAACCTACCAACAGAAAAAGAAGTTCTTTTCAGATGTAAAGCATTACTACTAGGAGGACCCTCTCCTTTTAAGGTCTGTGCAGACGGGATGGTGAGAAGATGTGTGCCCCGAGATGAAATCCAAAGCATTCTACGACATTGTCACTCTCTTGAAGCAGGAGGACATCATGGGCCAGCTCGGACAGCAGCTAAGGTACTTCAATCAGGCTTTTTCTGAAAACCTTACATAGAGACTGTCACTCCTTTGTAGCTTCCTGCGATGAGTGCCAAAGACTTGGGAACACCTCCAGAAAATATGAGATGCCTCTCAACATCATACTCGAGGTAGAACCTTTCGACGTGTGGGGCATTGACTTCATGGGACCCTTCCCTTCGTCTTGCACAAACCTCTTCATCTTGGTAGCAGTCGACTATGTGACTAAGTGGGTGGAAGCTATCGCCTCTCCCACAAATGATGCAAAGGTAGTACTCAAGTTCTTGAAGAGGAACATATTTACACGATTCAGAGTCCCACGTGCTATAATCAGTGACCAAGGATCCCACTTCTGCAATAAGCAGTTCACAGCCTTGATGACCAAATATGGAGTGAGGCACAAGGTAGCCTTGCCTTATCACCCCCCAACAAATGGCCAGGCTGAGGTCTCTAACCGAGAATTGAAGTGGATCCTACAAAAGATAGTTAATTCTTCAAGAAAAGACTGGTCCCTGAAGCTGGATGATGCACTCTGGGCGTATAGAACAGCCTACAAGACGCCCATCGGCATGTCCCCATATCAACTAGTCTTCGGCAAAGCTTGTCATTTACCGGTCAAGCTCGTGCACAAATCATTCTGGGCCGTGAAAGCCCTCAACTTTGATCTATTGAGAGCAGGTGACAAACGAAAATTTCAGCTTACTGAGTTAGAAGAATTTCGAGAGGATGCCTATGAAAATAACCGAATCTACAAAGAAAAATCCAAGAGGTGGCACGACAAGATGATTCTTAAACGGGAGTTCCATAAGGGAGATTTGGTTCTACTGTACAATTCCAGGTTGAAGCTGTTTCCTGGTAAACTAAAATCCTATTGGGCTGTGCAGACGTGTTATCGTGAGTGGTTAGAACTGGGTAATTAAAATAAAAGAAAAGAAATTAAAACTCAAAATAAACGTCGGGCTGCAAACAAATCCCGGTCGTTGTAGTATAGTAAAGTGTAAGCGACCGGATATCGAACCGTGGGACTTATAGTGAAATAAGTAGTACCTAAGCTTGTCACAAAAGGGGGGAGTTAATTGACTTGTTTCTGAAAAGTAAATAACAGATTAATTTAGTGAACTAAAGTTAAATTAAACGGAACTCCGGGTTCAGGTTAATATGATATGATTAATTGTGCTATCTCTACCGGTTTAATAAAATAATTTGGCAAGATTCCTGTTATTATCTTAAGGTCCGATGAAAACTCATAAGAACTCGTTTACCTGAAAATGCAAGGTCCGATGAAAACTCAAGCAAAATGCGTGTAAACGGCAGAGGAGTGTGAGGAATTTTATTCTTGCAACTTGTACTAACTTATCCGATGAAAATAAGTTCCTACAGTTTTACGGCTTAATTAACCTAGCTGTTTGTCACCGATCAGATTAGAAACAGATTTAGTAAGGCTTTTTAATAAATCGATGAAATTTAATAAAAAGGGAGAGAAACAAAACTTTAATCGTAACAAACTGAATTTATTTTAACCGGTAGAAATATTGCATAATTAATACAAATACATAATTAAACCTTCACCCGGAGTAAATCCTCCTTAGCCTGACATATTAACTGGTAATAAGTCAGACAGAGGTTGGACGTAATAATAATACGGAGGTGTGGATGGTGAATGGAGAAATGAAGACAACGAAGAGTGGAGCGAGTACGTAGGATTTTGTATGTGGAATGAGTGATTTGGAGTGTTTTAGTTCTGGGGACTGAATGATGTGTTGTGGTGTACGGGAGAGAATTAATGGAAGCGAATGGTAATTGTGGTGAGCGATGGTCTGATTTTCTGGTTTTCTCCGTACGTCTATTTAAGGTTGCAGTAGCTGAGTTTATATAGAGGAAGGGAAGAGGCAGATCTGGAGTGGAAGAGCTTGATTGCTCATTAATTGCAGGGGACAGAGTTGAAGACGCGTGAGGGAATTAAGGTAGGCGCTGCGGAGTAGATGGATATGGCAGAAGCAAGTTGGACGACGGGCAAGAAGAAAAACTAGCGCGCGTTGATTTTTAGTCACGTCCGCTTTGGCGTCCGCCTCTGGCTACGCGGACGTCTCATACTTCGCCCGCGGTCTCTCCATCTCTTGTCCGCCTTGTTGTCCGCCTGTGAGCCTCGATTTTAAACCCTATCCTATGTGGATTAAGTTGATTGGGATCTAATCGGGTTTTAGGTCCACTTATAACCTAAGATTAATAACTATGTCATATAACAATAATTATTAAAACCTAAGCTAGCTCACTGGAACCTATTATGAGTCGCCACCTAATTTTGACCTAGATTAATTAGGAAAGGAGAGTTCGGGTTCGGGGGCTTGATATTTGACTTAATTAGGGTTCAATTACTTTCATTACCCTTCCTAGGTCGTTTTTCCTCTACTTGGTTTATTTACGGCTTATTACGAGTCGTTTTAACCTAAGTGCGCGAGCTTCTGTTTTTTTGTGTTTTTTAGCATTTTTTTGACAGAAAACTAAAGTGGAAATTAAAAATTACCTAAACTTGGGTTTCGGAGGCAGAATTAGGTCAAATTTTGTTTCCGTCCGTGGCCACGGACCTAATGTCCGAGACCACGGACCCTAGTTAACCTATATGAAAATAAAGTCGAATTAAACAGAAGACAGAAAATTGTAAAGTCCGGGCCACGGACAGGCCGTCCGTGGGCCCGGACATTATTAGAAAAACCTAAATTTTTAAAATTTAAAATCTCGCCGCCGTCCGTGGGCGTCCGGGCTTACGGACAAGGAGTCCGGGACCCCGGACATGACGTCCGTGGGTGCGGACCGCCCTCGGACGGCGCGTTAAGGCCGTTCCCGAAGTTGTTTTTGACTCAAATTTTATGGGTGTGTAGCCTGAAAGATGTACAAGACGTTAGTGATTTAAAGTTTTCAATTTGAGTTCGAATTAAGCACGAAACTTAGTAAACAAGTTATTGGACAGAAGCTTAAACAAACAGCGATACAGAAGCGTACGAAAGTTAGTTTGAGCCCAAAATTTGACAGAGAGTTAATAAGGTCGTGGGGAATTAGAAAAGTAGAGTTGCAACCTGTTTTACCTTCGAATTCAAGGTGATTCTTCACACCGGGATTCGTCGAGTGCTTCGTTGATGGCAGACCCGAAAGGATTTCGAACCAAGCTTCTGGTTGTTGGTTGTTCTTGCTGTTCTTCATATTTGGTGGTGTTTTGTGGGGTCTTGATGACTATTGATGCTTTGAGGATTGGAAAACGTGTTTAGATGGTGATTTCAGGGGATTTTCGGTATGATTTGGGTGGCCGGGAGTTGGAAAACGTGAGAGAGAGTGAGGAGGCTGTGTTTTCTGACTCTCTAGGGTTCTTGAGCATATGAGGTTCTGATTTTATCCAAAAACCTATCCCCTTATATAGACTTTCTTAAAGATAAAGAAATCTAGTAAAAGTAAGATTTTTCGATATTTTAGTTAAGTGACTTCCCAAAGGAATTTTGCTGTGAAATTTTAACCACGTGTCAAGGATGGAAATTATGAATTTTCTGAAGTGGAATCGGATTTTTTAAATGTTGGAATATTTTTAAATCGAATTTCTTGTCAAATTCAGTCAGAAATTGCTAGAAAATTATTGGAAACTCGAAAAATCAAAATTCCAACGCCATTATGCTTAGAATGTCATCCTCTATCATGGCTAAAATATCAAAGCATTTCAAGCTGATTTGGGTACCCTTTGGAGGAGAGAGAAAGCTTATAGGAGGTCTTAGGAGCCTTTAAAGATTACCAAAACGCCCCTGAAAATGACGAAGCTGCTCCTCATGCCATGGGATGTGCCGCTCGAGCCGGAATCCCTCACTACTCGATTAAAACGCCCCTCACATCACCAGGACCTCGTGGACCCTAACCAGGGGGCCAAAATTTTGGGTATAACAGATTGCCCCCCGTCAACTAGACTTTGTAATGAAAGTGAGAAGGCTAGTTGATGCCTGAGTGATACCCCAAAATTTCAAATGTTTCCAAGACCCTGCATGTTATCAGAAAACTGATAAGTTGCATCGAGCTATTCTAAGGCGCTGACTACCTACAATGAATGAGATGATGTCAAGCGGTTCTAAGGCGCTGACTACCTATGACGAATGAGATGATGTCAAGCGATTCTAAGGCGTTGACTACCTATAATGAATGAGATGATGTCAAGCGATTCTAAGGCGTTGACCACCTATAATGAATGAGATGATGTCAAGCGATTCTAAGGCGTTGACTACCTATGACGAATGAGATGATGTCAAGCGATTCTAAGGCGTTGACTACCTATAATAATGATAGCTAGGTGGCATGCAAATGCAAAAATGCTGGAATGGTAATGATGCTAATGATGCTGATGATGTTGATGATGCTGATGATGCTCGGATGCTTCTGGGGACCGAAACCCGTGCCAATGCTCCTGGCTGGACCTAATGTGGACTTATTGCCATCGCCCCCCAAGCCGGTGTGCAGGGATAACTCCTGGTAAAAACCTTGGGGACTTATTGCCATCGCCCACCATTCGTTGATCCCGAAAATAAGTTGACATCGCAAAAGGAGGATTTATTGTCATCACCTCGCCAACTTTTCTGTCGCCAGGTCTTGTGACGCGCCTGGATGATGCAACTAGGTCTTATGACGAGCCTATTTGAATGTGATGAATGCAATGTGTTTGATGAGAGTGGGTAAGCTAAAGGGTAACGCTAGGTCTTACTACGAGCCTAAGGGAATGCAACTAGGTCTTATAACGAGCCTAAAGGATGGATCTAGGTCTTATGACGAGCCTAAGGGTTGGAACTAGGTCTTACTAACGAGCCTAAGGATGGATCTAGGTCTTATGACGAGCCTAAGGGTTGGAACTAGGTCTTACTACGAGCCTAAGGGATGGACTAGGTCTTAACGAGCCTAAGGATGGATCTAGGTCTTATGACGAGCCTAAGGGTTGGAACTAGGTCTTACTACGAGCCTAAGGATGGATCTAGGTCTTATGACGAGCCTAAAGGGATGATTCTAGGTCTTATGACGAGCCTAAAGTGAATGAATGTAAGGGAGGTCTTATGGGTGCCTGAAATGGTTGAATGTAGGGTAGGTCTTATGGGTGCCTAAGGTTGTTTTTTTTTTGTGGTGATAGGACTTATGTGTGCCTAAGGTTTGGAGGTGAAACCCATCCTAACTCGGTTGCTTATGGAGACCGAGACCCACCTAACTCGGTTGCTTATGGAGACCGAGATCCATCTAACTCAGTTGCTTATGGAGACTGAGATCCGTTCTGCTCGGTTGCTTATGGAGACCGAGACCCACCTAACTCGGTTGCTTATGGAGACCGAGATCCATCTAACTCAGTTGCTTATGGAGACTGAGATCCGTTCTGCTCGGTTGCTTATGGAGACCGAGACCCACCTAACTCGGTTGCTTATGGAGACCGAGATCCATCTAACTCAGTTGCTTATGGAGATGAGATCCATTCTACTCGGTTGCTTATGGAGACCGAGATCCGTCTAACTCAGTTGCTTATGGAGACTGAGATCCGTTCTGCTCGGTTGCTTATGGAGACCGAGACCCACCTCTACTCGGTTGCTTATGGAGACCGAGATCCATCTAACTCAGTTGCTTATGGAGACTGAGATCCGTTCTACTCGGTTGCTTATGGAGACCGAGATCCGTCTAACTCAGTTGCTTATGGAGACTGAGATCCGTTCTACTCGGTTGCTTATGGAGACCGAGATCCATTCTACTCTTAACTAGGCTAATTGAGGAATGCAGTATGTTTGATGATGCAAAGATGTGAAGTATGTTTATGCAAATGATTGTGGCAAAAAGCAAATTGTCAAAGTTCCAAACATGAAAATGAAGAGGTTTACGTGGGTATTGCAAAATGAAATTGAAGTGCTTGAAAAGACTGAAAATTGTCCAAAGTAAGAAATTGCTAGAAATATGCCAAACATGGCCATGATGAGATTTATGAAACCGAAGTGTTTGATGGAAAATTGTCCAGGACAAGAAGTTGCTGAAAGAGGTGCAAACATGGCAATATTTAAAGAAAATTCTGTCTACTGAAAAGGAAAGTGAAATTATCATTTCCTGACTAAAGATTTCAGATTCGTAATTTATCTCCTAGGAGATGAACATGCCACTGGTGTGGTGTGATGTTTGACGTGGAGATGTCTTGAGTGGTGACCAAGGCTTATGAAGGGCCATGGAATTTATGTGGAGGTAAGGGCTCATGTGGGCCTGTGTGGTATGATGTGGAGGTAAAGGCTTATATGGGGCCGTTGTGTGATGGTGGTGCTTAATGTTTGAGTTGCGATTGGTGCTTCATAGCAATTGTTGGAACTAACAATTGCCCCCAGTATTTTAAGACAATCTGAGCTAGAATTCATGGCAATCGATCAGAACGATCGATTGCCCCCAGTATTTTCTTTGATTAAACGTGCGAACAAGTCTCATCCTCACAGGGTCGAGGCTTATGCTTTGATGTGGTGCTTCCTAACCTACACTCGACGTGGTTGGCGTTTGCACTCATTTCTCGCTCATGGTCATAACTTCTAGACCATTGAATTCGATATTTGATGGATTTACGCATTTGATCTGTTACTTTCACGTGATTGGACACACAACTATCAAGTCCGAAGTCTTTAAAGCTTATAACGTGGCCATAGGGTGTGATGAAAGACAACAGGACCATGGAGGGATATTTGAGGTATATGGAGCTTAAATGGGTGACCAAAGCTGCAACTTGCGTCTTCTCTCAGATTCATCTTCCTTGTCTTGAAGTCGTTTGGCTACTTCGTGTTGACTTCGCTTGTGAGCTTGGAACATGGGACTTTTGAATTGTTCCTTGCACCTTCTCTCTTTCTTCCAATTTTGGACTTCTTTGAGGCTTTTCAGGTTTGCCTTTCTTTGAATCTCTTTTTCTTCAGGGTTCTTGTGTTTCCCGGTTTTGAACTTTGAGAGCTATTTTTTCCATGTGAGCTCACTTGGATCCTGTGTCACTTTGGGACCATTTGCGGATCGTTTCGTCATGCTGGTAGCAGTTTCGCTTCCTTGGACTTGTGAAGTTGTTGTTCGGAAGTCGGGGCTCCTTGCTTCCTTTGGTCACCGGATCGGTTATTCATCATTGGCTGGCTTATTTGTGGAGCTTGTAGTGTTGTAAAAGAGGTCATACATGAAAGGCTCAGCGGGGGTGCCTAGGATGTAATGTCAGGGTTCACAAGCTTTTTGGTTGTGTGGTGCTGTACCTAGGTGCTTCGTCATCCCTAATAGTTGTGTATCCATTCATTGTTACTTTTCAAAGGTCTAAGCGTAAATTTACAAAATATCTCCTTCGGTTGGAGTTATGCCGTTTACCTTACCTTTGAATGTGGTCTCACTAGAGTCATGTAAAAATGACACGCTCGTTCACTCATGGTTTTTCTGCTCAAGACACTCTCGTGAATTTCACTCAGAGACTAGTTTGCACGCTTAAACGAAAGATTAAAGGCGGCGATCCCGAGCTCAGATTGCCCCCAGTATCGATTAGGGGTTTATGACAACACTTAAACAGATGTAGAGTTTGGACCGCTTTATGGATTGTTTTAGATGTTTTGTGACAGTGTTTGGACGGACATGTTCACCCTTTTGGAAGCAAAAAGACGACTCGTCTTGTTCTATTGCCAGAAGATGATTGTTTCATGTGCCTTTATCAGAAGACATACTCAAACCATTTTTTTGTTTTGTTAGAGAAAAAGCATTTTATTATGAAACATTTGTACATGACTTTCTTAAAGATGTGAAGGATGAAGAAGCTTTATTAATGGCAAATAAATTGAACAATACTGAGTACATACATCGAAAAGCTACTCAAAGTATACTAAAAAGGAAAACAGAATGGAAACGAAATATTCTAAAGTCTAAACTAAGAACTGTGAATTTAAAGTGATTTCTAACAAAAACATTCTCCTAAATACCGTCGCATTGAAATCCTTGGTCAAAGAGGTCCTGGATCGTGTGCCTCAAAGCCTTGCAATCATCAGTGTCGTGACCGGGTAATTGGTGGTACTGGCAAAACTGACTTAGATTCCTTCCTTTCTGAGGGACCCCAGGCCGGGGGGTGAGAGGTTGTAGTATGTTTCGCTCCAGGAGCCTTTTTAAAGCCTGGCTCAACGGTTGGCCAATGTCTGTGAACTCTCTCTGACGGAGTTTCTTTCTAGGTGGCTCTGATGCTCCAATGGCCCTACCTGACTCCTTTAACCGTCGAACGGTGTTTACCTCATGCTGCCTGGTTCTCTTTTGGATGCCTCTTTGGATGCAAGCTGCTGTCCTTGAACCATTCCCGGTGTTTTCTGAGTCCCCAAGCTTTAATTCTCCCTTATGGACCAATTCCTCTAGGACACCAACTTGTCCCATCAGTAAGTCGAAATTAGGAAAGTATGTGAATTTCAGCTTGTCATTGTATTGCTTCTGCATATTCTCAATTACCGTTCGGATTTGCTCCTGTTCGTCCATCTTTGTGAGCATAGCGGCTGCCTTCATCCTCCAACGCCTGATGAAGTCGGACATTGATTCACCTTTTGTTTGTCGTGTGCTTGCAAGATCAGCCCTGGTGACTCCGAAACTCCTGGCGTACCCAAAATGATGCAAAAAAGCTTCACAGACCTCCTCGTAGGTCTTGGTATTCATCCTTCGAGTTATGTACCAACGCTGAGGAGTCTCATCAAGATAGCGAGCAAACACCTTGGCCTTCTGCATATCGCTCAGCATAAGGATAGACATTTCTCTATCGAACATTGCCAAATGAAGCTGTGGGTCGGAGGAACCTTTGTATAGAGGAAGTGTTGGCAATTTCAACTTTGGAGGGAGATCAACCTCGGGATACAGTCCAGTGGAAAAGTAGTCGAAACCGGCTGGCTTGTTGGCCTTCTCCATGCGCTCAATCTTTTTCAGCATCCCATTGAATTCTACGGCTAACTGGGCATCCGTATTGATTGGACTTCCTCCTTCTGCCATGCTTGTGATTCGGGCCTACCTGTTTCCAAGGCGTCCATTATTAGCTAACAAGAGGAAGTGGGCTGAATGAACTAAGGTGAGAATGACACTTCACCGGAACAGGCTTGGACTGAATGCAAATGGGCTAAGATACCCAGAAAATGAGGTGTTTGGGCCGGAGTATTTTCAGACTGCGAATTGGAATTTGGACTGAAACCTGAATAGATGGCTTTGATTGGGCTTGAGAGGTGACACCTAGATCTAGGGTTTTGGGCTAGGGCCTGGATAAAAAGTCTACCTAGACTAAAATGAGCCCTTGGGCTGGAGTACGTTTGGGCCTAGAGTAAAGCACATGGGCTGGAATGGTCCCTAAATCACAAATGGGCCTAACTTTCTTTGGGCCAGAGAAGATGGTTGCTAAGCCGAAAAAAGATCTTATTTTCAGGACTTGTGAGTTATTTCAAGCTCAGGTGGATTTCCTTTTTTATGGGCCTAAAACTAATTGGATAATTCAAATTGGGCCAGAAGAGAAATCACCTAAGTCTAAGCTTTTGGGCCGAAGCCCGAACAAATAACTCACACATTCTAATCAAGCAAGGCCTTTGGGCCGCGAGCAATAAAGTCGCGATATCGGGTTGGGCTGAGTTGATGTAGGAAAAGTTCCTATCAATTTCTAGGCTGGGTAGTGGGCTGATCATACAGGTAAACAAGGCCCACGCAAATTCAACATGTCCTCACCAGACGTTAAAATCAAACCGGGTATGGATCGATCCGGAGAGGTGCTTGGGGCATGGGCCCAGGTCGCCATAAAGGAATAGGGCTTGCACACTATTCTCTTTGGGCTTCCCCACTTTTTTCACATCACCTGAGGGTGTGCGTCTACGATTGGGTCTTTGACTGACCAAACAATGGGCTAGGTAAGGACACTGCCAGGAAAACGCTTGGGGCTAAGGCCCAGGTATTAAGGGGATGTGGTTAGACGACATCCTCCTCTTTTCCCCCGCTTATTCACATCACCTAAAAGGTGTGAGTCCCTGACAGGGGACCCTCAAACAGGTCCCGGGATGAAATCGGTTTAGGTGGACCCTCGCTCTCATATGATGCAAAGGTGCAGAAAATTAAAGTGCGCACAAAAGTAAACAAACAAAGTAATAAAGCCATAAATAAACATTTTTCGAGTTAAGCCCTCTTTCTTAAAATTAAACAAGTTAATATTAAGAAGTTTAGTCCCCAGCAGAGTCGCCAGTCTGTGAGCCTCGATTTTAAACCCTATCCTATGTGGATTAAGTTGATTAGGATCTAATCGGGTTTTAGGTCCACTTATAACCTAAGATTAATAACTATGTCATATAACAATAATTATTAAAACCTAAGCTAGCTCACTGGAACCTATTATGAGTCGCCACCTAATTTTGACCTAGATTAAATTAGGAAAGGAGAGTTCGGGTTCGGGGGCTTGATATTCGACTTAATTAGGGTTCAATTACTTTCATTACCCTTCCTAGGTCGTTTTTCCTCTACTTGGTTTATTTACGGCTTATTACGAGTCGTTTTAACCTAAGTGCGCGAGCTTCTGTTTTTTTGTGTTTTTTAGCATTTTTTGACAGAAAACTAAAGTGGAAATTAAAATTACCTAAACTTGGGTTTCGGAGGCAGAATTAGGTCAAATTTGTTTCCGTCCGTGGCCACGGACCTAATGTCCGAGACCACGGACCCTAGTTAACCTATATGAAAATAAAAGTCGAATTAAACAAAGACAGAAAATTGTAAAGTCCGGGGCCACGGACAGGCCGTCCGTGGGCCCGGACATTATTAGAAAAACCTAAATTTTTAAAATTTAAAAATCTCGCCGCCGTCCGTGGGCGTCCGGGCTTACGGACAAGGAGTCCGGGACCCCGGACATGACGTCGTGGGTGCGGACCGCCCTCGGACGGCGGCGTTAAGGCCGTTCCCGAAGGTGTTTTTGACTCAAATTTTATGGGTGTGTAGCCTGAAAGATGTACAAGACGTTAGTGATTTAAAGTTTTCAATTTGAGTTCGAATTAAGCACGAAACTTAGTAAACAAGTTATTGGACAGAAGCTTAAACAAACAGCGATACAGAAGCGTACGAAAGTTAGTTTGAGCCCAAAATTTGACAGAGAGTTAATAAGGTCGTGGGGAATTAGAAAAGTAGAGTTGCAACCTGTTTTACCTTTGAATTCAAGGTGATTCTTCACACCGGGATTCGTCGAGTGCTTCGTTGATGGCAGACCCGAAAGGATTTCGAACCAAGCTTCTGGTTGTTGGTTGTTCTTGCTGTTCTTCACGTTTTGGTGGTGTTTTTGTGGGGTCTTGATGACTATTGATGCTTTGGGGATTGGAAAACGTGTTTAGATGGTGATTTCAGGGGATTTTCGGTATGATTTGGGTGGCCGGGAGTTGGAAAACGTGAGAGAGAGTGAGGAGGTGTGTTTTCTGACTCTCTAGGGTTCTTGAGCATATGAGGTTCTGATTTTATCCAAAAACCTATCCCCTTATATAGACTTTCTTAAAGATAAAGAAAATCTAGTAAAAGTAAGATTTTTCGATATTTTAGTTAAGTGACTTCCCAAAGGAATTTTGCTGTGAAATTTTAACCACGTGTCAAGGATGGAAATTATGAATTTTCTGAAGTGGAATCGGATTTTTTAAATGTTGGAATATTTTTAAATCGAATTTCTTGTCAAATTCAGTCAGAAATTGCTAGAAAATTATTGGAAACTCGAAAAATCAAAATTCCAACGCCATTATGCTTAGAATGTCATCCTCTATCATGGGCTAAAATATCAAAGCATTTCAAGCTGATTTGGGTACCCTTTGGAGGGAGAGAAAGCTTATAGGAGGTCTAGGAGCCTTTAAAGATTACCAAAACGCCCCTGAAAATGACGAAGCTGCTCCTCATGCCATGGGATGTGCCGCTCGAGCCGGAATCCCTCACTACTCGATTAAAACGCCCCTCACATCACCAGGACCTCGTGGACCCTAACCAGGGGGTCAAAATTTTGGGTATAACACCGCCTCATTTCATGCGGACACAAGTGTTGTCCGCTACTTGTCGGTCACCTTGTGTGTGTCCGCCTTAATGTCCGCCTTAATCCATGCGGTCACCTTGTGTGTGTCCGCCTATCTGTCCATGCGGTTGCATGTGTTGTCCGCCTAAGTCCATGCGGTTGCATGTGTTTGACTTATTATCTTCTACGAACTTCGACTGGCTCTAGATTCTTCGTTTGGACTCCGTTTTCTGAGCTGTTTGCGTCTATGCGTTCGTCTCTTCGTCTACTTTACTCCCAGCCTGGTTTTCCTCATGTTAAAACAATAAATTTGTGAGATAAAAATAAAACATAAACTAGAGGAAAACTAACCGAAGTGGAGAAATGAGCAAGAAAAGTGCTAATATTATATATGAAATACACCTATAAAACATGCTCATTTGGACACTTATCACACCCCCACACTTATCTTTTTGCTTGTCCTCAAGCAAAACCACGTACCCAAGTAAGTAGGGAATGCTCAATATTAACAAATATTATTATGAAGGGTAGGATAAAGAGGTGAACAGTTCATGATCTTTTTAACTTATTGAGGAGTGTGATCCATCAACTGCTGGTGGCATAGGTGTGCTCAGGGTAAAAATTAAATATAGAGTTTCGGGGTATGATCCAAGGTACTTCAATGTTTCTTTTGTTTAGGTGACTCTGAGAACTTTTATCATGGCCAACTTCTCCCAAGAATGGGCATTGAGGAGAAAACAAAAGGAAAAATAGATTCATGCATTTTTTTTCACTTTTGCATAAGGGAAGAGAAGATAAAATGTAGGCATTACGCCTTTGTATTTAAGAACACTCAACTCTCTTTTGTTGGTTACCAATGGTGTCTCGCAAGTCCCTTTTTTTTGTATTATTATTTCTTTTTTAACAGAGAAGCACCCCTTAGCAATCCCTAAGAGAGAAGACAGAAAGAAACCCTGATCAATAAAATCCAACCATTTGCAGATTATTTGGTCACACCGCATAAGAAAAATGCTCCTCAAAAGTAATCAAATGAAAATTTTAAAATTTGTACCATTTATCCCACAATTCATAATAGTATTTGTTTTTAAAGAGAACAACCTACATTAGCAGGGTACATAATTTAAATTTTTGAACAAATGCAAGATAGGCAGAGAGATTTAAACATTTTAAGCACAAAATGCCCTGAAAAGGCTCTTCCCCCACACTTAAGCTCAAGCAATGCCCTCATTGCGTAGATGGAAATAAATTAACAGGACATGCAATTAATAAAGGAAAGAGTGTACTCCCCAAATTTCGTAGAGTGTGTAGAGTTCCCCCACACTTGAGTGCAGCTGTGGAATGTCATGAAATGAACCTGTAAAAAATATTCTACACAGCCAAAAGAACTCAAGTAAAACCTGCATTTTATTATAACATAAAAAGGGAAATATAGTACAAAAAAGAAAACAACATTAAATTGAAGGAAAGACAAAAAACAGATAGTGGGTTGCCTCCCACCAAGCTGCCCGGGTTTAACGTCTCTAGCTAGACGCCTGTTCGTCATTATCCCGGATCATAAATGAAAGTTGACAATGGTAGTACCGGGAACAGGAAATTGGCAATATGTAGGACCGAACCACCTGGATCAAAACAAAGTATTACGGCAACAATTACAGTAGGAAAAGATAAACTCCACAAAACCTGGTTTTGAAGGAGGTGTTTGCTGCCATTAATATTGTATTGAAAACCGGGTGATGGTGGTAGTGCTTCCTCAAACTGGAGAATGTAAACATTCTCCTTTTGTTGTTTAGCCGTATGGATGCAAGATGGTAATGGTGGTGCTAGCTCAGAGTCGAGGATGTAAATTTCCTCTCCTGGAACGAAAATGAAGGTGGAAGTGGGCTGCAACGGGTGGGTTGGGTGGACATTATTTTTCTTTAGAGAAAGGTCCAGATTTTTCAATGGATGTCCCTTGGTGCGAGGATCAAAGTTGGATGGCTCCTCCTCCTCAAATTTGAGGATGTAAATATCCTCATCTTTTTGAAGAGGCTCATAGAGAAGAGCCCTATTGATTCAACATTCAGAAGGAGATGGCTCCTTGAAGGTGATTTTGGTGTTTTGTTTGGATGTTCTGGCGGGAGCGAGCATTTACTCCTCTTCATTTTTGAGGATGTAACTATCCTCATTTTCTGGATATAGCACAGAGAAGGAGGGAAAATAACGGTAATTGACTTCAGAGGGTGGAGACTCCATGAAGTTGAGGTAGAAGTTGTCCTCTGATGGCTTGTCCTCAAGCTCAAACAGAAGATTTGATGCCGTTTGCTCATTTTCGAACGGGGGTGGTGGTAAAGAGTAACTCAAATCCTCAGGTAATTCGTCCACTATATGAACCAGTTTGCTCTCCGGTTGCTGTGATGTAAGGTCTAGTGGACCTTCCATCATTTCGTTTATCACAACTAATTTGGCATAGAGCTTCAGTTGGTTCATGTCAAGGTATTCTTCCTCAGCCTGCTGCTCCACTTCAGGGACCATTTCACTCTCGGGTTGTTGCTCCCTTTGAGCTAATGTGATGGGCTGGTCCACTACGTAAATTGCTTTTGCATACTCTTTTGGATTTGGATTGGTTTGTGAAGGGAGTTGACCAGGAGGTCTTTGTTGAGTTAACAGCTGTTGTATTTGAGACTGCAAGGCTTTTTGGTCGTTACGGAGAGCTGCGACCTCCTCTTGCGTGTCTTGGGACTTACCCATCATTACTTTAAACATCTCTTGCATTTGAGACATTTCAGACTCAGGATTCGAAGGAGGTTGAGTTGGTCGACTTGAAGAAGCTTCATTGCCATAAGGCTGTTGCTGATATTGCCTTTGGCCTCCTTGGAAATTGGACTGAGGTCTGTAATTTTGAGATGGTTGAAGTGTATGTGGGTTTTGAATATTGTCGGTGTTTGAGTAGCGAAGGTTGGATTGCATGTTACGTTGCCAAGGTTGTCTGTATCCTGAATTGTTGGTGAGATAGTTTGCCTCCTCTGCTGCTTTTAATTCTTGTAGTTGGGGGCATTGTTCATAGTCATGAGGCCCACCACATTGTGTACAAGAAATAACGGGAGATGATTGGGACAGAGGAGCATAGCCTGGAGGGATTGTAGATGATCGAGAAATCATCGACTTAGCTTGCTGGGGGTAGGAATTCATAGCCATCTGCTCAACCACTTTCTGCAGAGTACTTACTTTTGTTGCCTGCTAAGCATTGCTTTCCATGAGTTGCTCATGGCTTTTCATCACCTGGTCAAACTTGTTATCACTTTACCCAACATGGTATAAACCTGGAGTACCGCTCCTTGATCCACCGGAGGCCTAGTCTCTGATTTCTTCACAAAGAGACTCCATGCTATTCAGAAATTGTGCTCCTGGCTTTTTCAGAATATCGGCCCCTAACGAGGACAGTACCATTGTTCTGCACGGACCGATCAAGCCTTTGTAGAACAATTGTGATACTTGTTCTTTCGTCAGACCGTGGTGAGGACAAGTAAGTAGTAGTCCTTTGAAACGATCCCAAGTTTCACAAATATTCTCCGACCCTGGTTGCTTGAAATTATAGATTTCAGCAATCATCTCCAACGTTCGGCTCGGGGGTAGGAATTTGTCGTAGAACTTGGTGGCCATGTCATCCCAAGTACCAATGGTACTTGGTGTCAGGCTATGATACCACTTGCTCGCACTTCCCGTCAGGCTGTGAGGGAATAATGACAGTCTTGCGTACTGGAGTACTGCGTCGGTTGCAGTAAGACTGTTGGCATGTTGCAAGAATTTTGTAACATGTAACAGGGCTTCGTCTGGACTGGAACCATCAAACATGCCCAGCTCCTTTACACATCTGATTTGATGATATGGCTTCAGCTTCTGCCACTCATCGTATTCGGATGGGCTAAGGTGAGGAAGGATGATAGCAGGCTATTGTCCTTGATTAGACGGCCTGTTATTTCGAACTGTCGCTGGTGAAATTGCCATGTCAGCTTCCGGGTTAGATTCTATCACTGTGGTGGTAATGTTGTGTTGAGTTCGGTTCTGCCTTAGGGTGCGCAGAAGGGTTCTCTCGATCTCTGGAATGTAACCAACCGTGTGATTATTAATATTTTCTGGGAGGCTGTTTGACCTGGTAAAAGGCATTCACCACTCAAAACAGAGAAAAGAAACTCGTTATGTGTTAGAATAAATAAAAATGTTAGGAATTAGTTGACAGAAATTATAAGTTAGTAGTTAGAGACAATGGAAAGAAATGACAGAAAATTGAAATGACAATGGAAAGAAATGACAGAAAATTAAAGTTAGTAGTTAGTATACTGGAAATTTGAAGTTAGTAGTTAGTATACTGGAAAAATAAAGGACAATGGAAATTAAATGACAAAAATAAATGACAATAATATTAAGATGTTAGAAGTTAGGTGTCCAAAGTCAGAAGTCCAAAGTCCAAAGTCAAATGTCCGAGGTCAGATGTCCGAAATTGGATTAACAATTTAATAATATTAACAGATTATTATAATATAACAGGTGAATTAACCGGGGCTTAGGGACTAGAATAAATCAAGTCCCCGGCAGCGGCGCCATTTTGCAGACGTGTTATCGTGAGTGGTTAGAACTGGGTAATTAAAATAAAAGAAAAGAAATTAAAACTCAAAATAAACGTCGGGCTGCAAACAAATCCCGGTCGTTGTAGTATAGTAAAGTGTAAGCGACCGGATATCGAACCGTGGGACTTATAGTGAAATAAGTAGTACCTAAGCTTGTCACAAAAGGGGGGAGTTAATTGACTTGTTTCTGAAAAGTAAATAACAGATTAATTTAGTGAACTGAAGTTAAATTAAACGGAACTCCGGGTTCAGGTTAATATGATATGATTAATTGTGCTATCTCTACCGGTTTAATAAAATAATTTGGCAAGATTCCTGTTATTATCTTAAGGTCCGATGAAAACTCATAAGAACTCGTTTACCTGAAAATGCAAGGTCTGATGAAAACTCAAGCAAAATGCGTGTAAATGGCAGAGGAGTGTGAGGAATTTTATTCTTGCAACTTGTACTAACTTATCCGATGAAAATAAGTTCCTACAGTTTTACGGCTTAATTAACCTATCTGTTTGTCACCGATCAGATTAGAAACAGATTTAGTAAGGCTTTTTAATAAATCGATGAAATTTAATAAAAAGGGAGAGAAACAAAACTTTAATCGTAACAAACTGAATTTATTTTAACCGGTATAAATATTGCATAATTAATACAAATACATAATTAAACCTTCACCCGGAGTAAATCCTCCTTAGCCTGACATATTAACTCGTAATAAGTCAGACAGAGGTTGGACGTAATAATAATACGGAGGTGTGGATGGTGAATGGAGAAATGAAGAGAACGAAGAGTGGAGCGAGTACGTAGGATTTTGTATGTGGAATGAGTGATTTGGAGTGTTTTAGTTCTGGGGACTGAATGATGTGTTGTGGTGTACGGGAGAGAATTAATGGAAGCGAATGGTAATTGTGGTGAGCGATGGTCTGATTTTCTAGTTTTCTCCGTACGTCTGTTTAAGGTTGCAGTAGCTGAGTTTATATAGAGGAAGGGAAGAGGCATATCTGGAGTGGAAGAGCATTGATTGCTCATTAATTGCAGGGGACAGAGTTGAAGACGCGTGAGGGAATTAAGGTAGGCGCTGCGGAGTAGATGGATATGGCAGAAGCAAGTTGCAGACGACGGGCGAAGAAGAAAACTAGCGCGCGTTGATTTTTAGTCACGTCCGCTTTGGCGTCCGCCTCTTGCTACGCGGACGTCTCATACTTCGCCCGCGGTCTCTCCATCTCTTGTCCGCCTTGTTGTCCGCCTCATTTCATGCGGACACAAGTGTTGTCCGCTACTTGTCGGTCACCTTGTGTGTGTCCGCCTTAATGTCCGCCTTAATCCATGCGGTCACCTTGTGTGTGTCCGCCTATCTGTCCATGCGGTTGCATGTGTTGTCCGCCTAAGTCCATGCGGTTGCATGTGTTTGACTTATTATCTTCTACGAACTTCGACTGACTCTAGATTCTTCGTTTGGACTCCGTTTTCTGAGCCGTTTACGTCTATGCGTTCGTCTCTTCGTCTACTTTACTCCCAACCTGGTTTTCCTCATGTTAAAACAATAAATTTGTGAGATAACAATAAAACATAAACTAGAGGAAAACTAACCGAAGTGGAGAAATGAGCAAGAAAAGTGCTAATATTATATATGAAATACACCTATAAAACATACTCATTTGGACACTTATCAGGCTGGACCATTTACAGTCTCCAAGGTCACCCCATATGGATCAGTTGAGTTGGTGGATTCTAAAAAACAAACTTTCATGGTCAATGGATCTAGACTAAAGCATTACCAGGGTGGTAATCTCGAGACAGTTGATGCTCGTACAATAAATCTACAAGATCCTCAGATTTGAGTACGGTTCAAAGCGTCTAGCCAAAGATGTTAAAGAAGGGCAGCTTTCCGGGAGGCAACCCGGATGAACTTATCTTTTATATGCTTTTATGCTCTTTTAATTATCAGGTTCTCTTTCAATTTTGTTTTTGCTAACTATTAACCCCGTTTGTAGTATGGTTGCTTCTAGTGTCTTATGCAGGTGCAATTTCATGTCTACACCGCAACCAAGCTACGCTACTTGAGGCTGAAGCTCAAGTGTGGGGGAACTCTTTTAACGCTAGCAAAAATAATCTTAGGGGAGTACCAGTCTCTTTAAATTATGCTTTTATTTAAATAAAATATGCAGAGGAGAGTTTATGTGCTTAAATGATTATTCGTGAGCTTTGTGTTCTCTCTATTTTATCTACTTGCCAAAAAGGTCTTCTGAAACTTTCCCTTGTTTTTCTGGTGAGCAATGAGGACATTGTTCAATTTAAGTGTGGGGGAGTGTGCCCTTTTTGGTGACATTTTATGCTTAAATGCTTAATCTCTCTGCTAATCTTGCGTTTGTCCAAATTCAATATCATGGACCCTTTTTATGTGGGTTGTTCTCTTTATGAATAAATACTGTTATGAATTGTGGGATAAATGGTACAAAATTTTAAAATTTTGATTACTTTTGAGGAGCATTTTTATGCGGTGTGACCAAATGATCTGAAATGGTTGGATTTTTATTACTCAGGGGTTCTTTCTGTCTTCTCTCTTAGGGATTGCTAAGGGGTGCTTCTCTGTCAAAAAGAAAAAAATATAATAAATAAGGGACTTGCGAGACACCATTGGTAACCAACAAAGAGAGTTGAGTGTTCTTAAAATACAAAAGCTTGATGCTTAAACATTATCTTCTCATCTCTTATGCAAAAGTGAAACAAATGCATAAATCTATTTTTTCCTTTTGTTTTCTCCTCAATACCCATTCTTGAGAGAAGTTGGCCATGGTAGAAGTTCTTGGAGTCACCTAAACAAAGAAGCATTGAAGTAATCCGGATCATACCCCGAAACTTTATTTTTACTCTGAGTACACCTGTGCCACCAACAGTTGATGGATCACACTCCTCGAAAAAGTTTAAAGATCATGTTTATCCTACCCTTCATAATAATATTTGTTAGTATTGAGCATTCCCTACTTGCTTGGGTACATGGTTTTGCTTGAGGACAAGCAAAAAGATAAGTGTGGGGGTGTGATAAGTGTCCAAATGAGCATATTTTATAGGTGTATTTCATATATTATATTAGCACTTTTCTTGCTCATTTCTCCACTTTGGTTAGTTTTCCTCTAGTTTATGTTTTATTGTTATCTCATGAATTTATTGGTTAAAACATGAGGAAAAACCAAGCTAGGAGCAAAGTAGACAAAGAGACGAACGCATAGACGCAAACGGCTCAGAAAACGGAGTCCAAACGAGAATAGAGTCGTAGAAGCCGGTCAAGTTCGTAGAAGAAAATAAGTCAAAAACCTATGTCCGCCCCTGTGTCCGCGTGGTATTAGGCGGACAGGACTGTGTCCGCCCCCGCGTCTGCATGACTTTAGGCGGACAAGAAAGGAGAGTCCCCCATGACCGCGTAAACATAGTTGTTAGTTGTCCGCGTAGATTCAGGCGGACAGAAGGGCGACAAGTGACGGAGACTCCATAGAGTTGTCCGCGTAGATTCAGGCGGACAGAAGGGCGGACAAGAGTTGTCCGCATAGATTTAGGCGGACAGAAGGGCGGACAGATGACATAGGCGCAGACGTGAATTGTGTCCGCATAAACTTAGGCGGACAACAAGCGGACAAGAGATAGAGACGTCCGCATGAACTTAAGCGGACAGGTAGGCGGACATGGGTGTGTCCGCATAAAACTGGGCGGACACACAGGCGGACGTGACTAAATTTAACGCGACAGTTTTCTTCTTCCTTCGCGGCGCAGCAGCTTCTTCATTAATGTCAGACGGCGCCTACCTTAATTTCCTCACACGTCTGTCTCCAGCTCTGTCCCCTGCAATCAATGTGCAATCAATCGGCAATCAATTCTCTTCCACTCCAGATCTGCCTTTAACCTTACTCCTCTGCCTCTATATAAACCCACTCCTTCTACCATAAATAAACTGCACCACGGCGTGAGACTGAAAGAAATCACACAACAACACCACACTCCATTCCTCCTCTCATATATTTCCTCCCGTAACACCACAACACTCCATCTTTTATTTATTTCACCACTTCACCACACTCACTCACGTACTCAAACAGAAGCAGTATTTTACAAAGAGAGAAAAGAGGCAGCAGAAGTGAGAGCGAGTGCAGACCCGTTCTCTCCAAGCAGTTTCTGAATAATGACTATTTCTATCTTTACTCTGTTTTTAGTACTGTCGATGTCTAAGTAATTTTATATTTGTGCTTAGGATGGGTGTTTAACCCCAAAATAATTCAGACGTATTTATAATACCGAGTTTGCTTATAAATATTTGTTTTATCTCTCTAAATTATTAAATGCCTAACAACTGATCATTTTTATGCATTTACGGTTTCTCTAATTTCAATGATTTTGTAAATTAGAGAATAGACCACAAAGAGAGATAAACGTTAGATATTATCTCCTTGATTAGCAGATAAAAGCCATCGCTGTTATAAAAAGAATTCTCGCTTAAAGCTAATTAATGATTTTAGACTTTTTCTGATTGTAAAAAGTCTATTGAATTAATTAAGAGTTGTCCTTATCTATGATTTAGGAAGGCCACAAGATAAATTCTTAACAGACAAATAAGAGCAAACCAGGATTATAATTAATATCTGAATTATATTTGGGCGATTCCACCTTCCTTAGCAAATTTTCCATCCACATCACTTAATTCACCTATTTTTACTGTTTTTATTATTTCTGTACTAATCCAACAACAAATCAAGCTTGCCTCCGGCTAAACCCCTTTTTACAGTTTTTATTAACTACCAAGACTAGGATAATTGAACAATTTCCCTGTGGATACGACACTTGTTTTACTACTCCGAATAGGTGCACTTGCCTATTAGTTTTCTATAAATCTATATTTATTAACGTGTGGTTTTATCCCAACAGGGCTGTGTTGGGCTTGATTCTCTTCACCCCATGGTAGATGAGTCTAGCTGCCCCACCAAAGATCAGTACATCACCCGACTTCAGGATCTTGGTAGCAAGGTCCATCCTTCTTTGATCACCAAATAGGAACTCCGCGTCGTCTTCAAGTGATATGGACACAACTGGAACTCCTCTAGTGACGGACTCTGGCAATTCGTCCTTGTCCTGGTGCATCCCTAGCTTACCCTCCTTTCCATAGAAGTTGATGATGCACACGTTAGAGGTTAGGTCTGGGACAGGCTCATCCTCCAATTCTTGTGCTGCCTTAACTGCAGCTCTAATGATGGTCTGCAGTTCCTCCAAAATTGGTGGCACCTCCACCTCTTCATAGCTCTTGGTGTTGTGGTTCCACTTCTTACCTAGGTACATGATCTTCACCTTCATGGTTGAACCATTCTTGAAGATAGGGGTGTAAAAATTTCCTTCCTTCACACCTAACTCCCTGATATTGAGGATCAATGCATACTGGACTGCTGGGTTCAGGTACTCTCGTAGTAAGATCATCCCGGGTCTCAAGACCTCACACTTCTCTGGTGGGTGTGGTTTGGCTTCAAAAGGGATGTTGGGTGTGGAATATGGCAAAATAGGAAAGCAAATATCGAAAGCTGAACAACAATTGCCATTAAATAAATAAGTCAAGGTTCACAACTGGAAATGAAAGGTTCGAAACGAAACAAAATGAAGGGTTTATAGTTCATCCCTTT
Source organism: Limonium bicolor (assembly GCA_023374045.1). NCBI lineage: Eukaryota > Viridiplantae > Streptophyta > Magnoliopsida > Caryophyllales > Plumbaginaceae > Limonium > Limonium bicolor. The sequence goes on from CM041777.1 coordinate 438,341,004, forward strand.
TACATTGACAACGAAAAACTAGACAACTGAATGTAAAGAAAGTAAAGGTCTAAGCCTCTTCATGAGGGAAATAGTCCTCACCAGGCGAACTCGGGTCATCACTTGCTGCCTCGACGCGGTCCACCATGTTAAGGACCGGTGCCTTGCCCAGCCTCTAGGGGTAGTTCTGTCCCGGCCTCTGTGGATGGCTCTGGGCAGGGCGGCTAATAGATGGTCCAGCACCTCCTGTGCCACCTCGACCTCCTCTAGTAGTAGTAGCAGCTGGGGCTCTAGCAGTGGTCTCGGTGGCGGGCTTGTAGTTCCAAGAATCCGGGTTCTTGTGGCATTCGAATCCCCTATGCCCTTTCTTACCACAGTAGTTGCATTCCACCAGATTTCCTTTACAATCTTTGCCCGGGTGGTCCTTCTTGCACCACTTGCAGAAGTATCTTCTTACCGGTCTGTTTCCTGTTTTAGTCCAGTGTTAGTAAAGTAATAGCTCAATGTAACTACAACATAAGTTCTAATATATCTCACCCTTAGGTGGCTGGGAGCGGAGTGGCTCAGCACCAGTATATGAGGGGACCATGGCCTTCTCGTTCCTCCCCTTGTAGAACTTTCCCTTCCTCTCATAGTTCTGGGAAAAGTTCCCTCCATTTCCTCTTCCTCCATCCCCCTTCCTCTTGCCTAGCACAGAGTCCTGGTAGGCAATGGTGGTCTCGCAGTCATTTGCGTCATCCGCTAGCTCCTGTGGTGACAATATGTGTTAGTGGGGAAATCTTTGCGTACAAGAAATTCTAAATCATGTTTCATACCTGTAAGGTCATCCCTCTGGTGGAACCGATCATAGTCATGATCCTGAAGTTCAAGCCGGTGTGGAATTTATCCACCAGATACCTCGGAGCGTAAGCTCCCTCTCCAATAACAGCGAGTAGCTCCACAAATTTATTATAATATTCAGTAACAGAGGAACTCCCTTGCTTCAACTGCTCGAACTCACTCCTCATCCTCTTCTGTAGGTAGGATGGATAGAACTTGGCTCTTAGGGCCACTAAGAAGGCTGGGAAGCCGAAGTCCGCCTGGGCAGTCAGCTCAGCTCTGGCGGTCTGCCACCATCGATGCGCGGGTCCCTAGAGAAAGTAGGCCGCTATATCCACCTGGCGACCCGCTGGAACGTGCAGAGAGGTAAAGGCCTTCTGTATCTCGTCGATGTATCTCTCTAAGGTATTCGGTTCTGGCTGGACTTCGTAGACTGGGGGACGAAGGTCGTTTACTGCCTTCAGCCAGTTGAACTCCCGGGGACCATTAGGTGGTGGCGGTGATGGCTGTGGGATCTGAGCCTGCTGTTGAGCTAATGCAGCTGTCACAATCTGTGTTATGACCTCCGGGGTGACAGCGTCAGGTCCATAGCCTCCTGAGGGACCAGCTCCCCCTCTTCCTCCTCTTCGAGACATCTAGCTGGTATGACGGTTTTGTTACTCAGAAGGCGTATTGTTGAGTCTAAATATCTAAGTAGTAATATATGCAATATTTATAACGTCCTAAGGACGGTTCGTAGGTACGTGAAGTAAGTAGTAAAGTAAGTATGGGGTAAGGGTCACGCGCCTTTCTGGAATTCTCACTTCCCAATTCTACCCCAGTTCCCCAGTTTTAAGTGCACCTATAATCTACATATTTCACTCGGCTTGTTATCGCGGGTTCAGAGCGTAACTACGCTCTGATACCAATTTCTGTAATGCCCCTATTTAACATATTTATAGCGGAAATAAAATACTAAAGGCGTACAGACCATCGGGTTCCAAACACCCGACACCAAACCTCACCAATTACAACTTAAAGATTACAATTGTCACGGCCTGAACCTCGAGAAAACTTAACAAAAATAAAACAGAAATAAAACGCGTAAACTCTCCACAAAACCTAATCCCATCCCAATCACTCGTTCTCTTCGTGGCCACCTGTAAAGTAACTCGTACCTGCAAGATAAAACCAAGCAGCCCACCCCGAGAGGGGTGGGTCAGTTCCCTGGAATGGAACTGGTACGATCCTCCAAAAACAAACTTGTAATACAACTCTTAAATAAATAATAGCTTGAAAACAATCACTTAAACCACACAGAGGAACAAGGCAATTCACAAATCACCAAATCAAGATAACAGGTTAGGGATAAAGATCAATTACAGCAAGGTAAAGTTAGTTAATCCAAAACCACACCATGAGTTAGTGAGCATCCAGTACTCAAGTTAGAATCAATTCCAGTTAGGAGTAGAAAGTCTCAGATAGTCACAAAGGACTAGGAATGAAAAGATAGATCCAAGAACCAATAACTCAAGAGTGGATTAAAACCAATTGGGAGAGATGGCCCCCACCGCCAAATATAAATGTCCGTATGGACGAGGGATATACAGCCCCCTGCTGTCAGATTAAAAAATGTCCTGGTGGACGAGGGATATAAAGCCCCCTGTTGTCAAATATAAATGCCCCTATGGGCGAGGGATATACAGCCCCCTGCTGTTACCATTGAAGACGTACGCACGTCGAAACCTCAAGAACCAGCTCATGGATGAAACGATATCCAGAGTCAAAAGAAGAATTTACCAAAATTGACCTTTCCAAATTCCCACCAGATCACTAACTACCCAGAGCAATACCAAAACACTCAGTCCTACAGAGTGCAGAAGCGTAAACCCTAAGCAGTCAATGTCTAATGGAACAACCAAAAAGAAGGAACCAATGCCCAAGTGAGTTTCACATTGAACGCTCAGTTAGTCACACAACCATTTCCTTTTAGAAATTCCTCTTAAACTCAGTTAGCATTTGTCAAAAATCCCATAAGTCAACCAACAAAAGTATCGGAGTACGAGAAATCGTACCTGGTATGTGAAGAACATAATTAACTTGAATGAGTGTTCCCCCAATAGTAACCTATAATTAATGTGTTCCAAGTGTCGATTAGTTAAGGGTCTTATAAACTAAACAACCTTCTTTTCTTACTGATTAATAGTTCCAGGTTTACCACTATCCTCTCACAAAGATTTGGGCTTGACTTGTTAACTAAATCCTTTGTTAGGCCCATTTCGTTAGTTTGGAACGATTTAGAATTTATTCCTGAGAGTGGCCCAAACTCTCTTTGAATTGTTTAAGTGGGCTTTTGGAGTTCATAGACTTGGGCTTAGTAGGTTATCCCAAGACCGTGTTACGTTTATGTTGTGTAATTAAACCCTTAAGTTAATAGTGACTATTTAATTACACACCGATTAAAACCTAAGGTTTAACATATATATATATATTCTACTTATTATAACTATCACAAGGAATATTATTTCCCTCATCTATTTGAATGTATTTATATACATATATATATATATATTATATATATATATATATATATATATATATATATATATTCTTTATGTATTAAGATTTATCCATAACATTTTTAGGAAATTTTATTGTATTTAATTATGTTTAATAACTTCTAGGCATAACCACAACCAATATACGGTTTATAAAATAAAGTGTTTTCCTTTATTTATTTAATATATATATACGTATACCTGTATTAGAATTTAATTAAGACATTCCCTATGTATCTTATTGTATTTAAATTATCCTATCACTTCAACACTTATCTGCACCCTATGTATGTTTCATTAAGTATTTCTTTACTATATCTTAGGTTACTAGCTCTTATAACATTTAGTTAATATAAGTGTTAATTTATTAACTCCCCGCTCTACTCTAAGTTACTACTTTATTCCCTTTTAAATATGTGTAGAAATATATATATATATATTCCTTAGTTTTAATTAAAAATATTAACTCCCATATAATAAAATAAATAAAACGTAAAATAATTAAATTCCTTGATTTAACATAAGTTTCTATTTTAATTCTACCATATAATTATATATACATATATGTAAATAACTTCACTTCTCTTAAAAGCTAAAACCAAAACATTTATAAACTTATTGTTATAAAATGTTAATTTAATTTCCCATATTTTTCCCAGCTTAAAAAGTTTATTAACAAACCATACTTTAATTTTTGGTTACATTTAAAACCATATATTATAAGTTATTCTTATGAAAAACTCATAAACACAATTTTTAAAACCATTCACCATTGCCCAAAAATTCCCAAATTTAATATACAGTAACTAATAACATTTTCGACATATTATAAAAATTTTATTTCATAAAAATATCTTTTTAAATTAGCCAAATAATTCCAGAAAACCCGTAACTTGCAAAAATCATAACTTATGTTTAAAAACTCTAAAACCATAATAATTTACATCAAAATAAACTAGATTTAATAAGGAATCTATGGTTAAAATTTCAAGTCAAAACACATTTGCGAAGGTATTTAAATTAATTCAACAAGTTAGGGTTATTTACTGGAATTTATAAAAACCTAATCTGAAACGTTTTAATCTCGGCCGTCCGTTTCTTTTAACTATGATCGGACGGCCAAGAATCGTCGAGTTCTTCAGCGCATCCAGAACCAACCCTGAGTACTAATTCACGATTTTCTCACAATCTACAGAACCAAATTGAGTGATTCTTGTTTCTATGGTTTCGAAATCACATTACGGTTCTAATGATACTAATTTCACTGAATATAATGTAGGATTCAACGGTTTTCGAATTCAGTTTCGAAGTTAGGGTTCAAACGGGTTTCCGAGTTCGAATCTGTCAAATTCACTCAATCTATTGCGTAATTGATGCAATTGGGACATGTTTTTGACCGACAATGTAATGTAGATTAGCAAGGTTGAAGGAATTTGAAGGAAACTTACCGGAATTGCTCGAATCGAACGAATTTGTTTTCGGTTCCTGGAAAAACGCCCCCTTTACAATCCGATTGAGTAGCCTACTTTGCAACGCTATAATTTACAGTACATACCGAGTTAGAACTAGTTCTTGGGCTTAATCTAAAGAGGAAACGTAACTCTACACAATGATAGCAAGAACTCACCCTAACTGGCACTACACAAAAGAATCAAGCTGGAAGTGCGAGTTTACCCTTGCGTTTTCTGGAAAGAAAACTATGATTTTTGCTGTGACGAATCCAAAACTTTAGACACCTCTTTCTTCCAAACGGTTGGGAATTGCTTGGGTCCATCACATGAAAGTTTTAGAGGGATTAGAGCTCTTCAAAACGAGCTAAAAATATGGGAATTTGGCTGAAAACGAAGAAGTTATGGGAGACGAACTTACCTGAATCGAAGAAAATTGGAAGTGCAGTTTCGGTTTTTGCAGGTGGCTATTTGGCTCGAATTTCCGGTTGATTTAGGACGAGTTAGGGTTAGTGTGAGTTATGGTTGTTTAGAGGAAGTGTAGGAGAAGGCATCAAAGAACACTCAAAAATTCCAAAAGATTAGAAAGTTATGAGGTCACAAGATAGTGCAAAGGCTGGTTTCTGTTACCAGAAATATAGCAGATAAAAAAAATGACTAAGTTACTTGGGGCGCGTATCCGGAGGCACGTGATGATCAGCAAACTGCCACGTCAGCTTTTTTTTCAATTCTCTGGCTCTAAACTCATTTGATCATAACTTTGGCTAGGATGATCCGTTTTGACGTTCTTTTTATCGATCTTCATGGTTTTCCATAACCTATTTATTGGTATAAGGTTTCATGGGCTGTGTTGACCATTCTCAAAAGTCAACCCTAATCAGGCTTATAGCTTTAGGGTTCTAAAAATTTATATTGACTTTTATGTTCAAAACAATGTTCCAACACTTCCTAAAATCTTTAAATATTTGGAGTGTTTTATAAATTCTCCCAAGATTTATTGACTTATAATCTATTATTAAATTCATAATACTATATAATAATATATAATAATTAACTATTTTTATTGTATTCTTTAGGGTTAAATAGGAGAAATCCCCTAAATAAAATTTCATAATTCCATATAATAATTTTAATATTAATAGTATTATTTAAGATTTAATAAAAAATCCCCTAAATTAATTTAATTAATTTAGGGGTATTTCATCCAGGCAGGACTATACCGTCCCACCACCGGGTTTACTTGACTCACCAATCCAGGATGCTACCATTTAGGGGTTTGGGCCGTGGACCAGTTAAAGATCAGGAATTGGCCAACCTCTTGTGACTCCGCATCCTCACGCGTGGCCGAAACTATATCGGACTTCTACTCATTCAATTAATTACCAATTTAAGTTAGATTGGTTAGCCTTTTAGGAATCAGTTAGAAGTCCAATCGCAATCACATTCGGTCACAATACAATATATCATGCATACACACACTCATATTCATTCATACATTTCAAGAACAACACAAACTATGATTTAAGAAAATATCCAACAAGGAACAACATCATGTATTCACAAGTAAGCATAATAATTCCGATTCGTGCATTTATCTTATTTGGTGATCAATTAGCACACAACACATAAATCAGAGTAACCAAGGTAGCATACGGGGCATGAGAAGTTCATACCGATCACCGTTGTACTTGTATCCGACGTTCCTTTGGTGTTCACAATCCAAGTCCTATCATATACATGCAATTGGGTGATTAATTACCCTTACTTAACCTTACTAATTACTTTACTAACATTTCCTGGCTTATACTTACTAATTCATTGTTATTCCAATACATGCACTTAGGTTACTTACTTAAAATTATTTTCTAAGCTTGTTTATGGCCTTAGTGACCTTTAAACATCATTAATTATGTCTTAATTATCTTATAATATCATTACCATCCTTACCCATCCTTAGAATAGCTATAAAACACATTCTGGAAGGATTTTAGTGTGGTCCGGGTTGTTGTCCGGGTTTACATACCCGGACCAACACGTTGGAACAATCCTCGGGTAAGTTTTATGTATGGTCCGGGTTTGTGTCCTACTCTACAAACCCGGACCACATGTACTGATTAGTTACAGGTGTGTTTTTCGTATGGTCCGGGTTTGTGTACTCCTTTGCAAACCCGTACCACTTGTTTTAGGAAGTTACGGGTATGTTTTAGGGGTGGTCCGGGTTGGTGACCTAGTTTGTAAACCCGGACCACTCCTTTTGTATAACTTTCTGCCGAGTTTGTATGCTGGTCCGGGTTTCTGCACTGGTTTACAAACCCGGACCAGTTGCAGTTTTACAAATTATATAAGTTTTTAAACTTGTTTCAACTCTAAACTTCTACTAACCTCTTCCCTAATATTCCTACATATAATCTAGCATGTTTTGACATTGATTAAGCATTTTAAACTAACCTAATCCAACTCTATCAAAATCTGTTACATTAACACACTCACTGTAAGTTTTTTTCTCTTCCTGTTACAGTTCTACTTCTTCCCTTGTTGTTACAGATTTTTCTTTTCTTATTCCCACTAACTAAATGACTCTTAAACTAGACTAACTTTGTTAAACACTTCCCCATACACCATTTCTAATTCTACCCAACCACATCTCTTCCTCCTGTTACAAAACAAAGTGAAAATCTCATTCTTTTCTTCTCTATACAACTTCCTTGTTTCTTTCTTTTCTAACAACAACCAAGTCTCTAAATTCCTATCCAAAATTTGACAGAGGTTCCCTACATTTCTAAGTGTTCTCACCACATAATACGCACACTCAATATAGTACACAACCTGTTCAACATATACACTATTCTCACATCACATTCTAAATACTTGCCACAAGCTTATACTCACACTTAGCATTTTGTTTATTTGTTTTCAAAAGCTTCAAACTACAATTACCATTCACATTAATATACCCATTCCTCTAATACTGTTACAGTGGTTTTAAAACATTGCTAAGGCAATATACTTACACATATATAAACATTAAAGTTGTACAGGGGCTTCTCTTTACCTTGTGTTCTTGTTTCTTTTCCCTTTCTCTTCTCTTGCTCCTCTTTCCTTCTTTGTTTTCTTGGTTTATTTAGGCCAAACTACATCCACGTACAAGACACACACACATACACAAAACTGGTAAATTTCTAACTTACGTATTAAACCCTAGTTTGTGAGAAACCACTTAAAACCCTTAAGAAGTCTTACCTTGAGTTTCTAATGGAGTTTTGAGTGGGAAAATGACAGTGCTTCAGCTCCTCTTTGAAATGCCAAAACCGGCTGAGTAATGGAGTAGTGGTGTTTCACGTGAGTTTTGGATTTTGCAAGAGAAAAGATGAAAAGAGGAGAACTTGGTCTTTTTTCTTACCTTAGAACATGGAGAAGAAGATGGATCTTCAAATGGTGCTCCTCAAGCTCTAAAACGATTATACCCTCAGAATTGAAGTTGGAGGTTTTAGATTTTTGAAGGGTGTAAAATGTTCTCCAAAGCGATACGAATTCAACGGTATAATTTTTGTAGCATTTGGTGGTGATTTGAGGTTTCAAAAATGAAGAAGACGTGGGCTCTGTGTATGGGTTCTCAAATCGCCATTACAGTCGCAGGAAGGAGAAGAAAGAAAACAGAGAAAGAAGAGAGGTGCAGTATGTGGGGTCTGTGAGGGATAGGAGAGAGAATTAGTAAAGTAGTTACTTTTTGCTTTTATTTGTTTTGTCTTTTACATATAAGGAAGGAATAAAGAAGAGGGGTATGGATATTATCAGCCGGCTACACACACTCCTCACATGGGGTTTTAAAATATTAATTGCAATAGTGGACACACTAACTTATTTTATTTACATTTTTACCCCACAACTTCCCGTTTTTGACAGTTTTTACTATTTTCTCATTTATTGATTTTATTGGTCCTAAACCTTCACTAATGTTTATTAATGACTATTTAGTTGAGCAAAATTGTTACGAGTCTATTTGACCGCTTAAAGTCACGTTTTCCCGGTTTCCTCGAAAAATGTGCTTTAAGGTTCGTTAGTGTTTTTAATCCATTTTATGTATCCGTTTTCTTCGGGATTTGTTCCCTCATGATTATTTAGACTTAATTAAGCTTCTAAATTACTTATTAGCCTAATTAATCACTATTTTTAATTACGGGGTATTTCAGTAGTAAGTTCCGTTGTAGTGTAGTCTGGGTTTATAAACCAGTACATAAATCCGGACCATGCTGTAAATTAAGTAGAATGTCCGTTTTTACTTCTGTTCTGTCCTAGTTTGATCTCGAAACTTTTGACATATGCTTTAGACCTTCTCTTTAACATTTTTAACCTGTTTTAGCATAAAACCACATGTGAGTAATAATCTAAAGATTAAACATAATTAAGCATATAAGTAAGGAATTTATCATATAAACCAATAAAATATTAATCACATTAAGCATAGAAACATAGATAAATTCTATACTTATCACTCACCTGCCAGAAGGTGAAATTCGAACACAAATGGATTGGAGGCTTATTGCAGCCGCGGGAAGTACCATAATGGAAGTGGGATTTGATAGTGATAGATTTTGTAGCTGGATTATCTGTAGCTAAAGGTAGAATAAATTAGATCTAGGTCATTGTTGACAGACTCAATAAGGCTGCTCGGTTCATACCGATGAAGAGTACCTAGACTATGACCCAACTAGCGGATGCACATATGAAACAGGTGGTGAGATATCATGGTGTTTCAAAGTCTATTGTATATGATAGAGACTCTAGGTTTCTGTCTCGGTTCTAGCAACAACTACAAGAATCTTTGGGCACCAAGCTTAAGTTGAGTACCGCCTTCCACCCAGCCACGGATGGACAAAGTGAGAGAACAATTCAAACCTTGGAGGATATGCTTCGAGCCTGTGTGATGGATTTTCAAGGTTAATGGGTTGATCACCTACATTTGGTGGAGTTTTCATATAATAATAGCTACCATTCTAGCATTAAGATAGCCCTATATGAAGCTCTCTATGGCAGGAAGTGTAGAACCCCTTTATGTTGGAGCGACATCAGTGAAACTTTAATTTTGGGGCCCCAGTTGAGTGAGGAGACCATGAGTAAAGTATGATTAATTCAGAAGCGTATGAAGGCTACCCAAGATTGACAAACATATTATATGGATTCGAAAATGAGAGTGGTGAAATTTGAGATGGGTGATAAGACATTCTTAAGGGTCTCTCCTATGAAGGGTGTAACCATATTTGAGAAGAAAGGTAAACTGAGCCCCAACTTTATTGGGCCGTATGAAGTTCTGGAAAAGGTGGGAAATGTGGCCTATAGGCTCACTTTGCCTATGGAGCTTGAGAGGGTGCACAATGTTTTCCATGTACCTCGGTTAAGGAAGTACAATCCAGATCCCTCTCATGTGCTTCAACCGAAGGCGCTGGAACTGGAATAAAACCTTGCTTATAAGGAGTATCCTATCAAGGTCCTGGATACAAAAACCAGAGATACAAGATCGAAGTCAATCCAAATGGTCAAAGTGTTATGGTCTAACCATGGTAGCGAAGAAGCTACTTGGAAGGTGGAGGAGGATAAGAAAATGAAGTACCCACAGTTGTTTGAGCGGGTAACCATTTAAAGTTATGAGTACTAAGTTCATTGGAATTTTGCAGCCAAAGCACCCTAATAGTCAAGAATAGACACAGTTCATTTTGCTTAGGGTTATGAATGGTCAAATGGGAACTCTAGCTTCGGGGACAAAGCTTTCTTTAGGGGGAGATACTAAAATACCCCAAATTTTGGCTAAATTACAAGCATATATTATATATAATATATTGGGTTAATCATGAAATGTTAATCGAAAAATATCGGTATATTAATAGTGGAGGATTATTGGAAAATGGGATTTATTTTCAAGTGGGGATGAGAGTATAAGGGAGTAAATAAAATACACCATGATGTTGTTTAGATATTGATATTTCTTTTTAATTATTTACTTCCAATTATTTCCCTACCTAATTACTTTCCTTTCTTTTCTTTTCCTTATTTCCTTTTTCTTTCTTCCCTTCACTTTCTTTTCTTTTACCGATAAATCATGTTCTTAACTCTCCCTCTTTGCACCACGCCTTGCTCATCTCCCTCCTTTCACGTAACTCTCATCTCTCATTGTTGGTGCTAATTGAAATTAGAATGAAGGGTAAGAATATCTAAGAAATTAAGAGTCTTCAATTGTGAGTTTTTTGTGGCATTGATTGATTGATTTTATGATTATTGAATTCTAGATCCCGAGTTCATAGGCGGGGAGTGCTAGATCTCTGTGATTCCTGTCTCTCGGTGGGCATAGTTCCAGGTAAACTACTATGCTCACTAATCTTTATGTGAATCTTGTGAAATATGATGGAATTGATTGATGTAGAAACCCTTACGGTTGAATGTGAAATTAGGGATTTGAGAAAAAATTAGGGGATTTTGAGAATGTGATGTTATTTCTTCTGGATTGGTGGTAATGGCTTTTGGGAACCTTCCTTGGGATTGATTTGTACACATTTATACATTGGAATAATTATTTTGTGTTGTGACCACTATATTGTAGTTTAAGCTCTATAGATCTACTTATTCGTGGTTAGAAGTACCCTTAAAAGGGTGTGCACACTTAGGGACTTAGAGTGAGGTGGAATTATTTATTTTGTGACCCCGCTAATTCAGGTGATCGTTGGTGTAATTATTTATTTTGTGACCCCACTTGTTTGGGTGTTCGTTGGTGGATTTTGGTTGCTAGTGAAAGGGTCCTTTGTTTGGTTGAGTTTTAGTATTGAATGTGTTGGATATAGGTTGATGGATTTGACTCCTTATGAGTGGAAGTGGGTTTATTTTGTTCAAACAAGTGAATTCTATTTCTGCATAAATTAGTAGTTTACTCAGTGCCAACTGACTGCGTGATTCTTTTGTATGTTTATATATATCTAATCACAGGTATCTATGAATGAGGGATGGGTTGGGAATTGTGACGTCACATAGAATGTAGGAGTAGACCATTTGATTCTTATCAATGCCATTGATCGAACTGGGATTTCAGCACTGTTGTATTTCATTTCGGAGTTGGGCATTTAACATGTTTTGATTTGGTGGATAACCTTAACACCCATGGATGTGGGTGTGGCGGTAATATCTCAGATTGTTATTCCGCTCCTATTTCTCTAACTGGGTTTTGATCAAATTGCTAAGAGGATTTCCTTTGACTTTTCTTTGATCTTAACATTTTAATAATGGAACTTTCTGAATCTGATTTGAGTTTTTTGACCTGTCCGGACGTGTAAGTTCAGACAGGTCCCGAACTAACCTTAGTTTTCTACAGAATGCCATGTCCGAACAACTGTCCAAACTTGCATGTTTGGACAGCATGCGAGGACGAGTTTGACATGTAAGTCTCGACATTGGTCCGAACTTGCATGTTCGGACCAATGTTCGGACCATGTAAGGCTGATTTTATCGGAACTAGTGTCCGAACTTCGACGTTTGGACACATGTTCGGATGCCCTTGGTTTCAACTCTAGACTTGTGTCTGAACTTCAAAGTCCAGACACAAGTTTGGACATTTGTCAAGGACTTTCGGGCCTCGTCCAAAATTTCATGTTCGGATGTAAGGTCGGACAGACTTTAATTCTTTGTTTTAAGATTCATTTGACCTCCCTTTTGTGATCCGTTTGCGGCGTTGTTTACCTAATCTCTCGTACTATACTTTGGGGACAAAATTTAGGGTGTTACAAATATATTGACGGTAACCTGGTACTTTGTTCATACGTTAACTTAAGTTGCTAATATTGTCAATGGTGCTTGTTTTAAATTTGGTTAAGGAATTTAAAATGCAAAGTGTTGCTATGGTATTAGAGGTAATACAATCATCAGTGCATCGATGTTGCGGACAAGCCGCGTGGTATTTGGTGCAACCATGTCCACTTGGTAGTCCAGTCAGCTACTAACTGGACTGTTTTGTTGATTGAGCTGTCTTTTTACTATATTAACTTCAATTGGTTGTAACTTTTAAAATATAAGTCCAAAATGAAAAAAAAAATTATACAATTGTTCATCAAAATTTAAGCTCTTCAAAACAAGACTAGACATGGATATGTTTTGACAACTTTAAAGTTTTATATTATTTACATGTATATATGTAGATATCAACCATACTGTATTCGTCATATACCGTTTAAAATACACCATACACCAATAATAATACACTACAAAACAATAATGATTATTTATTTGTTTTAAAATTGGTATATGAAGATATAATTAACCACATGACTTAAAATACATCATATAAATAATAATAATAATAATGATAATGATAATAATAATAATAATAATACTCCACAAAACAATAATAATACATTATAAAACAAGAATGATTTTTATCGGTTCTGAAGTTTGTTATCTAATTCACCACTTATTAGTTAATAAATCATAATATCAATTTTAATGAATCATAATATCAAAATTAACGAATCATATCTTTATTTTAGTGTATCATCGCAAACATATAAAAATAATTTTTTTACACAATAGTATAACACAAAACAATATTTGATATGTATGACAAATACACTATTCACTATATAAGGTTTAAAATACACCATACTACAATAATAATACACTACAAAACAATAATGATTTTTATCAGTTCTGAAGTTTGTTATCTAATTCACCACTTATTAATTAATGCATCATAATATCCATTTTAATGAATCATAATATCAAAACTAATGAATCATACTATGATTTTAGTGTACATTGTATACATGTATTTTTTTTAAGTTGTCAAAACATATCCATTACTGGCCTTGTTTTGAAGAACTTAAATTTAGGGGAACAATGATATAATTTTTTTTTTCATTTTGGACTTATATATTAAAAGTTACAATCATAAAGTTAATACAAATTCTCTTCTCACTTCATATGCCACATAAGCAATTCAGTCAGCATGGTGACTAGACTGCCACATAATCAGCCGTGCAATATTGTGTGTGGGTAGCCCGTATGATCGAAATTGCCTACAATCATATGGTTAGTGCATTTAAAATTTTTTTTTCTTAATTAACAATGGTTCCGGTATCATTTTTCTTGTGGTACATTGTATTTTTAGCCCTACTTTTATAATGACGGTAACCATGTACTTTTTTCAAACACATCTGGTATCTCATCAACATATGATACCAATAACCCTCATTTATCAATGGAATTTTTAAAAACCGGATAAAGTATTCAAACAACATATAGGTATTATTTAATGACACACCAAATATAATACACCGCAATGAACATAACAAAACACCTAGTACAAGTACACTTGATGCCTGTATTATAACAGACTACAATGTTGGCCAAATTTATAAACTTGTAGGTATTGTTTACTTACACTGGTAATATAAAACACCACAATGAACATAACCAAACACCAAATAATGTTTCATTTAATACACCATCAATATAATAGCAAACTACCTATATTAAAACACCAATATTATGATAACAAACTACCAAACTATCTACGATATGATACCAAATATTACACGACTATGTCTTGCAGCTTGTTGATGATGGGTATCACCGTGGAACCTAGTGGCACCCCCGATGCAGAAGATGGTGTAGACTGCAGCTTTGAGGACGACGAGTTATGGAGCTCGACAGATATTGCTTTTGAGTTTCGATCGATTAGAAAAGGGGAGATCAATAAGATGATAGAAGACGTCGGTGGGGAGGTGATGATTAATTCTTATAATTAGGAAGTCGAGGTGGGATAGTCATTAAGAATTGGGAATGAGACTCTAAGGAGAAGATACGGGAGGACTTGCCTCTCTTGGTGATTTAATGCTAGGAGCTGATAGCAATATTTGTGGGATGGAGTGAACTATTTTCAGCCTCGTCTTCAATATGGTATGCGAGATGCAGTAGTTCCAATGATTTATATGAGGCACGTACACAAGAAGAGAAGGATCAAAGGCGCATAGCGTTCAACAACAACAAAAAAATCAAAATATTCTATTTTATAATCACGAGAGAGAAAGAAGATGAGTTTGAGTTTAATACCTGTTCCCGAATGAACGATTTCCAGCCCCATCTTCAATTTGATGTGGGAGATACAACAATTCCATCGATTTATCTCTATATAAGTGCAGTCACCACAAGAGAATGACATTGGTTTGTTCTCTCATTAAGGTTACCAAATAAGATGAAGAGTAGTTATACTTGCTAAACTAATAGTCAAAATTTTGTCCAGAATAACAAAAAAATGAATTTGATATAATCTCCACCCTCTATTTTATACTTCCTGATCTAATAGTCAAAATTTTGTCCAAAATAGTTCTGGGAAAATTATCTTCCATATTAGAATCTATATTCGTTTTTCATTCTGCACAATTTTTAAGAAATACAATATTTACTCAAAGTGTCCTTAATTAATTTGGGACATCTCATCGATATCCACTCATAATAGACGAACTTTTTTTCTTCTTAATTTACTTAAATGTGTCAAAATTAAAGAGAAAAAACATCTCACTTCATCCGGTACTCCTACATTCCGTAAAATCAGTCATGATGAAAAAAACATCTCACCTCTATCAACGACCATCAAGATAAACAAAATTTTCCCATAATAATATTAACAAAAAAACGAAACGTGAAAAAACCAACAACGGACGCAGGTGGCTACACCATTACTGTCTCTTTAATAAACACCATGAGTCACCCCGCTTTTCCATCTTTTTATCTCAAAAAGTTGAAGGGAAACTAACTCTACATAATTAGAGACAAACAAAACTCATTTTAAGTTTAAGATGGAGGGATAACAAAACTGATTTCTAAGTTTAAGCTTAAAGAAATTTAAGATCTAAAAAAATTTGTAATCAGGTTAAGATGAAGAGAGTATAATAAGTAAGCACCTGAACGTTTATTCTCCTCTCTACCCAATATGGATACTTCTACCCAATTTACAACTCAAATTACAATACCAATGTTTCCTTTTGATTTGAATCAACCTCCCTCAACAGAAGACCAACTATCCCATGCCTGAGGCAGATATTAACGTCCAACATTGCTCCATCGTAGAATCGAACACCGGACAAAACATTCCTGACTTGTCGGTGACTCCTTCTAAGAATGACATATGGGTGATCGATTTCAACGTCAATCCCATTCTTGGACATGAGTATCCTCTAGTGGAGATTGATATAAACCAGCAAAATGAAGATTCACATCCAAATGAAGAAGATGAAAGGAGAGATGCTGACAATGAAATATTGCCGGAGCATGAACAATTGTACATTCTGTCTACCAAATTTGATTTTTTTAGAAATATTAGTGAAATTTCTTTTTTTTTTGGAATAAAGAGATGTGTATATATATATAAATCTGGGAATGAAACGTTAGATACATAGTAGCCCTATGCATCTGATAACAAAAACGAGCATATGCTAAGGGAGGTGTGGGAATACAAGATCTCCCTAGCAGTAAACAAAAAGCCTCAGGGCATACAAGAATAACCTAGAGCTTGCAACAGCCCATCGCCCAAGAAATATCATATTATTTCGAATTACAAAAGATTGGTACTCCTAGGAGCAGAAAACCCTATCAAGCCAGTCGAAGTCAGTGCTGGATCTTTCCATCCTTGTTGAAATGATGGCCTTGATAGCAGATTTGATGTCTGAAACAATGTGGCAGGGGTCTCTGGCTTGGTTGGCCATGGCTCGCTTGCATCTTTCAATCCAGAGGTGATATACAACGTTGGCGATAGCTGCTCGTTTAACTAGGTCAATCGGGCGGTGTCTCTTACAGTAGCGGGTGATCCAGGTTGAGCAGCTGCGTAGACTTTTCCAGTTGGTCGGGATTCCCAGCCAGTCACAGATAGTCCACCAAACCCTGCAAGAGTAACTGTAATGGAAGAAAAGATGGTTGCTTGTCTCTTGAGCATGCTCACAGAGCCAGCAGTGGTTAGCAAGACATATGCCCCATGATTGGAGCCTATCACATGTCTTAAGTCTACCTTTCAGTGTAATCCATAATATAAATTTAGCTTTGGGAATAGACCAAGATTTCCAACAAACATTAAACCAATTAAAACCCTGGGGATGGGGGAGACATCATTATAGAAAGTGCTTACCCTGGGACGGGTGGGATAGGAGTTGAAAAGAGATATGGCATCATTGAGAGACCTACATTGCTCTATCCACCAATCCTTAGCATGGAGGATAGCTTTCCAGGTCCATGGGTCATTACCTTTTGCAGTGGTCATCCAAATGGTGTTGGAGTTAGAGATGAACAGCTTATGGATCCACTAGATCCAAAGGCGCTCAGCGTCGTGAGTGATGGCAGAGATGGTCTTGAGCATAAAACATTTGTTCCATTGATGGATATCCTTAAGGCCCAGACCTCCATTTTTCTTGGTGTTGGTGATAGCGCTCCACGCCACAGAAGGAGTGGCATTACTATCAGCATCGCCAGACCAGAGGAAAGAACGGAGGCACTTGGTGACTCTTTTGATGACATTTTTTGGTATAGTGATGCTAGAGGCCCAGAACCCCACTATGCCAAAAAGAGTACTCTGGATGAGGGAGAGCCTTCCAGCGAAGGAGAGGGATTTACTACCCCAAGCAGTGATGGTTTTACGGATACTGTCCAGGAGGGGGTTGAAATCTGCGGCTCTAGGCTTCCTAGCTGTGATCGGAATGCCCAGGTAGCGGAATGGAAAGGACCCCTTGCTAAACCCTGTAAGAAGGACAAGCGATTCAGTGAGGGTAGTGTCAACCCCTCCTAGGAATAGGTCGGATTTGGAGGGGTTAAGTAATAGGCCCGAAGCATCAGAGAAGAGGTTGATTTTGTTAAGCAAGAGGGAGATGGAGCTCTGGTCACCCCTACAGAATAAGAGGGCATCATCAGCGAAGAAAAGGTGAGTGATACGGAGGGATTTGCATGACGGGTGGTAATGAAAGCCTGGATCGGTGTAAAGCAGGTCAAGAAGACGGGAGAGCATATCCATTACGAGGGCAAACAAATAGGGCGAAAGGGGATCGCCTTGGCGCAACCCACGCTTCCCCCTGAACGAAGATGAGGGGGAGCCGTTAATGTTGATTGAGAAAAGGGTGGTGGTGACGCACTGAAGGATCCAATTACTGAACTCATGGGGGAAGTTTAGGAACGAGAGAGTGTTCTGGAGGAAACCCCAGTCAACGGAGTCAAAAGCCTTCCTAATATCCACTTTCATAGTGCATCGTGGGGAGATGTGAGCTCTCTGGTAATTTTTCATAAGGCACTAACAGAGCTGGATGTTATCAGAGATAAGGCGGCCTTTAATGAAGGCTCCTTGGCTGGGGTTGACCAGACCGGGGAGGACATTTTTAAGCCTGTCAGCCAAAATCTTACTAATGATCTTGTACATAGTATTGCAGCAGGAGATTGGCCTGTAATCGCCTGGGGTCGAGGCGTTGTCAGATTTAGGGATAAGGGTGATAAGAGTGGCATTAAGTTCTTTGAGCATCCGACCACTATGGAAAAAACTTTTGATTGCTCTACAGACGTCCCCTCCAATAATGTCCCAGGCAGCTTTAAAAAATTTAGCCGTATAACCATCCGGGCCTGGGGCTTTTTCATCTCCAATGGAGAGGAGAGCGGATTTAATATCATTGTCATCAACCGGCTGGGTGAGATGGGCCCAAGAAGATTGGTCTAGAGATCTACCCGAGTCTAAGTTGAGGTCCGAAAGAGTGTACGGGGGGGGGGGGGGGGAAGCTCTAGTGCCTAACGCTTGATGAAAGTGGGCCACTAAACAGTTCTCAATTTCCGTAGGGTCATTAAGGGTTTCTCCAGACTCGTTAACAATAGTCGCAATCAAGTTTTTATTTCTTCTAGCCTTAATGGATCTATGAAAGAAGGATGTGTTCGAGTCAGCCAGTTTAAGCCACCTAGCCTTCGAGACCTGGCGAAGGAAAAGTAGCTCGTGGGCGTCCCTATTTAGGAGCTTGTGCCTTAGGGTTTTCTCCAGGGAGATAAGGGTCGGGTTCCAAGGGTCCTCATCCAAACTCCTCTGAACATTACTGAGTTCATTTCTGATGGCTTGGCCTTTCTCCCCAATGGAACCAAATTCAGTCTTATGGAGCTTTATGAGGCCAGTTCTAAGGAACCGAAGTCTTTGAACGATAGAGAAAAGCCTACTTCCAGATTGGGGGGGCTCCCACGCTTCACATACCAAGGGAAGGAAGGAGGGGTCTTTGGTCCACAGGTTGAGGAATTTGAATCTTCTTTTACGATGGGTGGGCGCAGGGAGGGAGATGATCATGGGGCTGTGGTCAGACACCAAAGGAGGAAGGAAGGAAGCAAAGCTGGTGGGGTAAGCTAGGATCCATTCCTCATTAACTAAAACCTTGTCTATCTTCCCGAGGATGCGACCGTGATCGTATTGATTGTTCCACCAGGTGAAGAAGTGCCCGTAGTAGCGAAGGTCCTACAACTCTGCCCTTGAGACACACTCCGCAAAGTCACGGTAATCTCTAGGGTGAGGGGTGCGACTGCTTAGCCTATCTTGGGCGAAAAGGATATTATTAAAATCCCCAGCCACCACTCAGGGGCTAGAGATGCTTTGGCTGAGATTGGAGATGTCATCCCACAGCTGAGCTCTTAAAGCAGGGATGTTTCTCCCATATACTACGGAGAGGGTGAAGTCCATTGTACCCATGATAGACGCCTTACAGGAGAGGATTTGGTCGGTGCAGTGGATGGGGGAGAGAGTGATGATGGAGAGGTTGTAGAGAATCCAAATGCGACCGTAATTATCAGCCTCGTAGTTATGATGAAAACTCCAGGTAGGAAAGAAACGGCCTAGGATGGGAAGGTGGTTGGCGAGAGAGACATGAGTTTCGAGGAGGCCAAACGCAAACAGGTTGTTGTTGGCCACAAATTTTTGGATTTCAAGGAGTTTGGGGTGATCGTTACAGCCCCTAATATTCCATATTGCAAGGTTCATATGGAGGGGGTAAGGTGAGAAGAGAGGGTAGGGGGGGTAATACCCGTCTCAAGAGCGTCAAAGGAGTTAATAAGTTGGAGTGAGTGCTCCTCCGGGCCAGATAGAGGGGTCTTGCCCACAGCTTTCTTACCTTTCGGGGGGACCACCTGCCAGGTAGCCTCAGGGTTGGGAGGGAGCACAAGCTGAAGGGATGGGGAAGTCATCCCAACGGGGGGTATGAAGAGGATGAGGAGTAGGGGTCACTGGGGCGAGGGGTGAAGTGGGGGACAAAGGTCAACTGGATTGAATGGGAAGCCTGGGCAGTTAAGGGAGGGTGGTTCAGAAGCTGGATTGCCGAAGGAGCAGGGTCAAGCTGAGTGGTCAAATGAGCAGCCTCTAAGGAAGGGGCCTTGGTCGCATGGGGGATTGCCAAGGCCTGCTTAGGGGGGGCTTTCTCGGTATTCTGAGCTAGAGAGGAGGTCTTTGGATTTTTGTTTGGGGGCTCCAACAAGGGTTTAATGGTTCGTCCAACTCTGGGGGGTCCGGGGTGGACAGAAGGACAGCGGGCAGAGGAATGGCCGAGGAGGCTACAAGAGGAGCAGGAAATAGGTTCCCATTCATAAACTACCTTCTGGAACAGAGATCCGCTGGGGGCGCGAATTTCTATTTCTCTTACCAGCTCAAGATTGAAATCGACCTCGACAAGGATTCTAGCATAAGAAATTCTAGTCTTAGAGGCTGTAGATTGGTCGGTATGAAGAGGAGAGCCAATTTTTGAGCAGATTTTCCTAAGGCTTGATTGGGACCAAAGGCTTGTATGGAGGCCTGGAAGCTGGATCCATACGGGAATGCGATTAAGGTCTTTCGGGTTGAAGGAGAAGTCGGGAGACCATTTCTTCAGAACCAGAGGGGATGAATAAAGGAGCCAAGGGCCCTTGTCTAACACTTGCTGTAAATCCTCCTCTTTATCGAACCGAAATAGGAACCAACCCTCTTCGTGAAGAAGGATTTGGGGGGTAGCTACAAAGCTCCACGCTCTTTTCACATATTCTCTAACCATATTGAAACTAAATTTTTTACCCTAGATATGTCCAACTAGAGCATTTCTCCAATAGTCAATTTCAGGCATTATATCATTCTCATCAATGGTAACATAAGGACTATCTGAGTCTATTGTGACATTGTTATCTAATCGTAATGACATACTGCAACTCAATTTCTGTTTAGCCAGAAGCATATCTAAAAAGGAAGGATTAGTATTCTTACCTGAGGGAGCTTTGCCTGATTAGATAGGTCGGGGCGTTCTTTTGGCCCAAGCAGTTCTCTTGTCGATGGTAGCGGGGACCCGCGGGCCTATGGGGAGAGGGGGAAATTCCTTCTCCGCGGCTCCAGTGTGAATAGGATCGGTCTGAGTAAGGTACTCCTGCAGGGCTGCATCAACTGTGGGAGCTAGAGAGACCTCGTCTCCAGTAGATGTGTCTGGCCGGTTAAGGTACTCCTCCAATGTTGGGTCGACTGGGGGGTTCGAAAGATCTACAATCAAGTCAATAGCTGGAGTCGAAGATGGAATTGTTTCAGCAACCTTCTGGGCGGTCCCATTTTTATGAAAGACAACATGGGGTCCAGGTGCTATAGTGGCACCACCGGCCTGGTCTTGAAGGGCCTGTCCAGCGGGTGTCAATTCCAGTTGTTGAGCCGCATGTACCACAGGAGAGTCATCCCCCTCTGTTGCCGACCCAACCACACCATTGGGGTGCAGGTTCACGAACTTAGCCAAATCGGGGCACTCAGTCGACACAAGTCCATTAGGACACGGTTTAATACCAAAAACAGGGGGGCACTCAGAGGGTACTACCGGGGCAATCTGCTCAAAAACTTCATTGACTGCATCCTGGTGAACCACCGATGCAGAAAAATTCAAATCCAAACCTGAGGAAACACCCCCACTTGTATACACCAGAGGCGTGGAGTTCACCGGCAATAAGTCAGCGGGGTCCAAATCCAAACCTGAGGAAGCGCCCCCACTAGTATACTCCTGAGGCTTGGAGTTCATCTGCAATAAGTCGGCGGGGTGGCCTTCAGGGGGTAGGGAGGACGCCAGAGGAGAAGAGGCCGCCGGCAAGGCAGCACCGTCCGTCGCACATGGAGGGGGATGCACCACCAAGGAGGGGTTGGGCTGGCCACCGCTAGCAACCGGAAGGAGAGGAGCAGGGCCCGACGAGGAACTCGATTTAGGGGAGCAGGAAGAGGGAGAGGCCGTCGGAGGTTGCAACAAGGGCGCAGCACAACTCGGACCAGCCACCAAGGGAACCGCATGGGGAGAGGGAGGAGTCAGGTCCGGTCTGGGGGTGGCGCGGGTAGCCGGACGTCGCCCCTTGCCCATAACCACCGCACTACCTAATCTGGAGCGACAGAGGGGAGATAGAACCGAGAGGGAGGGGAAGCACACCAACGGGGGGCCTTAGCCACCAAGCAGGAGACCCGGCGGCGGATCCACAGAGCGAACTACACTAGCCATCGACGAAACACAAGCAGAGAGGCGCCATTGGAGATTGAGGTTGGGAAGGGGATGAGGCGCGTGAGGCGCGTTCTATTCCAACGGGCAGAATGTTTAGTGAAATTTCATTTGAAAACAAATTTGTTTAAGTATATTCGGCATGATTAATTTGTTTAAGTAATATTCCATAATTTTAAGTTGAAGTAATCTTTGATTTTTTAGAAATATTAGGTGCTTTTATTTAGTGAAGATTTAATTAAAACAATTTGTTTGAATATATTCCGTATGAAACAACAGATAAAAGGAATAGGCGGAGTATCAAAAACTTATAGATTATTACTACATAAATTCTTTGATACTTGACCGATCTTTTTCTTTTTGAATAAAACGTAATATATTATCCATTAGACCAGGGGCGTCTCTAATATTTTAGGGGCCCTGTGCTGAATGTTTTAAAGGAGGCCTTATAAAAATAAAATTTTAAATTAAAGTACATGATACAAATGAACTCAAATCACATCTAATAAGGTATATATATTATCAAATAATCACTTAAAAATAACAATTCTTGTAGCATTTTGTGTAACAGAATCATCAATATGGTCTTTATATGTTTATTATTCAAAAGGTCATTCTTAACTACTAATATCTCATACCACTGAAAAAGTCATTGTTAATAAAATACAATCATATAGGTGGTAAGCTAGGTGAAAAAGAGAAAAAAACAATAGATTTGGTATCTTTGGTAAGATACAAGTTACTTTAAAAATTATTAATTAATAAATATCATTCGACGACCATATCAAATTATCTTTTACCCGTAAATCATTCACTTATTTTTAATAAAACTAATATTGTTAAAATTTAATTTAATGTGCTCATATAATTGTATAAATTTTCTATCTTTTAAAAATAGTCATACAAATAAAAAAACCCAAAAATATGGGGCCCCTAAATTTTAGGGGCCCTGTTCCAATGAACAGGGTGTAACACTCTTAGAGCCGCCCCTGCATTAGACGATAGATGCGGGCGTTTCATTCCCGTCATGAGGCGGCGGAATGTGGCAGGCCAGTCAGTAAGCTGTCTGGACTGCTTATGTGGCATAATAAAATAGTGTAATTTTTGTATTAATTTTAAATATTCATAACTTTTAAAATAAAAGTCTAAAATAATAAAAATTTGTACAATTTTTCATCTAAATTCAAACTCTTTAAAACAAGACTAATCATGAATATGTTTTGACAAGTTTAAAAATTTATGCTAGTTATATGTACATATTAACGTCACTTAAGATTCACCACGTACAGTTTAAAATACACCATATAACATTAATAATACATTACAAAACAATAATGGTTCAGTATTTGATCCAAAGTTTGTTACCTAATTCACCACTTATTAGTTAATGAATCATAATACCAATTTCAATGAATCATAATATCCAATTTCAATGAATCATAATATCATTTTAGTGTATCATCACTAACATATAAAAATAAAAATTTTAAACAATAATACAATACAAAACAATAATTGGTGCGTAAGAAAAATACACCATTCACCATGTAAGTTTTAAAATATATTACAATACAATAATAATACACTAAAAAACAAATGATTTTTTTATCGGTTCCGGAGTTTGTTATCTAATTCACCACTTATTAGTTAATAAATCATAACACCAATTTCAATGAATCATAATATCAAGTTTAATGAATCATAACATCATTTTAGTGAATCATCAATCACATATAAAAAGAAATTTTTAAATAATAATACAACACAAAACAATATTTGATACATAAAAAAAATACATGATTCATCATATAAGGTTTAAAATACATCATACAACAATAATAATACACTACAAACAATAATGATTTTTATTGGGTTTGAAATTTACAGTCAAATTCACTACTTATTAGTTAATGAATCATAATATCAATTTTAATGAATCATATATCAAAACTAATGAATCATATATGATTTTAGTTTATCATCATATACATGTAAAAATAAGTTTTTTTTTCAAATTTGTTAAAACATATCCATGACTAGTCTTGTTTTGAAGAGCTTGAATTTAGATGAACAATGATATAATTTTTTTTATTTTAGACTTATATATTAAAAGTTATAATCATTTAAAGTTAATATAATAAAAAGACAACCCAGTCAACAAAATAGCCCAGTCAGCTATTGACTGGGATTGCCATATCACAAGTTTTGCACAGTATAGTGCACGGCACCGCCGTACGTACGAATTTCGATACATGGCCTAACCAACATTCTTCATACTGTTTTTTTCTAACGTAGCTAGTATATGAGCTAAGAGCATGAATATCAATGGTTCTTATGAGTTCTTAGTTTAATAAAATAAAGTAAAAATAGGAGATGGAAATAAGATAGAGGAGAGAGATTAAGAACTCATGAGAGAAGATTCTTCCACCAGAACTCTTTACGAACCCAAATATGGACCCCACAACAATTATTATTCCATGTTCCACATACATAAAATAGAAAAAAAAAATTAGATGTGGTTCTTAAAATGAGGTGAATAAAAAAGAAAGAAATATGTGAGATTATATTAAAAACTCATTTTTGATAATCATGCTATAATATTCTCTACCTTAGGAAAATAACCCCATAAAACTTCGAAACACTCATGAAAATACGTAAGTACTGGTCTAAAAGTGTCTTAATTTCATAACTAATACCAATAGCACCATGAAGTAATCAACCAAAATCTTACAATCTGTTAACATGAATAGATTCCTAAAACCCATCTTCGCGACACAAATCACAACGAAGCCCGATATTATAGGGGTGTTCATAACCGGTTAACCGCATTTGACGGTTAGTCAATATTGATAACCGTAGCCGCTTTATTTAAGAACGGTTAACTGGGTTCGGTTAACAGCCGATTTCGGTACGATTTTTCCGGTTAACCGTAAACCGGATAAAGAAAAAATGTACTATTTTAGATCACAACCTATAATTAAAATCATAAAATTTTCCGTTACATCATAAATTTTGTTATTAAAGCAAGTCACCTTAGTTTCTCTCCATAAACTCACAACAACTAAATATTGTTGACAAATACCAACCAAGTTTCACAATCAATAGAAAAAACGAGAGACTCATCAATTGTTATTATAAGTAACTCCACTGTGAGCTCCTTCATTTCTACAAGTTTTATAGAAAATTTTAGAGTAATGATACGAAGTTTTAATTGTAAAATAACTATATGATAAAAAAATTCGACCTTCATAGATTTCTATATCTTCTAATTCAAAACTTATTTTATCTAACACAAAATATAAGAGTTAGAATTAAAAAGAAGAAAGGAAAGTATATAAATTTTTTAAAAAAATCTATTTTCTTTAATTTATAAGTAGTTAAACGGTTAATCCGCTTAATCGGTTGGATTAAATCTGATAACCGTAACTATAACCGTAACCGGTCTACTTAATTGGTCGATTAACCGAAACCAGAAAATCGACAAGGTTAACCAGATTTTCGATACGATTTTCCCAATTTCGATACCGATTAGACAGTTACGGTTTTTTCGAACACCCAGCCACAATGGAGAGATCTTAAAATCGTTGTTTTGGAGGGAAGCGAAAAGCAAACAGATAGGTTGGTCTGTAGCAACCTCGCGGCATCAACTAACCGTCAAAGTCAAGCCGAGACTTTCACGTTTGCCCCCGCGACCTCAATTATCAATAATCCTCAACTACCATTCCACAAACTTATGTCATCATCCCTCCCCCGTCAGACTCAGCCCCACCTCTCCCATAATATTCCCACTAAATCCAAGACACATACATCCTCTTGCATTTTTCTCTTATAAGAAAAGGGACCCCAAAAAATATTTGTAATTTATAATATACTGTTTTTAATGTACACAACAAAATAACCCTAAAAAAATTTAAAATTTATAAAATACTTCTGAAATAATCTTAAATAATAACAATTTTATTCATTTCAAGTATACAATATGTCTTTTTTTATTTAGGGACATCTTATGAATTTTTTTTTAAATAAAATACTAAAAAAATATTTAAAACAAGTAATAAAATAATAAAAAAATAATTAAACATATATAAAATTGAAAGAATATTTTTTAAATATAACTTCAAACAACTTAAAAATTAGAAATACTTTCTTTTTATTAGATGTTAGTTTAAATCAAAAGATACCACACTAATAATTATAATTCATAATTTATAATACCATATAGATTAATAATATAAATATAAAATAACAAAAGTTTAAAATATTTGATATATGAATAAAAATAATTTAAATAGTATATACATATAATATTATCAAAAATTTAAAATTAAGGTTCACTTTTCATCCTCTAAAATAATTGTAATTTGTAATATCATAATTTTGTATGCTTTATATTTTTAAAAATTATAAAATTATATAATATAGTAATATATTGCTTAGAAGGTACAAAATAAAAATTGAAATATTTATTGATTATATAAAATTTTTTATTTCTTAGTTTTCTCATATAGGGATTTAACTATAAATTAACTAATCATAACAGACGAGCTTAGGACAAAACGGATTTTTTCCAATCATTTTAATCATAATTTCCCAAAACATTTATATATATATATATCAACTTAAATTAATTGATATTTTGGCTAAAATTTCTAAATATATGAATATAAATATATATATATATATATATATATAATTCAAAAAATTGAAAAAACTACTAAATTATAAAAATATATTATATTATTTAGAATTTAGAACTAAGTATATAAAAATATTATTAAAAATTCAAATTTATTAAATTTTATACCATTCTCTAATCTCGTCAAATTATGATTAGCTATTTTATAGTAAAAACCCTATATTAGAAAATTAAATTTTGGGAAATTTCATGAAATGTCACTATATTTTTGGCTAATTCATGAAATGCCATTAAAAATAAAAAAAAGTTACGGAATGTCACTATATTTTGGTGAAAATCGGTGAAATGTCACTATGTCATTGACTAGAAGCAAAAAAGACAAAAATATCTCTATCAGTTAACAAAGTAGTTTTAATTTCACAATATGCCACCAAAGGTTAAAAATTCACAAAAATCAAAATATTATAAAAATATAGGTAACTATAAGAATATATTTAAAATATTCTAAAAATAAACAAAAGTATATTTATTTATATCAAAAAATATTGAAAAAAGTAAATATTTCTTAGATTTTTTAAAAATTATTTAGTACTATAAAAAGAATATAGAGTTTTAAACACATAATTTATACTAATTTTTCTACAAATAGAACAATATAGTACCATAATTTATACCAATTATATACCATAATTTATACCAATTAATCACCATACATTTTTAAATTATTTTTCCTACCAATTGAAATTATCTATTCAAAATATATTATTTTCATTTTTAATTAAAATTGGAAACTTTTTTAATTTATATTCTATTTTACAGATAACTCTATGACATAATATAATTTATTTCAAATGAATAATTTGAACTGATAAAAAAAGATAATTTAAAAATTTATGGTACAAATTATGATAATTAATTGGTACTAGTTATGATACTTAATTGGTAGAAAAATTGGCACTAGTCATAATTTTGACATAATTTCTACCAATTAAGCACCATAACAAGTACTTATTAATTATCATAATTTGTACCATACATTTTCAAAATTATATTTTTTTATCAATTTAAATTTTTTATTTTAAATAAATTATAATATGTCAAAAATTCATCTACAAAATAGAATATAAATAAAAAATAAATTTCTGAATATTAAAAAAAATTAAAATAACTTGTTTTGAATAAATAATTTTAGAATATATGGTAAAAATTATGTTAATTAATTATTGTAAATTATGGTAAATAATTGGTATAAATTAATTGAATTGGTAGAAAAATAATAATTTATAACTGTATGGTAATCAATTGGTATAAATTATGGTACTATATTGGTCTAAATTTGTAGAAATATTTGTACAAAATATGTATTTAAAATTCTATATTATTTTTTATGATACTAAATAATTTGAAAAACATCTAAGGAATATTTACGTTTTTCAATGTATTATGATGCTTTATGATATTTTAATATATTTTATTTATTTTTTTATAATTCATTATATATATATTCTTATAGATACTTATATTTTTATAAATTTTGATTTTTTTGTGAATTTTAGTGAATTTTTTAATACTTAGGGGCATATTGTGAACTTTAAAACTACTTTGTTAACTAGTTGGGGTATTTTTATCTTTTTTGCTTCTAGTCAATGACATAGTGGTATTTCATGAACTTTTGCAAAAATATAGTGACATTTTGTGACTTTCTTTGTTTTTAGTGGCATTTAATGAGTTAGCCAAAAATACGGTGGCATTTCATGAAATTTCCCTAAAATTTTAAGTGAAAATTCACGAGATACCCCTGTTTTCTTTTGTAATTCACAATATACCCCTGTGATTTTAGTAATTTAACTTTAAATATGCTTAAATGTTGTCCAAAATTGATGAAACTTTACATGGACGATGCTAAAGTGTTATATTTTGGTTCACATTTGAAGTTTTTTAAGCTCACATGTGATCTGTGGGACCCAATGAATAGTCACATATTCATTGGGTCCCACAGGTCACATGCGAGCTTAAAAAGCTTCAAATTTGATATTGGACTAAAATATAACACTTTAGCATCGTCCATATTAAGTTTCATCAATTTTGACAACATTTAAGCATGTTTAAAGTTGAATTAAGAAAATCACAGGGGTATATTGTGAATTACGAAAGAAAACAGGGGTATATTGTGAATTTTTCCAAATTTTAATATAAATAATAAATATTAATTTTTTTATTTAAATAAAAATCGTAACTTCTAAATAAATATTATAATTTTCTATAATTTTATAAATTTTACATCTTTAAAAAATAAAAATTTATGATATTTTTGGAGAATGAAAAAAAACAAAGATTTAGATTTTCTGATAATATTGTATATATTTTTTAATGAAATTCGTAACTTTTAATAATATATTATATTTTTATAATTTTATATGTTATTAAATTTACATATTCATATTTTATATACTTTTTAAATTTTTTATTTATATCAACTAATTTACATAGTTATTGTTTTTATTCATTTTATTTATCTATGGTATTATAAATTATATATTGTGAATTATATTATTAATGTGGTATTTTTTAAATTATACTAACATCTAATAAAAGTAAGTATTTTTATTGTTTTAATTTGTTTCAAGTTATGCGTATATTTAATAATTAAAAATTGTTAATCTTTTTGCTATTTTATATATGTTGACGTTATTTTTTTTTATAATTTTGTTACTTTTTTTCATATGTATTATTTCATAAAATATGATTAAATAGAAAGAAGTATATTATAAACTTGAAACATGACCTACAATGTTAGGGTTAAATTTTTTATTATACAAGAATTTTTGAATTTCTAAATATTTTGAAAATGAGGATATATATATTGTGTATTTTCCCTGTTTTTTGTTTGTTTAACACCTCTCCCCTCTTTAAAAATGTTTCCGATGATATACAAGTACTATAAAGTCTACCTAACTAGTACCTAGAAAAGGACAAGACATCCACGCAATCTATTTATTTTTGTACTTATATGTTTTTCTCATGAAATACATTATATGGCAAAAGATTGGATCCGAGTCCGACGTTGATGGCACGCAATCTACGGTTTCTTTCTGGAGGCAAGCAGTAGCACCTTTTTTTTAGTTCCTTTCTATTTCATCTCGGCTATTAATACTGTGATTATTCGTATTCACATCTTTGCTCAGCCACCAATAATCCAACCCTCCTCCTTTTTGGTTCCCACACAATTTGCCCTCTTTCTTCCCCGATCAGTCTAGACTTCCCATGGCTGACACATACCAATCCTCAACTTCCGGTGATCGTTCTTCAAGAATAGATACTGCTAATAATCAAGAAACGAAGCTTGATTTCTCAGAGGATGAAGAGACTCTTATCGCCAGGATGTTCAATTTGGTGGGTGAGAGGTGGGTCTCTCCTCTTTTTCTTTTCCTGATTAATTGGCTTTTTTCCGTTGGTTACTTAATCTGAAAGTGGGTTTTCCTGGTAGGTGGTCATTGATTGCTGGCAGAATTCCTGGTAGAACAGCTGAGGAAATTGAACAGTACTGGAGGACTACGAGATGCTTCCCAACCAGCCAATGAATTCAATAAAAGGGGAAAAAACAGAGCAATTGGTTGGGAGGAGAGGAATTAGCTAGCTAGCTGGTGTTTATCTGCAGATAAGCAAAAACAAAAGCCCCAACAGTAACGTAGTAATGGTTGAAGATGCAGTTTGCATAGAAAAGTGACTGGTGGGCACTTGTATATTACTCTCTTTGAAAAAACCCAAGAAAGGGGAAATGAATTTTTTTTTTATTTCGTTATGAAATGCTATAATTCCAGTATTTGTTGTTGATGGTGATGGGGATGGAAAGTGGCTACGATTTTGATTCATCTACCGGTCGGTTTATGTGTGTTTCTATTGATGCCTCTGTCATCAATTAGTAGAATCATCAACTCATCACATTGGGTATGTAGATGTACGATGAATCGTGTATTTTTGTTGTGAAACCTAGGCCAACTTGAGTTAGGATATTCAGTTGTCTTATAATCTGTCTCGTACTTAATCCCTCGATATAATGTCATGTTTATTATTAGACTATGTTGTTGACTTAGTATTTAACATATAACATAAAATAATTTTATAAATCTAAATTATATAATAAAATCTTTACTAAATATAATTTTAGTTTTATAAAATTAACTTATCTTATATATTAAATATTGATATGAAAAAACGTAAAAAAAAAATAAACAGAACAATCTTGATGGAGATAGTATGCTGACAAATTGTTCTTGTCGTGCTTGATCAATCACATCTCTCTCCCAGTACTAAATGCTGGCCCCTCTAGTGCTGGCTTATCCGGGTTTATTTGATTAAAATAAAAGGATTACATGAGATTTGTTTGGTTGAGGAGTTATAAATAAGAATATAGAAAACAGAAACATAACCAAAAATGGAAAGCAAGTATTAACTTTTTAGTCAAAAAAATATGATTACTAAAAATATTAAAGAGAAAGTGTTTTCTACCAAAATATAAGAAAAATAAAAGTCGTAAAGAACAGGATCATCAACTATTTTAAAAAAGCTAGCTCCCTCATCACTGTTGGTAACATTAATAGAACCACAATTCTATCCACCACATTTTCTTCCTAAATGTATTTCCCTCTACCTCTATCTCTTATTCTCCACGTTGTTCTTCTCTCTACTTGTGAAAATCAAATTTTTAGTTACAAAGGTTCTGGCCATAGTTGTCAGATTTAAAAAAAAATTAAGACTACACTAACGATATACTTGTTACAAAATGATATTTTTAGTAATGATGTAACTTTTAGTAACAAATAAAAATCGTTACAATAAATCAATTGATCTTTGGTTACGTCATCACATGTAACCACTACAAAATGTGTGTGTTTCAACACAAATAAATTCTCAATTTTCAACATGTATTTGTGTCAAAAATTAGTAATCAACACAGCACCAACGTGTCAAGTTTGACACCGTTAAAAAAATATTGCAAATGTAAATAGTTAAGAGTTTCTACAAAAAATTGCATCACAAAGAATACTAAACTAACATAAATTTACGTCATAAATGACATTTTCCACTGAAATGATATTATCCATATACGACGCAAATGTTGCATCGAAAAAGTATATAATTTTTTAAAAAATTTGAAATAACCATCAAAACCAACAAGCTTATAGATTGAGGATATACTCAGACACAGACACACGTCTACAACATACTAACTAAATTCCATCTTCAAAATTATGAAAAAAATGGTTATATAAGAAGATCCCATACAACATCAAAGACTGGAACATGGGTGCCATTTATTAGTTTAGTCTTCATCTAAAAGACAAGCTGAAACACCAACAACTAATCATGGCCAAGCTTTGTGGTTTGTACTCCAATGCGGTGTGCTCTCCTCCCTACACAATCACCATTAATATTGATTAAAGCGGCAACACTAAATTCACAGTCCATTATATATTACCACTAATACAGCAACAACAAAATCAATTAATGAAATACCCCAAACTAATAAAACATGGATTAAACATCTAATCACATTAATTAAGGCCTAAACATGCCTTAAAAGTCAACTGAGAACAACAGTGGTCAACACAAAGCAAGATATTTAGGGTAAATAAATACCCAAATGAACTTCTTAGGACCTAAAACTTTGTCCTAAGCTTATTAACACATAACTAAACATATTACAATTGTTGGGCAACACTCCAACACAAAGAACAAGCATTTTCATGCTTCAAGGTCAAGTAGGGCAAAAATGTACTCTAAGAATACCTTAAAGGTCTAATGATCTCTAAATGATATAAAAATTGGACACCATGATTAAATATCATGTAAGGAACACAACAAAACTTTTCTTAAAGAAAACTGAGCTCAGAAACACCCTGCGACTCAAAATGTGCACTAAAATTCCTTAAAGCACGTTTTTTTGTGTATGAGCTATAAGATAATGACTTTTTGTCACTGTAAAGACTATATTAAGTTCTTTATGAAATACCCCAAACCTAGGTATGTTGTTTAAACACTAAAAAAAAGGTATATTAAGACTAAAAAGAGTCTTAGAAACATTAGCAAACAATTTAAACCATAGAAAACACAAATAAATACCTTAAGGTCAATAAAGGCTAAAATGTGCTCTAAGCTTGGGATAAGCTTGGTTAAGACCTAATGAGCTTACCAAGACCTTATTTATATATTAATGAACATATTAAACCAATTACCAAAGAAAACCAAGCTTGAAAACAAGTTAAAACACAAAATGTGCTTTAAGGAGTCTTAAAGCACGTTTTTGAAAAATTGTCTTGTAAATGAGTTTTGAGTGGCTAAATGTCCATCATTACTCTTTAATTAACATGTGTACTACTTAGTATCACATTAGGAAGTCTAAGTCAATGGGAAATCAAAAATTTCACAACTATGTGCCTTGTTTTTGTGAATAGTAACCAAATTAACCAAGTTTATAACATATGTCAATATAAGTGTGACAATTGGTCAAAAAAGACTCAAATACCCCTTAGTATAATATGGGGGCCGGTTTTCTTGGTGACTCACCACACTTAAACAAAAAAATAAGCTAAGTAAAGTAATAAAGTAAAGAGTACTATTTGCTTTACTACTTAAATATCCAAACTAGCAAACTTATCTTCATTCTCTTCTTTCCCTCTTCATTTCCCACGTCTCCAACCTCTCTTCTACCTTCTCCATTCACGGTTTTGCAATAGTACCAACACCAACACCAACTTCCATTGCCATTATCTCCTAGCTCACTTTGCCAAATCAAAAACTAAGTTCTTCTAGTCTCATCAAGATCTTCATTCATATCTTCTCAAAATTCCAAGAGCTCCATTTCGGTACCAAGAGGAATCTCCATGGGAGGAGCTTGAGCTCATCTTTTCACATATTATTGTTCTCCTTTGCTTCTAGGTAAGGAAACTCAAAGAAAAATTCCATTTCCTTCATGTTTGTATGTTGTCCGAAAAACACCATTAATGGTGCCCTTTACCTTGCTTGTTTTAGCTTCATTTGAATCTTCCTAGGGCTTGGTGGAGTCCTCTCTTGCTACATATCCAAACTCCCTTTCATATCCAAGGTAAACCAATCATCTAAATGTTCTAAGACAACATATGTATTTAGGGTTTACAATGAGATGAAGCTTACAGCTTGAATACTCATTTCATTATTTGTATATTGTTTAGAAGTTGACAAGCAATCAAACATCCTTACCGATTTTAAACAAGGAAACAAGAAAGAAGTTTGTGAGGAAGAAGAGGTAAATGTTGCTAAACCTAAGTAGTTTAAAGTCTTAGGAGAAATGAGCTTATGTTGCTTATTAAAATGATCTAAGGAGCCAATGGTGAATGACTTAGTAAAATGTTCTCAAGGAGACTAGTAAAAGGGCATATGTGTTGTTGAGTGTATTTGCAGGTCAAAGGCAAATATATTGTGGAAATTCAGTGTTTAAGGTTTATGCATCTTAAGGGCCTAAGAGCCATGTTATTTAAGGGCCTAAGTGCCAAGCAATTTAAATTATGCACTATATTGTGATGTAGTGTTAAATGAGTGAAGTTTTGTGTACAAGAATGCTCTTGATAGATCTAAGTGTTCTTGAATGTTTAGTGGTGAAAATAATGTGTTTTGGCTTAGTAAAGTTCTAGGAGAACCCATGTTGAAATTTAGATAATGTATAAGAAGTTTTAGGTGTTTAAAATGAGTTTTGATGAGTTAGGAAGTGTTTAGGGTGGTTAAGTGTTATACTAGGAAAAAAATATGCACCAAGGTATTCTAAGGTGTAAAAAGGACTTAAGCATCATTTTAGAGGATTTAGAATGCAAATGAGTGTTTTGGGATACTTCAAGTTCATGTTGGGATTGTGTTTAGGACTTGTGCAATCTTAGTGGTTTAGGAAGAAAAGATGTTTGGGAGAGAATGTAGTAGTAGTGAGGAAACATTTGAGACTAGTGCTAGTCATAGGTATAAAACACCCCATGCAAACTTAGGGAAAAGTATTGCATGTGCCAACCTTTGTATAGGAATTTGTGTAAGGTTGAGGAGGTTTTGATGAATGATTTAAGGAGTTTAATGGAGGTCTTAAGGTGTGTTTGAAGTGCCCAAATAAGGTTAGAACATACTAGGATATATGAGGTGAAGTTTGGAGTTAAATGGACAATTAAAAACAAGGGTCTGGAGCAGACTGACCTTGGGGACCGGACCTGCAAGGTCGGTCGAGCCCAGTTTACCCTGCGAGAAATGGTCTCTGGAATGGACCGACCTTGGGGACCGGACTTGCAAGGTCGGTCGGGCATGGATTTTTAGTACGGATTGAGTCTCTGGAATAGACCGACCTTGGGACCGGACTTACAAGGTCGGTCATGCCTAAATCTTTGTATGTAAGTAAGTCTCGGGAATCGACCGATCTTGCGACCGAACTTGCCAAGATCGGTCGGGCCTGAGTTTTCAATGGGGAAAAACTCGGGAATAGACCGAACTTGCAAGGTTGGTCGGAGTAGAAATTTTGACGGTAATATGTTCTGGAATGGATCGACCTTGTGTAAGGTCGGTCGGTAAGGTCGGTCGGACCAAAACTTGTAAAAAAACAAACAAAGAGTGGCTTAAGTAGTTAACCCTAGGGGGTATGATGAAGGTAATCAAGGATAAGTTTGGACATTAAAACATGTCATATAACCATGTAAAATGTTTAGTAAAATTCAAAGTTAAGTAAGTAAATTGACCGACGTTATTAATCGTGTATAGGAGTGACCTACGGTGGAAACCAGTCGAAGCAAGGGCCAAGGTATGGTTTTCTTGCAGTCAGTTGCCTACCGGTTTACACCGGCTTGTGTGTTGTTAGTTTTTCTGTGTGTTTATGACCTTGTAAGACTTAAGTCATGTAACGAGTTACAGTTGTTAAATATTATTGTGTTGTTAAGTGTGACCCATTCCCTTGCGTGTGTCTAACAAGACTTAACCACTTGTATGGATTGTTTGTGAGTTCGATGTTGAACTTCTAACAAGTGCTAACGGGGGAAGTGAGGAGTCCGGTCTGTTCCGGCCACGCGTGTGAGTATGGGAGTCGATGTCATAACCGGTTCGATTCTTCTGTATGTTATGGTTGTTTTTCCAATTTGGTTTCCAACCTTCCCTTTAGCTAACCAAGGCTATTTTACTGACTCACGTCGGGCCACAGGGGCATACTATGTTTTGTTCGGTGTGCTTGGATCACTATATCCGAGGCACCTTGTGTTAAGTTATTCGTTCAATCTAACAGGACGGTAACGAGTATGTAACGAGCTTGGCATGGGTTTGGCAACATTCTCTAGGCTCTCCATGGGATCTAATTGTATTGGTTCGTTTCCAAAAAGGATTCGTTCTTGTATGTTATGTGTGATGTGTTGTGCAAATTCTGTTGTGATATATATGTGTATGTTCAAAATGAATGCCATGTCATCATGACAATTAGTTGCGCGTATCCCGGTAGCCGATGGGCTGCGCGTTAACCATACCAGCCAAGGGTTGCTGACCCCTCGGGGGCTCCATATTTTTACTGCAGGATAAGGATCGAGGAAGCGGAATGACTAGATTCTAGGTTGCAGGAATACTTTTGGTTATTTTTGGATGTTAAGCCCGGGATGCGCCTGTGCTCCCGTGGCGATATATTTTGGTACCGTTTGTATTAAAGTGATGGTCGTTGACAGTTCACAGTGACAGTTTGTGGTGTACAGTTTACAGTTATGGATGTAGTTACAAACTCGGTATTATGTTTATGTATTAAAGGTTATTAGTTCTATGCTCGGGAGTCTGATCATTAGACCGGTACGCTTGTATTTATTCTGCCTTGTTGACCACGTGGGTGGTTAACGGCGTTGTAGCACCGTATCGTTTAGTTATTATTTAGTTGTTAAATTCCGCTGCGATTTCAAGTATTGTTAAGTGCGTAGTAGGGGTGTTACAAAAAGTGGTATCAGAGCGAAGTATCGCTCTGATGGCTAGAATACCGAGCTTAGGAATTACCGAGTTAGGAAACCTAACCATAGTTACCTAAGAGAACAGTTGTGGAAGGGTTAACCACTAACTAAGTGTGGAGATACCTTATTGTCGGGAAGATGTTACAACCGTTGGACCGATAAGTGTGCAAGCACAGTGCTAATAAATGTTCATGTGAATTCAGATGTCAGGTAGACCACAAGGTCGAGGCCGCGGACGCGGTACTGGTGATACCGGGAACCAGGGAGAGAACCCTACAGTGCAGATCATGGCCGACGCTGTTGCGGCCGCCGTAGCCCAGATGGTCCCACAGTTGGTAGCTGCGATGCAGCAGCAGCAAGGCGGTGTGGGTCAACAAGGGCCACAACCGCAACCACAGCCGCGCGAGACCAACTGGGTCAAGGCGTTGGCGGATTTGAGACCCCCGTCATTCAGTGGGGAGACCGACCCTAGTAAGTTGGAGGCGTACATCTCCGAGATGGAGACCGCCTACGAGACCTTGAATGTGCCCGAGGAGGTCAAGGTTCGTCTAGCCGCTTACTACTTGAAGGGATCGGCTCAGAGTTGGTGGAAGCTGGTAAGGGAGGGCAGAGTTGGTGATCCTACCTTCCAGTGGAGGGAGTACACGGCCCTACTGCGAGCCAAGTACTACCGATCCATGTGCAGGAGGCCAAGCGCCTAGAGCTCGACAACTTTAGGCAAGGGGATAATGACGGTTGAGAGTTACTACTCCGCTTTCAATCGGACTTATCCATCGCTGCTCGGATCTGGGTTACTCAGACCGGATCTTATGAACCATTTCTATAACGATTGAGCTACCCCTACACTACGGTATGGGGCCAAGCGGGTATATCCTACTCTAACCTGCAGGAGTGCTACCATGCCGCTGCTATTGTTGAGATCACCGTCCGTCTGAGGGACGAGGAGAATGCGCTTAAGCGCAAGGCCACGAATGAGGGTCTAGGCACGCAAGGGCACGGGGGAGGAAAGAAGAAGAAGCCATACCCCCAGTCCCAGAAAGGACATCAACAGGGTGGCAAAGGCCAAGCCCAGACCACCACTGCTGAGGAGCCTCTGCAGCTCACCTACGCATATGCGGCCAAGCCCTTACGCTCTTACCCACCCAAGGGTAATTAATAAAATTTGAATGCCGAATTCTGGTGTGTTGTTATTTTGTGAAGTATGTACTGAGTGTGTGATGTGTTAGCAGCTAGCGCGGGCTCTGGACCGGAGCGCCACTATTACTGTAAGTGGTGTAACGGAGACCACCCTAGCAAGGACTGCAAGGGTAATGATGTGCAGTGCCGATACTGCAAGAAGATGGGGCACCGCGACTACGAGTGCTGGCAGAACCCGAATAGCAGAAACTACAGGCCTAAGGGGCAGTGGAAGGGTAAGGCCACCGTGACCACCGATGGCCCGAAGACGGCGAATTAGCCACCCCCAGATCAGAGGTACACAGATTCCCAGAAGGGGAAGGGATCGGGATCCGGCAAGGCCGCCCTGAATGTGGTGGACCGGTCTGAGGCGCCAGGGCCCTCTACTAGACCAGGTACCGCCTAAATTGTTGAATGAAATAAGTGATTGCATACCGCATTTCATGCATGTGTGTTAATAAGGCTAAGTAAACAACCATGTAAGTAAACAGTTAAAGAATAATGTGAGAACACCTAATTAGGTAATTTGAAAACTTAGGAACCTTCAATATTTGCTATCCAATCCCACCACACCAAACCCTGAAGAGACCACCATCAACATCACCGACTTTCCAATGGAGCAATGTCAGGTCATCCAACCAGGTATGATACTCTTAAATGGATACCTGACACCGGAAGCACAAATCCACATTATCCGACGATGCGACGAACTGGGAGCAGCACCCGGAGGTTTCTATACACCCGAATACCCGAGCGGAGAAGATGAAATTGAAGATGATGTGCATGGGTAAGGACTGGAATCCTTACACCAAGACATATCAGGACAAGCGAGCTGAAGATGGAGCAACTGTACCAAGGATACCTGAGGAGTTCCATGCGGTCGTTAACCACGCCGTGGGAATTGCTCAGCAAGTTGAATCAGATTCAATACCAAGTGTTAAAGCGGATTTATGTATTGTGAACTTCTACCAGAAAGGTGGACGGTTAAGATTACACCAAGATAAGGACGAGTCACCCGAGTCTCTAAGTAAGGGAGTACCGTGGTGTCTTGGTCCATTGGTGACACCGCAGTGTTTGTGTACGGCGAGCAGAAGCGTGCTGATCTTGCGAAGAAGCTAGTGTTGAAATCAGGAGATGTACTAATCATGGGTGGGCAGTTAAGGATGCTATATCATGGCAGAAAGATCAAACTGAATACCGCACCATCGGCAGTGATCAGTGCCACACATGAAACCCAAACGTTTAATTTGACCTTCAGACAGTTTTAAAGCCTTGTATAATCATGTAATGTCTTAAACCAGTGTATGTTAAGGATGTTGTATGTGTTAGTTATGTCGACAGTGTAAGCCAACGAATGTTGTAAGAAGAGTGTGTTAATGAATAAAGTGGAGTTGTTCGAAGTATATCAACCGTGTTATTACCAAATACTTATTAGTTTGCCAATGAATTAGGCTGTGCACTCGGAACGGGAGGTATACTGAGTGTCTGCAACGAGGCAGAAGCCGGCAAGAGCGGCACAATCCTCACCGGTACCTTTCCAGTCAATGGCGTGGATGCTTCGATCTTGTTCGACTCCGGAGCCTCACATACATTTATTTCGCTATCTTTCGCGAAGAGGCTGGGGTTAGACGGTGATGAGATGCCAGACTTCCTAGTCACTCTCCCGTCGAAAGAGCAGATCAGGTGTACCCGCTACCACCGAGATGTTGTTGTACGAATCAGAGACGAAGAGTTTCCGGTCGACTTGATAATGTTCGAGGGACTTCGTTTTGATGTGATCATCGGGATGAACTGGTTGGAGCGGTACAAGGGCAGAATCCTGTGTGCCGAGCATCGTCTGCTTCTTCGGAGTCCGTCTGGGGTTACTATATCTTACCACCAGAGGCCCAGGGAGCCTTCGACTCAGATCATCACCGCCATGGCTATGTATCGTGAACTACGACGAGGGAATGATGTATACCTCTGCTATGTCCAGGACATAGAGAGAGACCCAGAGTTTAGCCCAGATGTGCCGGTAGTGTCGGAGTTTCTTGATGTATTTCCTAAGGAACTGTCGGGCATGCCTCCAGCACAGGAAGTTGAGTTTGAGATTGATTTGGTTCCGGGCACCGGACCAATTGCGAAGGCGCCCTATCGTATGGCTCCAGCAGAGATGATAGAGCTCAAGGAGCAGCTGAGAGACCTACTCGACAAGGGATTTATCCGCCCTAGCGTTTCACCATGGGGAGCGCCGGTCCTCTTCGTGAAGAAGAAGGACGGTAGCCTCCGCCTGTGTATTGACTATCGAGAGCTGAATGCAGTTACGGTGAAGAACCGTTACCCTTTACCACGCATCAACGACTTATTTGATCAGTTGAAAGGAGCATCAGTATTCTCCAAGATAGATCTACGATCCGGATACCATCAGATTGCCATCCGTGAGAGTGACATTGAGAAGACCGCATTCAGAACCAGATATGGACATTATGAGTTTACGGTTATGCCGTTTGGTTTATCCAATGCACCAGCCAAGTTCATGGACTTAATGAACCGCTTGTTCCAAGATCAGTTGGACAAGTCAGTGGTAGTCTTCATCGACGATATTCTTGTGTACTCGAAATCGAGGGGTGAGCACGAAAGCCACCTGAGAAGTGTGTTGCAAACATTGAGAAAGAATCAGTTGTATGCTAAATTTTCAAAGTGTGAATTTTGGTTGAACCAAGTATCTTTTCTTGGCCATGTGATTTCTGAAGCCGGGATCGTTGTTGATCCGGCAAAGATTGATGCAGTGCGCACCTGGCCTAGGCCGAAGACAGTTACCGACATCCGGAGCTTCCTCGGTCTGGCAGGTTATTATAGGAGGTTTGTGAAGGACTTCTCCAGTGTCTCGAAGCCGATGACTTCCTTGATGAAGAAGGATGCTCCATTCAAGTGGACAGATGACTGTGAGAGTTCTTTTCAAAGGCTCAAGGATGCTCTGAC
The DNA here is from genome assembly GCA_023374045.1 of Limonium bicolor. Lineage (NCBI taxonomy): Eukaryota > Viridiplantae > Streptophyta > Magnoliopsida > Caryophyllales > Plumbaginaceae > Limonium > Limonium bicolor. The sequence continues at coordinate 438,382,041 of CM041777.1, forward strand.
ATCTGCACCAGTCCTGACTTTACCAGACGGTCCAGATGGGTTTGAGGTCTATTGTGACGCATCAGGCAGAGGTATGGGTTGTGTGTTGATGCAACACGGGAAGGTCATAGCATACGCCTCCCGACAGCTGAAGAAGCATGAAGAGAACTACCCTACCCACGACTTAGAATTGGGTGCCATTGTCTTCGCACTGAAGATATGGCGACATCACTTGTATGGGGTAAGTGTGACAATTTATTCTGACCACAAGAGTTTAAAGTACTTGTTCACTCAGAAGGAGTTGAACATGAGACAAAGAAGGTGGGTCGAGTTTCTAAACGACTACGACATCAATCTGCAGTATAAAGAGGGTAAGGCAAATGTGGTAGCTGACGCATTGAGCCGCCGAGCACACTCTCTCCATTCACTAGTCTCTCATACTAGCTTGGTTGAAGAGGTGCGGAGTGCTCAGATGACGAATCAGTACATGTTGGAGATCAGGCAAAAGCTTATTGATGGCACATTCGAGGGTCAGAAGTACGACTTCCGACTCCATGATGATGACCTGATTAGGCTTAATGGCCGACTGTGTATTCCGAGGAGCAGCGCTGAGCTGAAGGAGCGCATACTGAGTGAATCCCATTGTTCTACGACTTCGATTCACCCCGGAGCTTCAAAAATGTATAAGGGTATGAAACGTTATTTTTGATGGACTGGAATGAAAAAGGATGTGAACGATTATGTGTTGAGGTGTCTCACTTGTCAGAAGGTCAAGTTTGAGCACCGACGGCCTGGTGGTATGGTACAGCCAATGCCAGTGCCTGAGTGGAAGTTCCATGACATTTCTATGGACTTCGTAGTAGGGCTTCCGCCTACAAGGGGAGGTCTGAATATGATTTGGGTTGTTGTTGACCGACTGACCAAGGTGGCCCGATTCATTCCGATGAAGGACACTTGGAAAGTGGCAAGACTTGCAGAGCTCTTTGATAGAGAGATTGTTCGGCACCATGGGGTACCGAAGACTATCGTGTCTGATAGGGATACCAGATTCCTCTCAAGGTACTGGAAATCCACACGGGAAGCACTTGGTACCGAGCTGAAGCTAAGTACAGCGTTCCACCCACAGACAGATGGTCAGAGTGAGCTCACTATCCAAACACTTGAGGATATGTTACGTGCATGTGCACTTGACTTTCAGACCAGCTGGATTGACAAGTTACATCTGATCGAGTTTAGCTACAACAACAGTTACCATGCTTCGATCAAGATGTCTCCCTTCCAGGCATTATACGGTAGACCATGCCGCACGCCATTATGCTGGGATGAGTCGAGTGAGACGGTCATTATAGGACCAGAGTATCTGGAACAAGTTCAAGCAGAAGTACGACAGATTCGGGCTAACATGAAGTCAGCTCAGGATAGGCAGAAATCATACGCCGATGTGCGCAGACGTGACCTGGAGTTCGCCGTGGGCGATCAGGTATTTCTTAGAGTATCCCCCATGAAGGGAGTGTTTCGTTTTGGCCAGAAAGGCAAGTTGAGCCCAAAATATGTGGGGCCTTATGTTGTGACGGAGCGGATCGGCCCGGTAGCTTACAAACTTGATTTACCCGCCGAGCTGGGCAAGGTACATGATGTATTTCATGTGTCCTAGTTGAAGAAGTATATGTCTCATCCGTCTCATGTACTTCAGCCTGAAAGGCTAACCTTAGAGCCGACCATGTGATCAGTGGAGACTCCGGTACGGATTCTGGATACTAAGACTCGAGACACTCGCCATAAGTCTGTGAGACTGGTGAAGGTTCTTTGGTCTAACCAGAACGTTGAGGAGGCCACTTGGGAGCTGGAAGATACGATGAAGGCAAAGTACCCGTCATTGTTTACTTCTTAGCGTTTGTATGTATAGGGTACGGGGCGTACCCCTATTTAAGGGGGGTAGAGCCGTTTCGGTTATGTGTGTGTGCGACATGTATTTATATACATTGTCTATGTTATGTTATCATCTTGTTATGTTACATACCGTTATGTCTGAATGATGTTGTGTTGTTTGGACCTTGTGTCCGGTGCTATGTAAGTATATTGTTAATGTTGTTATGGAAGTATTGTTTATATGTGTTCCCGTGTTCTAATATTTAGGATATGTGGGAAGTATGAACTTTGGGGACAAAGTTCTTTTAAGGGGGGTCGATTGAAATACCCCAAACCTAGGTATGTTGTTTAAACACTAAAAAAAAGGTATATTAAGACTAAAAAGAGTCTTAGAAACATTAGTAAACAATTTAAACCATAGAAAACACAAATAAATACCTTAACGTCAATAAAGGCTAAAATGTGCTCTAAGCTTGGGATAAGTTTGGTTAAGACCTAATGAGCTTACCAAGACCTTATTTATATATTAATGAACATATTAAACCAATTACCAAAGAAAACCAAGCTTGAAAACAAGTTAAAACACAAAATGTGCTTTAAGGAGTCTTAAAGCACGTTTTTGAAAAATTGTCTTGTAAATGAGTTTTGAGTGGCTAAATGTCCATCATTACTCTTTAATTAACATGTGTACTACTTAGTATCACATTAGGAAGTCTAACTCAATGGGAAATCAAAAATTTCACAACTATGTGCCTTGTTTTTGTGAATAGTAACCAAATTAACCAAGTTTATAACATATGTCAATATAAGTGTGACAATTGGTCAACAAAGACTCAAATACCCCTTAGTATAATATGGGGGCCGGTTTTCTTGGTGACTCACTGATAAGTGTCTAAATGAGCATGTTTTATGGGTGTATTTCATATATTATATCAGCACTTTTCTGCTCATTTCTCACTTATCGTATGTTTTTCCTCTAGTTTATGTTTTATTGATTATCTCACAAATTTATTGGTTAAACATGAGGAAAACCAAGCTAGAAGCAAAGTACACGAAGATACGAACGCATAGGCGCAAACGGCTCGAAAAACGGAGTCCAAACGAAGAATCTAGAGCCGGTCAAAATTCGCAAGTCAAATACACACGTCCGTGTGCTGTCCGTGTGTTGTCCTTGACTTGTCCGCATAACAAAGGGTGGACAGGGGTAGGACACAAATGTGTCCGCCCAACCAAGCGTGGACAAGGCTAATTGTGTCCGCCCAACTAAGGGAGGACGTGGCTTGTGTCCGCCCAACTTTACCCGGACGTGGCTTGTGTCCGCCCAAACAAGCGTGGACACAAACGTGGACATGAGCTGTCCGCCTAGAAATGGCTGGACACAAACGTGGACACGGGGCGGACGTGTGTAAATACAACGCAGATCCAGAAATTAGCGCGACAGTTTTCTTCTTCGCCGACTGTCTTCCCCAAGTTGCTTCTTCCTTTGCGGCGCCTACAGACATGTCGAACTGCTTCTTCAGCAATATCAGGCGCCTACCGACAGTTGCTCACGCGTTCTGCTGCCCCCAATCCATTACTGAAATTGCTCACGCGGTGTTCCCTCTGTCTTCTTCCCCTTCCTTTCTTCTATAAAACCCACGCTGCTCTGCCCAAATAAATCATCCCTTCCTGAATCCAAATTAGACTCAGACCACAGTATCACCGTTCACCACATTTCCACACCTACGATCCATTCCATCCTCTTATCCTCCACTTCTCCATTTTAGTTTTATTCTTCATTCCACCACACAGTAGAAGCACGATAAGAAGAAGAGAAGAAAAAGGGAGCTGGAGCAGAAGCGAATCGCAGTCCAGTCTCCGCCGGCAGTCTCCAAATTAATGGCTATCTCTGCTTTCTTTTTATTACTGTTAATGTCTGAGTGATTTTACTCGTATCCTAGGATGGGGTTTGACCCCAAATAATTCAGACTTATTATTAATACCAAGTTTGCTTATAAATATTTGTTTTGTCTCTCTAAATTATTAAATGCTTAACAACTGATCATTTTTATTTTACGGTTTCTCTTATTTCAATGATTTTGTAAATCTGAGAATAGACCACAAAGAAAGACAAACGTTAGATATTATCTCCTTGATTAGCAGATAAAATCCATCGCTGTTATTAAAAGAATTCTTGCTTAATGCTAATTAATGATTTTAGACTTTTTCTGATTGTAAAAAGTCTACTGAATTAATTAAGAGTTGTCCTTATCTATGATTTAGGAAGGCCACAAGATAAATTCTTAAACAGACAAATAAGAGCAAATTAGGATTATAATTAATGTCTGTACTTAAATAAATATTTATCACCTGTTTCACTTATTAAACTTGTTTTAATTCCTTTCAGCAAATATTGTTAAATGCTTAGCGTGACAAACTACTGCATTTATTTGGTAACTATCAACATATGATTTTGAGATAGTCAAGGTACCACAAAGGAATTAACCTTGGTATTTACACTCCGGATTGAGCAGGAAAATACTAAGGCTATTAATAAGAGTTTGTAACTGACAATTATTAACTCTAATAGACAATAAATATTTGAGACAGGATTATAAAATTGTTTAAGTAATTTAGGCAATTCCCCCGCTATCCTAGGATACCTTTTTCCATCCATTTACTTTATTTTACTGTTTTTATTATTTCTGCACTGATCCTAAAAATCAAGCTTGCCTCCGGCTAAACCCCAATTTACATTTTATGCACTTTTATTTATCTTTTTGTACATTTACTAAACTGGATGATTAATTAGACAGTTGCGAAGTCTCTGTGGATACGACCTTGTTGTACTACAAAGATTGGGTTCACTGCCCATAGTTAGCAAGATAGTTTAACTACTATTTTGCCCAACAAGTTTTTGGCGCCGTTGCCGGGGACTTCGGTCCAACTATCTGGTTTATTATCTGTTTAGTTTTTCTTTTATTTCCGTTATTTGCCCCTTTTGTGTATAAATTTTTGTTTTGTTTTTTTTAAGGTACTTAATTCTGATGGATGTTCATTTCCATCACGGCTTTTCCTATAAGCCTCAACAACAAGAGAAGGATGTTTACATCTTCCAATTTGAGGAAGCAAAGCCAATCACACCTGGTCTCCTGTTAGAACTACGCTACCGGCAGTACCTCCTCAAACACCAGGTTTTGTGGAGTATTCATTTTCCTATTATATTTGCCGAAGTAACGTTTTGTTTTGATCCAGGTGGTTTGCTTTTAATTACTGCCAACTTCGTTTTCCTGGCAGAGCTGTTGTCTACTTATATTTTTGATCCAGGATAACGAAGCGGGCGTCTAGCCAAAGACGTTAAAGAAGGGCAGCTTCCCGAGAGGCAACCCGGATGAACTTTTATTTTATTTGCTTTTATGCTCTTTTAATTTTCAGGTTCTCTTTAAATTTTGTTTTTGCTAAACTCTTAACCCCGTTTGTAGTATGGTTGCTTCTAGTGTCTTTTGCAGGTGCAACTTCATGTCTACACCGCAACCAAGCTACGCTACTTGAGGCTGAAGCTCAAGTGTGGGGGAACTCTTTTAAACGCAAGCAAAAATAATCTCAGGGGAGTACCAGTTTCTTTAATTATGCTTTTATTTAAATAAAATCTGCAGAGGAGCGTTTATGTGCTTAAATGTTTATTTGTGACCTTTGTGTTTTCTCTATTTTATCTACTTACCGAAAAGGTTTTCTGAAAACCTTTCCCTTGTTTTTTCTGGTGAACAATGAGGACATTGTTCAATTTAAGTGTGGGGGAGTGTGCCCTTTTCGGTGACATTTTATGCTTAAATGCTTAATCTCTCTGCTAATCTTGCGTTTGTCCAAATTCAATATCGTGGACCCTTTATATGTGGGTTGTTCTCTTTAAGAATAAATACTGTTATGAATTGTGGGATAAATGGTATAAATGGGACAACTTTTAAAATTTTGATTACTTTTGAGGAGCATTTTTATGCGGTGTGACCAAATGATCTGCAATGGTTGGATTTTTATTACTCAGGGGTTCCTTCTGTTTTCTCTCTTAGGGATTGCTAAGGGGTGCTTCTCTGTCAAAATAAAAATAAAAATAAATAAGGGACTTGCGAGACACCATTGGTAACCAACAAAGAGAGTTGAGTGTTCTTAAATACAAAGGCTTAATGCCTACATATTATCTTCTCATCTCTTATGCAAAAGTGAAACAAATGCATAATTCTATTTTTCCTTTTGTTTTCTCCTCAATGTCCATTCTTGAGAGAAGTTGGCCATGGTAAAAGTTCTCAAAGTCACCTTAACTAAGAAGCATTGAAGTACTCCGGATCATACCCCGAAACTCTAATTTTTATTTTTACCCTGAGTACACCTATGCCACCAGCAGTTGATGGATCACACTCCTCGAAAAGTTTAAGATCATGTACTATTGACTTCTTTATCCTACCCTTCATAATAGTATTTGTTAATATTGAGCATTCCCTACTTGCTTGGGTACATGGTTTTGCTTGAGGACAAGCAAAAGGTAAGTGTGGGGGTGTGATAAGTGTATAAATGAGCATGTTTTATGGGTGTATTTCATATATTATATCAGCACTTTTCTGCTCATTTCTCACTTATCGTATGTTTTTCCTCTAGTTTATGTTTTATTGATTATCTCACAAATTTATTGGTTAAACATGAGGAAAACCAAGCTAGAAGCAAAGTACACGAAGAGACGAACGCATAGGCGCAAACGGCTCGAAAAACGGAGTCCAAACGAAGAATCTAGAGCCGGTCAAAATTCACAAGTCAAATACACACGTCCGTGTGTTGTCCTTGACTTGTCCGCATAACAAAGGGTGGACAGGGGTATGACACAAATGTGTCCGCCCAACCAAGCGTGGACAAGGCTAATTGTGTCCGCCCAACTAAGGGAGGACGTGGCTTGTGTCCGCCCAACTTTACCCGGACGTGGCTTGTGTCCGCCCAAACAAGCGTGGACACAAACGTGGACATGAGCTGTCCGCCTAGACACAAACGTGGACACGGGGCGGACGTGTGTAAATACAACGCAGATCTAGAAATTAGCGCGACAATTTTCTTCTTCGCCGACTGTCTTCCCCAAGTTGCTTCTTCCTTTGCGGCGCCTACAGACATGTCGAACTGCTTCTTCAGCAATATCAGGCGCCTGCCGACAGTTGCTCACGCGTTCTGCCGCCCCCAATCCATTACTGAAATTGCTCACGCGGTGTTCCCTCTGTCTTCTTCCCCTTCCTTTCTTCTATAAAACCCACGCTGCTCTGCTCAAATAAATCATCCCTTCCTGAATCCAAATTAGACTCAGACCACAGTATCACCGTTCACCACATTTCCACACCTACGATCCATTCCATCCTCTTATCCTCCACTTCTCCATTTTAGTTTTATTCTTCATTCCACCACACAGCAGAAGCACGATAAGAAGAAGAGAAGAAAAAGGGAGCTGGAGCAGAAGCGAATCGCAGTCCAGTCTCCGCCGGCAGTCTCCAAATTAATGGCTATCTCTGCTTTCTTTTTATTACTGTTAATGTCTGAGTGATTTTACTCGTATCCTAGGATGGGGTTTGACCCCAAATAATTCAGACTTATTATTAATACCAAGTTTGCTTATAAATATTTGTTTTGTCTCTCTAAATTATTAAATGCTTAACAACTGATCATTTTTATGCATTTACGGTTTCTCTTATTTCAATGATTTTGTAAATCTGAGAATAGACCACAAAGAAAGACAAATGTTAGATATTATCTCCTTGATTAGCAGATAAAATCCATCGCTGTTATTAAAAGAATTCTTGCTTAATGCTAATTAATGATTTTAGACTTTTTCTGATTGTAAAAAGTCTACTGAATTAATTAAGAGTTGTCCTTATCTATGATTTAGGAAGGCCACAAGATAAATTCTTAAACAGACAAATAAGAGCAAATTAGGATTATAATTAATGTCTGTACTTAAATAAATATTTATCACCTGTTTCACTTATTAAACTTGTTTTAATTCCTTTCAGCAAATATTGTTAAATGCTTAGCGTGACAAACTATTGCATTTATTTGGTAACTATCAACATATGATTTTGAGATAGTCAAGGTACCACAAAGGAATTAACCTTGGTATTTACACTCCTGATTGAGCAGGAAAATACTAAGGCTATTAATAAGAGTTCGTAACTGACAATTATTAACTATAATAGGCAATAAATATTTGAGACAGGATTATAAAATTGTTTAAGTAATTTAGGCAATTCCCCCGCTATCCTAGGATACCTTTTTCCATCCATTTACTTTATTTTACTATTTTTATTATTTCTGCACTGATCCTAAAAATCAAGCTTGCCTCCGGCTAAACCCCAATTTACATTTTATGCACTTTTATTTATCTTTTTGTACATTTACTAAACTGGATAATTAATTAGACAGTTGCGAAGTCTCTGTGGATACGACCTTGTTGTACTACAAAGATTGGGTTCACTGCCCATAGTTAGCAAGATAGTTTAACTACTATTTTGCCCAACACTCACCACACTTAAACAAAAAATAAGCTAAGTAAAGTAATAAAGTAAAGAGTACTATTTGCTTTACTACTTAAATATCCAAACTAGCAAACTTATCTTCATTCTCTTCTTTCCCTCTTCATTTCCCACGTCTCCAACCTCTCTTCTACCTTCTCCATTCACGGTTTTGCAATAGTACCAACACCAACACCAAATTCCATTGCCATTATCTCCTAGCTCACTTTGCCAAATCAAAAACTAAGTTCTTCTAGTCTCATCAAGCTCTTCATTCCTATCTTCTCAAAATTCCAAGAGCTCCATTTCGGTGCCAAGAGGATCTCCATGGGAGGAGCTTGAGCTTATCTTTTCACATATTATTGTTCTCCTTTGCTTCTAGGTAAGGAAACTCAAAGAAAAATTCCATTTCCTTCATGTTTGTATGTTGTCCGAAAAACACCATTAATGGTGCCCTTTACCTTGCTTGTTTTAGCTTCATTTGAATTAATGGTGGCCACGGGTCCGGTTCCATCGGTTCCGGTTCCGGAAAATGTGTATTCGTATTCGGAACCGGTCTGGGCGGTTCCGGTTCTCAAATCTGGATTCACTTCGGATTCGGTCCAAAAACCGGTTCCGGCCGGTTCTGCCCGGTCCCGGTTCCGGTTCCGGTTCTGATCGGTTCTGACCGGTTCCGGAGCGGTTCCGGAAAGATTCGATCGGCTCCAGTTGCTTCGTTTTAGCTCCGATTTGAGATCCGTTTGAGCGCACACGTTGCTCTTTTCATCAACTTTACTCCTAGATAGGTTATTCTTCAAGTTTATAATCTTAAATGTGTATGAAACAAAGTTAGGAATTTTTATTAATTTACAAAAACTAAGGAACAAAGAGAATTTTAATATATGATTCACTGCCTCATTAAAACCTTATTAGGTAAAAACCCATTGGGAAAACCCTAATAAGGAAAAAGAGTACAACTACTAAGAGGTTACATAATTTCAATTTGCAAGTCTTAAAAAAAAGATTACATGGAAAGAAAGTAATACTAAATTACTAATACATTCTAAAATATTACAAGATAGAAGTCCTAAGTGGTGTTATCCCCATTCATCTCATACCAATCATCATGTTGGCCTTCATATTGCAATGCACGTGCTTAGGATCTAAGCTCGTCTAAGTCCCAATCATACTTCTCAACACAAACCTTGATTGAGTCCGGTGCAAGACCCAAAACGATGTCGTTTTGGCCTCAGACCCAACGGTAACTTCAACCGGTTCCGGGGCGGTTCCAGTTCCGGTTTCACCGGTTCCGGTTCCCGGTTCTGAATCCATGACGGTTCCAGTCGGTTCCAGGCGGTTTCAGACCCGGTTCGGGCCCGAATCTCAAAACATGTATTCGTATTCGGAACCGGCTGAGGCGGTTCGGTTCTGGTTCCGGTTCCCACCGGTTCCCGGCCGGTTCCGGTTCCAATCGGTTCCGGGTAGAGCCGCCGGTTCCGGGTAGAACCGGACCCGATGGCTACCATTAATTTGAATCTTCCTAGGGCTTGGTGGAGTCCTCTCTTGCTACATATCCAAACTCTCTTTCATATCCAACGTAAAACAATCATCTAAATGTTCTAAGACAATATATGTATTTAGGGTTTACAATGAGATGAAGCTTAAAGCTTGAATACTCATTTCATTATTTGTATATTGTTTAGAAGTTGACAAGCAATCAAACATCCTTACCGATTTTAAACAAGGAAACAAGAAAGAAGTTTGTGAGGAAGAAGAGGTAAATGTGCTAACCTAATGTAGTTTAAAGTCTTAGGAGAAATGAGCTTATGTTGCTTATTAAAATGATCTAAGGAGCCAATGGTGAATGACTTAGTAAAATGTTCTCAAGGAGACTAGTAAAAGGGCATATGTGTTGTTGAGTGTATTTGCAGGTCAAAGGCAAATATATTGTGGAAATTCAGTGTTTAAGGTTTATGCATCTTAAGGGCCTAAGAGCCATGTTATTTAAGGGACTAAGTGCCAAACAATTTAAATTATGCACTATATTGTGATGTAGTGTTAAATGAGTGAAGTTTTGTGTACAAGAATGCTCTTGATAGATCTAAGTGTTCTTGAATGTTTAGTGGTGAAAACAATGTGTTTTGGCTTAGTAAAGTTCTAGGAGAACCCATGTCGAAATTTAGATAATGTATAAGAAGTTTTAGGTGTTTAAAATGAGTTTTGATGAGTTAGGAAGTGTTTAGGGTGGTTAAGTGTTCTACTAGGAAAAAAATATGCACCAAGGTATTCTAAGGTGTAAAAAGGACTTAAGCATCATTTTAGAGGATTTAGAATGCAAATGAGTGTTTTGGGATACTTCAAGTTCATGTTGGGATTGTGTTTAGGACTTGTATCTTAGTGGTTTAGGAAGAAAAGATGTTTGGGAGAGAATGTAGTAGTAGTGAGGAAACATTTGAGACTAGTGCTAGTCATAGGTATAAAACACCCCATGCAAACTTAGGGAAAAGTATTGCATGTGCCAACCTTTGTATAGGAATTTGTGTAAGGTTGAGGAGGTTTTGATGAATGATTTAAGGAGTTTAATGGAGGTCTTAAGGTGTGTTTGAAGTGCCCAAATAAGGTTAGAACATACTAGGATATAGAGGTGAAGTTTGGAGTTAAATGGACAATTAAAAACAAGGGTCTGGAGCAGACCGACCTTGGGGACCGGACCTGCAAGGTCGGTCGAGCCCAGTTTACCCTGCGAGAAATGGTCTTTGGAATGGACCGACCTTGGGGACCGGGCTTGCAAGGTCGGTCGGGCATGGATTTTTAGTACGGATTGAGTCTGTGGAATAGACCGACCTTGGGACCGGACTTACAAGGTCGGTCATGCCTAAATCTTTGTACGTAAGTAAGTCTTGGGAATCGACCGATCTTGCGACCGAACTTGCCAAGATCAATCGGGCCTGAGTTTTCAAAGGGGAAAAACTCTCGGGAATAGACCGACCTTGTGGACCGAACTTGCAAGGTCGGTCGGAGTAGAAATTTTGACGGTAATATGTTCTGGAATGGACCGACCTTGTGTAAGGTCGGTCGGTAAGGTCGGTCGGACCAAAACTTGTAAAAAAAAAACAAACAAAGAGTGGCTTAAGTAGTTAACCCTAGGGGGTATGATGAGGGTAATCAAGGATAAGTTTGGACATTAAATCATGTCATATAACCATGTAAAATGTTTAGTAAAATTCGAAGTTAAGTAAGTAAATACCGACGTTATTAATCATGTATAGGAGTGACCTATGGTGGAAACCAGTCGAAGCAAGGGCCAAGGTATGGTTTTCTTGCAGTCTGTTGCCTACCGGTTTACACCGGCTTGTGTGTTGTTTGTTTTTCTATGTGTTTATGACCTTGTAAGACTTAAGTCATGTAACGAGTTTACAGTTGTTAAATATTATTGTGTTGTTAAGTGTGACCCATTTCCCTTGCGTGCGTCTAACAAGACTTAACCGCTTGTATGTGATTGTTTGTTGAGTTCGATGTTGAACTTCTAACAAGTGCTAACGGGGGAAGTGAGGAGTCCAGTCTGTTCCGGCCACGCGTGTGAGTATGGGAGTCGATGTCATAAGCGGTTCGATTCTCTCTGTATGTTATGGTTATTTTTCCAATTTGGTTTCCAACCTTCCCTTTAGCTTAACCAAGGCTATTTTACTGACTCACGTCGGGCCACAGGGGCATACTATGTTTTGTTCGGTGTGCTTGGATCACTATATCTGAGGCACCTTGTGTTAAGTTATTCGTTCAATCTAACAGGACGGTAACGAGTTATGTAACGAGCTTGGCATGGGTTTGGCAACATTCTCTAGGCTCTCCATGGGATCTAATTGTGTTGGTTCGTTTCCTAAAAGGATTCGTTCTTGTATGTTATGTGTGATATTGTTGTGCAATATTCTTGTTGTGATATATATGTTGTATGTTCAAAATGAATGCCATGTCATCATTACAATTAGTTGCGCGTATCCCGGTAGCCGATGGGCTGCGCGTTAACCATACCAGCCAAGGGTTACTGACCCCCTCGGGGGCTCCATATTTTTACTGCAGGATGAGGATCGAGGAAGCGGAATGGCTATAGATTCTAGGTTGCAGGAATACTTTTGGTTATTTTTGGATGTTAAGCCCGGGATGCGCCTGTGCTCCCGTGGCGATATATTGTGGTACCGTTTGTATTAAAGTGATGGTCGTTGACAGTTCACAGTGACAGTTTGTGGTGTACAGTTTACAGTTATGGATGTAGTTACAAACTCGGTATTATGTTTATGTATTAAAGGTTATTAGTTCAATGCTCGGGAGTCTGATCATCAGACCGGTACGCTTGTATTTATTCTGCCTTGTTGACCACGTGGGTGGTTAACGGCGTTGTAGCACCGTATCGTTTAGTTATTATTTAGTTGTTAAATTCCGCTGCGATTTCAAGTATTGTTAAGTGCGTAGTAGGGGTATTACACTTTATAACATTAATGTGACATGATAGACTATATTATAAAGTCTAAATCAAAGTTTGAAAATAAAATCAAAATGGGCAATTTAGTATGAATAGTACCCAAAAAAAATAACATTTAAGTACTTAATATTAACTATGGTCAAAGTCACCCATTGCCTTGACCAAGGGCTGCCGACCTCATACAGCTGCCATGCCCACTCATTAAGCTACCTATAAACAATTAACTAGCTAATTAGATGAGTCACTAATTACTATTCCTAAAGTAACTTAAAATAAGCTTAAAGGCAAAACTAGCTTAATTTCTCTCATTGCCTTGCTTCCCAGCCGACACAGCAGCTTCACACTCTCCCTTTGGCTTCTCCAAACCGTGGCTAACTCACCAAGAACATAGAAGAACACCTTGCTACCTAGGTAAGCTTAGTTAGTCATTTTATGTCCATTTTCTTCACAATTCTTTCCTCTTTCCATGGAGCAAAGCATCAACCATTTCCATCAATGTTCTTAGGTTGTTTTGGAGGTTAAATGGAGGGTGTATCTCGGCATTTGTAACACCCCAACTCAATCCAAATGTGGTTTCGCAACTTAACATCATACATATAACATGTCACAGCGGAATTCTTTACACTCCAGGACCTTGCCACGGTCTGACTACAGAATATACCGAACATTAGTACATAACAGCCTTAGCCAAATACATATCCTTCTTATAATCCCCTCACATCCTATACATCTTACTAACTCAATTGCCATACGAGTGTACATGCATAACTCGTAGGCCACACTTAACCCGTAACACTTGTACCCCTTCTTACTCTCGCGACGGCCGCCTCCTGATGTTCACCTGTGTAGTAAAAACAGCCTCCAAAGGGGGTCAACACGAATGCTGGTACGATCCTCTCATGGCCCCCAAGCTAACGTGGCTACGACGACTAATTGTCGATAGCATGGAGGTTGATTAGATGCACAACATAATAGAATGTGCAATAAACAACAACTCAGATATGAACAATCAAAGTTCATACACAATGAACGACTTAAATGTGTTCCCTTAATTAGAGAGTTAATTATTTAACTCCTTAAGTAATGTTCCCTCTTAATCTTAGTCCAACCTTATCTCAACTCAATCTTAGTCTTATCTTAATCTTAGAAACAACCATCCTTTAATAAGGAGTGGATGTAGCTTACCTTAATCTTAGAAACAACCATCCTTTAATAAGGAGTGGATGTAGCTTATCTTAATCTTAATAATACAAACCATCCTTTAAAGAGGAATGGTTGCAACTCATCTTAACCTTACCTTAATCTTAATCTCAACTTAATCTCAGTATACAAACCGTTCCTGGAAGGGAATGGTTGTAGCTTAATTCGAACCTGGGATTTAGGTGATCCCACCGCACCATCTTAATGCCACCTACTCTGGACGGGAGTCCAGCGTAGCTGAGCCGGCAACCGGCCCTAGGCTACAAGTCCGAAGACAAGTCCTTAAGCGGAGGGCGGATCTGATTCAGATACCGTCCCCCTTTTTCCTTAGCATGCATGACCGGAGATCGGTCCCGGGTTTCCTCACTCAAGTTCCAGTTAGTAGTAGTCTCAAGACCATGTTTGTTGGTTAACCTCTTTCGGTTTATATCAACCCATATTAGGGAGCGTTCCTTAGTCTCACTCATTTCCTTACTAAACGTTAGTTAGTAAGTTCTCACGGTATGTTGTGTTAGTTTTCAAACATCACACAACAATACAATAAACATAATATCCCGGTTGCATGCTTTATCTTGTTTAGTGAGCACACAAAAACAAATAGCACACAAGCCGAGGGACACCTCGTTAGCAAGCAGGTCACAAGAAGAACTGTACCGTTCACCGTTGGCCGTCCAGTTGCTTAATCTCTTTCGGAGTCCAATTTCCAAGTCCTAAAACATTCATTCAGTTTTAGGTTGTTAATCACTTAACTCAATTCAACTTACTTATCTTACTTAACTTACTTAACCCTTAATGATTCCAACCTAACACCTCTTAAGTCTTACAACTTAATCTTACAAACTTAATCTTAAACTTTTAAGTTTATTCTTAACTTAATCCCTTAGGTCTTTATACCACTAATCATCATTGCCCCCTTAATGGGGGCACCATTAATACCATTAAACTCTCTTAGGGTTTCTTTTTTTTTTTAAATCTTAAGGGTCGTCCGATCCACCGTCCGACCCACCGACTGGGTCGGACCATTCCAGAGACTCTCCCGTCTTTTAAAACCCCTCCGTCCGACCCACCGTCCGACCCACCAACTGGGTCGGACCATTACAGAAACTCTTATGGCGGCTTAACAGAGGTCCGTCCGACCCAAACTTGGGTCGGACCCCTGGGTCGGACGCCACCAGAACATGTCCAAAATTTGTTAAATCTTCACCAAACTTCTCCTTAAGCCTTCTAATGTGTTCTAACATCATTTAGACCCTTAAACCCACCTTTAATCGTCCTTCAAACTCATGAAAATCACCTCCAAAGATCATTCCAACCTTTAGCTCAATTCTTGCAAGAAATTCCTAACACTTGTCAATTAATTCCTTATATTTCTAACATGTACATTTTGTCTAAAACTTAAACTAACCAAAGTGTTTCTTTTCAACCCATATAACTCCTCCTTAACATCATTGCACTCCATCTTTGCTTGTTAAACCTTCCAAGGTCATCTTGCATGTCCATGCACAATTCCTCTTTTTTTCACTTGTTACTCATCACTCTTAAACTCTTAAGCTTGCTTATACATTTCTTTCCATTACCTTAATACCTTGACATTGTTCTTCATTTACCTTAACCATGCAACGCCCTCCTTAGACATTTCCACTTCTTTCATGCAACTTACTCACCATTCTCATGATCATAACCTCTTATACGTTTCTAGTCATTTCCTTGACGACTTACAACATTCTCCTACCATTTTCACTTCCATCACCCAAGTCCACACATTACCATTTAACTAAACCTTACTAGTCCACCACTAACATCATCACACTTACATAAGCTTCTCAAAACTCCTCATTGTTTTATTCTCTAGTTCATACCTAAATCACCTTAAAGCATTATACACCTTTCCTCCAGATTTGCACAAGTCTTACCATTCCTCATACCATGACTTTGGTGTGTTCAATGCACCCATCTAAACTCTAATTTCCTCATAGACCATTCTAGGTCATTCTAAACCTCAAGAACTCCTTAGTTAACTCATTTCCACTCAAATTCCTTTTTATGACTCCTAGTAAATCCTAGGTCATATTAGTTCACCACCACCACCTAAACACTTATTTTCTACTCAAATTTCGCCATAGCTTCTCTAGTATCTTATCATGCCCACACACATTGTTTCCCTCATTCAACCATCTCACACACATCAAGTTCTTTCTCATCACATCTCATCACCAAACCAACTCATTCACAAAAACTAATTATATTGCAATAGTCTTAAATTGCATAGCACCAAGGCTCTTAAATGACATGGCTCTTAGGCCCTTAAATGACTTAAACTTAAACACTGAATTTCCCACATATAAAAGCCTTCAACCTGCAAATACACCCATCAATCTCATAGTGGTTACAACACTCTTAAAATCCATCTTAAACTTATATTACTAACTCATTCCCATTGGCTCCTTAGTCACAAGTTCACAAGCTTATTTAAGTTCTTTTTCTTAGGTTACATAACCCATTACCTAATGTAAGCCCTAGGCTACATTGGTACCCATCTAAAACTCATTCCTTAAACCTTAAACCACCATTAGGTAAGTAATTTACCTTGTTTCTCAAGCTTATCTTATCTTCCTCCTTAGACCTTCTTCTTGAATGAATATCGGCCACCACTTAAACTCCCTTTGCCAATGTTCTAACCAATATTCAATGACTCACATGAGTACTAAACAATACACTAACCTCAAGGAATGAAAACCTAGCTTAGAAATGTGTTCTAAGGCATAAAAGTGGATGATTACCTTTGAAGTCTCAAGGTAGACTTGGGCATTGAATGAAAGAGGACCTCCACTAGTCCTTGGTGAATAAAACAAGCTAGAACAAGGCATAAAAACATAGCCCCATGAGTAGTAAATTTTCGGCCATTTAAGGAAGTGATGGAAACTTGGTTTTTCTTACATTTCCTTTACCTTAAGAGAATGGAGAAGCTAATGAGCTCTTCAAACTTGATTTTCCTCCATCAATGGAGTTTTCTCATGGCACCAAACTTGAGCTTTGAAAGATTTGTAATAGAAAGATAGGTCTTGGCCTAACTAAGAGAAATCTATACTTAGTTTTTGATTTGGAGCAAAGATGAACACTTGGTGAGCATTTGAAGGTGGAGCACCCATGGATGAAGCTCTCTAGGTTTTGGAGCAAGAGAAGGGAAGAAGAAACCGTGGGAAGAAGGGAAATGAAGAGAGAGAAGAAGAAAAGTGGGCTAATATAAGATATTTGCTTTAATAAAGCAAATAGTACTCCTTTTACTTATCTCTTCTTTATCCTTTCTTATTTGATGAAGTCTTGGTGACTCATCCTTAGAAAACCGGCCCCCATCTTAAATAAGGCTAGTCATGGTCTTTGTTGACCAACTAATTAGCTTATATTGATTAAAACTTAAACTAGTCACTATTTGGCACTATTCACAAATTAGTGCACATATTTCTGAAATTTTTGATTTCCCATTGATTTAGGCTTCCTAATGTGATACTAATTAGTACACATGTTGATTAAAGAGTAGTGATGGACATTTAGCCACTCAAAACTCAATTCTAAGACAATTTTTGTGTTTAAGCTTGTTTTTGAGCTTGGTTTTCTTTGCTAATTGATTTAAAATGTCCATTAGCATATTACTAAAGTCTTATAAGGGTATTTGGGTGCTAATCAAAGTCACTCCAAGCTTAGAGCACGTTTTTGCCCAAATTGCCCTTAAGGCACTTTCTTGTGTTTTCCTTAGTTTAAATTGTCTACCAATCTTTCTAAGGCATATTCTAGCCTTACTACATCATAATTTGATGTTTACTTAGCATACTTAGGTTTGGGGTATTTCAATCTACCCCCCTTAAAAGAACTTTGTCCCCAAAGTTCCCATGCACCTTATCTTATTAGGATACATATCTTACCTCATTCCTCAGATCATATAGATCATACTTATGTATACTTAAACTCATTGGATCATTAGATCCGCCATATTCTTATACTTAAATATCACACAACATGCTTAAGCATGTATAGCACTCAAAATTCTTTTTTTTTTTGATGATTGAAACATTCACATAATTTCCAATGTATTCTCCCATGTCACCGGTCCGTAGACAATGGTTCATTCGTCCTCGTCACCATGGGCCAGAATATAAAACACTCTGCTCTCCCCATGTCACCGGTCCGAAGACAAAGGCTCGTGCGTCCTCGACTTCATGGGCGAGACTCAGTAAAAAGGTAATCCTTTTTACGAGGTCATGTGAGGAATAATTCCTCTAATTAAAAATACAATCAACTCCAATTTCATTTTATCCTAAGGCCTCTATCCATAGTGTGATTTAATTGTGACCACTGGTAGGGAGTTTCAGGAATCATCCAACCCTGATGTGATCAGCATCGGTGTAGAACTATCCTTCCACCCCAATTTGTGTTCGGTTTCCCTTGATCCCTAGAAAATCAAGTTCCACCTCCCACGTCATTTTCAAACATCCAAATAATTCACTCATGTCCAATTTTCTATCTTTTTAGTTCTTCTAATCATAATCAATACATCTCCAAAGTGTGGACTCAGTCCATCCAAACATCCTGATTCATCTCTTAGTAATTACCTCAAAATCTAAATTCCTACTAAGTTCTATAACTGTCCCATACCAATTCTCACCATCTTATATCTCATAGAATTACAATTTCCTTCCTCATACTCATATCAAATTGTATCTCATAATGTTATCTTATTCTTATCTCACACATAGTTTCATATCGACTCATACCTCATATATTCCTTATTTCTTAGGTCTCCTTAATCCTCTTCCTTAATTCTCTTAACTTGTACTCACACCGGAGTTAACAAGATAGGTACTTAATATGTATGGTATTCACATCTTCTGTGTGCAATAACCATAATTTATCTCAAAATGTTTATGTAAAACATATTCTCAAATTATTTTGTGCTATGCACACCGTAGTTTATGTACTCAGTACACAAACATACGCTAAGCGGTTTTCGCTCTACCCCCCTTAAAATGGATTACGCCCACGTAACAGCATTATATCATCCTTGAACATAAGTTCAAGATGTCTAATTCTCACCAAGCATTCTAGCTTCCACGTCATCTATCTTACTTATAATTCGATCAGAAATGACTTAGTCTCTGTATCGAGGATTCTTAACGGTACTTATACCGTTTCCTTAACTTAGTTTGGTCTAATCTCAAAGGTAGTGATCTGCTAGCTTCCGCTGCACGACTCTGATAGTTTTAGGTTTATTTGCCTCTCTTATCCTTTTTACAGTATCGGATATCTTTCTCTTGCGTGCTTATGGTTTAGCACTAAAGGTCCCTCAATGGTCACATGTTATCTTTATATATACACGGACTTGATGGGTTGTAGCTCGTCTATCCAGTCTCCCTGGAGATCTAATATTCATACTCTTAGTGTTTTCTCGAATGTCTAAATCGTTCTCTCCAACCGACCTTTAGTCTGAGGATGATTCCTAATCTGAAACTACTGTTTAGTGCTTATTGCACTTTACAGTTTAATCTTATTCATCTTAAGACATGTCCTATGTCTATACTTAACAATCCGTGCTTCTCGCACTTCATAGTCCTTAATTATTTGTTCTCTGATTCCCTTGCGTTTCTGGTTCAACTGAATTCTTCTCTTCGACTGTTTGTGGTAATGGCTGCTCTTGTCTGATCTTGTGTCGTTGTCCGTGGTACGGAGTCGACTACCTCCCGTGTTCCTTACACCACTCGTCTACATGCATGGGGTACCTTACTGGTACATTACTACTTACCCAACTAACTCATAAATGAGCGTGTCAGGCCTGCAAGCCCCTGTGGGGTGCAGTCGTCCCACGTCTCATTTTAGTAAACTTATAGTGTCCGTCACACGTTTAGCTATTGCTAATTATGAAGTATTCTGTTGTCGATCTCCTCTTTCATCGTTCCATAATAACATTTATTGTTCTTCTTGAAGTTAATCAAGGGAAGTCCATTTACTGTGTTCTTGGGTATGGTATGCTCCAGCTCCTTTCTGTATTCCGTATTGATTCTATTTCTTAGTAGCTTAGGTCTCTTTCCATAGAGCCTCTTATCTTCTTTCTCATATTCATTCTATTAGGGATGCACTTCCAGTTCCTTAAGGAATGGGTTGTGTGCTTCCTGTGTAATCTTACCAAACCAGGTCCAGACTACTGGCATCAATGCACAGTTCGTCTACCATCTTATTTCCTTACTTATATTGGTCTTAACTCATAAATCTCATTGCCTCTGTGTCAATATTTGACGGCTCATACCTAACGGTCGCTTTACCGCGCACCACGACTTAATTCCCCTTATATAACTATTGTACTCACGACCACTACTACCGTGGTAGTTGGCCCTTACCATGTTGCCCATTGATGGTGCAACCTCTTACTAACTTATTCTAATGTCTTACCTTATACTCAATCCCTTCTTGGTGTATGACGGTTGTCATACCGTGCTATAAAATAGTTAACTCTTACCACGAAGGTGTTCTGCTTCAATCTAATTTTTGTAAGTAGGCTAATTTCTCTCGCTTTCTTTCATCCTTAGTGATGTTATCTACAATGTAACTTAACTGGTTCCTGAAGAAGTCATCCGCTGAGTCACAAGCTCTTCTGAGCATTGGTCACTTGATGTGCCATAATGTGCACTCACAATGTCTATCTCTGACAATTACTAATCCTTACATCCTGGGTGTTGAATATGGGGTCTATCTGTGGAACCTTCCTTGTTACTCAAGTGTATCTAATATGTTCTAAAGTAATCTCAAGTTTATAGTTTCCATTTTCTAACAAAAGCGTATTGCATCTCTAATAAGTGAAAGCCCTTTTGAGGGGTTCATTCCCACTCATGGCCTCACAACAAGGAGAGGTATCCCCACCCTAAAGGCATGGTTCGTTCTCCGCCCCTGTCCTTAACATTATCTCAATATTCTCATTGGTACCCTTTCTTGGTAATATTCTTCCCAATCTAAGTTATAGGTCTGGTAACCGTTCATATCTACGAATTGTAGTTCCTTCGTGGCTTTAATAAGCTCTCTTACAATTTACTGTACCTCGGCTCTGATGTGGTTAACATCCTCGGCTCGTAGGCTCTTAGTGCTTAATGCCTCAGTTCATCATTTGTTCCCTTACTCATCTATAGGTCATTCTTAAAGGTTTTTGTTTCCTTGAACACTATCCACCGTTAGATTACATAATAAATGTAGTATTGGGTTTCAAGATAAGTCGCTGCATCCTGCTTCCTGCTATGGAAGTTTATTCAGGTGATCTGGGGTTACTTAGTGTCTTTGACAATACTGTCGTTTTATTAGATCTATGCCTTCTAGCAAATAAGGGTAAATTGGTATTAGGCTTTCGCCTTACGGTGTCCAAGTTGGATATCATCCTGTCATCTTATGCTTCCATTTCAACGCATCGTTCAACTTCCGTTGACTACGCCACCCGTTGATGATCAATCATACTTGGGTGTTAATGAGTTAAACAAACAGTATTAACTGTCATTCATCAGTTGTTCGGCTCGACTATGCCCGCTCTGTGGGGGTAGTCTTCCGGGCTTTCCTTTTCCAGGGTGGTACATCTTTAGTCCTTAGTAGGTTATAGCTTATGTTCATTTCTTTTACCCTTATTTTATGGGTTTTCCAACATCTTATTGAAAAATGTTGTAATTGATACTCTAAGTGGTCACTTTGGGAGTCTTATCCCGTTTTCATTGGAAGTCGTTGCGTCAACCGTCTCAATCGTATCTTATAATACATCCCTTGTATATTATTACTTATTTAGTGTTTTTGCTCGGATTGTTGAGCGATCTCTCAGGTTCCTCTCCCTGAGGTTCGGGATTGATGTCCTTACCGTACTGTTGGTTGTTGTTGTAGTAGGTTATACCGTTGCTATTATTAATTTCATTTAGTATTCTGTCCAAATTCAACTCCCTGCTGACTGGTGTGTCACCTAACCTCATCATGGTCAGGCCGTCGGGCCTTTCCAAGGTCTTATTCTTCCGTTCATAAGGACTTACAATCCGGTATTAATATGTGTTGCAACTGTAGAGTTTTCCTATCTTGCCATGATGGCTCTCCGTGTAGTTTAACCGTGGTAGCACTTGCTATGGCAAGTGCGCCATGCAGGATGGGCTATTGGTGTAAGGTACATTGGAAGTGACACTTCCTTCTAATTTCCATGGAATTAGTAGTCCTCGGGACTCCTTCGATAATCTCTTATTTTGGATAACTAATCATCCGGCAGTTTCCTTGTTGTTTGACAGTACTGTCATTTATCAGGGCGTTCCTCTTTCTGAGGGAACCCCTTAATATTTTCCTTATGTCTTAATCCTCGCTCCTGTCTCCACACATTTTGTTGTGGTTATTAAGTAATAATTCTCCTTTAGGCACTACATCGTAGTCCTATTTTGGTATACAATTTGTATGAGTTCCTACCGTCGTCCGCATTATGTCGGCCAGGTCTTGTAACCTTCCTCATAGTATGGGGTTTGGAGTTCCCGTTTCTAACTGGACTTTCTAGTAATCTCAATCCCCATGCTTGTATTATCCTACTGTTATGCTCCTTCGGACCACTGTCCGGTACTCATGTCGCTTCCCTTTTCCTTTCTATTGCACCGGTAGCGCTTTCCTTATCATTGGAATTGCGGGTTATTTCGACTGCGTAGCATGTCGACCCATGTTGCCGGTAATTACCGTTCCCTTATTGATAGAATTCCATAGGTAGCGCCTGTTTCTCTGTTGCGCTCCTTAAAAAACCTCCAAGTTCTCTGTAACTGTTGTACAACAAGTTGTTTCTCGTATTGCTTACTGTTAGCTAACTGCTAGATCGGGTTCCCCGAGTAAGAGAAGGCTTTCTTCTCTCTGGCGTTTGTTCCACATATTCAGGGTTAGGGATGTGGAGGGCGGGTCTAGGTACTATGGATATCCGGTAAACACCGGGAAGTCCTGACTAACGCACCTCTCACTCTATCCCTCAACCCTTAACCCATAACTCAAACTCGACCTCAGTATTCACCTAAGTTCGGTATTTCTTGTCTTCAGAGCGTAACTACGCTCTGATACCACTTTTTGTAACACCCCAACTCAATCCAAATGTGGTCTCGCAACTTAACATCATACATATAACATGTCACAGCGGAATTCTTTACACTCCAGGACCTTGCCACGGTCTGACTACAGAATATACCGAACATTAGTACATAACAGCCTTAGCCAAATACATACCCTTCTTACAATCCCCTCACATCCTATACATCTTACTAACAATTGCCATACGAGTGTACATGCACAACTCGTAGGCCACACTTAACCCGTAACACTTGTACCCCTTCTTACTCTCGCGACGGCCGCCTCCTGATGTTCACCTGTGTAGTAAAAACAGCCCCCAAAGGGGGTCAGCACGAATGCTGGTACGATCCTCTCATGGCCCCCAAGCTAACGTGGCTACGACGACTAATTGTCGATAGCATGGAGGTTGATTAGATGCACAACATAATAGAAGGTGCAGTAAACAACAACTCAGATATGAACAATCAAAGTTCACACACAATGAACGACTTAAATGCGTTCCCTTAATTAGAGAGTTAATTATTTAACTCCTTAAGTAATGTTCCCTCTTAATCTTAGTCCACCTTATCTCAACTCAATCTTAGTCTTATCTTAATCTTAGAAACAACCATCCTTTAATAAGGAGTGGATGTAGCTTACCTTAATCTTAGAAACAACCATCCTTTAATAAGGAGTGGATGTAGCTTATCTTAATCTTAATAATACAAACCATCCTTTAAAGAGGAATGGTTGCAACTCATCTTAACCTTACCTTAATCTTAATCTCAACTTAATCTCAGTATACAAACCGTTCCTGGAAGGGAATGGTTGTAGCTTAATTCGAACCTGGGATTTAGGTGATCCCACCGCACCATCTTAATGCCACCTACTCTGGACGGGAGTCCAGCGTAGCTGAGCCGGCAACCGGCCCTAGGCTACAAGTCCGAAGACAAGTCCTTAAGCGGAGGGCGGATCTGATTCAGATACCGTCCCCCTTTTTCCTTAGCATGCATGACCGGAGATCGGTCCCGGGTTTCCTCACTCAAGTTCCAGTTAGTAGTAGTCTCAAGACCATGTTTGTTGGTTAACCTCTTTCGGTTTATATCAACCCATATTAGGGAGCGTTCCTTAGTCTCACTCATTTCCTTACTAAACGTTAGTTAGTAAGTTCTCACGGTATGTTGTGTTAGTTTTCAAACATCACACAACAATACAATAAACATAATATCCCGGTTGCATGCTTTATCTTGTTTAGTGAGCACACAAAAACAAATAGCACACAAGCCGAGGGACACCTCGTTAGCAAGCAGGTCACAAGAAGAACTGTACCGTTCACCGTTGGCCGTTCGGTTGCTTAATCTCTTCCGGAGTCCAATTTCCAAGTCCTAAAACATTCATTCAGTTTTAGGTTGTTAATCACTTAACTCAATTCAACTTACTTATCTTACTTAACTTACTTAACCCTTAATGATTCCAACCTAACACCTCTTAAGTCTTACAACTTAATCTTACAAACTTAATCTTAAACTTTTAAGTTTATTCTTAACTTAATCCCTTAGGTCTTTATACCTCTAATCATCATTGCCCCCTTAATGGGGGTACCATTAATACCACTAAACTCTCTTAGGGTTTCTTTTTTTTTAAATCTTAAGGGTCGTCCGACCCACCGTCCGACCCACCGACTGGGTCGGACCATTCCAGAGACTCTCCCGTCTTTTAAAACCCCTCCGTCCGACCCACCGTCCGACCCACCAACTGGGTCGGACCATTACAGAAACTCTTATGGCGGCTTAACAGAGGTCCGTCCGACCCAAACTTGGGTCGGACCCCTGGGTCGGACGCCACCAGAACATGTCCAAAATTTGTTAAATCTTCACCAAACTTCTCCTTAAGCCTTCTAATGTGTTCTAACATCATTTAGACCCTTAAACCCACCTTTAATCATCCTCCAAACTCATGAAAATCACCTCCAAAGATCATTCCAACCTTTAGCTCAATTCTTGCAAGAAATTCCTAACACTTGTCAATTAATTCCTTATATTTCTAACATGTACATTTTGTCTAAAACTTCAACTAACCAAAGTGTTTTTTTCAACCCATATAACTCCTCCTTAACATCATTGCACTCCATCTTTGCTTGTTAAACCTTCCAAGGTCATCTTGCATGTCCATGCACAATTCCTCTTCTTTTCACTTGTTACTCATCACTCTTAAACTCTTAAGCTTGCTTATACATTTCTTTCCATTACCTTAATACCTTGACATTGTTCTTCATTTACCTTAACCATGCAACGCCCTCCTTAGACATTTCCACTTCTTTCATGCAACTTACTCACCATTCTCATGATCATAACCTCTTATACGTTTCTAGTCATTTCCTTGACGACTTACAACATTCTCCTACCATTTTCACTTCCATCACCCAAGTCCACACATTACCATTAACAAACCTTACTAGTCCACCACTAACATATCACCACTTACACAAACTTCCGAACTCTCATTGTTCTCTCTAGTTCATACCTAAATCATTAAAGCATTATACATCTTTCCTCCAGATTTGCACAAGTCTTACCATTCCTCATACCATGACTTTGGTGTGTTCAATGCACCCATCTAAACTCTAATTTCCTCATAGACCATTCTAGGTCATTCTAAACCTCAAGAACTCCTTAGTTAACTCATTTCCACTCAAATTCCTTTTTATGACTCCTAGTAAATCCTAGGTCATATTAGTTCACCACCATCACCTAAACACTTATTTTCTACTCAAATTTCGCCATAGCTTCTCTAGTATCTTATCATGCCCACGCACATTGTTTTCCTCATTCAACCATCTCACACACATCAAGTTCTTTCTCATCACATCTCATCACCAAACCAACTCATTCACAACAACTCATTATATTGCAAAGTCTTAAATTGCATAGCACCAAGGCTCTTAAATGACATGGCTCTTAGGCCCTTAAATGACTTAAACTTAAACACTGAATTTCCCACATATAAAAGCTTTCAACCTGCAAATACACCCATCAATCTCATAGTAAAAACTCTTAAAATCCATCTTAAACTTATATTACTAACTCATTCCATTGGCTCCTTAGTCACAAGTTCACAAGCTTATTTAAGTTCTTTTTCTTAGGTTACATAACCCATTACCTAATGTAAGCCCTAGGCTACATTGGTACCATCTAAAACTCATTCCTTAAACCTTAAACCACCATTAGGTAATAATTTACCTTGTTTTCTCAAGCTTATCTTACTTCCTCCTTAGACCTTCTTCTTGCATGAATATCGGCCACCACTTAAATTCCCTTGCCAATGTTCTAACCAATATTCAATGACTCACATGAGTACTAAACAATACACTAACCTCAAGGAATGAAAACCTAGGTTAGAAATGTGTTCTAAGGCATAAAAGTGGATGATTACCTTTGAAGTCTCAAGTAGACTTGGGCATTGAATGAAATAGGACCTCCACTAGTCCTTGGTGAATAAATCAAGCTAGAACAAGGCATAAAAACAAGGCCCCATGAGTAGTAATTTTCGGCCATGTAAGGAAGTGATGGAAACTTGGTTTTTCTTACATTTTCTTTACCTTAAGAGAATGGAGAAGCTAATGAGCTCTTCAAACTTGATTTTCCTCCATCAATGGAGTTTTCTCATGGCACCAAACTTGAGCTTTGAAAGATTTGAAAAGATAGAAAGATAGGTCTTGGCCTAACTAAGAGAAATATACTTAGTTTTGATTTGGAGCAAGATGACACTTGGTGAGCATTTGAAGGTGGAGCACCATGGATGAGCTCTCTCGGTTTGGAGCAGAGAGGAGAAGAAACCGTGGAAGAAGGGAAATGAAGAGAGAGAAGAAGAAAGTGGCTAATATAAGATATTTGCTTTAATAAAGCAAATAGTACTCCTTTTACTTACTCTTCTTTTCTTTCTTATTTGATGAAGTCTTGGTGACTCATCCTTAGAAAACCGGCCCCCATCTTAAATAAGGCTAGTCATGGTCTTGTTGACCAACTAATTAGCTTATAATGATTAAAACTTAAACTAGTCACTATTTGGCACTATTCACTAATTAGTGCACATATTTCTGAAATTTTTGATTTCCCATTGATTTAGGCTTCCTAATGTGATACTAATTAGTACACATGTTGATTAAAGAGTAATGATGGACATTTAGCCACTCAAAAACTCAATTTTTTCTTAAGCACATTTTGTGTTTAAGCTTGTTTTTGAGCTTGGTTTTCTTTGCTAATTGATTTAAAATGTCCATTAGCATATTACTAAAGTCTTATAATGGTATTTGGGTGCTAATCAAAGTCACTCCAAGCTTAGAGCACGTTTTTGCCCAAATTGCCCTTAAGGCACTTTCTTGTGTTTTCCTTGGTTTAAATTGTCTACCAATCTTTCTAAGGCATATTCTAGCCTTACTACATCATAATTTGATGTTTACTTAGCATACTTAGGTTTGGGGTATTTCAATCTACCCCCCTTAAAAGAACTTTGTCCCCAAAGTTCCCATGCACCTTATCTTATTAGGATACATATCTTACCTCATTCCTCAGATCATATAGATCATACTTATGTATACTTAAACTCATTGGATCATTAGATCCGCCATATTCTTATACTAAATATCACACAACATGCTTAAGCATGTATAGCACTCAAAATTCTTTGTTTCTTTTGATGATTAAAACATTCACATAATTTCCAACGTATTCTCCCATGTCACCGGTCCGTAGACAATGGCTCATTCGTCCTCGTCACCATGGGCCAGAATACAAAACACTCTGCTCTCCCCATGTCACCGGTCCGAAGACAAAGGCTCGTGCGTCCTCGACTTCATGGGCGAGACTCAGTAAAAAGGTAATCCTTTTTACGAGGTCATGTGAGGAATAATTCCTCTAATTAAAAATACAATCAACTCCAATTTCATTTTATCCTAAGGCCTCTATCCATAGTGTGATTTAATTGTGACCACTGGTAGGGAGTTTCAGGAATCATCCAACCCTGATGTGATCAGCATCAGTGTAGAACTATCCTTCCACCCCAATTTGTGTTCGGTTTCCCTTGATCCCTAGAAAATCAAGTTCCACCTCCCACGTCATTTTCAAACATCCAAATAATTCACTCATGTCCAATTTTCTATCTTTTTAGTTCTTCTAATCATAATCAATACATCTCCAAAGTGTGGACTCAGTCCATCCAAACATTCCCGATTCATCTCTTAGTAATTACCTCAAGATCTAAATTCCTACTAAGTTCTATAACTGTCCCATACCAATTCTCACCATCTTATATCTCATAGAATTACAATTTCCTTCCTCATACTCATATCAAATTGTATCTCATAATGTTATCTTATTCTTATCTCACACATAGTCTCATATCGACTCATACCTCATATATTCCTTATTTCTTAAGTCTCCTTAATCCTCTTCCTTAATTCTCTTAACTTGTACTCACACCGGAGTTAACAAGATAGGTACTTAATATGTATGGTATTCACATCTTCTGTGTGCAATAACCATAATTTATCTCAAAATGTTTATGTAAAACATATTCTCAAATTATTTTGTGCTATGCACACCGTAGTTTATGTACTCAGTACACAAACATACGCTAAGCGGTTTTCGCTCTACCCCCCTTAAAATGGATTACGCCCACGTAATCAGCATTATATCATCCTTGAACATAAGTTCAAGATGTCTAATTCTCACCAAGCATTCTAGCTTCCACGTCATCTATCTTACTTATAATTCGATCAGAAATGACTTAGTCTCTGTATCGAGGATTCTTAACGGTACTTATACCGTTTCCTTAACTTAGTTTGGTCTAATCTCAAAGGTAGTGATCTGCTAGCTTCCGCTGCACGACTCTGATAGTTTTAGGTTTATTTGCCTCTCTTATCCTTTTTACAGTATCGGATATCTTTCTCTTGCGTGCTTATGGTTTAGCACTAAAGGTCCCTCAATGGTCACGTGTTATCTTTATATATACACGGCCTTGATGGTTGTAGCTCGTCTATCCAGTCTCCCTGGAGATCTAATGTTCATACTCTTAGTGTTTTCTCGAATGTCTAAATCGTTCTCTCCAACTGACCTTTGGTCTGAGGATGATTCCTAATCTGAAACTACTGTTTAGTGCTTATTGCACTTTACAGTTTAATCTTATTCATCTTAAGACATGTCCTATGTCTATACTTAACAATCCGTGCTTCTCGCACTTCATAGTCCTTAATTATTTGTTCTCTGATTCCCTTGCGTTGCTGGTTCAACTGAATTCTTCTCTTCGACTGTTTGTGGTAATGGCTGCTCTTGTCTGATCTTGTGTCGTTGTCCGTGGTACGGAGTCGACTACCTCCCGTGTTCCTTACACCACTCGTCTACATGCATGGGGTACCTTACTGGTACATTACTACTTACCCAACTAACTCATAAATGAGCGTGTCAGGCCTGCAAGCCCCTGTGGGGTGCAGTCGTCCCACGTCTCGTTTTAGTAAACTCATAGTGTCCGTCACACGTTTAGCTATTGCTAATTATGAAGTATTCTGTTGTCGATCTCCTCTTTCATCGTTCCATAATAACATTTATTGTTCTTCTTGAAGTTAATCAAGGGAAGTCCATTTACTGTGTTCTTGGGTATGGTATGCTCCAGCTCCTTTCTGTATTCCGTATTGATTCTATTTCTTAGTAGCTTAGGTCTCTTTCCATAGAGCCTCTTATCTTCTTTCTCATATTCATTCTATTAGGGATGCACTTCCAGTTCCTTAAGGAATGGGTTGTGTGCTTCCTGTGTAATCTTACCAAACCAGGTCCAGACTACTGGCATCAATGCACAGTTCGTCTACCATCTTATTTCCTTACTTATATTGGTCTTAACTCATAAATCTCATTGCCTCTGTGTCAATATTTGACGGCTCATACCTAACGGTCGCTTTACCGCGCACCACGACTTAATTCCCCTTATATAACTATTGTACTCACGACCACTACTACCGTGGTAGTTGGCCCTTACCATGTTGCCCATTGATGGTGCAACCTCTTACTCACTTATTCTAATGTCTTACCTTATACTCAATCCCTTCTTGGTGTATGGCGGTTGTCATACCGTGCTATAAAATAGTTAACTCTTACCACGAAGGTGTTCTGCTTCAATCTCTTTGTAAGTAGGCTAATTTCTCTCGCTTTCTTTCATCCTTAGTGATGTTATCTACCATGTAACTTAACTGGTTCCTGAAGAAGTCATCCGCTGAGTCACAAGCTCTTCTGAGCATTGGTCACTTGACGTGCCATAATGTGCACTCACAATGTCTATCTCTGACAATTACTAATCCTTACATCCTGGGTGTTGAATATGGGGTCTATCTGTGGAACCTTCCTTATTACTCAAGTGTATCTGATATGTTCTAAAGTAATCTCAAGTTTACAGTTTCCATTCTCTAACAAAAGCGTATTGCATCTCTAATAAGTGAAAGCCCTTTTGAGGGGTTCATTCCCACTCATGGCCTCACAACAAGGAGAGGTATCCCCACCCTAAAGGCATGGTTCGTTCTCCGCCCCTGTCCTTAGCATTATTTCAATATTCTCATTGGTCCCCTTTCTTGGTAATATTCTTCCCAACCTAAGTTATAGGTTTGTAATCGTTCATATCTACACATTGTAGTTCTTCGTGGCTTAAACAAGCTCTCTTACAACTTACTGCACCTCGGGCTCTGATGTGGTTAACATCCTTGGCTCGTAGGCTCTTATGCTTAATGTCTCAGTTCATCATTTTGTACCTTACTCATCTGCAGGTCATCCTTATAAGATTCTGGTTCTTTGAGCACTATCCACCGTTAGGTTACATACTAAATGTAGTATGGGTTTCATGGTAAGTGCTGCATCCTGCTTCCTGCTATGGAAGTTGTTCAGGTGATCTGAGGTTACTTATGTCTTTGACAATACTGTCATTTTATTAGACCTGTCTTTTAGCAATTAAGGATAAGTTCGTATTAGGCGTTTGCCTTAAGGTGTCCAAGTTGGATATCATCCTGTCATTATACTTCCATTCAACGCTTCGTTCAACTTCCGTTGACTACGCCACCCGTTGATGATCAATCATACTTGGGTGTTAATGAGTTAAACAAACAGTATTAACTGTCATTCATCAGTTTGCTCGGCTCGACTATGCCCGCTCTGTGGGGGTAGTCCTCCGGGCTTTCCTTTTCCAGGGTGGTACATCTTTAGTCCTTAGTAGGTTATAGCTTATGTTCATTTCTTTTACCCTTATTTTCTGGGTTTTCCAACATCTTATTGAAAAATGTTGTTATTGGTATCTTAGTGGTCACTTTGGGAGTCTTATCCCGTTTTCGTTGGAAGTCGTTGCGTCAACCGTCTCAATCGTATCTTATAATACATCCCTTGTATATTATTGCTTATTTAGTGTTTTTGCTCGGATTGTTGAGCGATCTCTCAGGTTCCTCTCCCTGAGGTTCGGGATTGATGTCCTTACCGTACTGTCGGTTGTGTTGTTGTAGTAGGTTATACCGTTGCTATTATTAATTTCATTTAGTATTCTGTCCAAATTCAACTCCCTACTGACTGGTGTGTCACCTAACCTTATCATGGTCAGGCCGTCGGGCCTTTCCAAGGTCTTATTCTTCCGTTCATAAGGACTTACAATCCGGTATTAATATGTGTTGCAACTGTAGAGTTTTCCTATCTTGCCATGATGGCTCTCCGTGTAGTTTAACCGTGGTAGCACTTGCTATGGCAAGTGCGCCATGCAGGATGGGCTATTGGTGTAAGGTACATTAGAAGTGACACTTCCTTCTAATTTCCATGGAATTAGTAGTCCTCGGGACTCCTTCGATAATCTCTTATTTTGGATAACTAATCATCCGGCAGTTTCCTTGTTGTTTGACAGTACTGTCATTTATCAGGGCGTTCCTCTTTCTGAGGGAACCCCTTAATATTTTCCTTATGTCTTAATCCTCGCTCCTGTCTCCACACATTTTGTTGTGGTTATTAAGTAATAATTCTCCTTTAGGCACTACATCGTAGTCCTATTTTGGTATACAATTTGTATGAGTTCCTACCGTCGTCCGCATTATGTCGGCCAGGTCTTGTAACCTTCCTCATAGTATGGGGTTTGGAGTTCCCGTTTCTAACTGGACTTTCCAGTAATCTCAATCCCCATGCTTGTATTATCCTACTGTTATGCTCCTTCGGACCACTGTCCGGTACTCATGTCGCTTCCCTTTTCCTTTCTATTGCATCGGTAGCGCTTTCCTTATCATTGGAATTGCGGGTTATTTCGACTGCGTAGCATGTCGACCCATGTTGCCGGTAATTACCGTTCCCTTATTGATAGAATTCCATAGGTAGCGCCTGTTTCTCTGTTGCGCTCCTTAAAAAAAACCTCCAAGTTCTCTGTAACTGTTGTACAACAAGTTGTTTCTCGTATTGCTTACTGTTAGCTAACTGCTAGATCGGGTTCCCCCGAGTAAGAGAAGGCTTTCTTCTCTCTGGCGTTTGTTCCACATATTCAGGGTTAGGGATGTGGAGGGCGGGTCTAGGTACTATGGATATCCGGTAAACACCGGGAAGTCCTGACTAACGCACCTCTCACTCTATCTCTCAACCCTTAACCCATAACTCAAACTCGACCTCAGTATTCACCTAAGTTCGGTATTTCTTGTCTTCAGAGTGTAACTACGCTCTGATACCACTTTTTGTAACACCCCAACTCAATCCAAATGTGGTCTCGCAACTTAACATCATACATATAACATGTCACAGCGGAATTCTTTACACTCCAGGACCTTGCCACGGTCTGACTACAGAATATACCGAACATTAGTACATAACAGCCTTAGCCAAATACATATCCTTCTTACAATCCCCTCACATCCTATACATCTTACTAACACAATTGCCATACGAGTGTACATGCACAACTCGTAGGCCACACTTAACCCGTAACACTTGTACCCCTTCTTACTCTCGCGACGGCCGCCTCCTGATGTTCACCTGTGTAGTAAAAACAGCCCCCAAAGGGGGTCAGCACGAATGCTGGTACGATCCTCTCATGGCCCCCAAGCTAACGTGGCTACGACGACTAATTGTCGATAGCATGGAGGTTGATTAGATGCACAACATAATAGAAGGTGCAGTAAACAACAACTCAGATATGAACAATCAAAGTTCACACACAATGAACGACTTAAATGTGTTCCCTTAATTAGAGAGTTAATTATTTAACTCCTTAAGTAATGTTCCCTCTTAATCTTAGTCCAACCTTATCTCAACTCAATCTTAGTCTTATCTTAATCTTAGAAACAACCATCCTTTAATAAGGAGTGGATGTAGCTTACCTTAATCTTAGAAACAACCATCCTTTAATAAGGAGTGGATGTAGCTTATCTTAATCTTAATAATACAAACCATCCTTTAAAGAGGAATGGTTGCAACTCATCTTAACCTTACCTTAATCTTAATCTCAACTTAATCTCAGTATACAAACCGTTCCTGGAAGGGAATGGTTGTAGCTTAATTCGAACCTGGGATTTAGGTGATCCCACCGCACCATCTTAATGTCACCTACTCTGGACGGGAGTCCAGCGTAGCTGAGCCGGCAACCGGCCCTAGGCTACAAGTCCGAAGACAAGTCCTTAAGCGGAGGGCGGATCTAATTCAGATACCGTCCCCCTTTTTCCTTAGCATGCATGACCGGAGATCGGTCCTGGGTTTCCTCACTCAAGTTCTAGTTAGTAGTAGTCTCAAGACCATGTTTGTTGGTTAACCTCTTTCGGTTTATATCAACCCATATTAGGGAGCGTTCCTTAGTCTCACTCATTTCCTTACCAAATGTTAGTTAGTAAGTTCTCACGGTATGTTGTGTTAGTTTTCAAACATCACAAACAATACATAAACATAATATCCCGGTTGCATGCTTATCTTGTTTAGTGAGCACACAAAAACAAATAGCACACAAGCCGAGGGACACCTCGTTAGCAAGCAGGTCACAAGAAGAACTGTACCGTTCACCGTTGGCTGTTCAGTTGCTTAATCTCTTCCGGAGTCCAATTTCCAAGTCCTAAAACATTCATTCAGTTTTAGGTTGTTAATCACTTAACTCAATTCAACTTACTTATCTTACTTAACTTACTTAACCCTTAATGATTCCAACCTAACACCTCTTAAGTCTTACAACTTAATCTTACAAACTTAATCTTAAACTTTTAAGTTTATTCTTAACATAATCCCTTAGGTCTTTATACCACTAATCATCATTGCCCCCTTAATGGGGGTACCATTAATACCACTAAACTCTCTTAGGGTTTCTTTTTTTTAAAAAAATCTTAAGGGTCGTTCGATCCACCGTCCGACCCACCGACTGGGTCGGAACATTCCAGAGACTCTCCCGTCTTTTAAAACCCCTCCGTCCGACCCACCGTCCGACCCACCAACTGGGTCGGACCATTACAGAAACTCTTATGGCGGCTTAACAGAGGTCCGTCCGACCCAAACTTGGGTCGGACCCCTGGGTCGGACGCCACCAGAACATGTCCAAAATTTGTTAAATCTTCACCAAACTTCTCCTTAAGCCTTCTAATGTGTTCTAACATCATTTAGACCCTTAAACCCACCTTTAATCATCCTCCAAACTCATGAAAATCACCTCCAAAGATCATTCCAACCTTTAGCTCAATTCTTGCAAGAAATTCCTAACACTTGTCAATTAATTCGTTATATTTCTAACATGTACATTTTGTCTAAAACTTCAACTAACCAAAGTGTTTATTTTCAACCCATATAACTCCTCCTTAACATCATTGCACTCCATCTTTGCTTGTTAAACCTTCCAAGGTCATCTTGCATGTCCATGCACAATTCCTCTTCTTTTCACTTGTTACTCATCACTCTTAAACTCTTAAGCTTGCTTATACATTTCTTTCCATTACCTTAATACCTTGACATTGTTCTTCATTTACCTTAACCATGCAACGCCCTCCTTAGACATTTCCACTTCTTTCATGCAACTTACTCACCATTCTCATGATCATAACCTCTTATACGTTTCTAGTCACTTCCTTGACGACTTACAACATTCTCCTACCATTTTCACTTCCATCACCCAAGTCCACACATTACCATTTAACTAAACCTTACTAGTCCACCACTAACATCATCACACTTACACAAGCTTCTCAAAACTCCTCATTGTTTTATTCTCTAGTTCATACCTAAATCACCTTAAAGCATTATACACCTTTCCTCCAGATTTGCACAAGTCTTACCATTCCTCATACCATGACTTTGGTGTGTTCAATGCACCCATATAAACTCTAATTTCCTCATAGACCATTCTAGGTCATTCTAAACCTCAAGAACTCCTTAGTTAACTCATTTCCACTCAAATTCCTTTTTATGACTCCTAGTAAGTCCTAGGTCATATTAGTTCACCACCACCACCTAAACACTTATTTTCTACTCAAATTTCGCCATAGCTTCTCTAGTATCTTATCATGCCCACGCACATTGTTTCCCTCATTCAACCATCTCACACACATCAAGTTCTTTCTCATCACATCTCATCACCAAACCTACTCATTCACAACAACTCATTATATTGCAACAGTCTTAAATTGCATAGCACCAAGGCTCTTAAATGACATGGCTCTTTGGCCCTTAAATGACTTAAAAACTTAAACACTGAATTTCCCACATATAAAAGCCTTCAACCTGCAAATACACCCATCAATCTCACAGTGGTTACAACACTCTTAAAATCCATCTTAAACTTATATTACTAACTCATTCCCATTGGCTCCTTAGTCACAAGTTCACAAGCTTATTTAAGTTCTTTTTCTTAGGTTACATAACCTATTACCTAATGTAAGCCCTAGGCTACATTGGTACCCATCTAAAACTCATTCCTTAAACCTTAAACCACCATTAGGTAAGTAATTTACCTTGTTTCTCAAGCTTATCTTATCTTCCTCCTTAGACCTTCTTCTTGAATGAATATCGGCCACCACTTAAACTCCCTTTGCCAATGTTCTAACCAATATTCAATGACTCACATGAGTACTAAACAATACACTAACCTCAAGGAATGAAAACCTAGGTTAGAAATGTGTTCTAAGGCATAAAAGTGGATGATTACCTTTGAAGTCTCAAGGTAGACTTGGGCATTGAATGAAAGAGGACCTCCACTAGTCCTTGGTGAATAAAACAAGCTAGAACAAGGCATAAAAACATAGCCCCATGAGTAGTAAATTTTCGGCCATGTAAGGAAGTGATGGAAACTTGGTTTTTCTTACATTTCCTTTACCTTAAGAGAATGAAGAAGCTAATGAGCTCTTCAAACTTGATTTTCCTCCATCAATGGAGTTTTCTCATGGCACCAAACTTGAGCTTTGAAAGATTTGAAAAGATAGAAAGATAGGTCTTGGCCTAACTAAGAGAAATCTATACTTAGTTTTTGATTTGGAGCAAAGATGAACACTTGGTGAGCATTTGAAGGTGGAGCACCAATGGATGAAGCTCTCTCGGTTTTGGAGCAAGAGAAGGGAAGAAGAAACCGTGGGAAGAAGGGAAATGAAGAGAGAGAAGAAGAAAAGTGGGCTAATATAAGATATTTGCTTTAATAAAGCAAATAGTACTCCTTTTACTTATCTCTTCTTTATCCTTTCTTATTTGATTAAGTCTTGGTGACTCATCCTTAGAAAACCGGCCCCCATCTTAAATAAGGCTAGTCATGGTCTTTGTTGACCAACTAATTAGCTTATATTGATTAAAACTTAAACTAGTCACTATTTGGCACTATTCACAAATTAGTGCACATATTTCTGAAATTTTTGATTTCCCATTGATTTAGGCTTCCTAATGTGATACTAATTAGTACACATGTTGATTAAAGAGTAGTGATGGACATTTAGCCACTCAAAACTCAATTCTAAGACAATTTTTGTGTTTAAGCTTGTTTTTGAGCTTGGTTTTCTTTGCTAATTGATTTAAAATGTCCATTAGCATATTACTAAAGTCTTATAAGGGTATTTGGGTGCTAATCAAAGTCACTCCAAGCTTAGAGCACGTGTTTGCCCAAATTGCCCTTAAGGCACTTTCTTGTGTTTTCCTTAGTTTAAATTGTCTACCAATCTTTCTAAGGCATATTCTAGCCTTACTACATCATAATTTGATGTTTACTTAGCATACTTAGGTTTGGGGTATTTCAGCATTAACAAGGGAAGAAGGTGGAGAAAGCTAATCTTGTTCTTAAGGTATAAAAATGTGCTTTAAGCACATATCTTTTGATTCCCTTCAAATTTGGCTGCGAAACTTTGTTCCTAGCCTTATTATCTTCATCTTAACATACTTATTCAGTTGGTATATCAAGATCTTCAAGGTATAGCCAGATCCAAGCCAAAAACACCATTTTAGGCATTTTAAACAAGGTAAAAATTAGCCATCTTCTAATCTGAGTTATACCAGTTTAAAGCTTGGTTTTAGTAGCTCTTTTGATGCTCTTACTCTTGTGTAAATTTAGGCCAAAGTCAGCCTTGGTAACTTTGGTATTCTAAGGTAAATTTTACCTTGAAAATTGACATTAAACACTTCTTAGGGTTAGATCTTGCTTGGAGACTAATCATGCCTTAATTGCTGTTTGAAAACATGTAAACTAAGCTGTGGAAAATAAATCTCCATACAGCCGTGGCCAAACAAGGCTTATACTGGCAAAAACAAGGTATAAATCACTTAAACCTTCACTTGGTATATTAATATGTGCTTATACATATTTGAATAATATGTGCCGTGAGTGAATGAGTTATTTAACGTCTTATTTTGACCTTAGGTGATTAAGGAATGGTATAATAAATTTTATAACTAATTAATTAACATAATTGTCAAATTTAAGACATTATGTGGAAAATTGGTAAATAAGGAAAAGATGGTGGTAAGGCCGAGAGTTTAATGTACTTTTGGACATTTATGTGTAATTTATTTTATAAGCTAATGTTTGTAATAAGGCCATGTACTTTAGGCCATTTTATTTATGCATTTATAAGCTTTTAATTAAGTTTAGGTGCTAAATATGCATTACCGCATATTATTGGGGTTATAGTGTAAATAAATTAAAAATGGGGGCTATATATTAATAAAGCCGAAAATTAGAGGTTTAAATGAGTTTATATAAAAATTATAAGATTATATAAATTTTGGGGTTAAATGGTAATTTCTGAAAATATATGGTTATAAACCGTAATATAAGGGTATTGTTGGTCAAGGAAATATTAAGGTGGTCAACCTTGACCATATGGTAGGTTTTGACCAAGTTAGATAAATTAAATATCTTATTTAAGGTTTTATAATAAGATAAGTATTTAATTGTAACAATTTTATAACATATGTGGTAAATAT
The DNA here is from genome assembly GCA_023374045.1 of Limonium bicolor. Lineage (NCBI taxonomy): Eukaryota > Viridiplantae > Streptophyta > Magnoliopsida > Caryophyllales > Plumbaginaceae > Limonium > Limonium bicolor. Next base: position 438,420,548 of record CM041777.1, read on the forward strand.
GTTATTACCGAAAGTTAAGGGTGTATAATGGTATTATAAACACCCATGGGCTATTAGGAATTTTTAGGAATTTATTGGGTTGTTTTTGGAATTAAAATAAACTATATATGTATAATATATAGTTATTATGTCATTATGACACTTTGGAGAAATATAGATGGTGGAATGGTAAATACCGAAAGTATATGGGATAGTAAGGGTAATTATAACCCTTTGGTGAAATTTGGTGATTTTTAGAACAATATAAGAATATTTATTAAGATATGTGTATAATATATAGTTTTAATGATATTATAAAACTATATGTTATAAGTTGGGCCAAATGGCAATTATAAGAATATGGTGGGTCTGTTCGGAATTTACAAAAATATAACCATAGGTTATACCATTTTATAAGTTAAAATGTTATATTATATGATATATATAACATGGTATAAATAATGGGGTGAATTTGTAAATAAAGGAAACTATGGTATATGGAAAAAGAATATGGTTTTTATATTGTGCCCATGCGGCAATATTTAATAGTTTTGCATAAAAACTATATGTTATAAATTAAAGGGGATAAAAATATCATATTATATGATATTAGTATATGGTATAACATTACATAATGTTGTGTGGTCAAAATGGAATTTAAATAAATTAATGGGCTGTACCGAATTATAAGAGTTAGAAAATGAATTTTAGACTATGGTCTACAATGTTATAAATGTTATAACAATTATATGGTTTTAAATGGGATTAATATAAGTAAGGATATTCACATTAAACAATGTGACAAACTATAAATAAATAAGATTTATAAACTAAGGTATTTATTGAATAAACCTTAGGAGTTGTAATTATACAACATAAAATGTTACATAATATTAGGATAATAATCTTAATATAAGTTGTATAATATAATACAACAAATGGGAATAATCATCTAATATAAGATGGTAAAATGTAACATATACTATAAGAGTTTTATAACTCATGGAACTTATCTAAATGGTAAATATATACATATACAAGAATAATGTATATAAGGATGGATAATATTATGGTTAGAAATCATATAATATAATGGTGGTGGTTATTACAAAAAAATAGTTACAAACTATAAGTTATGAGTTTTTGAATGCAAATATAATTTGCTAAGATAATGGATTATATAATATAATGTATTATATGGATGGTGGGAAAAAGGTACAATATGAAAAATAATACAATATAATATAGTCATGCATGCATACATGCAACTATAGGTTATGTACCTCAGTTAAATGGTGGATAAGATTAAAGATATGAATGAATTAAACTTAACAGTCGAAATGTTTTTGACGTACGAGTTTTAGTAACAAAGCCGACTGGTTTAGAGAAACTCGTAACAAACAACTGTAGAAAACAGGGTTGAACTATCGGGGTTACTTGTTATTCGGAGATACCGGATGTAGTTAGTCATGGACGCTTGACGAGCTAGTGGTCTACACTGCGCATCCTAGGTCTTGGTGAACGGTATGTAAAGGGGTTTGATCCGGGTTGTCCTAAGGAAACTCCTTGGGCTCGGATTTGGTTGATATAACTTGTGTGTTATGTGTGTGGTTACATGTATGTGATTAAGTGGAACTGCATTATTATTTATGCACGAGCGTCCTACGGGGCTAACACTACGTCGACTATAGATCGACTTATATAAACATACATATACGTTAATGTGATAACATGACGGTTACTTGATATAATACCATAGTATTAATATTAAGTATATGGTAACCTAAGTAAAATACTTAGGTATGAGTCACGACATTGTCGGTCTCTAGAGCATGGATCTCGAACATGAATATGACCTAGATTACTTCTAGGTATGCGTGAGACCCATTGGGCAGCCAATTGATAAATTATTCTCCATAAGACTACGAGCATATCTTAAACATTATGAGAGAGAGATGGTATGAGTTGAGGTGAGGAATCCCGGTAGTTTACGAACTACTTGGTTGCGTAGTTGTGATCACTGTGGGGTACCCGATCGGGTTCCGCTCCAGGTTTATACCCATACGAGCCCTATTTGGATCGTGGGTCAGGTGGCTACGACCTTTTATATGGACGCCTTACGAGGCTAAGTGAATAGTCAGGGGCCTCCGGACCTCTGGCGAAATGAGCACCTTTGTGTGTACGGGAGGACTACTGTCCATGGTGAGGTTATGAGGTTGTCTTAACATGACGCCCAACTGGTACTAATTAAACATGGTTTGGATGGGGCCTTAAGGCCAAGGTAAATTAACTATGGAAACTGTACGCTACGGCGATTGTACATTGTACATTATACTGTAATCAGTTTGATATGGATGGGGCCTTGAAGGCCAAATTAAATTAAATTAACAATGGATGGTGAACGCTACGGCGATTGTACATTGTACATTATACTGTTATTATTCGATACGTTCGATATACAATTGTTGTTTGTGATATTTAATGAATGTTTGAATTGGATGGATGGTTAAGTGTTTATGAATGTTTGGATGGAGGATTATGTATATTATACATGTATATTACAGTATTGTTTATAACTGTAAAATGGTAAAGCATGAAACCAATCTAATAATAAGATGGTTAAAATGACTAAGTGACCATTAGGGTCCAGGCCCGGCATACTCAGCGTCTATCGCTGATACTACACCATATGCAGGTTGTTGATTATCGCCGAAGCCGAAGAGCGGGAACAGGGTAATTAGAGTTTATTTGATTACCGCACAGGGAGTTTGTTTGTATAACAAAGAAGATGGTGAATTGTATTATGGTACAGTTATGTATATTTGGAAATTGGGTAGACGCTCACTTGTCGATGTTTATGAGTATGGATTTAGTATGATGTATAGGGGTATTTCTCGTTATCACGGCGGTTAGCAGTTTGTTTATGTTGGTTGTTGGATATAGTTTGGCTTCGTTGCTCGCATGGGCGAGTAATGGCCGGTGACACCCGAGTGAGTATTGTTATTGTTATTAATTCTTCCGCTGTAAGACATTTTATTTATTGCTACGTGAGAGATTATATCGTGTTTAAGGAGAGGGGTGTTACAAAAGTGGTATCAGAGCGGAGTACCGCTCTGATGATGAGGAAAATAGGTTAAGACAGTGAGCTTAGGACTTGGGAAATTAGGGAAACGTTTGTGAGGTACGAGACGACTCGTCTTAAAAGATATTGAGTTTAGTAACGCAAATTGCGTGATATACTAGCCTTAAAGGCAATTCAATATCTATTGGTTGTGTACGGTAAATTACTGAGTATTTATGTGACATACTGTACTACAGATGTCTGGGGGAACTAGAGGGCGTGGTACTGGTAGAGGTGGAGGTGGTGACCCCGTGATTCCAGGAGTTGTAGAGACAATTGCTGCAGTTCTGGCACAGCTGGGTACTCAGATAGGAGGAGCACCAGCCCACCCGCCACAGCCCAGGGAAACGAACTGGCTGAAGTCAGTTAGCGAGACCCGGCCACCTACATATTCAGGGGAACCAGACCCCGTAGCCTTAGAGCGTTTCATTGTTGAACATGAGAAGGCCTACGAAGCTTTACAAGTATCTACCAACCAGAAGGTTGTCATTGCTGCTTTCCATCTGAAGGATTCAGCCAGCACTTGGTGGAGGTTGGTCAAGGACCATCACCTGGCTACGCCCGACTTTTCGTGGGCTGCCTTTGTCGAGTTGCTGAGGGGGAAGTACTACCCGACACATCTCAAGCAGAAGAAACGCCATGAGTTTGAGACATTATCCCAGGGAGGTCTGACCGTGGATGAGTACTACGCTCGATTCATTGGTCTGCTGGACTTTATCCCCGGCGTTGATTACTCAGAGACCGTGAAGGTCGAGAAGTTCCGGGGGGGATTGTTGTTTCGCATCCAGATGGCGATGGGTGCTACCCTCTACACTACCATCCAGGTATTAACATGAAAGCCATAAATTCCTTACTTACTACATTACCGATTAACCTTGTGAGAACTTACCAATGAGATCCCAGGAGTGTTATGACGCTGCCTCGAGGACGGAGCTGATGCTCCAGACTCGGGAAGAGACTCTCGGGGCCAAGAAGAGAAAGAACCCTGAGGGAGAGTCTGAGGGTGGAGGAGCATCTCCAGGCGATGGCCAGAAGAAGGGAAAGTAAGAACTTATCCCATTCTAAATTGTTACCATATTAAATACCTTATGAATGCTGACCCAAAACCTTAAACAGGAAATTCTTTCAGAAGAAAGGGCAGCAGGGTCACCAGGGAGCGAAGGGGAAAGAGCCCGTCCTTCGGTTGACCGGTCCAGTTATAGATGCTCAGCCCCTGAGATCTGCACCTCCTAAGGGTGAGAACACCTACCTCTTAAATTCAATTGCGACCTTAACCTTTATATCATCAGATATTAACTTAAACTAAATATCACCATTAGGCACCGGACAGCCCCAGCGCCATTTCTATTGCAAGCGTTATGGGAAGGACCATCCTGGGGTCGATTGCAATGGCCGTAGAGTTGAGTGTCGGTGCTGCAAGAAAGAGGGCCACAGGGAGTTCGAGTGTTGGATGAACCTAGAGAGTCGTAACTACAGGCCACCAAGGAATACTCAGAAGACCTCAGTTGGAGGATCTGGAGTACCACGAGGCGGTCAGGATGGCCAGACATCTACTGATGCTGGAGCCCAGAGAGGCAAGGGAGTACATAGGGCTTGAGTACCCTGAACTCCATGAGACTGCTGGTGGAAGACTTTTGCTTATTGTGTTATGTACTTACCTTGGATGTTAGACAGTGATATGTTATAAATATGTGGGGGTGTGTCATTGACCACTCGCCTTTTTGTGTATGACTCTTGAGACTAGTTTTGTGGACTCGATGCGAGTAACCTTGGAACCTTGACGGAATATATATATATATGAACAGGATGTTAACGCTTACATTATCATGTAGCCATACTCAACGACGCAGAGTCAATGAGACCGGTAATTACTGAACCAGAATTTCCACCTGCATGGCGCACTTGCTATTGCAAGCGCTATGACAAGTAAACCACTAAAATTTCCATCTGCCTTGCGCACTTGACAGAGCAAGTGCTGCAACTGTAACTGCAACTACTACTTTTTAGTTTTTATTATATATATACAAAAAATTCTCATATTTCCATACAAACCTTAAGATTAGAAACTTATGCAACCTTGGGAAGACCGTTAGTCCGACCTATGCAACTGAGGAAATTATACAGCCACTGTGATTATAAACCACACCAGTTTAATTGTTCGAGAATTTTCAGACATGGCTTATTAGCCAAATACCATCAGTGTAAACCCGCATTTAATGCTAATCACTACCAGTGATGAATGTTTGGTCCTTATGGACAAGCATACCCTTTGTAGATGCACCACCGTCAGTGAGGATGGTTGGGAAGTGGAGAGCCAAGTTGCTCAAGCTATTATGCAATCTGCAATACATCCAATTAAACGGATGAGGTATGATTATGATAAACAGGAAGAAAAAGGAATATGTGTGCACTCAATGAGATCGAGATAGGAGGACCAAGTTTGCTAAATATAGCATGAATTTTATTTACACCGAGCTGAATAACGCTGGCTTATGGCACAAATTACCACTGATGCCACTAGGGCAATGACACTTACAACAAGATAACTGACAACATGAACTAATAAACAACAAAAAAGGGACATCCATCAAAAGGGAGATTGACAACAGAATACTTCACAATAACCGTGTGACCGACATTACCAGTTTACTAAACGAGACATGGGACGACCGCACTCCCATAGGAGCATGTGGGCCTGCCAGACTTATTTATGAGTTGGTCGGGTATGTAGTAATGTATCAATATGGTACCCTATGCAAGTAGACAAGTAGTGTTGGGAACACGAGAAGTAGTCAACTCCATACTAAGGACAGTAAAGCAGATTACCTCGAAGATGGACGAGAAGAGCCGCAGTTGAACCAACGGGCTAGAGAAATAAATCAAGAACCTTCAACAGAGAGCAGTAGACAGTATACAGTGAAGACAGGGAAAACCTTTCAAGGAAGTGAAACCGAAAGATAGGAACATGGAAACCCATTATGGACGAATAATATGTATAATCCTCATAAGGATCGAGCAACTTTCGCAATCCAGAGGAAATCTACCAGATAATGTGGACATAAACGCGTGACTACGCAATGATGAGAGACAAAGCTAATATAATAGCAGATACCTTGAGAAGGAACAGTGGACTTGGAATGTACCACTCATATGATGATTCGCTCATCTTATCTGTTTGACTCATTAGATATTAGTTGCTGAGAGTTTACGCCTTTGCACTTTGTAGGACTGAGTGTTTTGGTATTGCACTTGTGCGGTTATTAATCTGGTGGGAATACAGAAAGATGCAATGGATATCAACACGAGTATGTATCAAGAACTACAACCGTGTGTTACTCCGGAACAAAACCACCAAGAGACATGGATGACAAACATCATCTACGTGGACATATAGGCTGGTACGTCTTAGTATTACAAAGACAAGTGCGAAGAGCACTAAGTACTAACAATAGCCAATGTCATATTATACCTCAAGCTGAATATCAGTGAGAGAAGACACACGCATGTATGCTAGTGATCCAAATTAGAGGATACATAGCAAGGAAAAGAGGCAAATTGAGCCTATGTTCGTGGGTCTGCACCTCATACGGAGCGAGTGGGCCCACTAGAACGAACTTGGGAGAGAGCACAAATATTTCAGTGCCTCACCCCTTTATGTATTGTGGAGCCTAGAAGGGCTAGAGTCATACCCGTCTCTCTGATATGAGGATAATCCACGAGTTGGAGAACTCTTTCAGCGCCAAGTATCCAGCGCTCCTTGTTGAGCGGCTGTTGTATACTTGTGGGGTACGGGGGCGTAACCCTTTTTAAGGGGGGTAGAGCCTCTTGGCTGTGCACGTGTGTGCACTAAGTTTTGTTGTTTGTGGTATGCGGGGCATACGAGGTTTGTTGATTTATTTGTTTTGTATGCATTGCATACAGTGAATTGGTGGTACGCGGGGTGTACGTTGTTGGTTTGTTTGTGTGTGAAGTGCACTTGTATGTATGTATCTTGTGAGATACCTGATTGAATGTTGTATTTACACCTATGTGTGTAGTACTTTTCTTATGCTACTTGTGATATATATTATTTATATTGCCTTGTAGAATGATTACATATGGTATCGCTTAGATACGAAATGAATCATTAGATATGGAATGTGGAACGATGGTATGTTATGGAGACCTCGGGGAGGTTGTCAGGGTTTGTAGAATTGATAGGAATAAGGGTGCTGATGGATCACCTATATCCATATATGATTGAACTAACACCACAAAGTGATGGCTATGCGCTGTATAAGCACAATACGATGTATGTAAATGATATATCACATAGATATACATTATGGGAATAATGGGTAGTTATACATTTATATACTTACCTATTTGATTAAGCGACTTCGGGACGAAGTCTTTTTAAGGGGGGTAGATTGAAATACCCCAAACTAATAAAACATGGATTAAACATCTAATCACATTAATTAAGGCCTAAACATGCCTTAAAAGTCAACTGAGAACAAAAGTGGTCAACACAAAGCAAGATATTGCACCCTTTGACTATTTAGGGTAAATAAATACCCAAATGAACTTATTAGGACCTAAAACTTTGTCCTAAGCTTATTAACACATAACTAACATATTACAATTGTTGGGCAACACTCCAACACAAAGAACAAGCATTTTCATGCTTCGAGGTCAAGTAGGGCAAAAATGTACTCTAAGAATACCTTAAAGGTCTAATGACCTCTAAATGATATAAAAATTGGATACCATGATTAAATATCATGTAAGGAACACAACAAAACAGTTCTCAAAGAAAACTGAGCTCAGAAACACCCTGCGACTCAAAATGTGCACTAAAATTCCTTAAAGCATGTTTTTTGTGTATGAGCTCTAAGATAATGACTTTTTGTCACTGTAAAGACTATATTAAGTTCTTTATAACATTAATGTGACATGATAGACTATATTATAAAGTCTAAATAAAAGTTTGAAAATAAAATCAAAATGGGCAATTTAGTATGAATAGTACTAAAAAAAATAACATTTAAGTACTTAATATTAACTATGGTCAAAGTCACCCATTACCTTGACCAAGGGCTGCCGACCTCATACAGCTGACATGCCCACTCATTAAGCTACCTATAAAAAATTAACTACCTAATTAGATGAGTCACTAATTACTATTCCTAAAGTAACTTAAAATAAGCTTAAAGGCAAAACTAGCTTAATTTCTCTCATTGCCTTGCTTCCCAGCCGACACAGCAGCTTCATACTCTCCCTTTGGGTTCTCCAAACTGTGGCTAACTCACCAAGAACATAGAAGAACACCTTGCTACCTAGGTAAGCTTAGTTAGTCATTTTATGTCCATTTTCTACACAATTCTTTCCTCTTTCCATGGAGCAAAGCATCAACCATTTCCATCAATATTCTTAGGTTGTTTTGGAGGTTAAATGGAGGGTGTATCTCGGCATTAACAAGGGAAGAAGGTGGAGAAAGAAATCTTGTTCTTAAGGTATAAAAATGTGCTTTAAGCACATATCTTTTGATTCCCTTCAAATTCGGCTGTGAAACTTTGTTCCTAGCCTTATTATCTTCATCTTAACATACTTATTCAGTTGGTATATCAAGATCTTCAAGGTATAGCCAGACCCAAGCCAAAAACACCATTTTAGGCATTTTAAACAAGGTAAAAATTAGCCATCTTCTAATCTGACTTATACCAGTTTAAAGCTTGGTTTTAGTAGCTCTTTTGATGCTCTTACTCTTGTGTAAATTTAGGCCGAAGTCAGTGTAACACCCCCAAACACTGGCCAAGGAGTTAGGGGTATTACACGCCGCGTATTATTACTTAATAACGCAAGGCTCTAATATTCAAACGCAAATAAGCAAATAAGGCCCAAAACAGAATACTTAAATAAAGTATAATCAAAATGATGTCGCAACATCCCAAAAGTATTACAGAACCCACCAAACTAATATCAGAAGTGGAAGTTAACAAAGAGGCCCAAAGGCTCAAATTCAAATACAAAGTCTCAAAGGAATCGAATAGCAAAACAAACTAAACTCCAGAAGCTGAGCAAAGTGACCCTCGCTGATCAATCTGCAATGTTAGATAAAGTAGGGGAATGAGCACACAACTATGCCCAGTAGATGACAAACTTCATCAACCAGCATGCTCAAAACATTTATAGAATGTTGACAAATCAGAAGGAATCAAAGGAATCCATAAGCATGTCAGAAAACAGAACAGAAGTCCATACGATAGAGGACTAAACAGAGTCAGAAGCAGACAGAAGCAGAAAACAGAGTGGGACACTAGTGATCACAGTATACAGACAGAACGAGCAACCAGCTCGTGAACAGAACGAGGAAATCTCACTCGTAAACAGAACATGTGTAAACACCCGTGAACAGAACGGGGAACATCACCCGTGAACAGAAGGATCCTACATAGCGCGCTACGAGACAGCGAAACCAGCCATCCAAAGGCTCAGACACAGAGATAACTAGGTCCCAAAACAGAAGCTTAAATACAAATAAGCATATGTGCACCAAAGGCACCAGAAAGCACATAGATGGCTTGGAAATCAGAAGGGGAATCCAACCCCGCAAACGGAAGTCAAAACAGAGCTCAAACGAGCAAGTTATGGTCAAAACAGTACCATGTCCGAACTTGTGTCCGGACATCAATGTTCGGACACAAGTCGAGACTCAGAAGTCGAAATTAGACAGATGTCCGAACATGTGTCCGAACTACAAAGTTCGGACACAGGTCGAACTTCAAAACAGTAGAAGAGTCAGAGGTGTCCGAACATCCAAGTTCGGACGGATGTTCGGACGTTCTTCGGAAATCAGAACGTGTAGAGTCCGAACTTGTGTCCGGACATCAGATGTTCGGACACAAGTCGAAGCCAAAATCAGAGAAAACAGAAGGCTGTGTCCGAACTTCAAAGCTCGGACGGAAGTTCGGACACAGCGAAGACTTTAGAAAATAAAAGCGCAACAGGGTATGTCCGAACGTCAAAGCTCGGACAGACGTTCGGACATACCGAAAAACTCAGAAAACATAAGCAATTTTCACACAGACAGAGGCATCAAAACAATGTCAAAACATCATAAGTTTTCAGAAAATAACCTTGGGGGTTTGTAAGCATTAAGACAACATCAAATAGACAGTTCGCAACCACAATTGCAAGACAGTTCACAATCAAATCTCAGAACCGGAATGAAACTCCCCAAGGTCGAACACACAAGTCGAATCCATAAGCCACCTACCTCGAATTAACAGCAGACGAACCACTAACTGAACAGCAGAATCCAGCCAATGTAGACCCTCAAACGCAGACCGAACGCAAACCAATTCACTGAGCAAAACACAATTGCAAAACTCCCAATTCAGAAAACGGAACCCAAACCCTGAAACTGAAATTACAATCCAAAACTGCACACAATCCTCACCTGAATTCGTCAACAAGGGAACCAACGGGAAGAAAACGAGTGCAGCGCGCAGAGGACTGAAGATTCTGGCAATCAGATTGCAGAGACCAGAATTAGAAGGAGGAAAATTCCAAAACCTAAACCTCAAACTGAATTGTGTTAACCTTATACAATTCAAACCTGATCGCAATGAAGAAGAAGAAACGCAGAATCCACCAATAGAACTCGGATTTCAGAACCACACTTGCAGGATTGAGCGCTTGGAAGAACGTATTCTTGAGAGAGAGAAAGAGAGCAAGGAAGGAGGAGCGTCTTACGGTTTTCAGAACTGATCGAGAGAGAAGTAGTGGGAGCGTGATTAGAATAATGACTAGGGAATTATTAATATAACTCACCTCAATTAATAATCCCTTACCAAAAATCAGAAAGAAGAAAGACCACCTCGCCCTTGTCTTTAATAAGAAAGACTGCCATGTCTGAATCCAGAATACCACCACATAAGGCCACTTGTGACGAAATAAAATAACCAAATCTTGGGTTATAACATCACCTCCCCTTAAAAGAATTTTGTCCTCGAAATTAAAACATACCTACTGCTCGAAGAGGGCGGGAAACTTAGAACGGACTTCGCTTTCGACCTCCCAGGTCGCCTCTTCCTCGGACTGACCCGACCACTGCACCTTCACCAAGGGCATGGTCTTACTCCTGAGCTTACGAACATCCCGGGCTAAAATCCTCAAAGGAACTGCCTCAAACGTGAAGTCCTCCCTCAACTGAAGCGGACTGAAGTCGATCACATGAGATGGGTCCGGAATATACTTCCTTAGCATAGAAACGTGGAAAACACTGTGCACTGCTGCTAAAGATGGAGGCAAAGCCAGACGATAGGCAACCGGCCGATCCTCTCTAGGATCTCAAAAGGACCCACAAAACGAGGGCTAAGCTTGCCTCTCTTCCCAAACCGTACGACTCCTCGAACTGGAGAAACCTTCAGATACACATGGTCGCCCACCTCAAACTCTAGAGGTCGTCTCCTCTGATCGGCGTAACTCTTCTGACGACTCTGAGCCACAAGCAGACGCTCCCTGATAGACTAGATCTTGCCCACAGCATCCTGAACTAAGTCTGGGCCAATCACAGCTCTCTCCTTCAGATCATCCCAACAGATGGGTGATCTGCACCTCTTGCCATACAAGGCCTCAAACGGAGCCATCCCGATACTGGTCTGGAAGCTGTTATTATAGGCGAACTCAATCAATGCAACGTGCTGATCCCAGCTGCCCCCGAAGTCCAACACACATGCTCTGAGCATGTCCTCAAGGACCTGATTCGTCCTCTCTGTCTGACCATTTGACTGAGGATGGTAAGCTGAACTGAAAGACAACTTCATCCCCATAGCCTGATGCAAACTCTGCCAGAATCTGGACACGAACCTCGGATCTCGATCAGACACAATAGAAGCTGGAACTCCGTGCAGACGCACTATCTCATCCACATATAACTGAGCCAAGCGGTGCAAGCTGAAAGTCTTCCTGACAGGCAAGAAGTGGGCGCTCTTCGTGAGCCGGTCCACAATGACCCAAACCGCATCAAAACCCCTCGGAGTCTTTGGCAGCCCCATGACAAAGTCCATACCGACGCTCTCCCATTTCCACTCCGGAACGGGTAGAGGCTGAAGTAAACCAGCTGGTCTCTGATGCTCGGCTTTGACTTGCTGACAGGTCCGACATCTGGATACAAAGTTGGAGATGTCCCTCTTCATATTACTCCACCAGAATGTCTCATGTAGGTCCCGGTACATCTTCACCCCTCCTGGGTGTACCGAGTACGGAGCTCCATGAGCCTCCTGCATGATCTCACGTCTCAAAGCGTCGTCTGCCGGCACACATACACGGTCTCTGAACCTCAGACAGCCATCCTCTGAAACCCTGAATTCAGACTCCTGACCCGCAGCTATCTCATCTCTGATCTTACCCAAACTGACATCAAGCTCCTGACTGGCCTTGATCCTGTCGATCAAGGTAGGCTGAATCTGCAATGCTGCTAACATCCCAGACCTCTTTGGACGAACAACCCAGATACCCATACGCTGCAACTCAAGAGCAGACCTCTGCACACCAGACAAAGCACCAACGGTCCCAGATGGACCCTTCCTACTGAGCGCATCAGCAACCACATTCGCCCTACCAGGGTGGTAGAGGATCTCCAGATCGTAATCGTGCAGCAACTCCAGCCACCTCCTCTGCCTCAAGTTCAACTCCTTCTGAGTGAACAGATACTTGAGGCTCTTATGGTCCGTATAAACTTTGCACGCTGCTCCATACAGATAGTGCCTCCAAATCTTCAGAGCAAACACCATAGCAGCTAGCTCCAGGTCGTGGGTCGGATAGTTCTTCTCATATGGCTTAAGCTGACGAGAGCCATATGCAACCACCTTCCCATGCTGCATCAGAACACTCCCAAGTCCCCTATGGGACGCATCACAGAAAACCTCAAGACCCTCGGTCCCCTCCGGAAGAGTCAAGATCGGCGCAGTAGTCAACCTCTTCTTCAGCTCCAGAAAACACTGCTCACAGGCATCGCTCCACTCGAACTTCACATCCTTCTGAAGCAGACGAGTCAACGGGATCACCAACTTGGAGAAGCCCTCCACAAACTTGCGATAATAGCCCGCCAATCCAAGGAAGCTACGAATATCCCCAACATTAGTAGGCCTGGCCCACTCAGTAATAGCCCTAATCTTCTCCGGATCCACAGAGATACCATCCTTAGAGACCACATGTCCCAAGAATACCACCTGATCCAGCCAGAACTCACACTTCTTCAGCTTCGCGTACAGCTCCTTCTCCCTCAGAGTCTGGAGAACAGTCCTCAAATGCTCCTCGTGCTCCTCAGCACTCTTGGAATACACCAAGATGTCATCTATAAATACCACGACGAACTGGTCCAGAAAGGGTTTGAACACCCGGTTCATCATATCCATAAACACAGAAGGCGCATTCGTCAGACCGAATGGCATCACTAGGAACTCGTAATGTCCATAACGAGTCCTGAAGGCGGACTTAGGCACATCGTCTGCCTTAATCCTCAACAGATGATAACCGGACCTCAGATCGATCTTCGAAAATACCTTAGCTCATGCTAACTGGTCGAACAAGTCATCAATGCGCGGGAGAGGATACCTATTCTTAATGGTAACCTTGTTGAGCTCCCTGTAGTCAATGCACAAGCGCATGCTACCGTCCTTCTTCTTAACAAATAACACTGGCGCTCCCCAAGGCGACACACTAGGGCGAATGAAGCCCTTGTCCAGCAGCTCCTGCAACTGGACCTTCAACTCCTTGAGCTCAGCAGGCGCCATACGGTATGGGGCCTTAGAAATCGGCTGAGTCTCAGGTGCAAGCTCGATCGAGAACTCCACCTCTCTGACAGGGGGAAGCCCAGGTACGTCATCCTGGAACACATCTGGAAAGTCTCTGACCACTGGTATGTCCTCCAACCTCGCATCCTTGCGAACCTCAGGGATGTAGCACAGATATCCCTGGACCGCTTCAAAAAAAGGCCCAAGAGTGAATGCAGGAATTGGTCCGGGACTAAGTCCAGGACCAAGGCCAGGACCAGGTGTAAAAAATAGGCCGAAAGTCAAGTTAAGTGTTGGTCCAGGACTTAGGGTCCAGACCAAGTCCCGGACCACCCCCAGAATTCAGTAGAGAGTGTTTTTAAGGGTTCTAAACATGGGGGATTGATTGGTAATGGTTTTAGAAGTTGTTAAGGCCTTGTTTGGTGACCTTTAAAGGCCCTAAGAAGTGTAAACAGGTTTGAGAAATAATTAAGAAAGTTGTAAGTTTAAGAACATTAAGTTAAACCGCAACAACGGGATAACAGGTTAAGTATGGGAGTAGTAATTAAGTATGTGTTGTAATACTTAGTATTGATTGAACCATTTGGCATGTAGCCGGAGGTTCAAGAATAGGACTCGAGGAACAAGTAAGGACTAAGGAACAAGGGGACACCCGGTAAAGTAAATCTCGAAAAAGGTATGATTTCTTCATGCCCTGTATCCTAATCTGGCTACCCCAATTTGTGTGCTTATTTGATCACCTAATAAGATAAATGCATGAATCAGACTATATTGCACTTACTTGTGCTTGTTTACATTGTTCTTGATATTTGTCTTGAACAATAGTTTGTATAATTCATGAAATGTATGAATGATGATGAAGTGTATGGGTATCTCGTAGTGTACTTGTATATTGTATTGTATTTTGTATGGATGTGTATATGAATAATGTATTTGTGTATGTGGTTGAATGAATGACTTCTACTAATTCCTAACTACCTAACTTCTAACGTAAGTAAATTGGAATGAGTAGAAGTCCGATATAGCTTCGGCCACGCGTGAGGATGAGGAGACACAAGAGGTTGGATCCGATTCCTGACTCTTAAACTGGTCCGCGGCCCAAACCCCTTAAATGGGTAGCATCCCAGATTGGTGAGTCAAGTAAATCCCGGTGGTGGGACAGAGTAGTCCCCGGGCCGGAGGTCCCGACGACTTAACATGAGTAAGAGTAAGTAAGTAAGTAAAGTATGAGTATGTCTGCGTAAGTAGGGAGTAACGAGAGTAAAAGAGTAATCTCCACCCGATTAACCCGGGTGGACAAAAAGGAGCTAACAAGTATTGTGTATGTATGGAATATGTATGGTGTATGCATTGAGTATGTATTGTGTAAGCGCATATCAGGAAAGGTAAGTAAGTGCCATTTGGCTTGTATGAACTACTTGTACGTATTGGAATGTATGTATGTATTCCGTGTGTAACGTAATGTATATATATTGAAAGTATGTATGCATGTATGTATTGTAAAATGAATTGCATGTATTCGACCAAGTGGTCGGCGTACCCTCACTAGTACGCGGGGTATGCGGTTATCATATGCAGCGAAAGCTGACCCCCTAGGGGGAACGTTTTTAGTGTGCAGGTACCCGAAGCGGATATGGTCAAGGTAAGAGACCGGTGGCTACACTCGGATAGTAGAAGTAGAATGTAGAGGTGTACTAAGTGGTACACCCTTGTACTTAGGAAGTAAGTAGTTTGTGAGGAATGGGTAGTGGATAGACTCGTGATGAGTATGTATAAAATTGAAGGAAGCGTTGTATTTGTATTTGGAACCTAGTAAACTCGGTTACGTATATTGTATTGTATGGTATTATGAAGGAGTAAAGTGTTGAAAGGAGCATTGTAGTATTTGATTGATAAATGGAGTATGTTTGTAGATGTGTAGTACTCGGGATTCCGGTCCATCAGACCGATGCTGTATGTAGTAGTAGTAGCCTTGTTAGTCACGTGGGTGACTAACGGCAGTGTATCACCCACCGTTGAGTATGTAAGTATCCGCTGCGTGAATCTGGATTGTATAAGGGGATTGGATGGTATTAGCGGTAGGGGTGTTACACTAAGCCTTTAGATTAATTGTTTAAATTCTCTAACTGTATATCCCTCCAGATGTGTACATAAATATATTCGTTCCTTCATGTATATTTTATACTCAGGTGTTATAATCCTCTTGATGTATGTTTAGTACATGCATTTACATCCTCCCCTGATATTATGAGTTTCTTTCATTCCAATCCCCGTACCATATGAACCTATACATGTTCATTTACTTATATATGTAGTCTCATAGATTCTAGTATACATTTGTATACCTCTAAATTCTCATATTGTTACTATATTCCTCCACACTTACAAATTAGAACTGAATCTACCAAATGCTTTCTTAATTATCTTGTCCCATTGATCCATTCGTCGATTAAGTCTATTAATCTTGTCTATCGTTTCCAAATTTCAATACCTAATTATTCATAAGTATTCGAATTCTAATGCACTCCTAATCTGGGCTTAACTTACTACAAGAATTTGGCTAAAGAAGGCTGATTCCGAGTTAAAATTCCTAAATCAATTTGACATTTCAGTCTGTTTGACGGATTAGGCCCCTCTCGACCTAACTCAAAATTTTCATTCTTTTAGTGAACCGTCTATAAGGCCAATTTTGTTCCTGTTATTTTGATCACTCAAGGTTCAATTTATTTATTCTGCGTTCTTTCTTAATCCCTTCTTAGTCTTGTAGCCCATCGGTTAATTCCTCTTCATTATTCCTGGTCTGTTGCTCTGTCTAGCTTTTTGCCCTCTTGGTCCACCAATATTTATTTTTGGTTGTTAAGTTATATCATTACTTAAGTCGGGTGTGATATATATGTATGTACATTTGTACATATAATTTGATATATCCTGTTAGGGTTCCTCGTGTTTAGTTTGCCTAGGTTACATTTACAAGGTTATCAATCTTACCAGAAGCTCCTCTTTGGTGCTTTGATTTATAGTAGTTACCTCCTTCATGTGTAGGGTGTTTAGAGGTATTTATGATAATAATGGCGTTATGCATTGCCGGGAGGTCAAACTTGTGTGGTGATGTTTGTGATTTCAATAATACTGTGGGAACCCTGCATGCAGGTTTGTGTCTGGATGTAGCATTACGAAACCATGGATTATACTCATCTTGAGTTTTTATTTGATTATATTTGTCATGGTTGCTATTTATTTGTTGTAGTTAAGAGGGATTATTACTTGGAGGGTATGATAAACTTAGACCTACTACCGTCAGAAGGTCTTGGATTTGACTGTGGTTAAATTTACAACGAAAATATTGTAATTCAATTACACACAAGTCTCAAGGCACGAGTCCTATGCATGTCTTGGACGCTTAGTTAAAACTCAGACAAGTATGGCTCTAGGTGTTCTTTGGTATGTATATCTTGTTAGTATACCGATTATTGGAACTAGAGTTTTCATTTTATGTTTTCACTGCATTAATTAGTGAGGCTTCGTATCAGCTCCCTCATAGCCATAGTGAAGGATAACAGACGATGTAAAGGGTTTATCCATTATAGAACCGAATTCTTCAGCCATCAGCGACATTGCTTGCTGGTATTCTAACAGTTCCTCTTTTGGGCTGTGTTCATCCATGATTGAAATTAAATATTTATGTTGTACAATTCTTCCTTTATTTGATCTTCGTGATCATGATACTCGATAAATGGTTGAAACATAATGGCGAATTCGCTACCATTCCCTTATCTGTTGGGTTGTGTTTGGGTGGCAACTAGTGCCTGATACTATTGGTTACTTATAAAGTTCAAGAGACCTGTTTTATGGCCTATATCAATGTGTTTTTGATCTCTGAGGATTGTAAATTAAAGTTGAGAAGAATTGTTGTGCGAGAAGCATTGAGAAGCAGAAAGAATCAAAATAGAGGATTTGGGCTTCATAAGAAGTCACGGTAGCCATGTATTTGGATAGTTATATACTAATGGTGAGATAGGTCGTGTATGGTGATGGTGGTTAAATGGGCATATATGCCACACACTGAACTAGCGATTAGATATTTGTAATACTTGTTGCCCATTCCAATGGTGTGCTATTACAGTGTTGTAGATTAGAAGAATGTTTGAATATAAAGAAGGAGAAAGGAGGCGGTGACGATGCATACCGATCGCCAGTTGAGGCGTTGTGTCTTTCAGGTAATGCAGAGAATGGAGATAAATGTAAGAAGGAGCAGGGAATTTATTGAATCCTGAAATATTAGATTTTAGTGTATAAAGTTGTGTCATGCTTTATCAAGCATTAGAGATTGTACCAATTTTATGGTGTAATTTCGTCTCAACCCATATTCTCTTATTTCGTTGTTTTATGAGAGATTTACTAAAATTAACCTCTCGAGTGTATGAATTGTATAATCTCTCTCAATCTCATCCTTATCTTAATTAATTGTTTATTTAAGCTTTATTTATTTTATGAATTTTTTGGGTATTTTGGTCCTCTTTGTTTGTCGGGTAGGGTCCTATCGACTGCTAAGCATGTCGACCCAAGTTGCCGCTAAAATTGGTCCCTCAATGGGTATTATTCCTTTGGCAACATCTTTGAACTTCACGGTCTAGCCAGGGCTTCGAGTCTTGGGACTGTTGTGTGGTATAGTCTTTTCTTCACGGGTTAATTGTATAACATTAAGTAGATGCCGGATCGGGTTTTCCAGAGTGTGAGGGGGGCTTCCTACCTCTCCGGCGTTCTTTCTATGAATTGAAATGGTCCCTAGGGATGTAAAGGTTGGGTGTAGGTGTCTGTTAGGTATCCAGTAATTACTGGGGAAGAACCCTAACTAACGCGCCTCACATACTAACCCTTAACCCTGTTTCCCCGAATTCAGGTTTTCCTATACTCGGTACTTCTCTGTTCCAGTCATCATAGCGTAACTACGCTCTGATACCACTTTCTGTAACACCCCCGAATAATGACCAACAAACAAATGACGTGCCAAAAGCTATCACGAGATATCTACCCAGCTGTAACACCCCTTCCAACATTAACACACTTAACAATCAACTGCAGCGGAAAACATACTTCATCACATTACTTAACCCTAAAACAAACTTCTCCAAGACTTTATTACATCCCAAAACACCCATTGGACTTCTAGAACTTCAAGATAGTGCCTAATTCCTCGTAGCACTATATAACACCCTAATACATGTTTTCTTCCCTAGTAAACATTCATTCATTCCTCACATTTCCTAGTCACCAAAGCTCATTTAAACACTTAAATCTCCTTATACATTACCCAAATTTTGCCATAGGTTATCCTAGCACAATGTCATACCAAAACACATTGTTTTTCACCATAAAACATTCAAGAACACTTAAATCCGTCAAGAACCTTCTCACACACAAAACTTCACCAAATTTACACTACATCACAATATAGTGCATAAACAAATTGCTTGGCACTTAGGCCCTTAAATTGCATAAACCATAAACATAGAATTTCCCACATATATATTGCCTTTAACCTGCAAATACACTCAACATCACATATGTCTTTTAATAATCCCCTTAAGAACAATTCACTAGCTCTTTTCCCATTGGCTCCTTAGGTATTTTATTAAGCAAATCAAGCTCATTTTTTTTCCTAAGGCATTTAAACTACATTGAGATAGTTTGTTTACCTCTTTTCCTTCACAAGTTTTTCATTGTGACCCCTTGCTCCTTCTTTGATAGAAACCCGGCAAGGCTTTGATTGCTTGTCAAACTTCTAATCAATGTACAAGCAAGGTAATGAGTATTCAAGCTTCATGCTTAAACTCATTGTAAACCCTAGGTTATATATATTGTCTTTACACATTAGGATAGTTGTTTTACCTTGGAATAACAAGAGAGCTTGAGTAAGCAACAAGAGAGGACTCCTCCTTGTCCTTTAAAGATTGATATGGAGCTATGGAAAACAAAAGGAGACACCATTAATGGTGAATTTTCGGACATGTAATAAAAATGAAGGAAATGTTGTTTTCTTTGGCTTTCCTTACCTTGAAGCAAAGGTGATCAACAAGGCATAAAAATATAGACTCAAGCTCCTTCCATGGAAGTTCTCCTTGGCACCGAAATGGTGGTTTTGAAGATTTGAAAAGAGGAAAATGAAGAGTTTGCTCCAACTAGAAGAATGGTGGTCTTGAAATTGGATTTGGATCATGGAGCTAGAAGATACAAGCATTCAAGGATGGAGATGATATGTTTTTGCTGTAGCAAAAACGATTTCAAGAAAGGAGGATGGAGAAGGCTACAGTGGTGAGTGAAGGAAATAAGAGAATGAGGTGAGAGAGTACTCTTGTTTAGATAGTTATGTAATAAAGTAGAATAGTACTTTACTTTATGTTTTCCTTTCTTTAATTGATTTGCAAATGGTGGTGACTCACCTTACAAAAACCGGCCCCCTTATATTACTTAGGGGCGTTTTGATCTTTGTTGACCAATTAACTTACTTATATTGACTTATGTCATAAACTAGCATATTTTAGTTACTATTCACAAAAACAAGGCACATACTTGTGAAATTTTTGATTTCCCATTGATTTAGACCTCCAAATGTTATACTAAGTAGTAAAATGTTAAATAAAGAGTAATGATGGACATTTAGCCATTCAAAACTCATTTACAAGACAATTTTTCAAAAATGTGCTTTAAGACTCCTTAAAGCACATTTTGTATTTTAACTTGTTTTCAAGCTTGGTTTTCTTTAGTAATTGATTTAATATGTTCATTAACATGTTTATAAGGTATAGGTATGACCTTTAGGTCTTATACAAATTTATCCCAAGCTTAGAGCACATTTTTGCCCATATTGACTTTAAGGTATTTATTTGTGTTTTATTTGGTTTAACTGTCCAACAAGGTTTCCTAAGGACTTAATTAGCCTTATTAAATCATAATTGAATATCACTAAGTCTTGGTAGGCTCTTTGGGTCCCAACCAAGTTCACTCCAAGTTTAGAGCATGTTTTTGCTCAAACTGTATTTATGGTACTTTATTGTTTTCACCATGGTTTAAATCGTACACTGATGTTTCTAAGGCACTTTTTAGCCTTTAAATATCATAGTTTAGTATTTAAACAATATATCAAGGTTTGGGGTATTTCAATCTACCCCCTAAAAGAACTTCGTCCTCGAAGTTCACACTTCCCACACATCAATTGAATTAGAACACGGGGATTACTTACAAAATAAAACTTTCGTAACCAAACATACTTTACATCACAACCTCGGACTTAACGGTCCGGGTACATATACACATCCATACATAACATAACATACTCACATGATAACCTCGGACTCAATGGTCCAGGTATCTTAACAACATTTGCACATACATAACAACCCTTAGACTCTTGGGTCTGGGTAACATAACAACATTTAGACTCATAGGTCTTGATAACATACACTTTTGGAACTCAAGGTCAAAATAATATTTATTACACATACCACACAACATGTCTTAGCATGTATGGCAACCAAAAATATCTTGATATACACTGTGATCCCGCAGAACCCGGTCACGATGGACACCTTCTGGTCCCCGTCCCCTTGGGAGATCAAAACAATCACTTAATCTTTAACATATATACTTCTCATGTCACCGGTCCGAAGACAAAGGCTCATGCGTCCTCGGCTCATGAGCAAGTACTACAAAAATATTCTTTACTAGGTTAAGTATAAGAGGATCCTTTATTTCAAATGTTAACCGACTGTTTTGAAAACACCAATTGGAAATCCTTTTGAAAACACATACAACTCCAAGTCCAACTTATGTTCTTTACTTCTTTTCTTAGCGTGGTTAGTTGTGACCACTTATAGGGAGCTTCAAGAATCATCCAACCCTGATGTGATCAGCATCAGTGTTGAACTATCCTTCCACCCCAATTTGTGTTCGGCTTCCCTTGATCGCATGCAAATCAAGTTCCACCTCCCACTTCATTTCAAGCATCAAATAATACACTCATTTCCAAATTTCTATCTTTTAGTCATTCTAGTCATAATCATACATCTCCAAGGGATAGAACTTCGTCTATCAGTTATCTCCATTCACTTTAATCCTGTTGCCTAGGGAATCTTATTCTCACTAGGTTCTATGTCGGTTTCATACCCTTCCATGAATCACTATATTGTATATATATACACATATTTTATCAAAATACAACACACAGTTTCACATTTAGTGTCATATGAACATATAATGTCGGGGTTTTAGTTCCCCGGGAGTTTCTCTACTCCCCACACTTGTACTATCACACACAACTGTTAACAAATAAACACACTTATCACAATGGTATTCGCATCTTCTGTGTGCAATTACCACAATTAAACCATGAATGAATGTGTATGTTTACGTAACACACACACCAATCATCAAAACAATTATTTTGTGCTATGCACAATATAGGTCACATACACTACGTACACTTGTACGGTAATACACACCAAGTGGTTTTACGCTCTACCCCCCTTAAAAGGGATTACTGAAATACCCGTGAATTTTGGCTTAGGATTAAATTAGTATATAGTCGGGAATGATATGAGTAAGATTAATAAAGGCCCAGAGAAGCAATATATATATATATCGATATATTTACATCCGTTTCAAATAACGTTATTATGTTCAAGTACACAAATTCGATTTTACTTCTTCCTAAAATATTTTCCTCTTCCTAACTTATTTATACAGCTATTGTGTATTTATTCCTCTATCTATTCATTTAGATAATCCTTCCTGATCTTTATTAATGGTATACCAGCCTTCTTCTATTCTATTTTTACCCAAACAATATTTAATTATTCCCTTGATTCAGAATCTAGATCCTTCCATGACTTTTAAAGGTTATTTAATTACTTGATTTTCAGATTGATATTATTGTTGTTATTATTTTACAAACTATTTTTCAGTTCCTCTCTCCTTTTAAAATCAAATGTATTTATTAACTTATTTCTATCTTATCATAATAATTATTTTCTATTTAATCCCACGATCTCCTTCATCTTCAATACGCCGTCACAACACTCTTCTCTTTCTTCAAGCTTCCAACCCCTTTTGAATTCACGCTCTTATTCTCCAACGTCGTTAGGCCGCTTCTCTGGTGCCGGTTCTTGTAGAAGGGTAAGGGGAATCCGTTGGTAAGGTTAGGTTATTAATTCCTTGGTTTGAGTAGGTCCTGATTTTATTTCTGTTTGCAATTCTAGACACCGAATTCCCTGACGAACGCTACTGCTGACCCTGCTGAGTGATTCGGTGACTGTGAGCGTATCCAGGTAAAAGTTGTGCTCAACATTCTTACCTTTGTGTTTTGTGATGGTTAATGATTTGGATTTACTGTGGTTTTGAGATTGTGGAAGTTTGGGATTTATTTCCCCCGTGCGTTTTCTGGTGTGATGGTTTGCGAAAGGTTTGGATAAACGTTTTGGGAGACTTTCCTTGAATTGATTATTGGATTGATTGGTACCTCTGGTGCTCCGTGTAAATTATTGGTGCCTTATGGCGCTCCGTGTAATTACTGGTACTATGTACCCCGTGGATATTCTTATTACTTTTGCCTGCAGACATTACTTGCAGTTAAGCTCTAATGATCTACTCCTTTGGGTCATAAGTTACCTTCTGGGGGGTGTGCACACTTAAGGACGTAGAGTGAAGTGGGATTCTAATTATTGCGACCCGGATTGGGGTCGTCTGTGTAAACCATTGATTTGATTCCTTGAAAGTTCTCCCCTGAAATGTTTTGTTAATGGCGGTTTGGTGTTGGTAAAGCTGGTTATTATTATGGTGTGAGTTAATGTTTTGCAAATGTAAATGGGTTTCAAAATGTATTTTACAGGTTGAGACAATGTTTACTCAGTTTCACTGATTTGCGCGATCCCTTCGCGTTTTCCATTGTTGTTTTATGATCGCAGGTACTCATGGCTGAATTGGGGTTTGGGACGCGCTGTCACATAGTTTAGGACGACTGAATAAATGCTACATTTGGAACAAGTTGAGTTATGTTTTGGAATTGTTATGTTTCACGAGTTTTGGAAACGTTTTGGTTTTGGTTAGTGGTTTAAGCCTGAGCACTCTTTGTTAGAGTGTGGCGGTAACGCCCTTAAGGATTTTGCTATTTCCGCTGCTATCTAGTTGATGCGTTTTACTCGAATAATTCTTTAAGAAGTCTTGGATTTGATGAAGAGATACTTATTGTGTATGAGATCTTACAATGGTATATTTTGCTATCATTTGAGGTACTAAGTGATTGGAATGATTCTCCTTTGTTTACTGAGTTTTATGGTTGTTTTTTGGTGTTATTCTGGTTCTGTTTGCGCTGGAAAGGATGCCCATCAGGACTTGTCCGAACGTCCGTCCGGACATCCATGTTCGGACAGGTCCCAAATGTTTAAGAGGCTCTCTGTTTTGGTGTGTCCGAACTTCGGTCCGAACGTCGATGTTCGGACACGCCACGTTAATTTTTCTTGGACTTTTCCAACTTACTTGTGTCCGAACTTCTAAGTCTGGACACAAGTTCGGACACCTCTGGTTTTTCAATCCTTTCAACTCTCGACTTGTGTCCGAACATCAATGTCCGGACACAAGTTCGGACAGATGGATTTCTACAGTTTAAATGTCTCGGCTTGTGTCCGAACTTCCCATGTCCGGACACAAGTTCGGACCAGACTTGTTTTGCACCTGTAGGGCTCGTTTGGAGTCCGTTTTTAAAGCCGTTTTCACCATTAGCTTTGTTATTTCATTACCTATGTTTTGAGGCAAAATCCAGGGTGTTACAAGGTGGTATCAGAGCCGTGTTTGGTAAATAAGATAAAATTTGGATTACAAAGGAACTAAAATGTGGGGTAAGCCGTTTGGGGGGAATTGTGGTGCCTGCGATGTTGCGTATGTGATATTATACTGCATGGATGTTGGAGTCCATTCTCTGTGTATGTACTACCCTGATTGTGATGATGTTAGTATAACTGATTGAGTATTGTGTACTGGTATTGGAGTTATTAGATGTGCTAACTCCTAATATGGGGTAGAGAATTAATATATGGGGGATGCGGGTGAATGCTGCTTACCTTGCTTAGTATATGTAATCAGGAGTTCGAATAGAGCTCTAGGGAGTGCAGGACTGGCTGACAGACTGAGTTTCCCATACCACACCAGAAGCAGGAGTCGCCAAACTCAGATGGCCGCCAACGACCCGATGAGACAGTTGCAGGAGTTGGCTCTCAACTTGGGACAAATAGTCCAGAGGCAAGCGCAGAGGGATAATGTGCCAGAGGACTACACCAAGAGAATTGCTCATCTGAAGCCCACACCCTTCAAGGGAGAGGAAGACCCAGTGCTACTTGAAGACTGGATAAGGGAATTTGACAAGATCTTTGAAGCAGTCAATTGCCCAGCAAACCGAAGGGTAAACGCAGCAGTGTATTATTTCAAGAGTGAGGCAGACATCTGGTGGTCCGCCAACAGGGATGTACTACTAGCTGGACCTGATTTTGGTTGGGATGGCCTGAAGGAGGCCATGAGGAGACGCTTCTACCCCGAGCATGTCAGAATGCAGAAATATTTGGAGTTCTCAGAACTCAAGCAGTTATCTCTGAGTGTCAAGGAGTACCATTCGAAGTTCCTGGAGCTGGCCAGGTTTGCTCCTACGATGGTTCCCGACGAGGCGTCGAAGGTGCAGAGGTTTGTGGGTGGGCTAAACTGGAGTCTGCAGGAGGCCCTCAGCGTGCTGACTATCCCGACGCTTCAAGATGCATACGGGAAAGCTGCTAACCTATACAGGGTGCAGCAGAAGAGGAAGGAGGTCTTGGCTGGTAATAAGAGGAAGGTGGAAGGAGGAGATGAACCCCGGGGACGGGAGGACCAGTCCCACAGACATCATCAGCAGGAGAAGAGGTGGAAGCCTTACTCGGACAGCAGAGATGGGAGGCCGAGACATGGGGGAGATCACAGAGGTGACCAGAGACGAGGTGACCAGTCCCAGCACCAGTCTCAGAGAGGAGAGACTAGACCGGAGAGACACTTCTACTGCAAGAGGTGCAACAAGGACCACCCAGGAAAAGATTGTGAGGGGAACTTGGTCACTTGCTTTCGTTGTGGTAGGCGGGGACACCGATTGTTCGAGTGTCTTCAGAGTCCCCAGGGAGGCAGCCAGCAGAGAAGTTACAATGGTGACCGTTCATTCAGGCAGCCCGACCAGCAGGGCAGAGGCCCGAATCAAAATCAGCGCGGGGACGCTCCTCAGCGTAATAATGGAGAAGGCGGCAATGGTGGCAATAGAGGCCAAGGGGAGTACCGAGGCAACCAGCAGCGGGCTCCAGGGAAGATCGATTGTGGAGAGCAGAAGATCGTTCTGAGAGGACCAACGGGCCGAAGAGTCTCCTACAGTAGCATGGAGAAGACACCGGGAGTAAAGATAGTTTCAGCTATGTCAATTCTCTCCCAAGTGAAGAAGGGACAGCAGGCATATCTCTGCCATGTCCAGGATTTGAGACAAGCGTCGAGCCCATTAGAAGAGATTCGGGTGGTGAATGAGTTCCCTGACGTCTTTCCAGATGAGATTCCGGGTATGCCGCCAGACAGGGAGGTAGAGTTCAGCGTCGACCTTGTGCCAGGAGCAGCGCCTATCTCCAAGGCCCCATACCGTATGGCGCCATCAGAATTGAAGGAACTGAAAGTCCAATTGGAGGAGTTATTGGAGAAGGGGTACATTCGCCCGAGTGTATCGCCATGGGGAGCTCCTGTCTTGTTCGTAAAGAAGAAGGATGGGAGCATGAGGCTGTGCATAGACTACCGAGAGCTGAACCAGATTACTGTGAAGAACCGATATCCCTTGCCCAGAATCGACGACCTTTTCGACCAGCTTCAGGGTGCAGGAGTCTTCTCCAAGATAGACCTGAGGTCGGGGTACCACCAGTTACGTGTTGCAGAAAAGGATATTCCGAAGACGGCCTTCAGGACCAGGTATGGGCATTTTGAGTTTCTGGTGATGCCCTTTGGGTTGACGAACGCGCCGGCAGTTTTCATGGACCTCATGAACCGGATCTTTAATCCCTTTCTAGACCGGTTTGTGGTGGTTTTTATAGACGACATCCTCATCTACTCTAAGGATGAGGAAGAGCACGAGGAGCACCTGAGATCAGTTTTGCAGATTTTGAGAGAGCAGCAGCTTTACGCCAAACTGACCAAGTGTGATTTCTGGTTGGATCGAGTGGCATTCCTAGGCCACATCGTCACCAAGGAAGGAATTTCAGTGGATCCGGCCAAAGTCCAAGCAGTGAAAGAGTGGCCAACACCGAGTAATCTGACAGAGGTTCGTAGCTTCCTGGGTCTAGCAGGATACTATAGAAGGTTTGTGAAGGATTTCTCAAAGATAGCTAGACCGCTCACGAATCTCATGAAGAAAGTAACCAAGTTTCAGTGGGATGATGACTGTGAGAAAGCGTTTCAGACATTGAAGGAAAGGTTAACCACAGCCCCAGTGTTGACCTTGCCTTCGGGGACAGACGGATTTGAGGTTTTCAGCGATGCTTCCAAGTATGGCTTGGGATGTGTCTTGATGCAGCATGGGAAAGTCATAGCCTACGCATCGAGACAACTGAAGGAGTACGAGACCAGGTATCCGACGCACGATCTAGAGCTTGCAGCAGTAGTCTTTGCCCTGAAGATTTGGAGGCACTACCTCTACGGTGTATCCTGCAAGATCTACACCGACCATAAAAGCCTCAAGTACATTTCACTCAGAAGGAACTAAACATGAGGCAGAGGAGATGGTTGGAGCTGATCAAGGATTATGATTGGAGATCTTATACCATGAAGGAAAGTCCAACCTAGTGGCCGATGCTCTGAGTAGGAAGAAGAGTCATTCTGTGAATTCGATATGGGTTCTTCCAGACGAGTTAGTTCGTGATTTTGAGAAGCTAAACTTAGAAGTGATGGAGGCGGGAGGAGTAGAGCGTGAGGTGAGGTTGTACCACATGAGTGTCTCTTCCGACATCTATGGAGAGATACTCAAAGGAACCTGGTGATGCGAAGTTGGAGCGCATCAAGGATAAGATGAAGGAAGGGAAAGCTGAGGGGTTTGAGACCCACAGTGACGGCAGTCTGAGGTTTAGAGGCCGATGGTGTGTACCTCAGGGGTGCGTGGAGGTAAAGGAGAGGCTGATGAGGGAGGCTCATAATACTCCTTATTCAGTTCATCCGGGCGGTGATAAGTTGTATAAGGACCTAAAGAAGATGTTTTGGTGGCCTAATATGAAGAGAGAAGTTGCAGAGTTTGTGTCGAAGTGTCTTACCTGTCAGAAGGTCAAATTCGAACACAAGAGGATGGAGGGAGGTTTACTGCAGCCGTTGGAGGTTCCAAAGTGGAAGTGGGACTCCATCTCCATGGACTTCGTGATGGGTTTACCACCAGCGAAGGGAGGGGTCAATCAGATTTGGGTAATAGTGGACCGGCTCACTAAGTCTGCACGGTTCATACCCATGAAGAAGACGTGGTCCATGAGCCAGTTGGTGGATGCTTACATCAGAAATGTGGTGAGATATCATGGGGTACCTGAGACCATTATTCAGACAGAGACTCGAGGTTTTTAGCCCACTTCTGGCAGCAATTTCAGAAGGCGATGGGTACCAAGTTGAAGTTGAGTACTGCGTTTCATCCAGCCACTGATGGTCAGACCGAGAGAACCATCCATACCTTGGAGGACATGCTTCGTGCATGTGTGATGGATTTTCAGGGTTCGTGGGCTGATATGCTACACCTGATAGAGTTTTCCTATAATAACAGTTATCACACCAGCATCAGGATGGCTCCATATGAGGCCCTGTATGGGAGAAAGTGTAGGACACCGTTATGCTGGAGCGACATTAGTGAGACTATTGTTTTGGGGCCCCAGTTGATTGAAGAGACTATGGAGCAAGTCCGGATGATTCAGAGACGAATGAAGGCAGCCCAGGACAGGCAGAAGTCCTATGCCGATCTCAAGCGCAGACCAGAGGAATTCGAGGTGGGAGATAAAGTTTTCTTGAAAGTATCTCCTATGAGAGGAGTAACCAGGTTCGGGAAGAAAGGGAAGCTCAGCCCCAAATTCGTTGGACCATATGAGATTGGAGAGAGTTGGAGAGGTGGCTTACCGTTTAGCACTTCCTTGTGAACTGGGAAAAGTTCACAACGTCTTCCATGTTTCCCAGCTGAAGCGGTATGTTCCCGATCCTTTGCATGTGTTACAGCCAGAGGTCTTGGAGCTGGAGCAGAATCTATCTTATGAGGAGTACCCCATCAGACTAATGGACACTAAGACCAGGGAGACGCGATCGAAGTCCATCCGTATGGTCAAGGTCTTATGGTCTAATCATGGACCGAGGAGGCTACGTGGGAGGTAGAAGAGGAGATGAGGAAGAAATACCCACAGCTCTTCGAGCAGGTAACCGTTTAAGACTTATGTCAAGTTCAGTTGGATTCAACTTTCGGTTTCAGTCTTGTGGTTGGAGTATCACCTAGACTTAGCTTCGAGGGCGAAGCTTTCTTTTAAGGGGGATGAGATGAAATACCTGTGAATTTTGGCTTAGGATTAAATTAGTATATAGTCGGGAATGATATGAGTAAGATTAATAAAGGCCCAGAGAAGCAATATATATATATCGATATATTTACATCCGTTTCAAATAACGTTATTATGTTCAAGTACACAAATTTGATTTTACTTCTTCCTAAAATAATTTCCTCTTCCTAACTTATTTAGACAGCTAGTGTGTATTTATTCCTCTATCTATTCATTTAGATAATCCTTCCTGATCTTTATTAACGGTATACCAGCCTTCTTCTATTCTATTTTTACCCAAACAATATTTAATTATTCCCTTGATTCAGAATCTAGATCCTTCCATGACTTTTAAAGGTTATTTAATTACTTGGTTTTCAGATTGATATTATTGTTGTTATTATTTTACAAACTATTTTTCAGTTCTCTCTCCTTTTAAAATCAAATGTATTTATTAACTTATTTCTATCTTATCATAATAATTATTTTCTATTTAATCCCACGATCTCCTTCATCTTCAATACGCCGTCACAACACTCTTCTCTTTCTTCAAGCTTCCAACCCCTTTTGAATTCACGCTCTTATTCTCCAACGTCGTTAGGCCGCTTCTCTGGTGCCGGTTCTTGTAGAAGGGTAAGGGGAATCCGTTGGTAAGGTTAGGTTATTAATTCCTTGGTTTGAGTAGGTCCTGATTTTATTTCTGTTTGCAATTCTAGACACCGAATTCCCTGACGAACGCTACTGCTGACCCTGCTGAGTGATTCGGTGACTGTGAGCGTATCCAGGTAAAAGTTGTGCTCAACATTCTTACCTTTGTGTTTTGTGATGGTTAATGATTTGGATTTACTGTGGTTTTGAGATTGTGGAAGTTTGGGATTTATTTCCCCCGTGCGTTTTCTGGTGTGATGGTTTGCGAAAGGTTTGGATAAACGTTTTGGGAGACTTTCCTTGAATTGGTTATTGGATTGATTGGTACCTTCTGGTGCTCCGTGTAAATTATTGGTGCCTTATGGCGCTCCGTGTAATTACTGGTACTATGTACCCCGTGGATATTCTTATTACTTTTGCCTGCAGACATTACTTGCAGTTAAGCTCTAATGATCTACTCCTTTGGGTCATAAGTTACCTTCTGGGGGGTGTGCACACTTAAGGACGTAGAGTGAGGTGGGATTCTAATTATTGCGACCCGGATTGGGGTCGTCTGTGTAAACCATTGATTTGATTCCTGGAAAGTTCTCCCCTGAAATGTTTTGTTAATGGCGGTTTGGTGTTGGTAAAGCTGGTTATTATTATGGTGTGAGTTAATGTTTTGCAAATGTAAATGGGTTTCAAAATGTATTTTACAGGTTGAGACAATGTTTACCCAGTTTCACTGATTTGCGCGATCCCTTCGCGTTTTCCATTGTTGTTTTATGATCGCAGGTACTCATGGCTGAATTGGGGTTTGGGACGCGCTGTCACATAGTTTAGGACGACTGAATAAATGCTACATTTGGAACAAGTTGAGTTATGTTTTGGAATTGTTATGTTTCACTAGTTTTGGAAACGTTTTGGTTTTGGTTAGTGGTTTAAGCCTGAGCACTCTTTGTTAGAGTGTGGCGGTAACGCCCTTAAGGATTTTGCTATTTCCGCTGCTATCTAGTTGATGCGTTTTACTCGAATAATTCTTTAAGAAGTCTTGGATTTGATGAAGAGATACTTATTGTGTATGAGATCTTACAATGGTATATTTTGCTATCATTTGAGGTACTAAGTGATTGGAATGATTCTCCTTTGTTTACTGAGTTTTATGGTTGTTTTTTGGTGTTATTCTGGTTCTGTTTGCGCTGGAAAGGATGCCCATCAGGACTTGTCCGAACGTCCGTCCGGACATCCATGTTCGGACAGGTCCCGAATGTTTAAGAGGCTCTCTGTTTTGGTGTGTCCGAACTTCGGTCCGAACGTCGATGTTCAGACACGCCACGTTAATTTTTCTCGGACTTTTCCAACTTACTTGTGTCTGAACTTCTAAGTCCGGACACAAGTTCGGACACCTCTGGTTTTTCAATCCTTTCAACTCTCGACTTGTGTCCGAACATCAATGTCTGGACACAAGTTCGGACAGATGGATTTCTACAGTTTAAATGTCTCGGCTTGTGTCCGAACTTCCCATGTCCGGACACAAGTTCGGACCAGACTTGTTTTGCACCTGTAGGGCTCGTTTGGAGTCCGTTTTTAAAGCCGTTTTCACCATTAGCTTTGTTATTTCATTACCTATGTTTTGAGGCAAAATCCAGGGTGTTACAATTACGCCCACGTAATCAATCACTGAATCATTGGTTTAAAACGTTCTGCCGTCGTGAAGTACTTTAACTTCCACGTGGTCTGTATACAATGTGTTCTGGTTACAGGATCTTAACCATATTGGCGGTTTAGTTCCTAACCCAAGAATTCTCGTTGGAGTTTGCTTTAACTCTTAACTGGTTTCGGTTCTGGCCTGTGAGGCTTCTAGGCATTAATAATTAGCCGTTCACTCATGTTCACCACGCACATTCAACACTTGAATCACTGGCTCACTAGTTTCTGCTGCGAAACTCTAACAACTGTAGGGATTAGTTTGCCCCATTCGTTATTCTTACTGTATTGTACATCCCCAATTATCACCTTTATCTTGGTAATAACAGTTTCTTAACCGATGCGTGGTATTTCTGACCGTGAGCAAATTCGGTGAGTTTCAAAACTTTCCATCCACTTCCATAATAATTCACTGTGCAAACTGTTACGTATTTCACAATGATTGACTTGTTTCTTCCGACTTATTGTCGGTTGAGATTGAGCTACCACCTAATGTGTAGTGCTCTCTTGGTTATTTCCCACACTTGAGGTATATTCCATACCGATATCTAGTATTCCGTGTTACTGCAGTCACTTGTTGCTAATCATGCCTCCACATTTGGTTTTGTACAAGTATTCTTTCACTGGTACGACCTTGCATTTCCTATGCATCAGTCACTATGTCGTTATAAGCCGCTTTCTATTTCCTCCACAATTAACATTTCCCGAATCCTAGCTTTCTCACTCGATCATTACTGCACAAGTGCAATACCAAAACACTCAGTCATACAGAGTGTAGAGGCGTAAAATCTTGACAGTAAATCTCTTATGCGATTCGCAATGGAATTCACACTGTCTTTCACTAAGACTTTGATCTCGTAATACTAGCTACTGGCTTACTGCCTAGTTATTTGCTATTACTTATCGGTTAACAATACTTATACAACGGTCGCTTGCTGCGCACCGTGCTCTTTCTCGTTGCATAACACTAACTTACATGGTATTTACTGTCACATTAACTTCCACACATATACTTACATCATTTGTATTATGGTTCGTCACTCATTTGGATGACTACTAAATGCTCCTTGAGCATTGATCACTCGAGTCACAAGCCGGCATTATTCAGCTCGGTGCTTCACTTTATACACACATGCTACTAAACTAACTGCTCTCAAATAATAATAATATCGTCCATCCTTAACATATTTCTTGAGCTTGGTTCACATAACTACCGCTCCAGCGGTTTCGCAGTATCGAGAGGTATCCCCACTCATAAAGCAGTGGTTCATTCTCCGCTCTATTTACTCGTACAACACAAAATTTTGCAATCGATCAAATTTACATATCACACCTTATTTGTGGCTTATAAGCCTTATTGCCTCGAGCTCTGCTCATTATAGGCTGTCCACACACATGTACTTCTCTGTACAACATTACATGGTTTGGATGTCATATTGGGCTCCATGACAAGGTCGTTGCATCACGTTTCCTTTCATGGGATGCCCCTTAGGATTGTCAGTCCGTCTCCTGACAACTTATGTCTAAACTGGGTGTTAGTTTCAACCCTTGTGTCTCTATCACGTTATCTCGTTCAACTATCATTGATACGAACACCCTTCAAGGATTGCTCCTGGGTGTTGCTATGTTATGCCATTCCATCTGGCTTGCATTTATTGGTATATTCAGTTAGATACGCCGTTTGCGTTCTTAACTGGCTTATTATCCTCTTCTGTGAAGATCAACATTTCCTGGTAGTGTAGGTACTCATTCTAGGAGTTTCATCCCATTCATTGCACATTAATGTGTCCACATTAAGCATTTGCCTCGTCATGTACAGGCTGGGTCACCATTCCAGCTATCATGTTTACCCCTCGGGATTCTTAAGACATATGTGATGTCTTTACATAACAGTTAGTGCACTTCGCACCTCCTGACTCTTAAACATTTCCTTGAAATGAATTCACTAATTCCTTTAGTCTCGTTAGCTTAACTGAGTTCCTTTACTTTAACCATTCATGGTAATCCTTAGCTCTTGTTTGACTTATACTGCTGACCGTAGTATGGAGTTGACTACTTCCTGTGTTTCGGACTCTACTCGTATACATATGTGGGGTACCATGCTGATACATTGCTACTTACCCAACTAACCCATAAGTAGGTCTGTCAGGCCCACAAGCTCCTATCGGAGTGCGGTCGTCCCACATTACAGTTGGTACACTCGTAGTGTTTGTCACACGCCTAGGTGAAGTATTCTGTTGTCAACTCCCTTATATTGTCCCGTGACAATATGCATTCCGTGCTTCCCGAACTTAATCGAGGGAAATTTTATCCACTGTTGTATCTTTATCAACTGCCCTTGGTTTTACTGGTTTGGTTTAGAAGAAGGTTAGAAAGAAGTATTGGTTTGAAATAAAATCTGGTTTTGAAAGAAAAGAGTTTGAAATAAATCTAAGCTTGAAAGAAAAATTCTCATGGTTCACAACGTCTTCTTGCCTTAACCAAATCTAGCTTCTTGCTGACTTTGACTGGTGTACTTCCAATTACAGAGGTTAGGCTATCAAGCCCTTCCACGGTTATGATGATCCCACTTAGCTTCGTGGTACTTTACCAAGTACTTTGTAGTTGTTAAAACTTTCCCGGACAGCCCTGTTATAGCAGCACTTGCCATGGCAAGTGCGCCATGCTAACTGGCTTATCAGTTCAACATTTACCGGTTGCGGTATTGTTTTAATCTGCACTGTCATCAGTGGCCTTGTTGGCCCTCACTTGATCCTACGGTCTAGACATTAAATCCCCTGGGTGACTTCTCACTGTCTTCACATAATAATCATTAACTAAGGTGTTTCTCATCCTTGGAGTACCCTTTTTCTTAGTACTGTATCCTCTTCGTAGCCCGTTCCACGCATTTGTCGTGGTTACTGAGACTTGTCTCTTGTTTGGGTACTATGTTGTGGTTCCTTATCGGTTGGTATACCGTGGGTGTATCATTTAACAACTGTGGTCCCGTAGACACTCGTCTCGGGTTTCATTAATCCACTTCCTACCTGTTGCACAGTTGGTGCGTTGCAAGCTGGTTGTACTCGACTGCTCAGCATGTCGACCCAGGTTGCCGGAAATTCCATTCTTCTATACACAAGATTCTTCATTCTTCACTATTAAATGCGGTTAACATTGTTCAGATGGAAACCGTCTCCGGGATTCCCAATTTTCGGGATCTACCGTATGACAGGTTCTCCGTACCTTTAGAGGTATTTAATAACAGTCAGATCGGGTATCCCGAATATGAGAGGACTTCCACCTCTCTGGCGTTGTTTCCCAAGTTATAAAACAGGGATTGTGGAGGGCGGGAAGGATATAGTAGGTTTTCAGTATTCACTGGTAATTCCTAACTAGCGTATCTCTCACGCTATCACTCAACCCTTAACCCAAAGTACTAAAATCATAACTCGGTACTTCCTAAGCTCGGTAATTCAGTCATCAGAGCGAGGTTCAAATCTCCATCCAGGTGCTACAAATGCCAACCACCCACGTGGTTGACAGACCACATTACTAACACCAAGTTACGGTCTGCATGACTGGAAACAGCCCTCAACCAAAACTCATATTCAACATAAGATACAATCTCAAATACCGAGTGTCCACAATATATTTACTAAATCATAAACCGAAAAGTACAACCCGGGTTCAGTAACAACCCATACATTAAACATACTATTCCAATTTCAAAAGTTATACTCAGATAGACTACCCCCATGGTAGCCGTCCCGCCTACGCTCCGTTATCATCCAGCTCAATACCTGTAAAAATTGGGTTGTAAAGGACTCAGCAAACTACGCTGAGTATGAATATGTGTAGCCCGTATGTTGCCGGGCTACACGACTACTTGGTTGAATATTATTAAGTCCAATTTACATGCTATAATAAAGCAGTAAAGCACATCACAACACATCATGATATCATACACACTTGAAGGTAGCATATCAATATCAACAAGCAACCAAGCACAACTTGCAAGTAGCATAGCAACGTCAAACACGCCACCCAGCACAATAAGCTGTCAATGTAGCAACAACAATCAAGTAATTTATAGGACGTGTGCACAGGTATATTATACTGATGATCCTCACTATGGGATCATTCAAGAGATTACGTATTGTTTTCTTGTTCTCATTACACAAGTTTACCT
The DNA here is from genome assembly GCA_023374045.1 of Limonium bicolor. Taxonomy (NCBI): domain Eukaryota; kingdom Viridiplantae; phylum Streptophyta; class Magnoliopsida; order Caryophyllales; family Plumbaginaceae; genus Limonium; species Limonium bicolor. Next base: position 438,456,512 of record CM041777.1, read on the forward strand.
TCCTTTTCTTGCACCGAGTCAAGGGATATAGGTTAGATCCCGAGACTTAATTTTGTAGGTGCTATTCAGCCCTTGTTTCTTAAAGAATCACATTCGTGAATTTTCTTATTTGCTTGGTCTCATTACACATGTTTTCCTTTATTCCCATGGTGTGTATTTTCTTTCTCTTCCCTTGCACCAGATCTGGGGATATAGTTTAGATCCCGTGACCTTATCATGTAGGTGCCAATTGTTCCTTATCTCTTTAAGGTTGTGTGTGAATCCTCTTATCACCACAAGATGGAGAACGTCTTCTCCATAGCTAATCCTCCATTCCAGGCGTCATGCATCGAGAAAGAGGGGTCACCTCTAGACCCCAAGATGTGCTCCAACAATAGTCGGTCAAAGGATCTGATGCAGATACCAACTCTCGAGCGTCCCTACCGCGCGGCCCGAGAAGTCATCTTCCCGGATTATCCTCATGTTCCACCAGCTGATTTTTACTTATCATTATCGTTAATAGCTTAACACCATAGTGGGTGTCGTTAGAAGTCCTCTATAGTTAGAGAGGAGTTTTCTCTTTGTATAGTTCTTTTGTTTCGTTTACGTAGTTCGTCATGTTCCATCTCAAAGTTTCATAAGCGAGAAAGGGACTAAACTATTGTGTGCGCGCAAGTAATATGCAACAATGATATATAACAAGCATATAAGCAAGTCACAACAAGCAATCTAATTTCATGCTTTAATCTTATGGTCATTGTCAAACAAAGCACACAGCATACAAGCCATGTAACACGGCAACATACGGACCACACATATCCATACCTTATAATAGTTGTCATAGATACTTGCACAAGGGTTCCCCGCTGCCCGTGGGACTCACTCCTGTAATAATTATTCAAACGGGTTAGATCGTTCGATCATGCGTTATTGTTCGTAGTTCTATCCACAATGTTTGGCCTAGTCTTAGGTATTATAGTTGCCAACATTGGACCTACTTCGTCTGTTTGGTTTGGATCCATTGTTTTAGCCAAATAGTAACATTTAAGGTAACTCGAACTTGTCCCAATATGATCCTCTCGTATTCTCTAAGATTATTCCTAATCCCATTTCGTGAAGTGTTCAACACCCAAGTGTTTAACTGTTATCTGGTTTTCACAAGTAATTACAAGTCCATTTTAGCCATGTTTTTCCCCACTCTCTCTCAACATTATCCCATGCTAATAACCCTCAACTTCCTCAGAACCTAAACATATACTTCTCAGATTTTTGTACCATAGACGTCCCATAACATACCCAACTCTTAGGATATTAAGATTGTCGGTTGGTCCCTGAACTAGGACCTGACTTAGTCAATGTTTTAGCACACTCTTACAGCAGTTAAGTGTGACTAGTCTAAGCTGCATCCCTGACCAATTTTCCTGTCACAACTTCCAGTTTAAGAACCCAGTTCCTCGGCACTATTATTGTAAGATTCCTAACACTTAGACAGCATTACCAAACTGGTTTTACTTAGCCATCTGTTGTAACAGTTTTATGACATTATTTTCCCTAGCCTCTAGGCCTAATTCACTTACGCATTCAATCCAAATTCCAGATTTACCATACTAGTTCTCGGCCCCAGTACACCCTTGTTTCTAACACCTAACAACCTGCTCGTTTACATGCTTACTCTACCAGTTATCTCAGCCAGTTAATACAAAATTTTATCAGGCCCATACTAGCTCCCCAAACCATGAATTCTACTACAGTTTTCGGTAATCCTCTTGTTTGATTGGAAGCTTTTAAAGCCTGTAGCTTCTACTCTTAGAAGGGCAGTACATTAGCTATACAGCACCACCTAATTCTACTGATCCCTTAACCCATTTACCCATTCTATTTTTTTTGTTTTCCTGCAGTTACAAATAAGACAGAACTCTGTACACCAACTTAGAAGGTTTGCATGTTTAGTTCTCAACACAGATTTTTCTTTCAGTGTTACTTAACCAAATCTGTCACGCCAGTCTTCAGCCATTGTTTACCTTCCCTAATCGGTTCCCTCCTAGTCATTTAGTGGCATTCTTATCTAAGTTAATTGACAGGTCCTCCCATAACATCTCAGCCTAATACTGCCTGAAAACAGTAGCGCACCATTTCAGCTAAAACGCAACAAATTTGCAATCTAAGTGCGTCAGTTTTCCTTTGACAACTTTTCACTCCCAAATTTCCAGAACACACTATATCCTTTCTGCAACCAGAACACAAGAATTATCTCCCAGTAATTAACTCCTAAAACGTCGACTTCGCTAATCTACCCAACCAGCATGTACCCAGACTTTTATTTCGGTAGTTACCGGTCATAAGCACTCATAATTTTCAGAGTTTACTAGTTAAAGGCAGTTTCCATACAGATTCGATACTAGAAAACACCGTGTTTCAATCCTGGTGCATTCCATTAACTTGTGCTAACCTAGTTCTAAATCCTAGAACCACCTTACCATATTATAATCCTAGGCTCCCATATCAGTAACCTTACCCCTAATAATCCTTCAGTTTTGGCATTACTACCTAACACCCCTAAAACTTCTGAAACAAATGTTTAAACTCTGGTAAGTCCCTATGTCATCATTTTACCCCAATTCATATTCTAACTTTACTAGTCGTTTCTTTCTCTTTCTATCTTCGTTAATGTTTTAATCCTACCTAGGTTGTTTTCATTCTACTCATCCTTCCCCTAATTCTTTTTATGACCGAATAGACATTGTATTTCCAGAAATTACTAGTTAACCCATATGTTCATTTTAAGTGTTTAGGCTTACACCATACTTAGCTATACTTCCAAGTTTTGTTCCTAGGCATTTTACTAATGTTTCTAAGGCTGTCATTCACATGACCAGCCCATGATCTACGCCACCCTTCCTCACTATACTAACACATTATTTAGACACATTTGCAAGTCTTTGACTCCACCTTAGCTTGACTAATTTCACTCCCGGTTTTGTATATGTTTTCAATTCCAATTCTTAAGGTACCCTAGGAATCTTTTCTAACTCTTTCTCTTAGGACACCACCTAGACCACTCTACCAGATTCACGCCCTTGCCCTCTTTAATATAGCTAAACTCTTAAGACACTAAAGCAGCTGGTTTGCCAAGTACCAAGGCTTAACACTAGTTGTTATCATAGCACATTCTTAGGCATTAAAATGTGACAACTCCTACTTTCATTCCAAACCTAGTTACTGTGGAAGTTGTACAGATAACACATTAAGCTTTCGGCATCTATTTAACCAAGTTTTCAACATTAATTTAACCAAGTTTTCAACACCTAACACCTGGGCATTTATTCGATTTTGACTAGGTAGTTTAGTGTCATTACATCCCCATTCTCTTAGTATTATTTACATGACATAAACACACAAACTTTCCATAACCAAAACATACACTTCAGCGTTGATTTTGTAAGATTTCCCACACGTAGAATTCACCTTTTATTTCGTTACTTACCCAGATTAGTTGATGGTTTTAGTGGCGCTTTAAAACGAAACTGAAAACAAGGAGAACACGGTAGTATGAGGCTCACCTTGGAGTTGTTTTCAGGACAGTTTGAAATGGGTTTCCTGAAGATTTCGGTGTAACCTTGAGGCGGCTCCCTAGAGGAATTCATGCATGCAGAAGGTTAGGTAGAAAGGAAGGTCAGAAATCAGTTTCTTTCGGTCATCCAAAAACAGAGAATAGAGGAGGGGTTAAAAAGTCAAGGTTTTCGGTCACTTACCTTTACCTTTGAGCGATCTTGGAGGAGATCTTTTTTTTTGTTCAACGATTCCCAGAGATACTACCCGTAGGTTTGCATGCTAGTTTAATACGAAGGAAAAATGCAGAGGATCAGGGGAATCGAGCAAGCAGTTTCAGACAAGGGAAAAAGAAACAGAAAGAAACGAGGCATTAAAAGAGAACAGGTAGTGTTCTTACCAAGGAATGGTTTTCAGACCGATTTTTGGCTAACTCTTGGAGAAGGTCGGTGCACTTTCTGAGGAGGTTTTTCCCAGGGAACTCATGTACGAGAGAAGAGGAGAGCAAATGAGTCAGTCATAAAGCTTCCAGACATGCCAAGCAGGGGAACACAAAAGGGAATGGAACAATTAGAGTTTCGGTTTGATGTTATTACCTTTCAAAAGTTCCTGGAGCCGCTTCTTGCTCAAGAACCATGGGAGATTCGGACAAGAAAGTAGCATGCAAGGATCAGGCATGGAAGGAGAAGACTAGGTGAGTTGGGGGTGGTTTCGGACCAAATTAAAAGTAGAGAAGAGTAGAGATTAAACAATTTGGTTAGAGGCCTCACCTTGCGCTAAGATCAAGCTAGAGTGGAGCGGTTTTCTTGCAAGTCTTCAACCCACTTCACAGGGGCATTTCCAAACGTTGCATGCAAGGTTCTCTTGCATGAGATATGAAGGATATTAGAGGGATAGAGCATAACTTTTGGGCAGAATAGGAACAAGGAGTAGAAAAAAAAAAGAGACAACAGTGAAAAGAACAACCCAGTAATCTTCTACCTTGCGCCCGTATCAGGGGAGATTGGTGTGGGTTTTTCTTGGGGAATTCTCGACACAATTCGTAGTGACATCTCTGGAGCATTGCGCAAGGATATTGAAGGAGAAAAGGAGTTAGGATGTGAGAGTTCTCGAACAGAAAAAAAATAAGGAATTGGTGCAGAAGAGTCGATTACCGGTTTACCTTACTAGTGGGTCTTGCGATGTTGCAGATTCTCAGGACCGGTAGTACCCAAGCTTCGGGCATGCAAGGGGAGAGTTGGGGTTTGAGTCTTGGTGGAAGTGTGGAAGGCGGCAAAGCGCCAAGAGGTGTATCGGGAAGAAGAAACGAGGGGAGGAGCGGCTTGCCAGGCATGAAGAAAAATGAAGGGATTTAACGGTGCATCTTCAACCCAGAACAGTAAGGAAGTTGGGGGCACATTGGGTGAAGGGAAAGCTTGCTATGCTCAGAAGTTACGGGAACTTGGAAGTTGTTCTCTGTACTTGCGCCCGGCGTGAGACAGGGTTGGAAAGCAGGGAAACACCTCGCATGGGGAAGGTGGAAAAGTTGAGTGGGTTTCTCCGTTTGGCACCCAGACGCGAGAGAGAGTAATCGTCTGAACATCAAGGAAGGTAGTTGCATGGAAAGATAGAAAGGCTACAGAGATTTTGGTATTCAAAATCGGTTCAGTACATGGGTAATATTCATCTATGTAATGCGTGATTAACTGACTGTGGGTTAGTGGAAATGCAACACCTACAGATGTCACAAGAGTGGGGTTGCTGTTATTGTAGCTTTATAAAGGAATTTAGTAGTACATGGGTAGTTAATTTAGTACCTATGCCATGGAATATAAATCGGTGAGTACAAGTCTATGTGTTAACATGTTACTTGTACTTGTTTGTATCCTATAACATGGTTCGTACCTTATAACTTCGTAATGTATATTATTTAGTACAATTGTTAAGTGTCAGGATGACTCTCCGTGTATTATACCTCACGGTCCATAACAAAAATAATGTAATATCCTAACATGGTATAATTTTAATTTGCTTAATCGTTTTGGTTAAAGTCAAACTGATGAGTACCCACGCTTGTATTATATTAAGACTTGTTATTTCATTCACGGACATATGTATGTCCCTTGGTATCTCAGGGTATAAGTTGTAGTACAATTATACATTAATGTGACCGGTTAATTAAACATACCACACGTGCTCATGATTTCATGTGTTTTAATTATTAGGGGTGTTTCAACCTCCCCCCCTTAAAGAGACTTCGACCCGAAGCCTTGTCTCGTTAATTAATGTTCGTATTCTGGTCACTTACGGGGATCAAGTTCCGAATTCGTTCTCACTAACCAAGGGATCATGTCCCGCAAATTCCATAGTTCTATTTCACCATTTGTGCTTATAAGCACCACGCCACATCTGTGGCTTCATCAAGTTCTCAATAATATCTCAATGTACCAGTAATATTCATATACTGTACTCATAAGTTCATATACTATACTCATGAGCAATCAGATGAACTAGTCATTCACTCATAACCACAATGCATCCAACAAATTCATACACAGTTCACAGACATAACAACCAAAACCACACATCAAACATAACAACACAGCAAAAACGCAATGCGCCTACCCCCCTTAAAAATGGATTACGCCCACGTAATCCCCACTATATCATCCTTGAACATTGGTTCAAGATGTTTAAGTCTCAAGGAGCATTTTAGTTTCCATGCAATGTATCTCACATTATAATTCCATCAAAGGTCCTAACCATGTTAATGGCTTAGTTTCTTGTATCAAAAGACTTTTATCTGTATTCATACCGACCTACAAACGGATTCAGGTTCAGCCTCTCTTGGTCTAAGGTATTGGCAGATCACTTGTTAATCTAATCCGGAAAGAAATTTCTTGTGAAACGGTCCACCAACTTCTGCTGTGCGACTCTGATTACCTTAGGGTTTCGTTTTCCCCTTACTATGCCTTCTAAGGTGGTGTATGGTTAAATTGCATCTTTATCATTTAGGAGTGGGGCCATTTGACTGCCGTGGGGTATTTTAATTTATACACGGTCTCTGTGGCTTGTAATTTGTCTATTAATTTTCCCTGGAGGTCGGATATTCATTCTTTTAGTGCGCTTTTAAGCGTCTACGTTATTCTATCCAACCGCCCTTAAGGTTTATATTCATACATACTCTATAGTAATGATTTAGTGTTTAGTGTTCTTCGACGTCAAAATGTGTTGTTGTTACAACGATTTGTTTAGTTTATATTACCGCTCATAATTATGTGTAGATAGCTAGTTTTTGTCTTTAAGTAATCTATATTTTTCAGCCCATTTATGGCCTTGACACTGCTGGTTGACTTCACTTAGGATATGTTAGAAGTTTCCATGATTGTAAATCGTTTAACATAGGATATCTAGTTTCCTTATCATCATCATCATTGTTCTTATGATTGTACCAAGTAGTAGCTTGTTGACTAGCTCTGCTTAGTCGCAGGGTCTAGTGTCTTGCATTTGACTTGGTAGTCTATTTTTTTGTGTATCAGCCATTTGGTTATCAGTAACATCACACCATTCTTCCTACAATTTTAAGTCTTTACATCTTTGTGTGTGTTTACTTGGTTTTGAACCATGTATCCATGTAGTTTATGTGATTTTATCGTCTAGTAGCAACAATGCTTCCTTCGCACTTTACCAAACCAAATTCATACAATTTGACACCTATTAGTAGGTTATGTGTCCACTTGTAGGGGGTTTCGAGAATCAGCCAACACTGACGTGATCAGCGTAAGTGTGGGGCTACCTCTGTACCCCAATTTGTGCGGAGTGTCGCTTGACCTGGCCAGGGTCAAGTTCAACCTTGCACGTCCGGTTTAAACAACCCATTAATTAATCACATTTAAATTCTTATCCCACTCGTTTCTAGTCATATGGTAATCAATATCTAAGCCTTTAGATTTATTGTTTAAATTCTCTAACTGTATATCCCTTCAGATGTGTACATAAATATATTCGTTCCTTCATGTATATTTTATACTCAGGTGTTATAATCCTCTTGATGTATGTTTAGTACATGCATTTACATCCTCCCCTGATATTATGAGTTTCTTTCATTCCAATCCCCGTACCATATGTACCTATACATGTTCATTTACTTATATATGTAGTCTCATAGATTCTAGTATACATTTGTATACCTCTAAATTCTCATATTGTTACTATATTCCTCCACACTTACAAATTAGTACTGAATCTACCAAATGCTTTCTTAATTATCTTGTCCCATTGATCCATTCGTCGATTAAGTCTATTAATCTTGTCTATCGTTTCCAAATTTCAATACCTAATTATTCATAAGTATTCGAATTCTAATGCACTCCTAATATGGGCTTAACTTACTACAAGAATTTGGCTAAAGAAGGCTGATTCCGAGTTAAAATTCCAAACTCAATTTGACAGATTTCAGTCTGTTTGACGGATTAGGCCCCTCTTGACCTAACTCAAATTTTTCATTCTTTTAGTGAACCGTCTATAAGCCCAATTTTGTTCCTGTTATTTTGATCACTCAAGGTTCAATTTATTTATTCTGCGTTCTTTCTTAATCCCTTCTTAGTCTTGTAGCCCATCGGTTAATTCCTCTTCATTATTCCTGGTCTGTTTCTCTTTCTAGCTTTTTGCCCTCTTGGTCCACCAATATTTATTTTCGGTTGTTAAGTTATATCATTACTTAAGTCGGGTGTGATTTGTTTACTAATCATGACTTTCTTTAATTGCACCTCATTTTCTTCTTGAGTTTTTATTGATATTTTGTCCTTCTTGATATATATGTATGTACATTTGTACATATAATTTGATATATCCTGTTAGGGTTCCTCGTGTTTAGTTTGCCTAGGTTACATTTACTAGGTTATCAATCTTACCAGAAGCTCCTCTTTGGTCCTTTGATTTATAGTAGTTACCTCCTTCATGTGTAGGGTGTTTAGAGGTATTTATGATAATAATGGCGTTATGCATTGCCGGGAGGTCAAACTTGTGTGGTGATGTTTGTGATTTCAATAATACTGTGGGAACCCTGCTTGCAGGTTTGTGTCTGGATGTAGCGTTACGAAACCATGGATTATATTCTTCTTGAGTTTTTATTTGATTATATTCTGTCATGGTTGCTATTTATTTGTTGCAGTTGAGAGGGATTATTACTTGGAGGGTATGATAAAACTTAGACCTACTACCGTCGGAAGGTCTTGGATTTGACTGTGGTTAAATTTACAACGAAAATATTGTAATTCTATTACACACAAGTCTTAAGGCACGAGTCTTATGCATGTCTTGGATGCTTAGTTAAAACTCAGACAAGTATGGCTCTAAGTGTTCTTTGGTATGTATATCTTGTTAGTATACCGATTATTGGAACTAGAGTTTTCATTTTATGTTTTCACTGCATTAATTAGTGAGGCTTCGTATCAGCTCCCTCATAGCCATAGTGAAGGATAACAGACGATGTAAAGGGTTTATCCATTATAGAACCGAATTCTTCAGCCATCAGCGACATTGCTTGCTGGTATTCTAACAGTTCCTCTTTTGGGCTGTGTTCATCCATGATTGAATTTAATATTTCTGTTGTACAATTCTTCCTTCATTTGATCTTCGTGATCATGATACTCGATAAATGGTTGAAACATAATGGCGAATTCGCTACCATTCCCTTATCTGTTGGGTTGTGTTTGGGTGGCAACTAGTGCCTGATACTATTGGTTACTTATAAAGTTCAAGAGACCTGTTTATGGCCTATATCAATGTGTTTTTGATCTCCGAGGATCGCAAATTAAAGTTGAGAAGAATTTTTGTGCGAGAAGCATTGAGAAGCAGAAAGAAACAAAATAGAGGATTTGAGCTTCATAAGAAGTCACGGTAGCCATGTATTTGGATAGTTATATACTAATGGTGAGATAGGTCGTGTATGGTGATGGTGGTTAAATGGGCATATATGCCACACACTGAACTAGCGATTAGATATTTGTAATATTTGTTGCCCATTCCAATGGTGTGCTATTAAGTGTTGTAGAGTAGAAGAATGTTTGAATATAAAGAAGGAGAAAGGAGGCGGTGACGATGCATACCGATCGCCAGTTGAGGCGTTGTGTCTTTCAGGTAATGCAGAGAATGGAGATAAATGTCAGAAGGAACAGGGAATTTATTGAATCCCGAAATATTAGATTTTAGTGTATAAAGTTGTGTCATGCTTTATCAAGCATTAGGGATTGTACCAATTTTATGGTGTAATTTCGTCTCAACCCATATTCTCGTATTTCGTTGTTTTATGAGAGATTTACTAAAATTAACCTCTCGAGTGTATGAATTGTATAATATCTCTCAATCTCATCCTTATCTTAATTAATTGTTTATTTAATCTTTATTTATTTCATGAATTTTTCGGGTATTTTGGTCCTCTTTGTTTGTCGGGTAGGGTCCTATCGACTGCTAAGCATGTCGACCCAAGTTGCCGCTAAAATTGGTCCCTCAATGGGTATTATTCCTTTGGCAATGTCTTTGAACTTCACGGTCTAGCCAGGGCTTCGAGTCTTGGGACTGTTGTATGGTATAGTCTTTTCTTCACGGGTTAATTGTATAACATTAAGTAGATGCCGGATCGGGTTTTCCAGAGTGTGAGGGGGGCTTTCTACCTCTCCGGCATTCTTTCTATGAATAGAAATGGTCCCTAGGGACGTACAGGTTGGGTGTAGGTTCTGTTAGGTATCCAGTAATTACTGGGGAAGAACCCTAACTAACGCGCCTCACATACTAACCCTTAACCCTGTTTCCCCGAATTCAGGTTTTCCTATACTCGGTACTTCTCTGTTCCAGTCATCATAGCGTAACTACGCTCTGATACCACTTTCTGTAACACCCCCGAATAATGACCAACAAACAAACGACGCGCCAAAAGCTATCATGAGACATCTACGCAGCGGTACAAATCTCCATCCGGGTGCTACAGATGCCAACCACCCACGAGGTTGACAAACCACATTACTAACACCAAGTTACGGTCTGCATGACTGGAAACAGCCCTCAACCAAAACTCATATACAACATAAGATACAATCCCAAATACCGAGTGTCCACAATATATTTACTAAATCATAAACCGAAAAGTACAACCCAGGTTCAGTAACAACCCATACATTAAACATACTATTCCAATTTCAAAAGTTATACTCAGATAGACTACCCCCATGATAGCCATCCCGCCTACGCTCCGTTATCATCCAGCTCAATACCTGTAAAAATTGGGTTGTAAAGGACTCAGCAAACTACGCTGAGTATGAATATGTGTAGCCCGTATGTTGCCGGGCTACACGACTACTTGGTCGAATATTATTAAGTCCAATTTACATGCTATAATAAAGCAGTAAAGCACATCACAACACATCATGATATCATACACACTTGAAGGTAGCATATCAATATCAACAAGCAACCAAGCACAACTTGCAAGTAGCATACCAACGTCAAACACGCCACCCAGCACAATAAGCTGTCAATGTAGCAACAACAATCAAGTAATTTATAGGACGTGTGCGTAGGTATATTATTCTGATGATCCTCACTATGGGATCATTCAAGAGATTACGTATTGTTTTCTTGTTCTCATTACACAAGTTTACCTTCCTTTTCTTGCACCGAGTCAGGGGATATAGGTTAGATCCCGAGACTTAACTCTGTAGGTGCTATTCAGCCCTTGTTTCTTAAAGAATCACGTTCGTGAATTTTCTTATTTGCTTGGTCTCATTACACATGTTTTCCTTTATTCCCATGGTGTGTATTTTCTTTCTCTTCCCTTGCACCAGGTCTGGGGATATAGTTTAGATCCCGTGACCTTATCATGTAGGTGCCAATTGTTCCTTATCTCTTTAAGGTTGTGTGTGAATTCTCTTATCACCATAAGATGGAGAACGTCTTCTCCATAGCTAATCCTTCATTCCCGGTGTCATGCTTCAAGAAAGAGGGGTCACCTCTAGACCCCAAGATGTGCTCCACCAATAGTCGGTCGAAGGATCTGATGCAGATACCAACTCCCGAGCGTCCCTACCGCGCGGCCCAAGAAGTCATCTTCCCGGATTATCCTCATGTTCCACCAGCAGATTTTTACTTATCATTATCATTAATAGCTTAACACCATAGTGGGTGTCGTTAGAAGTCCTCTATAGTTAGAGAGGAGTTTTCTCTTTGTATAGTTCTTTGGTTTCGTTTACGTAGTTCGTCATGTTCCATCTCAAAGTTCCATAAGCGAGAAAGGGACTAAACTACTGTGTGCGCGTAAGTAATATGCAACAATGACATATAACAAGCATATAAGCAAGTCACAACAAGCAATCCAATTTCATGCTTTAGTCTTATATGGTCATTGTCAAACAAAGCACACAACACACAAGCCGTGTAACACGGCAACATACGGACCACACATATCCATACCTTATAATAGTTGTCATAGATACTTGCACAAGGGTTCCCCGCTGCCCGTGGGACTCACTCCTGTAATAATTATTCAAACGGGTTTGATCATTCGATCATGCGTTATTGTTCGTAGTTCTATCCACAATGTTTGGCCTAGTCTTAGGTATTATAGTTGCCAACGTTGGACCTACTTCATCCGTTTGGTTTGGATCCATTGTTTTAGCCAAATAGTAACATTTAAGGTAACTCAAACTTGTCCCAATATGATCCTCTCGTATTCTCTAAGATTATTCCAAATCCCATTTCGTGAAGTGTTCAACACCCAAGCGCTTAACTGTTATCTGGTTTTCACAAGTAATTACAAGTCCATTTTAGCCATGTTTTTCCCCACTCTCTCTCAACATTGTCCCCATGCTAATAACCCTCAACTTCCTCAGAACCTAAGCATATACTTCTCAGATTTTTGTACCATAGACGTCCCATAACATACCCAACTCTTAGGATATTAAGATTGTCGATTTGTCCCTGAACTAGGACCTGACTTAGTCAATGTTTTAGCACACTCTTACAGCAGTTAAGTGTGACTAGTCTAAGCTGCAACCCTGACCAATTTTCCTGTCACAACTTCCAGTTTAAGAACCCAGTTCCTCAGCACTATTATGGTAAGATTCCTAACACTTAGACAGCGCTACCAAACTGGTTTTGCTTAGCCATCTGTTGTAACAGTTTTATGACATTATTTTCCCTAGCCTCTAGGCCTAATTCACTTACGCATTCACTCCAAATTCCAGATTTACCATACTAGTTCTCGGCCCCAGTATACCCTTGTTTCTAACACCTAACAACCTGCTCGTTTACATGCTTACTCTACCAGTTATCTCAGCCAGTTAATACAGAATTTTATCAGGCCCATACTAGCTCCCCAAACCATGAATTCTACTACAGTTTTCGGTAATCCTCTTGTTTGATCGGAAGCTTTTAAAGCCTGTAGCTTCTACTCTTAGTAGGGCAGTAGAGTAGCTATACAGCACCACCTAATTCTACTGATCCCTTAACCCATTTACCCATTCTATTTTTTTCGTTTTTATGCAGTTACAAATAAGACAGAACTCTGTACACCAACTTAGAAGGTTTGCATGTTTAGTTCTCAACACATATTTTTTTCTTTCAGTGTTACTTAACCAAATCTGTCACGCCAGTCTTCAGCCATTGTTTACCTTCCCTAATCGGTTCCCTTCTAGTCATTTAGTGGCATTCGTATCTAAGTTAATTGACAGGTCCTCCCATAACATCTCAGCCTAATACTGCCTGAAAACAGTAGCGCACCATTTCAGCTAAAACACAACAAATTTGCAATCTAAGTGCGTCCGTTTTCCTTTGACAACTTTTCACTCCCAAATTTCCAGAACACACTATATCCTTTCTGCAACCAGAACGCAAGAATTATCACCCAGTAATTAACTCCCAAAACGTCGACTTCGCTAATCTACCCAACCAGCATGTACCCAGACTTTTATTTCGGTAGTTACCGGTCATAAGCACTCATAATTTTCAGAGTTTACTAGTTAAAGGCAGTTTCCATACAGATTCGATACTAGAAAACACCGTGTTTCAATCCTGGTGCATTCCATTAACTGCTGCTAACCTAGTTCTAAATCCTAGAACCACCTTACCATATTATAATCCTAGGCTCCCATATCAGTAACCTTACCCCTAATAATCCTTCATTTTTGGCATTACTACCTAACACCCCTAAAACTTCCGAAACAAATGTTTAAACTCTAGTAAGTCCCTATGTCATCATTTTACCCCAATTCATATTCTAACTTTACTAGTCGTTTCTTTCTCCTTCTATCTTCGTTAATGTTTTAATCCTACCTAGGTTGTTTTCATTCTACTCATCCTTCCCCTAATTCATTTTATGACCGAATAGACATTGTATTTTCGGAAATTACTAGTTAACCCACATGTCCATTTTAAGTGTTTAGGCTTACACCATACTTAGCTATACTTCCAAGTTTTGTTCCTAGGCATTTTACTAATGTTTCTAAGGCTGTCATTCACATGACCAGCCCATGATCTACGCCACCCTTCCTCACTATACTAACACATTATTTAGACACATTTGCAAGTCTTTGACTCCACCTTAGCTTGACTAATTTCACTCCTGGTTTTGTATATGTTTCAATTCCAATTCTTAAGGTACCCTAGGACTCTTTTCTAACTCTTTCTCTTAGGACACCACCTAGACCACTCTACCAGATTCACGCCCTTGCCCTCTTTAATATAGCTAAACTCTTAAGACACTAAAGTAGCCGGTTTGCCAAGTACCAAGGCTTAACACTAGTTGTTATCATAGCACATTCTTAGGCATTAAAATGTGACAACTCCTACTTTCATTCCAAACCTAGTTACTGTGGAAGTTGTACAGATAACACATTAAGCTTTCGGCATCTATTTAACCAAGTTTTCAACATTAATTTAACCAAGTTTTCAACACCTAACACCTGGGCATTTATTCGATTTTGACTAGGTAGTTTAGTGTCATTACATCCCCATTCTCTTAGTATTATTTACATGACATAAACACATAAACTTTCCATAACCAAAACATACACTTCAGCGTTGATTTTGTAAGATTTCCCACACGTAGAATTCACCTTTTATTTCGTTACATACCCAGATTAGTTGATGGTTTTAGTGGTGCTTTAAACCGAAACAGAAAACAAGGAGAACACGGTAATATGAGGCCTCACCTTGGAGTTGTTTTCAGGACAGTTTGAAATGGGTTTCCTGAAGATTTCGGTGTAACCTTGAGGCGGCTCCCCAGAGGAATTCATGCATGCAGAAGGTTAGGTAGAAAGGAAGGTCAGAAATCAGTTTCTTTCGGTCATCCAAAAACAGAGAATAGAGGAGGGGTTAATAAGTCAAGGTTTTCGGTCACTTACCTTTACCTTTGAGCGATCTTGGAGGAGATCTATTTTTTGTTCAACGATTCCCAGAGATACTACCCGTAGGTTTGCATGCTAGTTTAATACGAAGGAAAAATGCAGAGGATCAGGGGAATCGAGCAAGCAGTTTCGGACAAGGGAAAAAGAAACAGAAAGAAACGAGGCATTAAAAGAGAACCGGTAGTGTTCTTACCAAGGAATGGTTTTCAGACCGATTTTTGGCTAACTCTTGGAGAAGTTCGGTGCACTTTCTAAGGAGGTTTTTCCCAGGGAACTCATGTACGAGAGAAGAGGAGAGCAAATGAGTCAGTCATAAAGCTTCCAGACATGCCAAGCAGGGGAACACAAAAGGGAATGGAACAATTAGAGTTTCAGTTTGATGTTATTACCTTTCAAAAATTCCTGGTGCCGCTTCTTGCTTAAGAACCTTGGGAGATTCGGACAAGAAAGTAGCATGCAAGGATCAGGCATGGAAGGAGAAGACTGGGTGAGTTGGGGGTGGTTTCGGACCAAATTAAAAGTAGAGAAGTGTAGAGATTAAACAATTTGGTTAGAGGCCTCACCTTGCGCCAAGATCAAGCTAGATTGGAGCGGTTTTCTTGCAAGTCTTCAACCCACTTCACAGGGGCATTTCCAAACGTTGCATGCAAGGTTCTCTCGCATGAGATATGAAGGATATTAGAGGGATAGAGCATAACTTTTGGGCAGAACAGGAACAAGGAGTAGAAAAAATAGAGACAACAGTGAAAAGAACAACCCGGTAGTCTTTTACCTTGCGCCCGCATCAGGGGAGATTCGCGTGGGTTTTTCTTGGGGAATTCTCGGCACAATTCGTAGTGACATCTCCGGAGCATTGCGCAAGGATATTGAAGGAGAAAAGGAGTTAGGATGTGAGAGTTCTCGTGGGTGACTAACGGCGGTAACACCAATTGTTGTAAGAAATCCGCTGCAAAGTTAATATAAGTGTATGGAGGTTTATGAGTTAAGTATGGCATTATGAGTTGGGGTGTTACAAAAAGTGGTATCAGAGCGTAGTTACGCTCTGATGACAGGAATTACCTAACTTAGGAGGATACCGAGTTAGAATTTGAGATATGAGTTAAGGGTTGAGAGATAAAGTGAGAGGTGAGTTAGTTAACTTCCCGGTGTTTACCGGATACACATAGTACCTAAACCTGCCCTCCACATCCATTGCTTGAAATACGGGGAACAAATGTCAGAGAGAGGAAAGCCTTCTCTTACTCGGGAAAGCCCGATCTGGTAGTTAGTTAACAGTATGCAATATGAGAAACATCTTGTTGTACAACAGTTTACGAGAACTTGAATGTTAAAATTGGAGCGCAACGCGGAAACAGGCGCTACCAACGAAATTATACTTGTAAGGGAACGGAAATTACCAGCAACTTGGGTCGACATGCTACGCAGTCGAGTTACACCGCAATACCAATGATAAGAAAAGCACTACAAGTGCATTGGATAGGAAAAGATAAGCGACATGAGTACCGGACAGTGGTCCAAATGAACATAACAGTGGGATAATACAAGACATGAGAATTAAGACTACCGAAAGGTCCAGTTAGAAACGGGAACTCCAAACCCCATACAACGAGAAAAGTTACAAACCTGGCCGACATAGCGTAGACGACGGTAAAAACTCATACAAATTTTATATCGAGTTAGGACTACAACATAGTGCCTGAAGAAGAATCAATACTTAGTAACCACGACAGATGTGTGGAAACGGGAGCGAGAATTAAGACATAAGTAAGTAACAAGGGGCTTCCTCAGAAGGAGGAACACCTTGACAATGACAGTACTGTCAAACCAACCAGGAAACTGCCGGATGGCTAGTTATCCAAAACAAGAGAACATCTAAGGAGTCCCGAGGACTACCAATTACATGAAAATTTGGTGGAAGTACCACTACCGACGCGGACAGTACCGGTAGCCCATCTTGCATGGCGCACTTGCCATAGCAAGTGCTACCACGGTTAAGTTATACGGAAAGCCATCATGGCGAGATAGCAGAACACTACAGTCGTAATACATATCAGTTCTGGATTGTAAACCGATAAGAACAAGAGAATAAGACCTTGGAAAGGCTGGACGGCCTGACCATAATAAGATAAGTCGACACACCAGTCAGTAGGGAGCTGAACTTGGACGGGATACTAAATGATATAAAATTTTAGCAACAGTACAACCTACTACAACAACAACAAACAGTACGGTAAGAACACCAATCCCGAACCTCAAAGAGAAAAACCTAAGAGATCGCTCAATAATCCGAGCAAAACACTATGTATGTGACAACATACAAGGAGTGTATTAAGAGATACAATGGAGGCAGTCGATAGAACGACTTCCAGCAGGAACGGGATTGGACTCCCGAGATGACCATTAAGAATACCAATAACAACAATCTTCATTGAATATGTTAGTAAACCCCGGAAACAGGGACAGAGGGAATAAACTTGAACAGTAATCTACCAGGGATTAAAGACATATAACCCCAAAAGAGGAAAGCTCAGAGGACTACCCCCACAGAGCGGGCATAGTCGAGCCGATCAAACTGATGAGAAACAGTTAGCATTACTACCTAACTCATTAACACCCAAGTATGATTAATCATCAACGGGTGACGTAGTCAACGAGAGTTGAACGAAGCGTTGAGAGGGAAGCACATGATAACCAGGATGATGTCCAACTTAGGGATCGCAAGGCAGATGCCTAATACGAGTGAATTCTTTATTGTAAACAGACGTAAGTGTATGAGAGTGAAGGGATTGTTACAGACACTGGCTAACGCCAGATCACCTGAACGAACTGACCGTGAAACCCGGTACTACAGCTAGGATGTAATCTAATGGTTAAGAGAAATTTAGAGAACCCAAAGTGTATGAGGATAACCTACAGATGAGTAAGAGTATAATAGTGAACCGAGCACCGGCTCTCACTCAATGACATTAAGCACTAAGAGCCTACGAGCCAAGGATGTTAATCACATCAGACCCGAGGCGCAGTAAGTTGTAAGAGAGCTTATTTAAGCCATGAAGGAACTACAATTCGTAGATATGAACGGTTACCAAACCTATAACTTAGATTATGGAAAATATTGCCAGGAAAGGGCACCAAGGAGAATAATGAGATAGTACATTGTCAGGGGCGGAGAACGAACCATTCCTTTTAGGGTGGGGATACCTCTCCTTGTTGTGAGGCCATGAGTGGGAATAAACCCCTCAAAAGGGCTTTCACTTATTAGAGATATAATACGCTTTTGTTAGAGAATGGAAACTGTAAACCTTGAGATTACCTTAGAACATACCAGATACACTTGAGTAATAAGGAAGGTTTCAGAGACAGACCTCATATCCAACACCCAGGATTTAAGAATCAGTAATCATTAGAGATAAATATTGTGAGTGCACAGTATGGGACGTCAAGTGACCAATGCTCAAAAGAGCTTGTGATTCAACGGATGACTTCTTCAGTAACCGTTTAAAGTACATGGTAAATAACATCATAAAGGATGGAAGAACGTGAGAGAGACTGACCTACATACGAAAGCGAAATTGAAGCAGAACACCTTCATATTAAGAGACAACCATTTTACAACACGGTACGACAACCGTCATACACCAAAATTAGAGAAACCCCAGTATGTTTACATCAGGAAGAAATTGAGTATAAGATAAGATGTTAGAATAAATAAGGCAAAATACCACAGTAGTAGTATTCGTAAGTACAATATTTATATGAGGGGATTAAGTCATGGTGCGCAGTAAAACGACCATCATACATAAGCAGTCAAATATTGACACTGAGGCAATTAGATTTATGAGCTGAAACCGACATAAGTAAGGAAATAAGATGATAGAAACTGTGCATTGACGCCAGTAGTCTAGATTGTGTGAGGTAAGATTTCATAGGAAACATAGTTGAACAAATATGAGAAACAAGATAAGAGGCTCTATGGAAAGAGACCTCAGTTACTAAGAGATCGAGTCAGTACGGAATACAGAAAGGAGCTAGAGCATACCATACCCAAGAACACAGTAAATGGATTTCCCTTGATTAAGTTCAATAAGAACAGTAAGTGTAATTATGGAATGATGGAAGAGGAGATCGACAACAGGATACTTCATAATTAGCAATAGCTAAACGTGTGACGGACACTACGAGTTTACTAAAACGAGATGTGGGACGACTGCACCCCACAGGGGCTTGCAGGCTTGATAGATTCATTTATGAGTTAGTCGGGTAAGTAGTAATGTATCAGCAAGGTACCCCACGCATGTAGACGAGTGGTGTAAGGAACACGAGAAGTAGTCGACTTCGTACCACGGTCAACGACACAAGATCAGACAAGAGCAGCTACTACCACAACAGTTGAAGGGAAGAAATTCAGTTGAACCAACAACACAAAGGAATCAGAGAACAAATAATTAAGAGTTACGAAGTGCGAAGAGCACGGATTATTAAGTACAGACATTGGACATGTCTTAAGAAGTTAAGGATAAGACTGTAAAGCGCAATAAGCACTAAACAGTAGTTTCAAATTAAGAATCATCCTCAGACCAAAGGTCAGATGGAAAGAATGATTTAGACACTTGAGGGAACACTAAGAGTATGAACTTTAGATCTCCAGAGAGACTGAATAAACAAGCTACAACTCATTAAGGTCGTGTATATATAAAGATAACACGTGTCCACTGAGAGACCAATATTCCTAAACTGTAAGGAGGCAGAAGGATATACAATACTATAAAAGGTTAAGAAAGGAAAACTAAGCCTAAGGCTATCAGAGTCGCGCAGCGGAAGCTAGCAGATCAGTACCTTTCAGGTTAGACCAACTAAGTTGAGGAAATGGTATAAGTACCGTTAGGGACCCTCGATACAGAGACTAAGCCATTAGCATAGTTATGACCCTCCGATCGAATTATAAATGAGATAGAGGACAAGGAAGCTAGAATGCTTGGTGAGAATTAGACATCTTGAACCTATGTTCAAGGATGATATAATGTTGATTACGTGGGTGTAATCCATTTTAAGGGAGGTAGAGCGAAAACTGCTTAGCGTATGTTTATGTATTGATTACGTAAGCTACGGTGCGCATAGCACAAAATAAGTTCAGAATTTGTTTTACATAAACATTTTGAGATTAATTATGGTTATTGCGCACAGAAGATGCGAAAACCATACATATTAAGTATCTATCTTGTTAACTCCGGTGTGAGTACAAGTTAAGAGAATTAGTGAAGAGGATTAAGGAGACTTAAGGAATATATGAGATATGAGTCGATACGAAACAATGTGTGAGATAAGAGTAAGATAACACTATGGGATACTATTTGATATGAGTATGAGGCAGGAAATAGTAATGCTATGAGGTATAAGATGGTGAGAGTTGGTATGAGACTGATAAAGAACTTAGTAGGAATGAGAGTCTTGAGGTAATTACTAAGAGATGAACTGGGAATGATTGATGGACTGAGTCCACACCTTGGAGATGTAATGAATACGACTAGAAAGACTAAAAAGATAGAAAATGGGAAATGAGTGAATTATTTGATGTCTGAAAATGACGTGGGAGGTGGAACTTGATTTTCTAGGGATCAAGGGAAACCGAACACAAATTAGGGTGGAAGGATAACTCAACACTGATGCTGATTACATCAGGGTTGGATGATTCCTGAAACTCCCTACCAGTGGTCACAATTAAATCACACTAAGGATAGAGGTTTTAGGATAAAAACGAAATTGGAGTTGATTGTATTTTCAATTAGAGGAATTATTCCTCACATGACCTTGTAAAATGGATTTCCTTTTTACTGAGTTTCGCCCATGAAGTCGAGGATGCATGAGCCTTTGTCTTCGGACCAGTGACATGGGGAGAACAGAGTTGTTTTGTATTCTAGCCCATGAAGTCGAGGACGAATGAGACTTTGTCTACGGACCAATGACATGGGAGAATACGATGAAAATTATGTGATTGTTTTAATCATTAAAAAGGAACAAAGGGAATTTTGAGTGCCATACATGCTTAAGCATGTTGTGTGATATTTGAGTATAAGCATATGATGGACCTAATGAGTCGATGAGTTTAAGTACACATAAGTATGATCTATATGATCTATGAAATGAGGTAAGCCATGTATTCTAATAAAATAAGATGCATGGGAACTTTGGGGACAAAGTTCTTTTAAGGGGGGTAGATTGAAATACCCCAAACCTAAGTATGCTAAGTAAACATCAAGTTATGATGTAATAAGGCTAAAACATGCCTTAGAAACATTGGTAGACAGTTTAAACCAAGGAAAACACAAGAAAACGTCATAAGGGCAATTTAAGAAAAAATGTGCTCTAAGCTTGGAGTGACTTTGATTATGTAACACCCCATCCAAAGCCAATCGTGGTTATCGCAAAACTGTACACTTAATCGAACTCATTGCAGTGGAAATAATAAACACCTGGACCTTGCCACGGTCTGATCGTTAGAATATACCGGCCTTAACAATTACAACACTTATCCACAATACATAACCAACCCAAAACATCACCATCCATAATACCGACAACCAACCGAGTAGAAGTAACTAAGTCATAACCACATCCTTACATTAGTTTAAATATAAACAGTCGGGTGCACAGGCGCAACCCGAACTCAAAATAAACATCCCATCCTAAGTCTAACCGCTCCTACTCTCGCAGTGCGTCCTCATGGGTCTCTTACCTGCAAGTGTAAAAACAGCCCCAAAGGGGGTCAGCACGAATGCTGTTGGCTAACCACTCATCATAGCCCCCAAGCTAACGGGCTACGACGACTAATTGTCGATAGCATGGGAATTGATTACATACACAAACATGATATGAAGTGCAATAAAAATAACCACAGAAGAACATATATAGTTCACAACAATGAACGACTCAAGCGTTCCCTTATCAAGTGGGTTAGTAACCCCCTCCTTAGTCCTCATTTCCTTAATCTCAGTTTCTTACCTTACCTTAATCTTAATCTCAACTTAATCTCAGTTTACAAACCGTTCCTGGAAGGGAATGGTTGTAGCTTAATTCAAACCTGGGATTTAGGTGATCCCACCGCACCATCTTAATGCCACCTACTGGACGGGAGTCCAGCGTAGCTGAGCCGGCAACCGGCCCTAGGCTACAAGTCCGAAGACAAGTCCTTAAGCGGAGGGCGGATCTGATTCAGATACCGTCCCCCTTTTTCCTTAGCATGCATGACCGGAGATCGGTCCCGGGTTTCCTCACTCAAGTTCCAGTTAGTAGAATTCTTAATCACCATGTGCTAGCTAAGCCTTAACGAGCATTAACCAACAACCACCAAACTTAACTCTTATTCTTAACTCAGTAAGTACTAAACTTGGTTAGTAACAATCTCAAGTCTCGCGGGTTAGTGTAAAGATAACACAAACACAACGAGAACAAATATAACCGGTTGCATGCTTTATCTTGTTTTAGTCATAGCAATTAAACAGATAGCACACAAGCCGAGGGACACCTCGTTAGCAAGCAGGTCACAAGAAAGATTGTACCGTTCACCGTCGACGATCGTTTGGTTTATCTCCTTCCAAGTCCCAATTCACAAATCCTAAAACATTCATTCAGTTTTAGGTTATTATTCAATCCAACTCAATAGAATTACTTAACCTTCCTAGACATCAACTTTTACCCATTGATTTTCACTAAGCCTTATGGTTTTTAACTTAACTCCTAAGTGCATCATTTCCTCATTATTTATTACACTTACTCTCCCACTTAATGACCATTACACCCACCAAACATGCCCTTAATAACCTTATAACATCAATACCTAATTATCCTCATCATTTCCTAACCTTAAACAAGGTTTTTGGTCCATACAGTGGCATGTCCGAACTTGTGTCCGGACTTCCCAAGTTCGGACATAAGTCGAGACGCAAAACTGAATACAGACGCCTGTCCGAACTTGTGTCCGGACTTCGGAAGTTCGGACATGGGTCGAGAAAATTTTAAGGTAGAAACAGGAACGTCCGAACTTGTGTCCGGACTTCCCAAGGTCGGACACAAGTCGAGACTCTGAAAATCTTTACGCAACAGGGCCTGTCCGAACGTCCATGTCCGGACGGATGTTCGGACAAGGCAAAACACTCATTTTCTAAGCCTTTAAACACTTAACCAATTTTCACCAAACTTCTCCTAAACCCTCATAATGTCTTCTAACATCATTTGGTACACTTACACCCTCATACAACATCCACAAAACTCATTTTCTATCTCCTTAAACACTTACTCACTTCATACCAGAATTTCTACACTTATGATATTTTCTCCTTGGTTTTCTAAGTGGTGTTTCATACCTATGATAACCACTATGCCAATAATGTTCCCTCACTACTACAACATCATCTCCCAAGCATCTTTTCTTGCACTTTCCAAGGTTTTCCTTAAATTCTAAACTCTAGTTTCTCCCTAAACCACCTAAAAGTTTTATGCTCTTTTACTTCAAACTTACTAAAGTTTCCTAGCTTCTTTTATCAACATTTACCTAAGTCCTAAATACCCAAGTACATACTTTTGATTCCTAAATCCTTCATGGTGATACCTAAGTCATTATAAGTCATTAAAACACCTTAATCTCACCCCTTTTTCATCAAGACAACCTCTAGAACTTCCTAGTACTTCCTTAGTCATTAAATCCCCTTAGAATATCTTAAACACTTAAGTTCTCCTTTAAATTTTGCCATGGGTTCTCTAGTATATAGTACATCCTAACACTTGGTTTTTCTCCATCAAACAACCAATACCACTCAAATTCTCATCACAACACCTTAACACACAATTTACACCAAAACTACACCGCATCATCTTATAGTGCATAAACTTAAATGCTTGGCACTTAGGCCCTTAAATGACAATAATCTTAACCACTGAATTTCCTCATATATTTGCCTTCAACCTGCGAATACACACACAAGGCTCCCATTGAAATAAAATGCTTCTTGTAATTCACCTTGATGTTCTTAAACTATCTCTTTTTCTCATTTGCTCCTTAGTCACAAGTTCACAAACATAGTCATTGTTTCTCCTAGGTCATATATAACCCTTTTCTAATGTAAAATCTCTACTAAACTCATCACATAACTAAATCCCATTCCCTTAAACAACAAAACACTTAAGGTAAGTAATTTACCTTGTTCTTTTACAAGCTTTAAAAGCTTTCTTCCTTAGGTTTTTCCTTGCTCAATCTCGGTCACCAATATATATCTCCTTGCCAATGTTCTAACCAATATCCAATGACTCCAATGAGTACTAGACAATACATTAACCCTAAGGAACAAACCCTAGGTTAAAAATGTGCTTTAAGGTATTAAGGTGATTGTTTTACCTTGGTTTCTCAAGACAAGCTTGGATATGAAGCAAGAAGGACCTCCTCAATCCTTTGAAGAGTAGAAAACAAGCTAGAACAAGGCATTAAAATGAAGCCTCATGAGCATGTATTTTCGGTTATGAAGAAAAGTAATGGAAACCTAGATTTTCTTACACTTTCTTTACCTTAAGAGAATGGAGAAGCCAATGGAGTCTCCAAACTTGAATTTCCTCCTCTAATGGTGGTTTGGCTTGGCACAAAATCAAAGCTCTTGGAGTTTTGAAAAGATAGAAAGAAGGAGCTTGAGCTAACTAAGGAGAATATGTGATTTGTTTTGGTTTTGGAGCTAAAATGAGCAAGATGTGTGCAAAGCTAGATGGAGCTAGCATGGAGTTGCTCTTCACGTTAATGGAGAAGGGAGAGAGCTTGAGAAATCATGGGAAACAAGAGAGAATGAAGAGGTGAGGAGAGAGGTGAGTAAATGAGATATTTATGTTAAAGGGTGAATAGTACTTTTGCTTTATAACTCTTTATTTGCTTTCTTATTTGCTTAATGACTCATAAAGGTGGTGACTCACCTTATAAGAAACCGGCCCCCATTTAATAATAAGGGTACTTAAGTCTTTGTTGACCAAATATCTCACTTATATTGACTTATGTTATAAACTAGCTTAATTAAATTACTATTCACAAAACAAGGCACATTGTTGTGAAATTTTTGATTTCCCATTGATATAGGCTTTCAAATGTGATACTATATAGTACACATGTTAATTAAAGAGTAATGATGGACATTTAGCCATTCAAAACTCATTTACAAGACAATTTTTCAAAAATGTGCTTTAAGACTCCTTAAAGCACATTTTGTGTTTTAACTTGTTTTCAAGCTTTGTTTTCTTTGGTAATTGATTTAAAATGACCATTAGGATATTACTAAGGTCTTAGAACAATATTTGGGTACTCTCCCAAGTCTCTCCAAGCTTAGAGCACGTTTTTGCTTAAACTGCTCTTTTAGTGTTTCCTTATATTTTCTTCGATTAGAAATGTTTCTTAATGTTTCTAAGGCATTATTTAGCCTCCTTATATCTTATTTTATCATTTAAACACCATATCTAAGTTTAGGGTATTTCAATCTACCCCCCTTAAAAGAACTTTGTCCTCAAAGTTCACATATGTGCTTAATCATTCACGGTACTCAATTCCCTTAATCTTAACACCACATCTTATATTCACATTCACACATCTCAAGACTCTAAGGTCAATCTCAAATACAATACATAAGTATTATACATAACTCAAACTTAACACCAAATACAATACATAAGTATTATACATAACTCAAACTTAACACCGAAGTGTAGCAGCTTACACAGATTCACATCTTAAACAACCAAATAAACGACAAACATGATCATTTCTTAACTCAAAAGCGAGGAAGCTCTACCCCCCTTAAAAAGGGGTACGCCCTGTACCCTATACAGACGATCTAGTCAGTAAACAAAGAAGGGTACTTCGCCCTCATCTTATCCTCTAATTCCCATGTGGCCTCTTCGACATCCTGGTTAGACCAGAGAACCTTCACCAGTCGCACTGACTTGTGGCGAGTGTCCCTAGTCTTACTGTCCAAGATTCTTTGAGGAGTCTCCACGGATCTCATATTCGGTTCTAAAGTCAACCTCTCAGGTTCTAACACATGGGAGGGGTGGTGCATGTATTTCTTTAGCTGTGAAACATGAAAAACATCATGCACTTTACCCAGCTCAGCAGGTAAATTCAACCTGTAAGCAACCGGGCCCACCCGCTCCGTAATCTCATAAGGACCAACAAATTTCGGGCTTAATTTACCCTTCTGCCCAAACCTGAATACACCCTAATCGTGAAACTCGCAGAAATACCTGTCGCCCACTGCGAACTCCAGGTCCCGTCGTCGAACATCAGCATACGACTTCTGCCTATCTTGAGCAGCTTTCATGTTCTCCCTGATTTGCTGAACTTCAGCCTTAACTTGCTCTAAGTACTCTGGTCCTATAATGACCGTCTCACTCGACTCATCCCAGCAGAGCGGTGTACGACATGGTCTACCGTACAACGCTTGAAAAGGTGCCATCTTGATCGAAGCGTGATAGCTGTTGTTGTATGAAAACTCGATCAGATGTAGTCTGTCAATCCAACTGCCCTGGAAGTCTAAGGCACATGCTCTCAGCATGTCCTCGAGTGTCTGAATAGTACGCTCAGTCTGACCATCTGTCTGAGGATGGAACGCGGTACTCAGCTTGAGTTCTGTACCCAACGCTTCTCTGGTAGCTCTCCAGTACCTCGAAAGGAATCTGGTATCTCTATCTGACAATATGGTCTTCGGTATCCCGTGATGTCTCATAATTTCTTTCTCAAATAACTCAGCTAATTTGGTCACCTTCCAAGTATCCTTCATCGGTATGAATCGGGCTACTTTGGTAAGGCGATCCACCACCATCCATATCATGTTGAGACCTCCCCTAGCAGGTGGAAGCCCAACTACAAAGTCCATGGAGATATCATGGAATTTCCACTCCGGAACTGGCATCGACTGTACCATTCCGCCCGGTCGTCGGTGCTCAAATTTCACCTTCTGGCATGTGAGACACCTCAAGACGAACTCGGTAACATCTGTCTTCATCCCTGACCACCAGAAGTATCTCTTCATGTCTTTATACATTTTAGAGGCTCCCGGATGGATGGAAACTAAAGAACAGTGCGATTCTCTAAGTATACGGTCTTTCAGATCCGTGTTGCCCCGTGGTATGCATAACCGGCCCTTAAGTCTGATCAGATCATCATCAGGAAGTCTGAAGTCGTATTTCTGACTCTCAAAGGTACCATCTGTCAGCTTCTGTCTGACCTCTCTCATATACTCATCTGTCCTCTGAGCCTCTCGCACCTCATCAACCAAGCTGGAGAAAGAAACTAGCGAATGAAGTGAGTGTGCTCGACGGCTCAGGGCATCTGCTACAACATTGGCCTTCCCCTCTTTGTATTGGAGGTCAATGTCATAGTCTTTCAGAAACTCTAACCATCTCCTCTGTCGAAGATTTAACTCCTTTTGAGTGAATATGTATCTCAAACTCTTGTGATCGGTGTAGATCGTGACACTAACCCCATATAAGTAGTGGCACCATATCTTCAAAGCGAAGACTACAGCTCCCAGCTCTAAATCATGTGTGGGGTAGTTCTCCTCATGTTTCTTCAACTGGCGTGAGGCATATGCCACCACCTTGCCATGTTGCATGAGTACGCAACCCAGCCCTCTGCCGGATGCATCACAATAAACCTCAAAGATCTCTGTACCGTCTGGAATGGTCAGAACCGGTGCAGTGGTCAGTGAGTCCTTCAAGCTCTGAAATGATCTCTCACAGTCAACTGTCCACAAGAACGGTGCATCCTTCTTCATCAGACTGGTCATCGGTTTCGCGACCTTGCTGAAATCCCTAACAAACCTCCTGTAGTAACCTGCCAGACCGAGAAAGCTCCGGATGTCGGTAACAGTCTTCGGCCTTGGCCAAGTACGTACGGCATCAATCTTCGCCGGATCCACTGAGATCCCAGCATCTGAGATGACATGACCTAGGAAAGAGACCTGGTCAAGCCAAAACTCACACTTGGAGAACTTAGCATATAGCTGGTTCTCCCTCAATATTTCCAATACTCTCCTCAGATGTTCCTCATGTTCAACCTTAGACTTCGAGTATATCAAAATGTCATCAATAAACACCACAACCGACTTGTCCAGCTGCTCCCGGAACAAGCGGTTCATCAGATCCATAAACTTCGCCGGTGCGTTCGACAATCCGAACGGCATCACTGTAAACTCATAGTGGCCGTATCATGTCTGGAATGCCGTCTTCTCAATGTCTCCCTCCTTAATGGCTATCTGATGATACCCCGATCTGAGATCAATCTTGGAGAACACATATGCTCCCTTCAACTGATCGAACAGATCGTCAATGCGGGGTAGTGGGTACTTATTCTTCACTGTCACTGCATTCAGCTCTCTGTAGTCGATGCAGAGGCAGAGACTACCATCCTTCTTCTTCACGAAGAGGATTGGCGCTCCCCATGGTGACACACTTGGTCTAATAAATCCCTTATCTAATAAATCTTTCAATTGTTCCTTTAATTCAGTCATTTCTGCCGGAGCCATACGGTATGGTGCCTTGGCTATCGGTCCGGTACCAGGTAGCAGCTCGATGGTGAACTCTACCTCCCGAGTGGGTGGCATGCCGGGCAGTTCCCGTGGAAACAAGTCGGGGAACTCCGACACTACCGGTAAGTCGGGGTCGAACTCAGGGTCTCTCTCTATGTCCTGTACATAGCAGAGGTACACTTCTTCCTTTCTCCTCAATTCCTTATACATTGCCATGGCGGTGATGATCTTAGTCGAAGGCTCCCTGGGCCTCTGGCGGTATGATATTGTCACCCCAGACGGGCTCCTGAGCAGCAATCTATGCTCGGCGCAGAGGATACGTCCCTTGTGCCGCTCCAACCAGTTCATCCCGAAGATAACATCAAATCCTAGCTTACTAAACTCAATAAAACTGACTGGAAAGTCTTCTCCCTTAATTCTGACAGTGGCTCCTCGGTAATAACGAGTACAACGAACCTTCTCCTTAGATGGGAGCGTAACCGTGAAGTCGGGTAGCTCATCAGCGTCTAGCCCCAACCTGCTCGCGAATGATGCCGAGACAAAGGTATGCGAGGCCCCTGAGTCGAAGAGAACTGATGCCTCAATCCCATTAATCGGAAAGGTGCCGGTGAGGATAGTACCGCTAGCGTCGGCCTGTGCCTCTGTAAGTATGCTTAGCGCACCTTCCGTACCGAGTCCATAACCTAATTGTATTCACAAGCTTCATGAGTATTGATGGTATAACAAGAGTCGAAACAGTTATATGAACAACACTGTTATTTTATTTATAACCATCCTGTTTACAACATGTGCTTCAATCTTACATCTCATTCCTCATCTCCTTATTACATGGCTAATATTGTCTAAAGGTTAGGTTTAATCTTCCTGGTCTCATATGTGTCGCATTGATTACTACTGACGGTGTTGTATTCAGCTTGATTCTCTTAATCCCATGGTATAACATCCTTGATTCTCCTCCCATAATTAATACATCTCCTGACTTAAGTACCAACTTATTTGCACGGTCCGCACGCTTCTGCTCGCCCTATAAAAATTCTGCATCATCCCCAATGGACCAAGACACCACGGGTATCCCTCTTTCGAGAGACTCCGTTGTCTCGTCCTTATCCTGGTGTAGTCCAAGTCGCCCATCCTTCTCGTAGAAGTTCACAATGCAAATGTCTGCCTGATTGTCTGGAATCGGTTCAGCTTCCAACTGCTGAGCGATTTCCACAATGTGTGTAATAACTTGATGGAACTCTTCGGGTATTTCCGGTGGTGAGACTCCATCTTGCATCCTCGTGGTTTGGTAGTTCTTGGCATACGGATTCCAATCCTTGCCTAAGCTCATCATTTTTAATTTCATCCTTGCTCCCCCTGGGTACTCCGGTGTGTAAAAACCTCCCGGTCCCATTCCTAGTTGATTGCATCTTCTGATGATGGCTATTTGTGCTTCGGGTGTCAGGTATCCCCTTAATAAAATCATACCTGGGCGGATAACCTGACATTGCTCAGTTGGAAAGTCTATGGTTTCGATGTCGGTGTGCTCCGGGCTAGGTGTAGATGGTATTGGGTAGCAGATGTTGAATCTTCCTAAAGTGGTAGTAGGTTATACCTTACTTAAGTTCTAATCTCATCTTAGTCTTACTTAACTCATTTATTCACCAAACATGCATGATAATGCAGTAAGCAGGTAGTCTTATTACTAAATGGTTATAGCGGTACCTGTCCTCGATGAGGGTTCAGGCTCATCGTCCCGGTCCACCATGTGTAGTGTGGGTCCTGACTTCTGGGTCACCCTTGGGTTCTTGTCCGCCGCCTGCTGCACCTTCCTCTGACTGTCGGATCCAGCTCCCTGATCGGTCTTGCCCTTGCCCCTGGTGTCGGGCCTATAGGCTCTGCTAGCAGGGTTCCGGTAGCACATACCTCGGTGCCCGTAAACTCCACAAAAGTTGCCTCCACCTTATATTCCCTTTACAATCGAGCCCGGGGTGGTCCTGTGGACACCCACCTACAGATGAAGCGTCGCTGGTAGCCACCACCGGCTCCCTTCTCAGTCTCAGATCTGATGATTCATAATGTCAATACTCATATCCCAAATGGTTAGCTAATGTTCTTAACTCATTCAATACCATTCTTACCCTTTGGCGCCCTAGAGCGCAGGGGTGTAGCTGCATAAGCATGTGTCACTTCAATGGCTCTTCCGGAGCCTTCTCTTTTTCCTCTTCCCTTTTGGGTTCTGATTTTCTGGGCTGAGGCTGGTAACTTTTGTTTCTTGTACCCTCCTTGCCCTTGACTCTCCGAGCTCTTACCAGCACTCTTCCTCTTAGCATTCTCCTCGTCTCTTAGCTGGACGTTATCTCAACCTTAGCAGCGGCATGATAGCACTCCTGCTTTCACAGTATTATTACTCTTATTCTCCCATAATCTAAATCTTACTCATTACTTACTCAAATCTCAATCATTCTTATTACCTGCAAGGTAGTGTAACTCGTCGGCCCCATGCCGTAGCGGAGTCGATGGCTAAGACCCGCCATAGAAGCGGTCCACCAGGATCTGGTCAGAATATCCAAGACCTGGCAGAAGACGGAGCAAGGCGGTGAACTCTGAGTAATACTCGTCCACCGTCATCTTGTCTGTCTGCTTAAGCGCATCCAACTGCAAGCCCTTCTTCTGGACATGGGCGGGTAGTACTTTTTCTCGTAGCAAGGCGGTGTACTGCTCCCAGCCGAACTCTGGATTGGCCACATGCTCGGCCCTCACAGCTTCCACCAATCGCCTGCTGCCCCCTTCAATAGAAAGCACCAGACGCACCTTGATCCCAGCAGGGGCATCAAGGGTCTCGAAGGCGGTCTCCAGCTCGGAGATTACGCCTCAAGCTTGGCGGGATCGGTCTCCCCCTTAAAGTGTGCGGGTCGAAGGTCTGCAAGACTCTTCACCCAATTTAGTTCCCTAGGTGTGGCGGTGGAGGTGGTGCACCCACACCAGGCTGATAGCCCATGTGCCCTAATGCGGCAGCTACGATCTCTACGATCGTCTGCCCTCCAGGTATTCCTGAAGCATCATCACCTTGGCCACGACCTCGGCTTCCCCTAGGACGTCCTGCCATCTGAACAGCATAACTTACATTAGATTCGATTCACCACTGTTTCGGTTAACAAATTTATAACGTCCGTAGACGGTAAAAGACGATCCACACTTATTAGTGGTCATCTGACTCTACTCACTCTAACTTCTCACCCCTTAACCCATCACTTGTCCTTACCTATATCCTAACTCGGTGGTTTACTCATGTCCAGTATTTCTTGATCAGAGCGTAACTACGCTCTGATACCACTTTTTGTAACACCCCATCCAAAGCCAATCGGGTTATCGCAAAACTGTACACTAATCGAACTCGTCAGCACGGAAATAATAAACACCCTGGACCTTGCCACGGTCTGATCGTTAGAATATACCGGCCTTAACAATTACAACACTTATCACAATACATAACCAACACCAAAACATCACCATCCATAATACCGACAACCAACCGAGTACAGTACCTAAGTCCTAACACATCCTTACATTTTAAATTGTAACAGTCAGGTGCACAGGCCACCCGAACTCACAAATAAAACATCCCATCCTAAGTCTAACCGCTCCACTCTCGTATCCGTCCTCATGGGTCTCTTACCTGCAAGTGTAAAAACAGCCCCCAAAGGGGGTCGCCGAATGCTGGTACACCCTCTCATGGCCCCCAGCTAACGGGCTAACGACGACTAATGTCGATAGCATGAATTTGTAACACCCCATCCAACATTAACATACTTACAACAAACTGCAGCGGAAGAACAACCTCATCACATTACTTAACTTGTTGGTGTTAACGCCGTTAGCCACCCACGTGGCTAACAAGGCTAATACATACACAATGTACCGGTCTGATGGGCTAAATTCCCGAGCAACTATACATTAATATCCCTTTCCATTAACAACAACAACAATGTACACCTTACAACTATACCGAGTATTTATAAACTGGTGCCGACAACAATATCGGTCTTACTACACCTACTGTATACATACACTTAAATGATACCCATGTACAATGACTACCCGTCCTACTCTCGAACGGCTTCCAGCACTTCGTACCTGAAATAGGAAAGAAGAGAAAGGGGTGGCCCCAAGGGGCTCAGCACCTTTGCTGGTATGGTAATCCCGCAGCCCACATGCTACCGGGCCACGCACAACTAATTGTCGTCTTAGCATGCAGTTGATTATATTTAAATCATGCATGTGACAATAAACACACATCACATAACATTTCGCCTCAATGGGCTCAACAACGGATAATATATCCTTACTTAATAAGTCACTCCTGGTATTCATCATGCCTAGAGTATTCCTCCTCTGATGGAGCTACTTCCTTAATAGGCGACACATACCCTTAAATCGGGTTATCCTTAAACGCCTCTTATCACAAACTGGAATCATATCCATGATCCACACACTACACATTATACAACACACTTCACGTTATACAACACACTTCACATTATACAACCTACAACATACACTACATACAACACTTAACAATACTTTGCACGTTCTACGTACACAACATAATACCACAATGAATACTGCATCATAACAAAACACATAACATAACGGGAAGGTTCTCTTAGGAACCGACCCAAACATTGTTTACACACTGGTGAGCCTAGAGAATGTTGCCAGTCTCATGATAAGCTCGTTATACAATAACAACAACACTCATTACCGTCCTAATAGTTGGACGAGTAACTTAAGTTAAGGCGGTTCGGGTTTGGAGGCCCTAACACACCACACAACACAGTTCCCACTAAACCGATCATAAGTCAGAATAGGTAAGCTTTGGAGTAAGCTAATGGGAGATCATAACCCGTGAGGGAAACAACCATAACAAAGAGAAGGGTAAGGCTAGAAGGATACCCTCTCCCAACAACGCGCGACCGGCCAAACCGGATTCCTCACTACTGTTAGTACATACTTACTTTAGACAATACTTAGAACTCCACTATGGAGCCTGTCACAACATAACAACTCATACAAGTATTACCATGGTTAAACATACAAGGGAGATCCTACATTCACATACACATATCACACATTTAACCACGCATAGCCGTGGTTAGTACGTCCCATGGTGCGGTCGTTTACTCCGGAATACCGAACTCTCATGTGATCCTAGACTCAGTTAACTAAGGTTAACACTTTCGAGGTTAGATGGTAAGGAGTTGAACACGCCACATAGATGAAATACTGTAAACTCATTACATGTTTTATCTTACAACGTGGCAAACATACAGAAAAACACATTGGCATACAAGCCGTGTAATCCGTAGGACGCAGGTTGCAAGAAAACCATACCTGTCACCGGAGTCCACTTCCTGTCCCATTTATGTTCCTCGAGCAATTCTCGAACAACTGTTAACATCACATGTGTTTTATTAACATGGGGTAGCATGTTTGTTTATTTAGCGTCAATGCTTACTTTCCCCGTTAACTTAGTTACATAACTTAACATTTTTACTTGTTTTACTCTCACATTTTAATACAACTTTTAACCCACTTAGGTGTCATTAAAACTCACCTAACATGTCCTCAACATCCTTATAACATCATTACCTACCAATCCCCATCATACACATCATTTCATAACCTTAAACAACATTTTTGGTCCGACCGACCCACCGACCGACCCACAGCTGGGTCGGTCCATTACAGACCCCTTTTACTTCCTTACAGACATGCCGTCCGACCCACGTCCGACCCACCATTCTGGGTCGGTCCATGTGCGAACATTTTCCCTCCTTTGTAACTTGACCGACCGACCCATGTCCGACCCACCCTTTTGGGTCGGACCATTACCGAACATTTCCTAACATTTACAGAGGCTCGACCGACCCACAAACTGGGTCGGCCCCTGGGTCGGTCGCCTCCTAAACTTACCCAAACTTTGTCAAATCTTCACCAAACTTCTCCTAAGGCCTCTTAATGTGTTCTAACATCATTTGGCACTTCAACACACCCTAAGATATTCTAAACACTCACAAAACTATTTTTTTCTACTTCCTTAAACCTTTACTTACATCTCCACAAAATTCCTAACACTTACAATGTTTTCTCCTTATGATTTCTAGGTGGCATTTCACCTATAATGACCACAACACCAAGGTGTTTCTCTACACCTTATCATCACCTCTCACTTCTTTTCTTACTAACTAAATCTCCTTTTTCACATCATACCTAAACATCACTTGTTCCTTGAACATCAACATACCTAACCTTAAACAAACTCCTCCAAGACTTACACACATCCACTAAACACACATTGAATTCCTAGAACTTCAAAGACAACACCTAAATCCTTGCATCACTCTAAATCACCTTAATACATGTTTTCTTCTCAAGTAAACATTCATTCACCTTTAACACTTCCTAGTTCACCAAAACTCACTTACAACACTTAGAACTTCTTACACATTTTCCCAAATTTGGCCATAGCTTCTCTTGTATTACTCACATCCAAACACTTAGTTTTTCACCTTATTCATTCAAAAACACCTAAAATCCATCAAACACATTTATACACAAACTTCACACATTAAGCACTACATCACAATATAGTGCATAACTTAAATTGCTTGGCACTTAGGCCCTTAAATGCATGGCTCTTAGGCCCTAATTGCATAAACCTTAAACACTGAATTTCCCACATAATAAGCCTTTGACCTGCAAATACACCCAACAATACATATTCCTTTACTAGTCTCCTTGAGAACATTTTACTAGGTCACTGCCATTGCTCCTTAGGTATTTTATCAAGCAAATCAAGCTCATTTTCCTAAGGCATTTAAACTACATTGAGATAGTTTGTTTACCTCTTTTTCCTCACAACTTCTTTCTTGTTTCTTGTAAACCGGTGGGGTCTTTGTCCCTTTTCAACTATTAAACATTATACAAACATAGAATGAGTATTCAAGCATTATGCTTCTCTCATTGTAAACCCTAGTTACATATATTGTTTTAACACATTAAGGTAATTGTTTTACCTTGGAATTGGAAGAGAACTTGAATAAGTATCAAGAGAGGACTCCTCCTAGCCCTTGGAAGATTCAAATGAAGCTAAAACAAGCAAGATAAATACACCATTGTGAGTGAATTTTCGGACAACACAAAACATGAAGGAAACTTGGATTTTCTTTGAGTTTCCTTACCTTGAAGCAAAGGAGAACAAGAATATGTGAAAAGGTGAGCTCAAGCTCCTCCCATGGTGGTTTCTCTTGGCACCGAAATGGAGGTTTTGAAGTTTTGAAAAGACAAGATTGTAGAGCTTGGCTTAACTAAGAGAATGGTGGTGTTTGTTTTTGATTTGGACAAGAGAGCAAGATTTGCAAGAGTTCAAAGCTTGAGTTCTCATGGAGGTAGTGGTATTACCGAGAGAGAATGAAGAAGAGAGGTTGGTGGTGGTGTTTGGACCGTGGTGAAATGGAAGGAAGAAAGGGAGAATGAAGATAGAATTTACTTTTGGAGATATTTAAGCTAAAAGCAATAGTTCTTTTGCTTTGTCATTACTTAACTTACTTATTTGTTCAAATGTGGTGACTCACACCTTGAAAACCGGCCCCCATTTTAATAGAAGGGTGTTTTGGTCTTTGTTGACCAACTTAATCACTTATACATTATATGTTACAAACTAGTTATAAAAATCACTATTCACCAATACAAGGCACATAGAAGTGAAATTTTTGATTTCCCACTAATATGGCCACCCAAATGTGATACTATATAGTACACATGTTAATTAAAGAGTAATGATGGACATTTAGCCATTCAAAACTCATTTACAAGACAATTTTTCAAAAACGTGCTTTAAGACTCCTTAAAGCACATTTTGTGTTTTAACTTGTTTTCAAGCTTGGTTTTCTTAGTAATTGATTTAATATGTTCATTAACATATAAATAAAGTATAGGTATGACCATTAGGTCTTATACACATTTATCCCAAGCTTAGAGCACATTTTTGCTCATATTGACTTTAAGGTATTACCTTGTGTTTTGTTTGGTTTCATTGTCTACCAAAGTTTCTTAAGGACTTATTTAGCCTTATTAAATCATAATTAAATGTTATCAAGTCTTGGTAGGCTCTTTGGGTCCTAACCAAGTTCACTCATAGCTTAGAGCATGTTTTTGCTCAAACTGTGTCTTAATGCTTTATTGCATTTATTATGGTTTAAATTGTTCACTGATGTTACTAAGGCACTTTTTAGCCTTTACATACCATAATTTGATATTTAAACCACATATCAAGGTTTGGGGTATTTCAATCTACCCCCCTTAAAAGAACTTCGTCCTCGAAGTTCACACTTTTCACACATCATTAGATTAGAACACAGGAATCACTTGGAAATAAACTTCCTTAACCAAACACACTTTACATCACAACCTCGGACTTGATGGTCCGGGCAACACATTCACATCCACACATAACATAACATATCCACATGATAACCTCGGACTCTATGGTCCGGGTATCTTAACAACACTTACACATACATAACACCCCTTTGACTCACTGGTCTTGGGTAACATAACAACATTTGGACACATAGGTCCTGGTAACATAACAGTCTTTAGACACATAGGTCTATGTAACACCACACATTTAGACTCATAGGCCTTGATAGTATACACTTTAGGAAATCCAAGTCAAAACAACATTCATTACACATACCACACAACATGTCAGAGCATGTATAGCAATCAAAATATCCTTGATATACACTGTGATCCCGCAGACCACGGTCGCGATGGACACCTTCCGTCCCCGTGCCTTTAGGAGATTAAAACAATCACATAAGTTTAAAATTTCCTTGTGAGGTTAAGTAAGAGAACTTTAATTATGTAAAGTATCCATCAACGTTTTATAAATACCAATTTAAAATCCTTTTGAAAACACACACAACTCCAAGTCCAACTTAAGCTCTTTGCTTCTTTTATTAGCGTGGTTATTCGTGACCACTTATAGGGAGTTTCAAGAGTCATCCACCCTGATGTGATCAGCATCAGTGTTGAACTATCCTTCCACTCCAATTTGTGTTCGGTTTCCCTTGATCACATGCAAATCAAGTTCCACCTCCCACTTCATTTTCAAGCATCAATAAATCACTCATTTCCAATTTTCTATCTTTTGAATCATTCTAGTCATGATCACAACATCTCCAAGGATAGAACTCCGTCTATCAGTTACCTCCATTCACTTTTAACCTGTTGCCTAGGGAATCTTATTCTCACTAGGTTCTATGTCGGTATCATGCCCTTTCATGCATCACTTTTAAGTATACATATATATATACATACACATATTTTATCAAAATACAACACCTGGTTTTACATTTATACACTGTCGGGGCTTTTGTTCCCCCGGGAGTTTATCTACTCCCCACACTTGTACAATCACACACAACTGTTAACAACACACACACTTATCACAATGGTATTCGCATCTTCTGTGCGCAATTACCACAATTAAACCATGAATGAATGTGTATGTTTACGTAACACACACACCAATCATCAAAACAAACAATAATTTTGTGCTATGCACAATATGAGTCACATACACTACGTACACTTGTACGGTAATATACACCAAGTGGTTTTGCGCTCTACCCCCCTTAAAAGGGATTACGCCCACGTAATCAATCACTAAACATTAGCTTAAATGTCTGCCGTCGTGAAGTATCTTAACTTCCACGCGGTCTATTACACAATGGATTCTGATTAGAGGATCTTAACCATATTGCGGTTTAGTCCTAAACCAAGAATTCGCATTGGAGTTATAACTCATAACCGGTTTCGGTCCTGGCCTGTGAGGCTTTTAGGCGTTAATAATTAGCCATCCACTCATGTTCACCATGTACATTCAACACTTGAATCACTGGCTTCACTAGTTTCTGCTGCGAAACTCTAATAACTGTAGAGCTTAATTGCTCCCTTTTGTTATTCTTACTGTATTGTACATCCCCAATTGTCACCTTCATCTTGGTAACAATGGTTTCTCAACCGACGCACGGTATCTTTTACCGTTAGCGATTCGGTGAGTTTCACAATTTCCATCCACTTCCATAACAATTTACTGTGTATACAGCTATGTATTTCACAATGATTGACTTGTTCCTTCCGACTTACTGTCGGTTGAGATTGAGCTACTACCTAGTGTGTAGTGCTCTCTCAGCTATTTCCAACATTTGGGGTATATTCCATACCGATATTTGGCAGTTAGTGCTACTGTAGTCACTTACTGTTAATCATGTCTCCACATTTGGTTTTGTACAAGTACTCTTTATTGGTGCGGCCTTGCATTTCCTATGCATCGGCCATTATAACATTATTCCCCACAATTAACATGTTTCCAATTCCTAGCTATCCCACTCGATCATTACTGCGCAAGTGCAATACCAAAACACTCAGTCATACAGAGTGCAGAGGCGTAAACTCTTGACAGTAAATCCCTTATGCGATTCGCCATGGAATTCACACTGTTTTTCACTGAAATTTGATCTCGTAACTGGTTCCACCTACCATATTCTTGTATTCAACAACAACTTATACAACGGTCGCTTACTGCGCACCGTGCTCTCACTTATTGTATAACACTACTCACATAGTATTTACTGTCACATTAACTTCCACACATAAATTTACATTATTCACATTATGGTTCATCCCTCATTTGGATGACTACTGAATGCTCCTTGAGCATCGATCATTCGAGTCACAAGCCGGCATTATTCAGCCAGGTGCTTCACTTTATACACACATACTACTAAGCTAATTGCTCTCTTTCAATAATAACATCGTCCATCCTTAACATATTTCTTGAACTTGATTCACATAACTACCGCTCCTGCGGTGTCACAATATCGAGAGGTATCCCCACTCTTAATGCAGTGGTTCGTTTACCACTCTATTCACTTATACAACATAAACTTCTACCATCAATCGAATTTATGAACATATCTTGCTTATGGCTTATAAGCCTTGTTTGCCTTGAGCTGGGCTCATTATAGGCTGTCCACACACATGTACTCTCTGTACAATATTACAAGGTCGTTGGTATCACGTTTCCTTTCATGGGATGCCCCTTAGGTTTGTCAGTCCGTCTCCTGACAATTTATGTCTAAACTGGGTGTTAGTTTCAACCCTTATGTTTCTGTCATGCATTTCGTGAACAATTGTTGATGCAAACACCCTTAAGGATTGCTCCTGGGTGTTGCTAAGTTATGCCATTACATTTGGCTCACACTTATTGGTACATTCCATTAGCTACGCCTTTCGCGTTCTTACTGGTTATTATCTTCTTCTGTGAAGATTAACATTTCCTGGTAGTGTAGGTACTCATTCTGGGAATTTATCCGTTCATTGCACATTAATGTGTCCACATTAGGCATCTGCTTGCCATGTACAGGCTGGGTCACCATTCCAGCTATATGTTTATCCCTAAGGATCCTTAAGACATATGTGGTGTCTTTACATAACAGTCAGTGCACATCGCACTTCCTAACTCTTAAACATTTCCTTGAAAGGAATTCACTAATCCTTTTAGTCTTGCTAACTTAACTGAATTCCTTAACTTCAACTATTCCTTGTAATCCTTAGCTCTCGTTTGATTTATACTGCTGACCGTAGACGGAGTCGACTACTTCCCGTGTTTCGGACTCTACGGTATACATATATGGGGTATCATACTGATACATTGCTACTTACCCAACTAACCCATAAGTAGGTCTGTCAGGCCCACATGCTCCTATCGGAGTGCGGTCGTCCCACAACACAGTTGGTACACTTGTAGTGTCCGTCACACGCCTAGGTGAAGTATTCTGTTGTCAACTCCCTTATATTGTCCCGTGACAATATTCATTCCTTGCTTCCCGAACTTAATCGAGGGAAAGTTTATCCATTGTTGTATCCTTGTCAACTGTCCTTGGTTTTACTGGTTTGGTTTAAAAGAAGGTTGGAAAGAAGTGTTGGTTTGAAAGAAAATCTGGTTTTGAAAAGAAAAGGGTTTGAATAAATCTGGGTTGAAAGAAAATTTTCATGGTTTCACAACATCTTCTTACCTTAACCAAGTCTAGCTTCTTGCTGACTGGTGTACTTACAATCACAGAGGTTAGGCTATTAGCCCTTCCATGGTCATGTGGTCTCATTTAACTTTATGGTACTTTACTAAGTACTTTGTAGTGGTTATAATTTCCCGAACAGCCCTGTTATAGCAGCACTTGCTATGGCAAGTGCGCCATGCTAACTGGCTATCAGTTTAACACATACCGGTTGTGGTATTGTTTTTACCCATACTGTCATCAGTGGCCTTGTTGGCCCTCACTGATCTTACTGTCTTGATTAAAACTGACGGTCATCTAACTAGGGTGTTTCCCATTCTGGGAGACCCCTTTGTCTTAGTATTGTATTCTCTTTAGCCCGTTCCACGCACTTGTCGTGGTTACTGAGACTTGTCTCTTGTTTGGGCACTACGTTGTAGTTCCTTTGTCGGTTGGTATACCGTTGGTGTTTTATTTATAACTGTGGTCCCGTAGACACTCGTCTCGGGTTTACTAATCCACTTCTTGCCTGTTGCACGTAGGTGCGTTGCAAGCTGGTTATTCTCGACTGCTCTGCATGTCGACCCAGGTTGCCGGAAATTCTATTCTCCAATACACACAATCCTTCATTCATTGCTATGAAATGCGGTTAACATTTTTAGATGGAGACCGTCTCCGGGATTCCCAGTTTTCGGGATCTACCGTATGACAGGTTCTCCGTACCCTAGGGTATTTAATAACAGCCAGATCGGGTATTCCCGAGTAAGAGAGGACTTCCATCTCTCTGGCGTTGTTTCCCCAAGTTATATACAGGGATTGTGGAGGGTGGGATGGATATTGTAGGTTTCCAGTAGTCACTGGTAGTTCCTAACTAGCGTATCTCTCACGCTATCACTCAACCCTTAACCCAAAGTACTTAAATCCTAACTCGGTACTTCCTAAGCTCGGTAATTCAGTCATCAGAGCGATACTTCGCTCTGATACCACTTTTTGTAACACCCCATCCAACATTAACATACTTACAACAAACTGCAGCGGAAGAACAACCTCATCACATTACTTAACTTGTTGGTGTTACACGCCGTTAGCCACCCACGTGGCTAACAAGGCTAATACATACACAATGTACCGGTCTGATGGGCTAAATTCCCGAGCAACTATACATTATATCCTTTCCATTACAACAACAACAACATACACCTTAACAACTATACCGAGTATTTATAAACTGGTGCCGACAACAATATCGGTCTTACTACACCTACTGTATATATACACTTAAATGAATACCCATGTACAATGACTACCCGTCCTACTCTCGAACGGCTTCCAGCACTTCGTACCTGAAATAGGAAAGAAGAGAAAGGGGTGGCCCCAAGGGGCTCAGCACCTTTGCTGGTATGGTAATCCCGCAGCCCACATGCTACCGGGCCACGCACAACTAATTGTCGTCTTAGCATGCAGTTGATTATATTTAAATCATGCATGTGACAATAAACACACATCACTTAACATTTCGCCTCAATGGGCTCAACAACGGATAATACATCCTTACTTAATAGTCACTCATGGTATTCATCATCCCTAGAGTGTTCCTCCTCTAATGGAGCTACTTCCTTAATAGCGACACATACCCTTAAATCGGGTTATCCTTAAACGCCTCTTATCACAACTGGGAATCATATCCATGATCCACACACTACACATTATACAACACTCACTTATACACACACTTCACATTATACAACCTACAACATACACTACATACAACACTTAACAACTTTGCACGTTACTACGTACACAACATAATACCACAATGAATACTGCATCACAACAAAACACATACACAACGGGAATGGTTCTCTTAGGAACCGACCCAAACATTGTTTACACACTGGTGAGCCTAGAGAATGTTGCCAGTCTCATGATAAGCTCGTTATACAATAACAACAACACTCATTACCGTCCTAATAGTTGGACGAGTAACTTAAGTTAAGGCGGTTCGGGTTTGGAGGCCCTAACACACCACACAAACACAGGTTCCCACTAAACCGATCATAAGTCAGAATAGGTAAGCTTTGGAGTAAGCTAATGGGAGATCATAACCCGTGAGGGAAACAACCATAACAAAGAGAAGGGTAAGGCTAGGAAGGATACCCTCTCCCAAACAACGCGCGACCGGCCAAACCGGATTCCTCACTACTGTTAGTACATACTTACTTTAGACAATACTTAGAACTCCACTATGGAGCCTGTCACATAACAACTCATACAGTATTACAACTGGGTTAAACATACAAGGGAGATCCCTACATTCACATACACATATCACACATTTAACACACGCATAGCCGTGGTTAGTACGTCCCATGGTACGGGTCGTTTACTCCGAATACCGAACTCTCATGTGATCCTAGACTCAGTTAACTAAGGTTAACACTTTCGAGGTTAATGGTATCGGAGTTGAACACGCCACATATATGAATTACTGTAAACTCATTACATGTTTTATCTTACAACGTGGCAAACATACAGAAAAACACATTGGCATACAAGCCGGTGTAATCCGGTAGGACGCAGGTTGCAAGAAAACCATACCTGTCACCGGAGTCCACTTATCCTGTCCATTTATGTTCCTCGAGCAATTCTCGAACAACTGTTAACATCACATGTGTTTTATTAACATCGGGGTAGCATGTTTGTTTATTTAGTCTAATGCTTAACTTTCCCCGTTAACTTAGTTACATAACTTAACATTTTTAACTTGTTTTACTCTCACTTTTAATACAACTTTTAACCCACTTAGGTGTCATTAAACTCACCTAACATGTCCTTAACATCCTTATAACATCATTACCTACCAATCCCCATCATCACACATCATTTCATAACCTTAAACACATTTTTGGTCCGACCGACCCACCGACCGACCCACAGCTGGGTCGGTCCATTACAGACCCCTTTTACTTCCTTACAAACATGCCCGTCCGACCCACGTCCGACCCACCATTCTGGGTCGGTCCATGTGCGAACATTTTCCCTCCTTTGAAACTTGACCGACCGACCCATGTCCGACCCAACCTTTTGGGTCGGACCATTACCGAACACATTCTAACATTTTACAGAGGCTCGACCGACCCACAAACTGGGTCGGCCCCTGGGTCGGTCGCCTCCTAAACTTACCCAAACTTTGTCAAATCTTCACCAAACTTCTCCTAAGGCCTCTTAATGTGTTCTAACATCATTTGGCACTTCAAACACACCCTAAGATATTCTTAAACACTCACAAAACTATTTTTTTTTTTCCTTCCTTAAACCTTTACTTATATCTCCACAAATTCCTAACACTTACAATGTTTTCTCCTTATGATTTCTAGGTGGCATTTCACCTATAATGACCACAACACCAAGTGTTTTCTCTACACCTTATCA
Organism: Limonium bicolor; assembly: GCA_023374045.1. Lineage (NCBI taxonomy): Eukaryota > Viridiplantae > Streptophyta > Magnoliopsida > Caryophyllales > Plumbaginaceae > Limonium > Limonium bicolor. The sequence goes on from CM041777.1 coordinate 438,500,507, forward strand.
TCACCTCTCAACTTCTTTTCTTACTAACTAAATCTCCTTTTTCACATCATACCTAAACATCACTTTTCCTTGAACTCAACATTACCTAACCTTAAACAACTCCTCCAAGACTTACACACATCCACTAAAACACACATTGAATTCCTAGAACTTCAAGACAACACCTAAATCCTTGCATCACTCTAAATCACTTTAATACATGTTTTCTTCTCAAGTAAACATTCATTCACCTTTAACACTTCCTAGTTCACCAAAACTCACTTACAACACTTAGAACTTCTTACACATTTTCCCAAATTTGGCCATAGCTTCTCTTGCATATACTCACATCCAAACACTTAGGTTTTCACCTTATTCATTCAAAACACCTAAAATCCATCAAACACATTCCATACACAAACTTCACACATTTTGCACTACATCACAATATAGTGCATAACTTAAATTAATGCTTGGCACTTAGGCCCTTAAATGCATGGCTCTTAGGCCCTTTAATTGCATAAACCTTAAACAACTGAATTTCCCACATAATAAAGCCTTTGACCTGCAAATACACCCAACAATACATATTTCCTTTAATAAACTCCTTGAGAGCATTTTACTAGCTCAATTGCCTTGGCTCCTTAGGTATTTTTATTAAGCAAATCAAGCTCATTTTCCTAAGGCATTTAAACCACATTGAGATAGTTTGTTTTACCTCTTTTTCCTCACAAACTTCTTTCTTGTTTCTTGTGAACAACCGGTAGGGCTTTGGTCCCTTTTAACTATTAAACATTATACAAACAATAGAATGAGTATTCAAGCATTGTGCTTCTCCTCATTGTAAACCCTAGTTACATATATTGTTTTAACACATTAAGGTAATTGTTTTACCTTGGAATTGGAAGAGAACTTGAAACAAGTATCAAGAGAGGACTCCTCCTAGCCCTTGGAAGATTCAAATGGAGCTAAAACAAGCAAGATAAATACACCATGGGAGGTGAATTTTCGGACAACACAAAACATGAAGGAAACTTGGATTTTCTTTGAGTTTCTTACCTTGAAGCAAAGGAGAACAAGAATATGTGAAAAGGTGAGCTCAAGCTCCTCCCATGGTGGTTTCTCTGGCACCGAAATGGAGGTTTTGAAGCTTTGAAAAGACAAGATTGTAGAGCTTGAATTAACTAAGAGAATGGTGGTGTTGTGTTTGTTTTTGATTTGACAAAGAGAGCAAGATTTGGCAAGAGTTCAAAGCTTGAGTTCTCATGGAGGTAGTGGTATTACCGAGAGAGAATGAAGAAGAGAGGTTGGTGGTGGTGTTTGGAACCGTGGGAATGAAGGAAAAGAAAGGGAGAATGAAGATAGAATTTACTTTTGGAGATATTTAAGCTAAAAGCAAATAGTTCTTTTGCTTTGTCATTACTTAACTTACTATTTGTTCAAATGTGGTGAGTCACACCTTGAAAACCGGCCCCCATTTTAATAGAAGGGTGTTTGGTCTTTGTTGACCAACTTAATCACTTATAACATTATATGTTACAAACTAGTATAAAAATCACATTCACCAATAACAAGGCACATAGAAGTGAAATTTTTGATTTCCCACTAATATGGCCACCCAAATGTGATACTATATAGTACACATGTTAATTAAAGAGTAATGATGGACATTTAGCCATTCAAAACTCATTTACAAGACAATTTTTCAAAACGTGCTTTAAGACTCCTTAAAGCACATTTTGTGTTTTTTTAACTTGTTTTCAAGCTTGGTTTTCTTTAGTAATTGATTTAATATGTTCATTAACATATTCACAAAGTATAGGTATGACCGTTAGGTCTTATACACATTCTCCCAAGCTTAGAGCACATTTTGCTCATATTGACTTTAAGGTATTACCTTGTGTTTTGTTTGGTTTCATTGTCTACCAAAGTTTCTTAAGGACTCATTTAGCCTTATTAAATCATAATTAAATGTTATCAAGTCTTGGTAGGCTCTTTGGGTCCTAACCAAGTTCGCTCATAGCTTAGAGCAGTTTTGCTCAAACGTGTCTTAATGCTTTATTGCATTTATTATGGGTTTAGAGTTCACTGATGTTACTAGGCACTTTTTAGGGCCTTTACATACCATAATTTGATATTAAACCACATATCAAGGTTTGGGTATTTGAGAATTGATTACTTACACAAACATGATATGAAGTGCAATAACAATAACCACAGAAGAACATATATAGTTCACAACAATGAACGACTCAAGCGTTCCCTTATCAAGTGGGTTAGTAACCCCCTCCTTAGTCCTCATTTCCTTAATCTCAGTTTCTTACCTTACCTTAATCTTAATCTCAACTTAATCTCAGTTTACAAACCGTTCCTGGAAGGGAATGGTTGTAGCTTAATTCAAACCTGGGATTTAGGTGATCCCACCGCACCATCTTAATGCCACCTACTCTGGACGGGAGTCCAGCGTAGCTGAGCCGGCAACCGGCCCTAGGCTACAAGTCCGAAGACAAGTCCTTAAGCGGAGGGCGGATCTGATTCAGATACCGTCCCCCTTTTTCCTTAGCATGCATGCCGGAAATCGGTCCCGGGTTTCCTCACTCAAGTTCCAGTTAGTAGAATTCTTAATCACCATGTGCTAGCTAAGCCTTAACGGGCATTAACCAACAACCACCAAACTTAACTCTTATTCTTAACTCAGTAAGTACTAAACTTGGTTAGTAACAATCTCAAGTCTCGCGGGTTAGTGTAAAGATAACACAAACACAACGAGAACAAATATAACCGGTTGCATGCTTCTATCATGTTTTAGTCATAGCATTAAACAGATAGCAGCCACAGCCGATTGGAACCCCTTCGTTAGCAAGCAGGTCACAAGAAAGATTGTACCGTTCACCGTCGACGATCGTTTGGTTTATCTCCTTCCAAGTCCCATCACAAACCTAAACATTCATTCAGTTTTATTTTATAATTCAATCCAACTCAATAGAATTACTTAACCTTCCTAGACATCAACTTTTACCCATTGTTTTTCACTAAGCCTTATGGTTTTTTAACTTAACTCCTAAGTGCATCATTTCCTCATTATTTTTACACTTACTCTCCCACTTAATGACCATTACAACCCACAAACATGCCCTTAATAACTTATAACATCATACCTAATTATCCTCATCATTTTCCTAACCTTAAACAAGGTTTTTGGTCCATACCGTGGCATGTCCGAACTTGTGTCCGGACTTCCCAAGTTCGGACACAAGTCGAGACTCAAACTGAATACATACGGACGCCTGTCCGAACTTGTGTCCGGACTTCGGAAGTTCGGACATGGGTCGAGAAAATTTTAAGGTAGAAACAGGAACGTCCGAACTGTGTGTCCGGACTTCCCAAGGTCGGACACAAGTCGAGACTCTGAAAATCTTTACGCAACAGGGCCTGTCCGAACGTCCATGGTCCGGACGGATGTTCGGACAAGGCAAAACACTCATTTTCTAAGCCTTTAAAAACTTAACCAATTTTCACCAAACTTCTCCTAAACCCTCATAATGTCTTCTAACATCATTTGGTACACTTACACCCTCATACAACATCCACAAAACTCATTTTCTATCTCCTTAAACACTTACTCACTTCATACCAGAATCCTACACTTATGATATTTTCTCCTTGGTTTTCTAAGTGGTGTTTCATACCTATGATAACCACTATGCCAATAATGTTCCCTCACTACTACAACATCATCTCCCAAGCATCTTTTCTTGCACTTTCCAAGGTTTTCCTTAAATTCTAAACTCTAGTTTCTCCCTAAACCACCTAAAAGTTTTATGCTCTTTTACTTCAAACTTACTAAAGTTTCCTAGCTTCTTTATCAACATTTACCTAAGTCCTAAATACCCAAGTACATACTTTTGATTCCTAAATCCTTCATGGTGATACCTAAGTCATTATAAGTCATTAAAACACCTTAATCTCACCCCCTTTTCATCAAGACAACCTCTAGAACTTCCTAGTACTTCCCTTAGTCATTAAATCCCCTTAGAATATCTTAAACACTTAAGTTCTCCTTTAAATTTTTGCCATGGGTTCTCTAGTATATAGTACACATCCTAACACTTGGTTTTTCTCCATCAAACAACCATACCACTCAAATTCTCATCACAACACCTTAACACACAATTTACAACACCAAAACTACACCGCATCATCTTATAGTGCATAAACTTAAATGCTTGGCACTTAGGCCCTTAAATGACAATAATCTTAACCACTGAATTTCCTCATATATTTGCCTTCAACCTGCGAATAACACAACAAGCAGGCTCCATTGAAATAAATGCTTCTGTAATTCACCTTGATGTTCTTAAACTATCTCTTTTTCTCATTTGCTCCTTAGTCACAAGTTCACAAACATAGTCATTGTTTCTCCTAGGTCATATATAACCCTTTTCTAATGTAAACTCTCTACTAAACTCATCACATAACTAAATCCCATTCCCTTAAACAACAAAACACCTTAAGGTAAGTAATTTACCTTGTTCTTTTACAAGCTTTAAAAGCTTTTTCCTTAGGTTTTTTCCTTGCTCAATCTCGGTCACCAATATATATCTCCTTGCCAATGTTCTAACCAATATCCAATGACTCCAATGAGTACTAGACAATACATTAACCCTAAGGAACAAACCCTAGGTTAAAAATGTGCTTTAAGGTATTAAGGTGATTGTTTTACCTTGGTTTCTCAAGACAAGCTTGGATATGAAGCAAGAAGGCCTCCTCAATCCTTTGAAGAGTAGAAAACAAGCTAGAACAAGGCATTAAAATGAAGCCTCATGAGCATGTATTTTCGGTTATGAAGAAAAGTGATGGAAACCTAGATTTTCTTACACTTTCTTTACCTTAAGAGAATGGAGAAGCCAATGGAGTCTCCAAACTTGAATTTCCTCCTCTAATGGTGGTTTGGCTTGGCACCAAATCAAATCTCTTGGAGTTTTGAAAAGATAGAAAGAAGGAGCTTGAGCTAACTAAGGAGAATATGTGATTTGTTTTGGTTTTGGAGCTAAAATGAGCAAGATGTGTGCAAAGCTAGATGGAGCTAGCATGGAGTTGCTCTTCACGTTAATGGAGAAGGGAGAGAGCTTGAGAAATCATGGGAACAAGAGAGAATGAAGAGGTGAGGAGAGAGGTGAGTAAATGAGATATTTATGTTAAAGGGTGAATAGTACTTTTGCTTTATAACTCTTTATTTGCTTTCTTATTTGCTTAATGACTCATAAAGGTGGTGACTCACCTTATAAGAAACCGGGCCCCATTTAATAATAAGGGTACTTAAGTCTTTGTTGACCAAATATCTCACTTATATTGACTTATGTTATAAACTAGCTTAATTAAATTACTATTCACAAAACAAGGCACATTGTTGTGAAATTTTTGATTTCCCGTTGATATAGGCTTCCAAATGTGATACTATATAGTACACATGTTAATTAAAGAGTAATGATGGACATTTAGCCATTCAAAACTCATTTACAAGACAATTTTTCAAAAATGTGCTTAAGACTCCTTAAAGCACATTTTGTGTTTTAACTTGTTTTCAAGCTTTGTTTTCTTTGGTAATTGATTTAAAATGACCATTAGGATATTACTAAGGTCTTAGAACAATATTTGGGTACTCTCCCAAGTCTCTCAAAGCTTAGAGCACGTTTTGCTTAAACTGCTCTTTTAGTGTTTCCTTATATTTTCTTCGATTAGAAATGTTTCTTAATGTTTCTAAGGCATTATTTAGCCTCCTTATATCTTAGTTTATCATTTAAACACCATATCTAAGTTTGGGTATTTCAGATTAGCACCCAATATCATTATAAGACCTTATTAACATGCTAATGGACATGTTAAATCAATTACCAAAGAAAACCAAGCTCAAAAACAAGCTTAAACACAAAATGTGCATTAAGACTCCTTAAAGCACCTTTTTGATAATTGTCTTAGAAATGAGTTTTGAGTGGCTAAATGCCCATGATTACACCTTAATAAACATGTGTACTAATTAGTATCACCTTAGGAAGCCTAAATCAATGAGAAACCAAAAATTTCACAAATTTGTGCACTAATTTGTGAATAGTGCCAAATAGTACCTAGTTTAAGCTGTAGTCAACATAAGTCAATAAGATGGTCAACGAAGACCATAAATATCTTATATACTAAGGGGGGGATGGTTTTAAGGTGATTAGTCACCATAGGATGCAGCCAACTAAAGGAAATGAGAGGGAAAGTAGTAAATTCACTATTCACCTTTTATAAGACAAATATCTTCTTTTAGCCCACCTCTCTCCTCTCTTCTTCATTTCTTCTTCTTCCACTGAATATTTCTTCTTCTTCCTCCCAAGAAAACCGTGAGTGCTGCCTCCATTTATGCTCCATCTTCATTTGTCCACCAAATGTTCATTTTAGCTCCAAATAAAAAACTAAACATAGATTTCTCTTATTTGGAGCAAGGCCTTCCTTTATATCTTTTCAAATCCTTCAAAGCTCAAGTTTGGTGCCATGAGAAAACTCCATTGATGGAGGAAAATCAAATTTGAAGAGCTCTTTTGGTTCTCCATTCATCCAAGGTAATGAAAGTGGAAGAAAAATCAACTTTCCTTCATTTTTCTACATGTCCGAAAATTTCTATCTCATGGGGGTTTTGTTTTACTCCTTGAAATAGCTTATTTTGATCACCAAGGACTAGTGGAGGTCCTCTTTGATTCATACCCAAGTCTATCTTGAGACTTCAAAGGTAATCATCCACTTTTATGTCTTAAAACACATTTTTAACCTAGAAATGATCCTTTAAGGTTGATGTGTTCTTTAGCACACATTAGAGTTATTGTATATTGGTTAGAACATGGCAAGGGAGATTAAATTGGTGGCTGAGATTCATTCAAGAAAAGCTCTAAGGAGGAAGTTAAGATAAGCTTGAGAAAAACAAGGTAAATTGCTTACCTAATGGTGGTTTAAGGTTTTAAGGGACGATAATTAGATAAGTACTAATGTAGCTTAAAGCTTACATCATGTAATTGGTTATATAACCTAGGAAAAAGGATTTGAACAAGCTTGTGAACTTGTGACTATGGAGCTAATGGAAAATGATTTAGTAAGATAAGTATAAGGTGAATTATGAGAACAATTATATTGCTATGGAGCATTGTTGTGTGTATTTGTAGGTTAAAAGCTTTTATATGTGGGAATTCAGTGTTTAAGTTTAAGTCATTTAGGGCCTAAGAGCCATGTCATTTAAGAGCCTTAGTGCTATGCAATTTAAGATTATTGCATTATATTGAGTTCATTATGAATGAGTTGATTTGAGTGAGAAAATGATGAGAAAGGATTTGATGTGTGTGAGATAGTTGAATGAGAAAACAATGCATTTGGGCATGATATTATACTAGAGGAGCTATGGTGAAATTTGAGCAGAAAACAAAGTGTTTAAGTGGTGGTGGTGAATTAATATGACCTAGGATTTACTAGGGATCATTAAGAGGAATTTGAGTGAAAATGAGTTAACAAAGGAGTTCTTAAGGATTTGAATGACCTAGAGTTGCTTAGGAGGGATTAGAGGTTTAGAGGGTGTGATTTGTGTACTAAGATCGTGTACTAAGGGTTTAAGTGTTCATGATTGTATTAAGGGTGAGAACTAAACGTTGGGTGTAGTAATGTACTAAGGAAGCCATGTCAAAATTTGGAGAGGAAACTAAGTGTTTAAGGTGTTCTAAGGAGATTTTATGACTAAGGATGTTTCTAGTAAACATTAAGGTTTGTTTTGGTGAAAAATGGATAAACTATGGAGTTCTTGAGTAGTAGGAAGACCTAGGGATGTCTAAGAGGGACTAGGGGATTCAATGGTGAATTTAAGGCACCAAAACCATGGTGAAGGAAGCTAGGAAACTTGTACAAGTTTGAAGGAAAATAAGGTATAATGACTTGTAAGGATGTAAGCATGTGCTAGATTATATATAGCTTTGAGAAGTTTGAGTAAAGAAAATGGGTATGCATGATGATGCTTGAGGAGTCGTTAAGATGGTTGTGAAGAAACACTTTGGTTAGTTAAAGTTTTAGACAAAGTTTACATGTTGGAAGTGTAAGGAATTAAGTTATAAGTGTTAAGAGCTTAGTAAGAATTTGAATATTGATCAAGGAATTTGGAGGTGGGTGATCCATGAGTTAGGAGGATTTTAAGTGCTAAAATGGTGTTAGAACATGTGTGAATACTTGGGGAAAGAGTAGAAGAAGATTGGGCAAAAGAACAAGTGTGGAAAGAGGTCCAAAACTGTAAATTTGACAGTTTAAAGTGTGGTCCGGGACTTGGTCCTTGGATAAAGTCGCGGACCAGCACTAAAAACATGCCAAAAATCTAAGTTTAGATTGGTCCGGGACCTTGGTCTTGTAATAAGTCCCGGACCAGCACAAAAAACTACCGAGAGTGCCTTTCAAAAGTGGTTCGGAACCTAGGTTAAGTAACAAGTCCCGGACCACCCATAAATAAGTGCCGAGAGTGAAACCAGTAATTGGTCCGGGACTATAGTCCAGGACCATGTCCCGGACTAGCCATTTTAACAAAGGAAGTGTGCTTTTAGATGGTAAATGAAGGGGGCTTGTAGGGTAATGCTATTATAAGGTTGTTAGGAGTTGTTTGGTGGAATTTTATGGCCATTGGAGGTGTGAACAAGTGTGAGGTAAAATGAGAAGTAAATAACATAAGTGGTTAAGTTTAAACTACAATGACTTAGTGGTGTTTAGTTGGAAATCATTAGTGATTAAGTAAGCTAGGTTAATTAAAAGTAATTAACCACCCAATTCGATCAATGTTTTAGGGTTTGAGAATTTGGACTCTGGAGGAGAGTAAGCAACCGAACGACCAACGGTGAACGGTACAGTTTTCTTGTGACCTGCTTGCTAATGAGGTGTCCCTCGGCTTGTGTGCTATTTCTTTATGTGTTCCAACTAAACAAGATAAAGCATGCAACCGGAATATTGTGTCTATTGTATTGTTGTGTGATGTTTGAAAACTAACACAACTTACCTTGAGAACTTACTAACAATGTTTAGTAACAAATTGTGTGAGAATAAGGAACACTCCCAAATATTGTCTGTTAATAACCGAAAGAGGTTTAACCAACAAACATTGTCTTGAGACTTCTACTAACTAGAACTCGGGGGGAGTGAGGAATCCGGGACGGACTCCGGTCATGCATGTTAAGGAAAGGGGGTCGGTATCTTGATCAGATCCGACTTCCGCTTAAGGACTTGTCTTCGGACTTGTCGCCTAGGGTTGAATGTCGGCTCAGCTACATTGGACTTCCAGTCCAAGGTTGGAGGCATTAAGATGGTGTGGTGAGATCTACCTAAATCCCAAAAAATTTGAGAATTATTGTTTATTGAACCAGCGCAGTTCTTGGCAGCTGGCTAGGGTTACCTTTGACCCAACAAAAATAAATAATGGACTAAGTATAACCGAATCTGATTAAAGAACGGGTGACCTAATTGAGATATGGTTTGAGATAAGATACAACCATTTCTATTTAAGAAATGGTTTGTATTATAAGACAGAGAGAAGATAAGGATTAAGATTGAGGTAAGATAAGGTTGGACTGAGGTTAAGAGGAAACATAACTTAAGGAGTTAAATAATTGACTCACTAATTAAGGGAACACATTTAAGTCGTTCATTGTGTTTGAACTTTGATTGTTCATTATTGGCTTGTTGTTTATTGCACTTTCTATTATGTTGTGCATTTAATCTACCTCCATGCTATCGATAATTAGTCGTCGTAGCCACGTTAGCTTGGGGCCATGAGAGGATCGTACCAGCAATTTTGCTGACCCCCTTTGGGGGCTGTTTTTATTTCGCAAGTGAACGTCAGAAGGCGACCGTCATGAGAGTAAGATGGGGTAGATGTATTACGGGTTTAAGTGTGACCTACGAGTTGTGCATGTACTCTCGTATGGTAATTTGAGTTAGTAAGTTATATAGGATGTGAGGAGACTGTAAGATTGTTATGTAATTTGGTTAAGGCTTGTAAGTACTAATGCTCGGTATATTCGGGTCCATCAGACCGTAGCTAGATCTTGGAGATTGTAGTAAGCCTAGTTGGTCACGTGGGTGACTAACGGCGGTAACACCAATTGTTGTAAGAAATCCGCTGCAAAGTTAATATAAGTGTATGGAGGTTTATGAGTTAAGTATGGCGTTAAGAGTTGGGGTGTTACAGTTACATATTTATGAACAGACCCCATGGCCTGTTTTAATTCATTTCTCAGCCCCTTTTACTTCTCTTATTTTCAATTTGACCCCATTTTATAACATATACTTTCTAATGTCATTAAAACTATATATTACACTTTTCTTAATAAAACCTTTATATTATTCAAAAATTAACAAGCTTCACAAAAATGTTATAAACTCTTATATTTACTATTACTACCCAGAAAGTTTCGGAAATTGCATTTATACCACCAAAACTTAATAAATTTTACATTTTACTTTTAATCTTAGTATAAAGTCACAAAATAATTATTTATGTCATTAATTTTGGTCGAAGCTCCTAACATGGTCAATTTTGATCTATAAACTACCGTTTTGACCCCAGTTTACACAATTTACGGTTTTGACCCATATTTTATAGAAATTACATTTTTAACCCTAAACTTTATAAAAGCTTATAAAATTCATTTAAATAGCTTTTAAAGCCTAGTTTTCGGCTATAATTTTTATTTAGCCTCTAAATTTTTTTTAGTTACAATCTAAACCTAGATGGTTTGCGGTAACATTTATTTTATCTTTAAACTTAATATAACATAAATTAAAATGGCCTAAAGTGCAAGGCCTTATTACAACATTAACATATAATAAAAATTACACATAAATGTCCCAAATGACATGGTTATGTCACAGATTTTATTATTTTTAACTAGATATTTTTATAAATTGTATTTTAACCATTTAAATTATCCTTATGACATTATAAGTCATTTATAAGCTAAGTAAGCTAGCCAAAATGTTAATTAACATTAATTTATAGTTAGGTCTTATAGAACCTTATAAGTCCACGGCTTGATTTATTTAGCAACTAAAATGACATAAAACCTTAAATAATTTAGGAATAAGTTTACTTACATGGTTTTAAGTGACAAAATCAGCCATGCACACTTAATAGCTCACATCCTGATTTTTAAACAAGTTTAAGTTAGTTTTTGCACTAAACTCACATGTAACTTAACTTAGTATATCTCGAAGGTTGTAAATCACTTACTTTGACAAGTAAGCACTTAAGGTTGCTATAACTTTGAGCATAAATTTCCAAGGTTATACAGCATCATGCGCCAGCATATATGCAAGGAAAAATATATGTATTAGTCATATGATATGAGGATCATTAAGGGGTAAGTTTAAGCTCATTAAAAGCATGGTTTTTACCTTGATATGGTAGGCTTTATGTAGACTTTCACGTATGGATTATTGAAGCCAAAGAATGATTTAAAACACCATTCAAAGCAAGGCATAAAACTAGTGATAACAAGGTAGGAAAATGGGTATAAGATCCTTACCGAAAATTGCCAAAATGAAGTCTTTTGGCTTGGATTTAGCTACCTCTTCAAGGTACAGATGTATCTACCGAATGAACATGTAAAGAAGAGGAAAATAAGCTAGGGAAGACATGGAAACAAACCGGTAATGAAGAGGGTGGAGATTTACAAGTTTAAAGCATGATTTTTACCTTAGATGTTACTTAAGCTCACTTCCCTTCTTCTTTGAATTTTCAACTAAAAAACTCCCCTTATTTGCAAGCCAAATCTGGCAGGAATAATGGATGGAAATGGGAATAGTTTACAGCAATGGAAAGAAGAAGAAAAGTGGGAGAAAATGGTTATAATCATGCCTTAAGACCTTACCTAGATCAAAGTGGGTTGTTCTTGGAAGTTGCTTGCTGTCCACGGTTATGTAGGAAGAAGAGAGAGGGTTTGAATTTGATATTCTCAGCTGGAAGAAGGTAATGAGAGGAAAGCAAGAGGAAAGAGAAATCAATTTTAGCTTATAAAGTGAGATAAGGTTAAATTAAGGAAGAGTTGAGTGATGAGTCATTGGAGATATTTTGGAGCTTGCTTAAGGGAGGGGGAGGGAAACCTCCTAAGTTCTACTCAAAGATGTTCAAGGTCAAGGGGTAGGTAGTATTAATCATTGACTAGATTAGGTAATTATAAGTGTAAATTTTCACTATTTGAGTACTATTCACATTTGTTGCACATATTCTGATTTTTTGAAAAACTTTAAATTAGACATTCTAATGTGGTACATTATGCCACATTAGTATATGTAAGGGTATTGAAGGCCCTAAAACCAAACAAAACTCATTTTGAAGACAATCTCTCAAAAATGTGCTTTAAGGAGATTTAAAGCACATATTGTGTCTTAACATGTTTTTGAGCTTGTTTTTCTTTGGTAATGGTTTTATTATGTCCATTCATGAGTCATAATGCTTAGGAATCAAATTTGGGTCCTAAGGAGTTCATTTGGGCACATATTTTTCCTAAATGGTCAAAGGGTGTAATTCTTGTTTTATGTTGACCATTGTTGTTTAAAATTGATTGTTAAGGCATGTTTAGGCCTTAATTTATTTGATTAGATGTTTAATAAATGTTTAATTATTGGGGTATTTCATAGTTAGTTCCATTTCCTCGAGAACTTTAGATCCACTTGATTTAACTAGAGCACACCTAGTTTCAACTTCTCCATTAAATTGATCTGCTTGAAATATGAAAAAATGATTTTGAGACAACAATATTCGATGACCCATGTAACAGAATTTCCTCCCATGCTTTAACCAAGTTGAATCAGTATGCTCAGCACAAATTGGACGAGCATATTTACCTTTTGTACTCCATCTAGATAAATTAGCATAATCAGGAAAGTCATTCGACGTCCACATCAATGCTCTTAAAGTAAATGTTTGACCAGTACATGCATCATATGCATTGACACCGTTCCATAACTTGTTCAACTCAGCAATCAATGGCTGTAAATACATGTCAATGTCATCCCCCGGAGCTTTTTCTCCTAGAATAATCATGGACATGTTGACTGAAGAGCGCTTCATCCATAGCTAGGGTGACAAGTTGTAAGGAAGTAATACCATCAACCATGTTCCATTTGAGGTACTAAGAGTTTGGAATGGATTAAATCCATCACTAGCAAGAGCAAGCCTAACATTTCGCGGTTCAAATGCAAATCTTGATGTCTTTCAAATGCTTTCCATGCTTTTCCATCCCCAGGATGTCTCAACTTTCCATCATTTGTACGAGATTTATCATGCCAGATCATGTGCTTAACTGTTTTTTGAGATGAATACAACCTCTTCAATCTTGGAATCAAAGGGAAATAGCGTAAAACTTTAGCTGCTTTCTTTTTAGCTTTCTTTATTTTTTCCCTCTTCCTCTTCACCACCTACGGTTTCATGAGCACCATTTTCACCTTTCTGCTTCTTCCATATTGAAAAAAAAAGACATTCACTACATTGCTCTGTATCTAGAGGTTCATTTGTGTCAAAATTCCAATATAACATATTATCATTAGGGCAAGCGTCAATCTTCTTATAACCCAGACCCAGCTCCTTCATCACCTTTTTAGCTTCATAGAATGAAAATGGAAATGTAGTAATATGAGGAAAAGCATTCAACAATAGTTCTAACAACATGTCAAATGAATGTTTGAACAATCCAAACATATACTTCAAATGTAGGAGATGCAATGTAAACGATAACTTTGAATAGTTTTTACAACTAGGATACAATTCCTCATGAGCATCATCAATGAGCTTCTTGTAAGGGGAATCATGCTCATCTAATGAAACACTTTCTTTTGGTAAAGATTTTAAAGTTCTAGTGTTGATATCCTCATCAAAATGACCAACATCATCAAAAGCATCCACATTTGGCAAGGCAGCCCCCCATTAAAGTGTCTTGGATCAAACCCTCAATGTCATCTTCACCAATATAATTATGTTTAGGACTAGGTTGAGGTAAAGTACGAGACGATGGAGAGAAACTTGCTTTTACAAAATTTTCGTCATGATCAATCCAATGCATATAACCAAAAAAAAATCCATGGGACATTACATCATTCTCCACCTCCTTTTTAGTCTTAGGGAGGCGATGGTAGCACGTTGAACATGGGCAGGTAATTTTTCCATCTTTTGCAGAATTCTCAAAAGCATATCTCAAGAAACTCTCAAAGCCAAGTAAGAATTTTGGGCTACCCTTTGCTTTAATAATCCAGGACTTATCCATCCCCTATCAGCCAATACAAACTAGCATTTTCATATGATTTACATCACAAGGATATAATACAAACAAAGACACATATGTAACATGACTTGTTAATTCTAAGGTATCTAATTTGGTAGGTAAGTTGGGTGCTAAGTATTTTTTCTTGAAGGTTTGATTAACTCCTAACATCTGTAAACCTTAAACGTAAAATCAACAGTCCAAAATGTAAAGTTCAATAGACAAATTAACTTGCCTTAGATTAGGATTTCAGTTCTGGTACAAAATGCACCTGCAACTCCTTGTTGAGTGGTTTTCGCTTTGTCATACAGTATGCCTAACAAAAGCAAGTTTAACCAGGCCATAGCGCAGTAATAAATGAGTGTATAACTTTTATAGCTTGAAATAGATTAAAAGGCTTGATGAAGCCAAACAAAAGCAAGTTTAACAAACTACAACACGGTTTTTAACATGTGCGAAACTGAAGTAATAACTAAAACAAGAGAACTACTGTGACACGTCTGCCGTTAACGTTAATAAGAGTTTTGCATAATATCTAAAAATGTAGAAGCATGTTGTTCCCCTTGGAGTACTAAACAACAGTAAAACAAAAATCAGTAGCAAGTAGAGTATGTGATCTTCAACATTCTTAGCTTAATAACAATGGTAGTCATGGTTTTAAAATCCAAGCACAAACAGGTTCAATCATGTCCATATGGTGGCATAAGAAGAGGTAAAAACTAAAGCAAACTTAAGCTTTGCTTTAGGAATCCCAACTGCTGAAATCAGATATAGTACAACAAAATTGAGTAGTTGAAATCAACTATTCTAAACTGTTCTCAAGCTACAAAAATAACAGTCAATTGCTCCTCATTCGAGCCTCAACCTTAGAGCACAAAAGGCCAAAATATAGATAACAAAAATTATCATGGCTAGTAGTAATGAATCCACAAAACTCAAAACTTAATAATTGACCAGCAGTAGATGCATAAAAAAATTTTAAAAAAAATTATATATATTAACGTCAAGAGGTGATGGAGTTGGGGCTGGCAGGAGAAGCGTTAGGAAGTGCTCAGCTGGGATAAGCACGGCCGCGAGGCAAACCACTGTGGCTTCTAGGCTCAAATCCATAGCAAGTGAGAAGAGGAAATCGCTGCTCGAAATTTCAGTGGGAACAAGAGCGAGAGAGAAGAAGCAAACAATGTCCGATTTGAAAAAAATTATAGTAAAATCGAGTGAACGATTGAGTAAGGACATGAAAGGTGAGGAATCGAAATGAGATTAAACTTCAAACAACCGATTTATTTGGAATTGAAGATTTACCACTTTAATTAACTCACGCTCCTTGTTCCTTTATTACGTTGATATCTATGCTGATAGGATGAAGATTATTTTAGTTGTAGAGGTGTGAATGCGTTTGTAGATTTGGTCTGGAATGACCGTGAATGTGTTTGCAGATTTGGTGAAACGGTCCACCGAAGCAGCAACTGGTGAAGTTTGGAGGACGGAAGAAGGAGGAGGGCAGTAGTCACCGAGGGTTTTTACTTTTCTTTTCAGACAACATACAAACTTTGATAATGGGCTTAGTGAAGAGATACTCCCATAAGTTAAAATTATCCCACCATAATATAAGTGGAACGAGGTTAATAATAATATATAAAACATTTGTACACTCCAATATCCATGCTACTTCATATCGTTAAAAGCAGATTTTGAATCAACGCAATTTTGTCTAGCGTCAAATTTATAGCGTTTAAATAGGTCACTTTTTTGTGTAGTGACCGACATGTAAAGTACACTAACTATAAATTAAATTAGTAACGATTTTGATTTTCGGTAACGATTTTGATTTTTGGTAACGATTTTTTGTTGCTACCAAAAATCTATATTCTAGTACTTGATTCTTAGTACCAAGTGACCATCTTTCTTCTCCTTCAACTTATCCCTCCTCTTTTGAATTAGCATTCATTTACTATAATTCAAAGGCAGAAGCTATTCCTCTTCTTTTTTCTTAACAAGCTTAACTCTGTTTGAGCTAAATATAGAGTATTAACTCAAATATTTATTGACATATCTACATAATGAAAAAATGCTTATTCCTATTGATTATTAGTATATATATATATATATATATATAGTATATATATATATATATATATAGTAGTATATGTATTAGAGTGTTTGTGTCGTAGATTAGATTATATCTTTTTGTACTGTGTTATGGCAATGGACAAACAAGACAACATAGAGATTTACGTGGTTTGATCTTAAATGATCTAGTTTATGGGGGGTTGACAGAGGTGTTTAGTATGAATAGGAGAATACAAGTGAGGAATAAGTGTATTAATGTGTGCATGTCCTCATAAATGATTCACTTATTGCTATTTATAAAAAAAGAGACAGACGGGTCAGCTTGCTGTGCCGGTTTGCAGCATGTTTTCTAGTCGGGTTGATGACGTGGGCTACCTCTAGGTGGAGTAGGGCTAACGTCATCCTAGGTTGCCTTGTTAGGGAGGAAAATCCCTTCCTCTACATCGCTGCTTGCCAATTAGCTAGTTATGAATAAGAACAAGTCAATCTTGGGGTAGTTAATGAAGTGTCGAGGAGGCGTGCGGGTGGTAATGATGGGAAGCCCGATTAACTTTGGCCGACTAGTCTTGGGCTTAGTCTACGCTCTGGGACTGGAGTTTCCTTCGGGGAAACCCAGCTTCCTGGGGCCGGAGCTTGGGGGTTGGCCATCTTGTTCCTTGTTTGTTGACTCCTCATTTAGGGTACATAGTTAGAAAGTATAAGAGTATGATTAGGTTTCCTTTAATTACATGGTTAAGAAAAATTAATTACACTGTACCAACATATATATATATATATATATAAATCTTCACAATATTTATTAAAAATTACTATAACTTTGCCTATTTCTAATAAAAAAGGTGAGATATATGTTGAAAAAATTCATAACTAGTAAACTAATTAAAAATCTATTAACAAACCTATAATACAATATTTATTAGAAATTTTTTTGATAACATATATTTTATAAAAACCTAGTTCAATAAATATTTAGAAAAATAAAAATTATGGTTTTTGTGTTTACACAGATATTTATCATTTTACAATATTATACTCCCATTACCAAAATCTATAAATTTACTTACAAAAACACTTTTTTTTTGCTTAAGATAAGGTATCATTTAATTTAGAAAAGTACATCTTCACTTATAACACCATAATTAATCAATGGGGTTAACTACAAGGAGTTCGTAATTATACTGGAATACCGAATGGTTTAAGATTTTATAGGGAATTAATACATGGTGTTATATTCCAAACTTGAGAGGCTAGAGAACGGACACGGGACTTCATGTTAGCGTTTTCCAGTGTACGGTATGGTTTCATGTACCCTGCGTGTTACCAAGGTTACCTCGGCTTGTGTGCAATGACTAATAAGATAATTGCATGGAAATGGATTATTGTATTGTTTTGTGTTTATTGTACTTCTCTAACTCAACCTTCTGTGTGATACACTACTAACTACAAAACCAGTAGATGAAAACTCACAGAGAGTACATATGATAATGACTAGAGAACTTTAGGGATTTGATTACGTGAACTATTTAACGGTGGATAACAGTTAAGAATTTCACACTAACTACCCTTCAATACTTAGTCAACATCCAAAACCGAGATGATCGAACTAACTTACTAGAAGTAGGACACATGTTCCTATATACTTCTAACGAGCTTGGAGTACTGGAGAAGAGAGGAGTCCGGGATGGTTCTGGCTACACACGTATTTGTATTGGAGACGGTATTTGTATCAGATCCGCTTCTGTTGGACCGTTGTCTTTAGACATGGTCATCCTTGAGTCAGTGATTGACTTCGATCACCCATCGGCATAGTGTTGGGGTGTGGTTAAATATTTGTTGCCTTGAGTCAGAGATTGGCTTGGATCGTCCATCAACTCACTGCTACGGGATGGGGTTTGAACATACGTCACAGTAATAGTTGTTCATTTGAATATTCAATACTCATCTAATAGGGTTCATACAAACCCTAATGAGTTGTGATTGATTTGGATTGAGATGATCCCATTGTGAGATTAAAAGAGGATTTGTAAGGTAAGGTCATATACGAGATTCTAGATGTAATCTCCTGACCTATGAATGAACAAAGACTGACCCATTGTATTTGAAGGCATACTTGTTTTGTTGTATTGTTGATCGAGTGATTGTTAATACATGCTATCATGTTGCGTGTTTACTGCACTTTATTATATTGTTTAATAAAATCAATCGCATGTTCACTGGACAATTAGTTGTGTGTAGCCTGGTAACACTCGGGTTACATGTTATCATACTTAACAGTTGTGCTGAGCCCGTTGTGGCCTAACCATTTCAGATACATGATCGACGGGGTAGAAATCTTTTTGGTGTACTTTTGGGGTTGTGAATATATTTTAGGCATTTTATACGCATATGTATTTGTTAGTTAAGTATGGGTGACACTTGTATTTTGGATTCAGAACTTAGAATGAAATCGGTATGTATATTATGGCGTTTCAAGTTGAAATTTCCAGTTATTCAGACCGTGATGTTTGTGTTTGAACGACTTTGTCAGTCACGTGGGTGACTGGCAGCGGTAACACCATTGTTGATAGTTATTTCTGCTGGTGTATTGTTGGACGTTAGTGTGTTGTTATTAAACATCAATATTTGGATTACGAGTTAGGGTGCTACAAAAAGATAATTTAAAAATGTGTGGTATAAATTATGGTACTTAATTGGTATAAATTTTGTATTTAAAACTTCATATTTTTTAGGGTATTGAATAATATTAAAAATTTAAAGAAATATTTTTACTTTTTCTAGTATTATATGATTTATTATTTTTTTTCATTTTTTTTGTTTTCATATTTTATAGTACTTTTAATTTTTTGTGAATTTTTTTAATTCTTGGGGGCATATTGTGAACTTTAAAAGTATCTTGTTAACTAGTAGGGGTATTTTTTTCCTTTTGGTCAATGATTATAGTGACATTTCATAGACTTACACAAAAAATAGTGACATATTGTGACTTTTTTTTTGGGACATTTAATGAATTAGCTAAAAATTTAGTGGCATTTCATGAAATTTCTTCAAAACCTATTTCTTATTATAAGGGGCATGTTTAGAAATCTGGTACTCTTATGGTCAGTAATATAATGTAAATATGTCCTCCTTTCCTTACGTTACTAATGCAGTTTGGTCTCATTGTTCCTTTTCTTCTTAAAAACAATATAAAAAAAAAGGGAAAATTCACAATATACTCCTAATATCTTTCGTTAATTTATAATACACCCTTTTTGAAAACTTGTCACAAGATACCCCTAAAATCTTTCAAATTTCATAAAATTTCCCTTTTTCATGACGTCGGCAACTCCGCCCTTAACCCCACCTGGAAAATGACATTTTTACTCATGTCTTTTCTTGTAAAATTCACGATATACCCCTAAAACCTTTCGTAATTGACAATATACCCCTTTATAAAAATACATTAATAAATGCCCCTAAAAAGTTTCATAATTCACAAAATACCCCTCATCCGTGAAATAACCTTGAATAATGACTATTGTACCCCTTACATTGCAAGTCATGTTTCAAGTTCACAACATGCCCTTTTTAATTTAAGAAGTTTATGAAATTTTACAAAAAATGTTGAAATACTACAAAATATAAGTAATTACAAAAAAAAATTAAAAATAAAAAAGTGAAGTAAGATTAAAAAATTTTAAACATTTACATACACAAAACTTCAAATAGTGATTATTTTTCTTCTCATTGTTTCAACTTTTCTTGACTATTTATTAGTCTTTCTTCCTGATTAAAATATTGGAGCTATGATTAGATAATGATTAAATATTATATTAAGCATATATATGTCGACTTATAAACAAATTAAATCCAATATAATATGAGGTAATTGTATATAGTTTTAGTTATCTCATCTTATATTGGATTAGTTTTGTTTATAAATCAACATAAGTATTTGAGGAAGGTAAAAAAATGAGAAAAAAATAAATTTAAGTTTTGTGTATGTTTAGTATTAGAGAATTATGAATTTTTCAAAATATTTTTTGTAATTATTTATATTTTTGCAGTATTTAAATTTTTTTAAAAAACCCTCATAAAATAACCTAAATAATGTTGTGAACTTGAAACATGACCTGCAATCAAGGTTGTAAAAAATGGTACGGGAGTCCACTATGACTATGGACTATTGAGACTAGGTGATATGGAAGTATTCGATACGGATAAAACAGGGAACCAATACGGATGAAATATTAATATTTAAATAATAAAAACGTATAATAAATATTTGAGTAAATTACTCAGAACCCCCTCGAGGATTGAGCATAATACAGTTAACCCCCTTGTTTATCATAATTATTGGTAACCACCTTGAGATTACGGTATCTCTAACTATGAGCCCCTGAATTATAACTCTGTTATCAAAGCATTAACTACATGCTGACCCATCAGCTTAATCACATTATTAATGCCAGCCTCGACAACAAAACAGCTTTATCAACATCATCTAACTCTCCTTCATCCCAATTCAGATGCATTTTTGAGGTAGGGTTGACATTTTTCGGACAAGAAAAATGCTGAATAAGGTGTTTTTTTGTCCAACATGTCAATAATAATGTGATTAAGCTGATGGGTCAACACGTTGTTAACGTTTTGATAATAGAGTTATAGTTCGGGGGCTTATAGTCAGAGATACCGTAACCTCAAGGTGGTTACCAATAATTATGATAAACATAAGGGGGTTAACTGTATTATGTCCAATCCTCAAGGGGTTCCGAGTAATTTACTCTAAATATTTATAAGTATGAAATATGTTCCACTATATACATAATATTAGCATTTTGTTATTAATACCTCAAATTGTATATTTATATATTTATATATTTTAAATTTATCTCATTCTTAAACTATATCAATTTTGTAGAAGTTTTGTTGAGTAATGTAAGATAAGTTTCATAAGTGAATTTTAAGAAAAGTCTCACTATTGCTAAGTAAAAAAAAACAAAAAATAGTAGGATAAAAAAGTTATTGGTATAATTGTAATTTTGCTCTCACAAATATTCAATTTATATTTAATGGGGGTGGTGGTGCTGATGTCATCATTTTTTTCTAAAGTAAAATCTTATATAAGATCAGGATTGTTTTCATTTATGGATTTAACAGAAAAAATTAGTCTTCTTTTTGACCTAGTCAAATCGTTGTCTTTAATAATTTATACCGTATTCTTTAAATATACGATAAATACGGAAATACAAAAATATTGATGATTATACGGTCGTACGTTACTGTGAGACGGGGTGGTCGATGAAACGGATTTCATACGGCCATATCAATATGTTTAATTGCAAAATCGGGTACGACTGTACCGTATTTTACAATCATGCATACAATGTAAGAGGTACAATAGTTATTATTCAAGGTTATTTAACGGATTGGGGGTATTTTGTGAATTTCAAAACTTTTAAAATGTACTTTGTATATATTTAAAAAGGGAACATAAAAAAATTTGAACACGGCCAAATTTGACCACAGTGGGATAAAAAAGTTATTGGTATAATTGTAATTTTGCTCTCACAAATATTCAATTTTATTTAATGGGGGTGCTGATGTCATCATTTTTTTCTAAAGTAAAATCTTATATAAGATCAGCATTATTTTCATTTATGGATTTAATAGAAAAAATTAGTCTTCTTTTTGACCTAGTCAAATTGTTGTCTTCAATAATTTATACCGTATTCTTTAAAGATACGGTAAATACTGAAATACGAAAATATAGATGATTATACGGTCGTATGTTACCGTGAGACGGGGTGGTCGATGAAACGGATTTCATACGGCCATATCAACTTGTTTAATTGCAAAATCGGGTACGACTGTACCGTATTTTAAAATCATGCATACAATATAAGGGTACAATTGTTATTATTCAAGGTTATTTAACGGATTGGAGGTATTTTGTGAATTTCAAAACTTTTAAAATATACTTTGTGAATATATTTAAAAAGGGAACATAAAAAAATTTGAACACAGCCAAATTTGACCACAGTGGGAGTCGAACCCACGACCTTCTGATCCGAAGTCAGACGCGCTAATCCACTGCGCTATGCGGTCAATTGTGCTAATAAGATGAACGGAAATTTAAATTTTATCTATCTTTATTATTTTTCGTGACCACACATTTTGATACGCAGAGCAGATCATCTACATGAAACGTAGCGTCTGACTTAGGGATGGAACAGGGGACGATTAACAGACAACCGACCCTCGGCCACAGCGCTCACGCCTGCCTGCTACTGCCTACTCCCCGAGTCCTTCCCTCCATATTCCGGAATTGATCATTCAGCACTACCTCAAGCCTCAGTCATCTTCTTCCTTCGAATTTGAA
Source organism: Limonium bicolor (assembly GCA_023374045.1). Classification (NCBI taxonomy): domain Eukaryota; kingdom Viridiplantae; phylum Streptophyta; class Magnoliopsida; order Caryophyllales; family Plumbaginaceae; genus Limonium; species Limonium bicolor. Next base: position 438,523,226 of record CM041777.1, read on the forward strand.
AATTCCTCTCTTCTGAAGTGCGATTGAGTATAACTTAAACAGGCTAAAGCCTCGGAAGGAGCTCAGTCATTTAGTTTTCGATCTACACACTTCGCTGTACGGGTAAGTCTCTAGGGTCTATTCATGTACAAAATCTGATTTACGGGTGAAATAGAACTGAGTAGATTGAGGTTCGAAGTACATGCTCTGCGAGTCCTGGAAATCCTATACTGATATCGATTGAACAATCTATAATTTGTTGGTGTGACTTAGGGTATCCACAATTTTTGAATATTGAATGTCCTGTTGTTAGCGTAGTAAGATTTGAGTAGATTATTTTAGACTGCACCAGATTTTTTGTGAGGACTGTACCAGATTCTTTCGTATTCTCAAATGTTCTGAACTTAGTAAATTTCACGGGACGACGTTGCAATGCGTTGTGTCTACTAGAATTGGCTTTTCAATTCTCAGTACCTGAAATTGTAATCGAATATGATGCCATTTGTCGCGGGAAAGCTGAATCTTGATGTGATGTAGTTGGAATTTCATGTAGAAGTGAAAACTGTCAGTTAGCTTGAATTCATGATTGTTAAGCCTAATTTCATTATTTTTTGGACATATTATTCATGGGATTTTTTGTATTCTTTTTAAGCGTCCTGATGCGGCTTAGTTCCGCTACTAATACCAACAAGACTGTATGAACGTGCAAAGCCTTGTAATTATCAATTTGAGGTTTACCCATTATGAAAGATTAGTGAGCTGGTCCATACACTAGTTATTTGTATTCATTTCTGTGGGGAGTTATTGCTGACTAGGTACATTTAGATGCTACTAAATGTAACCTGTAGTCTTTGTGCCAAATTTTTGTTTCAATCATATACCGATTCATCTTTTTTGGTGAAGTCGTGGCCCAAGTTGTGTTGTATGTCCGATGCTCCTATAATTCTTTCTCATAAATCATTCCTGTCAACTTCATCTGTCAACTCTCATTTCATAATAAATTTATCATATTTAACCATACTCTTAGCTTAAGAGTAGGGATTAACTGAATTATCAATGGGTGCATTGTTTACTTTTCTTAGGGTGGTTAAATGGCTAAAGGTTTGATATGGGCCACTGCTGAGGATTTAGCGAGGAATAGAGGACGAGTTCTTTCTCTCTACCGTCAACTATTGAGAAGCCTCAATTCTCCGGACTTGCCACTCACATTAGCTGCGAGACTGGCTAAGAAGGCTGAGATTCGTGCTATCTTTATGGTGGCTTCGGAGGAAAGATCACTCCACAATATTGAAGACCTCATTGACTGTGCAGAGTACTCATTGTCCCTCTTAAGGAAAGGAGAAATCCCAAAACATATCCAATGAATTTGGTAATAATTTTTGTCTTCTCAATTCTTTTAACTTGATCTGTGGCGACCAGATTTAAAACATAGACAATTCGATCTACATGCAGATATTCCGTGGCTTTCCATTCTGTTTTTTATTCTTTGGGTTTTGCTTCTGAATTAGAATTGTTAGTCATCTGGCACTTGCTTAGTAGTCATTAATGTGGCTTGATTGCTGATAGAATTGTTAGTCATTTGCCCCTTCTGTTGTTTATTCTTTGGGTTTCGCTTCTGGGTCTCAGATAAGCTTGATTGTTGATGGGTTTGAAAATTACTGATGCGGTAGGCATATAGATGATAGGATTAATAGTTTTAGTAGTCATAATGTGAGATGCTTGTTGAGATAAATGAGTTGGTCGTATTGTAGCTATAGTAATTACCAAAAGCAGCCATCTAGCAGATGCTCCGTTAGGAATTCAATGTAGCAGATCTTTCAGGCTCTTGCAAATTTAGGAAATGGCACTTTACTGCAGTCTGCAGATATCCCAATCAGATGAATCTGCCCTTGATTTTTTTAACGCTGGTTTGAATCTCTGTATGTTATAACGTTACAGCTGGATAAGTATGAGTGAGACAGTATGAAGTTTTCATCCAAATAGATATCTGATAATATGGTCTTCTCGTGGATGAAAACCTCAAAATAAATGGATGATAAGTGAGTGACGGATACCATCCGACCTATTACCCATTATGTACCTGAATTGTCATCCGTTTAAAGATGTACCCTATTTTAAAGGTATAACTGTTTGAATAAGTTTTTTTTCTTCTAATAACCAAACATCTTTTGACTCCCATAGTTGAGTGACTTCTACAAGATGGTCAAACTAATTGAGCTCAATTTTGTGTATGAGTGGCTTTTGTTAGAGGATATTGATAAATTCAGCTATTTTGATCACTTGAGACTTTGTTTTAGAGAATGTACTCTGTTCTCAATGTATGATTGTTTGGTCCTTTTACAATTTTGAAAATATAAGATGTTCTTGCTTTTTATGTCATCTATTTTCCAATTCTACCCCTCATCTTTTATTTCACAATTCTACTTTTCAAATTATTTCAATTCCAATGCAAAAAGTAAGGGCAGAATAGTCTAACTTTTTCCTTCTTAATTCTTATGCTTAAAGCTAGAAAATCAAATATTGAGAACAAGAGGGAGTATTATATATATTTTTTGTCATTCCCTTTTGATCAAGTGCTAAGAATTTAGAATGATAATATTGTCATGTTACAAGAAACATTTATATAGAAAATTTTGTATTCTTATTAAATCAAGGAAGTGTGTACGAAAATTCTTTCACCTATTATCACCAATTCCACTTGAATCACCCTTGTTCATGGGTGATGATGGATGCATGGATGATGGGTCATATAATCAATTCCTAATCCAATTTGATATATTTGTTCTTGTGTTTATAGGAGAGAGCGGTCTCTTTGTCTGAAGCATTATGCACGGACCTGCTCCCCGGACATTGTGTCAGTTACCATCCCTTTTACAGAGAGGCAGAGCCTGCCGGGACTAGGATAGTTCTCATGAATCTCACCCCCCTTGATTTCCCATTGGTTTGAGTTCTATGAAGATCCTTGCTGCTTCCAGCATTATGATTCTTCACTCCCCTTGGTGGTAGTCTGATCTCGAACATTACTGTAGAAATGTATACTAGGAATGATAATGCCCGTCACTGCTCGTTTGGCTTCTTTGAATTGAAGTGTTTCTTCATTTGGATAGAGCTTTTGGGCCCTTTGTCAAAAGCCATACGAAAAAGGTTAGTACATTTGGGTCAATTACATATGGTGTGACTTCATACTATACTGGACTTTCTGATATTTCAATATGCTCGGTGGTACTAATAATATTAGAATGGATCGGCCCAGAATATACAGTTAGCTGCTACCAGTTTGCTAGTAATACAATTCGCTGTATGATTGGGGCTTGCCACTTCACGTCACCCATTTCTTGAGTGAGAAAGTGGGCCAGTTGCACTTGACTAAGCTATACCACGAGAAAGCCTTGCTGAATAAGCTTCATTTCTCAATGCACGTATCACACTTTAGCGGCTAGTTAAGCTATATATGTAATAACGCTTTCAAGAAAAAGATATATACTATAATGTCTGCACCTAATAATCTGTTATTGTTGTCTTTACAGTGTTATCCATAGGAAACTTCTAAATCATATTGTATGTCACAGTTGATTAGAAAAGGCAAACATCGAATATTATGTTATAGTGTTAGGCAGGCAATAGAAAGTCAAGCCAGCTCTCTAATTATAACAAAGGTCGGTACCAGAGCACATGCGTCATCACCATTCGGTGAGGTGGTTGTTGAAGTATATGCTAATAAAAAAATTACTAGTATTTAAAATATACACCATCGTGTTAATATATGTTTTCTTTTGGATTTTTTTTTTCAAAATACAAGATGTTCTAAGCTCTTTTATCATTTACTTTTAATTATACCTCTCAACTTTTATTTCAGAACTCTACTTTTCAAATGACTACAATTTCCAATGAAAAAATAAGGGTAAAATAGTCTATTTTTTCTCCATAATTTTTATACCGACAATTAGAAAATCATATATTTAGATTATGAGAAAGTATCAGCGATATAGGATATAAAATTTGAAAGTCTTTAACAAAGGATCGACTTTTATACCAACACAATGTGATATTGAATATAAACTTGTTTGCTAAGTTCAATACTAAATTTGACATCAATTTATGAACTTTCAAAACGTGCTTAGAATCGTTTCGGGTACATGTTGGAAAATATCATCGGGAATCACATGAACGCTGTCGTCTAAGGGCGGTTCGAGCCCACTGACATCACGTCCGGGATCCTAGACACCATGTCCGTAATATCGGATGCCCTCGGGTGGTGATATTTTTTTTTTCAAAATTTCTAGGTTTTTAGTACATGTCCGAGCCCACGGACACCTTGTCCATGGTCGCGGACGCTTTAAATGTTTTATCCTTTGCAAATTTGAATATTCTATTTAATTTGGTAGAATAGGGTCTATGGTCATGAACTGTAGGTCTGTGGTTACGAACATTAAAGAATTTTGACCCAATTTGGCCCTTGAAACCCTAATTTAGGTAATTTCAATTTTCACTTTTAAATTCAGTTAAAAAAATGAAAAAAACAAAAAAAAATACAAAAGCTAGCACATTTAGGTTAATTAATTATAGGGAAAATTCACGAGATACCCCTGTTTTCTTTCGTAATTCACAATATACCCCTGTGATTTTCATAATTTGACTTTAAACATGCTTAAATGTTGTCCAAAATTGATGAAACTTTACATGGACGATGCTAAAGTGTTATATTTTGGTCCAATATCAAATTTGAAGTTTTTTAAGCTCACATGTGACCTGTGGGACCCAATGAACAGTCACATATTCATTGGGTCCCACAGGTCACATGTGAGCTTAAAAAGCTTCAAAATTGATATTGGACCAAAATATAACACTTTAGCATCGTCCATATAAAGTTTCATCAATTTTGGACAACATTTAAGCATGTTTAAAGTTAAATTACTAAAATCACAGGGGTATATTGTGAATTACGAAAGAAAACAGGGGTATCTCGTGAATTTTCCCTTAATTATAATGTGCCTTTGATGACATTAGTAGAGGAAAATAGTTTCGAAGGGTAGTGAAAGTAATTTGAACCAAAAAAAGTTATATATCAAACCCCCGAAGCCGAACTCTTACATTTCCTAGTTTATTGTAGGTTGAAATTAGGTGGTAACTCTTAATAGATTCCAGTGGGCTAACCTTAGGTTATTAAGACTTTTGTTTTATAACATAGTTTTTAGACTTATGTTATAAGCGGACCAAGAACCTGAATAGATCCTAGTCAACCCGAGTAACATAGGATAAGGTTCGAAAACCCAAGCTCATAGATAGATGACTCTACTAGGTCTTAAATTCTTAATTTTAAATTTTAGGATAAGAAAGCTTAACTTGAAAATTTCATTTAAGGCTTTTATTATATTGTTTGGTTTACTTTTGTGTGCACTTTTATTTTTATGCAAATATGCATCATTTGAGAGCATTGAGGGTCCACGCAAATTGATTCCACCTGGACCTGCTTTAGATGGTCTCTGTCAGAGACTCACACCTTTATGTGATGTGATAAGTGGGGGAAAAGAGGTGGACGTCGTGCGAGCCACATCCCCTTAATACCTGGGCTTCGACACCTAGCACTTATCCGACAGTACCCTTACCGAGCCCAATGTATGGTCAGTTAAAGACACGATCATAGATGCACACCTCACGATGATGTGTATAAAGTGGGGAAGCCCAAAGAGGATAGCTAGTAAAACCCTACCCCTTTGTGGTGACCTGGGCCTAAGCCCTAAGCATTTCTTCGGATTGATCCATACCCGTTCGCTTGCACCGTCTTGTGAGGGCGTGCATACTAACCTTTGTGTGGTTTTCCTCTATGTTTGAATTAGTCTCCGGCCCAAAGGCCATTTTAGTTTAAGTAAAACTTTTTGTCCGGGCTTCGGCCCAAAGCCTAGATCTAAGTGATATCTCTTTAGGCTCAAAATTTGAATCATCCATCTTGATTTAGTTAGGTTTAGGCCTATATAAAAGAAATCCACATGAAATTCGAAATACTTCACAAATCTTGAAAATTGATTTCACTCGTCTTAGAAGTCCCTCTCAACCTAATAGCCTATATGTATTCCAAACTCTCAGACTAAGGGTATCCAGGCCCGTACACCTATTCGGGGTTTAGAAAACATTCCTGCCCATGTGCCTCATGTCTAGCCCAAACACATTTTGGCTCAAGTGTCACACTCACAACTCATTTGGCCCAAGTACCAATTCACAACTTATGAATTGTTCCTGCCCATGTGCCTCATCCTCAATACGAAACGTTCAGGTCCAAGTGTTTATCTACAAGCATTGTGCCTCAAGTGCCACATTTTTAGAATATCCATACCCAATCACCTATCCACAATCAAATGCATTCTAGCAAAGTGCCGCTTTATCAAGACATTCTAGATCAAGTACCTATTCCCAATCTAGAAATGATGGTCATATTCCTCTTTGTTGACTTTTGTCTCGGTTAATGTTTGACACTACAGAATTAGGCACGCCCAAATCCTTAGCATGGTGGAGGAAGGAAGCCGATCAACGTAGAGGCATAGTTAGCCGCTATGAAGTAGAGATATAAGTCCTTGGAGTCCAAGTGTGTCACAATCATCAAGGAATTAAAAAATAAGATCAAACTTCAAGGGGAAAATCACCAAGCTCTGAAGAAACCTACGGGCAAATATGTTAGCCATGTGCATCGAAATTGACTCCGTCGGAGCCCACGGTTCTCAAGTATATATGGGGGAAGATGCCCTGGTTAATCAGCTAGCTGTAGAATTCAAGAGGGCTTTTAAGAGGATAGATCGCTTGGAGAAATCTAACAAACCAGCTGGCTTCGATTACTCTTCCACGGTGTCGTATCCCGAGGTCGATCTTCCTCCAAAGTTGAAGCTCCCCACACTCGCTCTGTACAAGGGTTCCCTAGACCCGCTGATTCATTTGGCGATGTTCGATTGAGGGATGTCCATCTTAGGGCTGAACGACATGCAGAAAGTCAAAGTCTTTGGTCGATACTTGGATGAGTCTCCTCAGGCTGGCATTGACTCAAAGATGAATGCAAAGACTTACGAAGAAGTTTGTCAAGGCTTTTGTACATCACTTCGAGTATGCCAACAATCTTGAAGTCACCAGGTCTGATCTTGCAAGCACTCGACAGAAAGACAGTGAGTTTATGTCTGACTTCATCAAGCGATGGAAGAAGAAGGATGCTGATATGCCTACTAAAATGGACGAGCAAGAGCAAATCCGTATGGTAGTTGAAAACTTGCAAAAACAGTACAATGATGAGTTGAAGTGCAATACTTCTCAAATTTTGACATGCTGATAGGATAAGTTGGAATTCTAGAAGACAAAATGCATGAGGAACTGAAACTCGGATACCAAATGGCTCTGTATATGGATTAAAGGCAGCAACCTAAACCCGGAGTAAACAAAGCAGTATGAGGTGAACGTGGTTTGAAAACCAAGGGAACAGGGTCAAAACCACATAACGACACCACCACCTCGCCCAAACTTCCAACAAAGAGAATTTACAAATATCGGCCGACCCTTGAGAAGCATTCAAAGATCTTAAGGAGTAAAACATGTTGTAGCCTCTCACCCCTCGGCATGGAGACCCTCAAAAGGGAAGGAATCTGAACCATTTCTGTCAGTATCACCTGCTGCCCGGTCATGACACTGATGATTGCAAGATTCTAAAGCATGAAATTCAAGATCTTATCGATCAAGGGTTTCGATTCTTCGAGCAGGAATCCCATGCCTGAGCATTATTAGGAATTGTTTAGTTCAAGTGTTTTTCTGTTAAACAATCTCTTTTTATGTTTTCTTTCAATGTTCCGTGAAGTTTGTTTTACTAGATAGTTTCATGGTCTTTTGAGTTTGCCATCATCAATGTCATCCTTGCTACTACAGAAGGTTTATGAAAGACTTCTCAAAGATTGCCAGACCGCTTACCAAATTAATGAAAAAAGTAGTGCAATTTCAGTGGTGCGAAGAATGTAAAAGGCTTTTCAGACCTTGAAGGAAAGGTTGACCACAACTCCAGTGTTAACCTTACCTTCAGGAACAAAGGGGTTGAAGTATTTAGTGATGCTTCCAAATATGGTCTGGGCTGTGTACTGATGCAGAATGACAAAGTTATCGTGTATGCTTAGAGGCGTAGTACACTTAGGGCAGGTATAGGTTGCAAAAGTCTATTGCACCTCTAGTCAGGTCTTTTACATGTTTAATTTGCCTAGCACCCCTTATTCCTCAGTATTCTGATGCTTCACTGACCGCTCAAACACAGGTAGTGCAGAGGCTTTTCTCTTCTTGGGCCTCTCGTTGGGTGTAGCCTTGCTGGTGGATGGGGCTTCAGTGCTCTTTGTAGCTTTGACAAAAGCCTAGAGCTTGTTGTCAATAGTATTTATGCCCATCTTGTTCAGCATCTAGCCCAACCTTGTCTTGGTGATCTTGGATAGGGCTAGAGAACTGAGAGGTCCAACCCTGCCGCCACCAGGGCCTGGGTGATAATCCCTCAATGGACCATCCCGTAATTAACAGTCCTGCTCCCGTGGGAGTGTGAGCAGGATCATCCCTGGGAGGTCAATCTTAATTTTGACGCATCTTGAGAGCGTATAGCAGCCAGATATCCCTTGGTTTGACGATGTGCTTTCTCTGTGTGCGGGGCTCTATGTTGTGGATAAGGATACTGTGAAGTATCTTGTCGCTCTCAGACATGTTGTTGGTTGAGAAGTTATGAACTGGTCCTCCACTTAGCTTCTCCACCATCATCCCCACCCTGTTGCCGAGGTTAGACCAAGCTGTCTCCTTGGAGATGATAAGCCCTTCATTTTCTAGCCTAAAGGTATGGGTAACCCAGCTCTTTTAGACAACCACCCATCTCTTCTAGACTCGAGAGACCAGATGCATGTCGTCGTCCTGGTCATGGAGCGGTCTCATGTGGTAGAGGTGCTCCCTGAGCGGTTCAGGGTACACCGTTTTGTCCTTTTAAACATCTGGAGCCATCCTTGGAACTCCAGGATCTCGACTATCTCCCCTAGTCTGTGCTCCTTTAGCCAGGCCTCATCCACTATCTTGGGTAAGACAGGGATGGATGCAATCTAAAATTTTGATCTATTAAAAACTAAATAAATTAATCTGGAAATTAATAATCAAAAAGTCTTCGGGTTGCAATGTAGTATAGAAAACGTAGCAACCATGTATCGAATCCTCGGGACTTACAAAAATAAGCATAGTCCTTAGAAAACTGGAAATCAAGGGGTTGTTGTTTTGTTTTTGAAACCAAAGTACAAAAAGAAAATAAATAAGCAAACAAAATAAAACAGGAATATTATATTGGTGAGCAGTACTCTAGGTTCAGGCTATTATTCGCTAATCAGATTATGCAAACTTCTACAAATTAATAAGAGACATGGATTGACTAAATTCTTCAATATCTTACCTGCATTAAATCCTAATCATAGGAAGCTCATCTAGCAGAACACGCAAGATCTAATCAAGATTAGCATAAGATTGAGTGAAACACATTTAGATGGATTAAGTGCAAATAATTTCAAACTTGAAGAAAAACACTAATTAATCTAATCCGATTCTCCACCTGAATTAAAGGCACATGAAGGACAACGTAATCAATCTGATCTAGTTTCCACTAACAACAGATTATAGGACCATCATTGTTAATCACCGATCTGATTGTAACAAGAATCAAAAGCTAATTAATAATCCATGAAATTTATTAAAAAGCACAACTTAATTAATTGGAACAATCTAGAATAAAATCTCATCAATCAAAAGAAAGAAAACTACAATTTCAACTAGCTACGAATACACCCTTCCCTAGAGTAAATCCTCCTAGCCTAGCATGTTACTAAAAGAGTAGAGAGAGATAGAGAAGAAATAATCTGTGTAGAGAATACTTCTCCATTCATCTCGTTATCCAGATCTGCAATTTACTGGGCTGGAGCTTGAAGATATGCTGGAGGAGAAGAACTCTCGCGGCTGCTTGTGTTCTTCTTTGGGTGAGATAAAATAAGAAAACTAAACCTAAACCTAAAAGCTAGAAAACAAAGTGAACTGATGTTGTGTGAATGGATTGTAGGGAGCAGCTTGTGCTTTGAAGTAAGGCATATACCTTGAGCCCCTAGCGGAGGAGCTTCCTCCCATGATACTCCGCCACTAGGCCAGCCTTCTTTTTTGGAGGTTGGTGCCTTTGAAATTGTTCGCCAGGGTCCTTGGCCATGTTCTCGGCTATTTCTGACTCAAGGAAGTCATGGAGCATCTCGGCCAGTTCTCCATGAGTCTTGGTTCTGCCTTCGTGCTACCTCTCATGTGAGTCGAGGATGAGCCAATCCATTACTGAATGCTTTTAATCAAAATCTTCTCGTCCACGTTGTCAATCTCTACACTTGCTTGTGGAATCGCTTGCTCTATTCCTCACCAATTCTCCTTGTTGTTGTCATATGTCCATCAATTCAAGTGTTTCTTTTTGGACCTTCTTGTTGGCTGCAAACTACTGCTGGAACTCTTCCGTTAGTTGTTTAAAGCTGAAGATGGATTGAGGGGCCTTGTAGAGATCCAGCTCAGCACACTTTTGGAGAGTGTCCCCGGGAAGAGGTTGCATAGAGCAAGGGATCTGATCCTGAGTGTTCATGGTGAACATGAATTCTTGACATGTTGGACCGGGTCCCATGTTCCATCGTACTTTTCAATCCCTAGGGCGACGAAGTAGGGAGGGAGCTTTGCCTTTCTGATCCTTTCAGAGAAAGGATAGAGGCTCATATCAAAGGAGTCCTCTTCTTAGCTTCTTTTTCGACTGCTTTTGGCGATTCCTTTTGCTCTTCCCTTCCCTTTCCTTCCATTACTTCCCTCTGAGTCTCTTTTATTTAGCAATTCAAATCGCTCGGCCATCTCTTCCCATTTTTTCTGGTAATCTTCATCCCTCTACATAAGCTCTTATTGCAGCAGTTCGTTTCTTAAATAACCCTTTCGTCCTAGTTAATCCTATTAAATTTCCTTCAAGTATTTCTTGGAGATCGAATCGTGCGAAGCTCTAGTGCGTGTTTCTAGTGCTCTCCTTATTTTTAGAGGCATCTTTCACCGAACTGGTAAAAACAAGTTTTCGATTCTCATATCTAACGTTTTATGCAAACAAGAGATTTGACCTACTAAAGCTAAGAAATAAACCTAGAAATTAATAAATCAAAAAGTCTTCGGGTTGCAAATATCCCGGTCACTGCAGTATAGAAAACGTAGCAACCAGGTATCGAATCCGGGACTTGAAGAAAGTAAGTCTAGTCCTAAGAAAACTGGAATTTAGAGGGTTGTTCTTGTTTGGGAATCAAATAAGAAAGAAGAAATAAATTGAAATAAAACTGATAAAGTTATATGGATGAGTGGAACTCCGGGTTCAAGTTAGTTTTTTTCACTAGTCGGATTATGCGAACTTCTACAAATCGATAAGAGATATGGATTGGCTAATTCTTCAATATCTTTCCAGAATTAAATCATAATCTCCGAAAAGCTCATCTAGTAGACACACAAGGTCTAATCCAGAACCTAGCGAAACACACATAGATGGATGAAGCTTAAAGAATTACGACGCACCTGAGGGAAAATATAATCAATCCGATCTAATTTTCCACAGGCTAACAGATTTAATTTGACCTTCTTTGTTAATCACCAATCTGATCTAACAAGATTCGTAAGGCTTTTTAAGAAATTCGCGAGATTAATTAAAAAGCACAACATTTGCATTAATATGAAACAATCCGAAAATAAAATCTCAAATCATAATTGTAGATTACGTGTAAAACGAACTAGCTACAATAACCATCACCCGGAGTAAATCCTTCCTAGCCTAGCATGTTACAAAAAGAGTATAGAGAGATAGAGAAGAATTAATCTGTGTATAGATTCCTCCGTTTGTCTCGCTATCAGATCTACAATTTACTAGGCTGGAGGTTGAAGATGATGGTGGAGGAGAAGAACTCTCGCGGCTGCTTACATTCTTCTCGGCGTGAGAAAAAGAATAAAAACTAAACCTAAAGCTAAAAAATAGAACTGAAGTGATGTTGTGTGGATGAGTGGATCTCTCCAAAGTCTTCCATATTTATAAGTCTAATTGAAGACTCTTTGTTTGCTCCTTGATGACTCATTTTAATTTCCTTCGGTTTCGCGAAGTAAATGGAGGCCCTTCAGTTGATTCAGAATTTAAGTAACTCTTTCAATTTACTTCCGTCATCAATAAGTTAGAAAACTCTAGAGTTACTAACTTCAACTAACTCCCTTCATCAATAACCTTGGAGTTACTTCTTTTATGTTTCCAATCTTCCCCCTTCTTCTCTCTCAATCCTTTCACGGCAGTCTCGTAAATATATATAAATATATCACACCGGACACAAAACTTTGACAGGGTCCAAATTCTTCGTATGAGCTCCGATTTGTTCCCCGTTTGCGGCGTTGGAAAGCTCGTGAGGAGTACTATGCATTTTCACCATCATTTTCTGCTTTAAACATATAATTGGCATCAGTTCCTTGCCCAAAGTAAGAGTCATGAAAAGCATAGGATAAGTGTGAAAAAGCACATAAAAAGGTTGCATAAATAAGAATTTAGCACCAATAAAACCATATCAATTTCACACTTATCAAATCACCCCACACTTAGCCTTTTGCTTGTCCCCAAGCAAAACTCTCAAGCACAAGTAAAACCAAGCTAATGGAACTCAACAGGAAAGGGAAGAGCACAAAGAAAGGAATTGCTAGCTTAACCATTAAAGGGGGCAATTCAAATTATTCAAAACAATTTATTCTTTCCAAAAACATGAAGTCATTCGAAGCTAACAAAATGAGAACGAAACCGTAAGTGTCTTGCCTTTAACCTTGAGCCATTCCACCTTTTTCCTTCACAAACCATAGAAACGACAAGGGGCATGAAGTAGATCATATTCCATCATACCTTTCAATGTCACATACTCTTGATCATAAGAGAAATTAATCTGTACTTAGCTTAGCATTTACATAAATATTTCAATTAAAGCGCTTTCAATTTCTTTCACCACAGACTTTTCTTTCCACCCATGTAGACAGATCTGCAATTACTAGGCTGGAGGTTGAAGATGATGGTGGAGGAGAAGAACTCTCGCGGCTGCTTGCGTTCTTCTCGGCGTGAGAAAAAGAAATAAAAACTAAACCTAAAGCTAAAAATAGAACTGAAGTGATGTTGTGTGGATCGATGGATGGATGAATTGATGGATGGATCCCTTCCTATGCATAAGTCTTTGGTATTTATAAGTCAGATTCAAGGCTCTTCGCTTGCTCATTAATGTATTCTTTTCAATTGCCTCCAGTTTCGCAAATTAAATAGAGACCTTTGAATTTCTCTAACTTATACTATCTTCAATTATTTCATCGACAACCCTTGGAAGACTCGGGAGTTACCTGCACATAAATAGGGAGTTAGTGTATGCACTTTAATTTATTAACTCCTCCGTGATAAGTCATATATCCCCACATATCCATCCTATAACTTATTTTTTGAAAGTTTCTTTTAGTTATAAGAATGGAATACAATTAAGTACTAAATCAGGAGAAAACGACAATAATACAATATATTTGATAGTAAAAATATATAGAATATCAGCTTATCAAACTTCCTCACACTTAATCTTTGCTTGTCCTCAAGCAACTAAAGAATAAAACTATCTCAAATGCCGTAGTATCAAACCTCGGGATCAATCAAGCATAGAAGGAAATCAAGCAAAATGACAATCAGAAGAATAGTCTTTCTCTTAGCTGTAAGTTTTCGCAAACAGTGAAAAAAATAATTTTAAAAGCATGGAGAAGTTAGATTGCAGAACTGAACTCAGATTAGCTTGGGGGACCTTCCACCTATTTCTTTCCTCAAACCTGTGGATGACAAGGGGTGTGAAGTAATGCCTTATTCCGCAATACCTTTCAACACCACGCACTCATGATCAGAATAGGAAATTTCCAATAACATTCAACATTAAGAGCTTCCCTTCTTTGCATAATTAATTTCTCAATTCGCGTAATTTTTTTTCATCCCCCAGACTTTTCTCTTTATCCATGTAACGGTGTTGGGCCTTCTATCCCAGATCGCGAGACCTTAGGTAGATGGGTGATGAAGCACCCCAAGGACTTAATAACCAGATAAAAGAGGCCTGTTTGGTTCAGAAAATTCATGATCAGAGGAGTACCTTGCCTTATCCTTTTCATCCAAACTTTCACATCATTCCCAAGGTCACCGAGTTAAACTAATTCAATCTTCATAATCAGCTAATCCACCAAATTTCAGTGAAAATAACATTACTTCAAGAAAACTAACATACGAACAACTTTGAGCAAAACGATTCTTGAGGTTGTCATCAGGCTCGATTTCAAACTTCCGCAAAATAATCACCCAAAAATTCAACATTTATTGGCACTAAAAGAAGCCTATCCATTACAGCAAGAGAACAATTAAAAGCTAGTGTGGCATTAAGTACAACTGACATATTTTCAGGGAAAGGTCTCCACTTCCTCACACTTGAGAGGAGCAATGTCCTCATTGTTCACAAAATAAAATCAAGTAAAAGACCTTTCAAAATATGTCAGACTCATGAAGGATCCATGCAAGACTCCACATACATTTAACATTAAAAGCATAATAGGATGAACACAGACAATAAAGATTGAGAAACTGAAACTCCCCTGATATCTTTAGATTGAGGAAGGTTCCTTTCCTCACACTTAAGCTCAAACAGCGGGGTAGAAAACGTTCCTCACACTTGCTCCAAGCAAGTGTCCAGCCTTGGAGAGATACGGAGATAAAAAGATTACACCTACACACACATTATAAAATACAAATAACGCTAAAAGCGTTGCATTAGTAGCACGAACACCATCACCACTTCTGACTAAAAGAAAAACAAAAATTAACCTATAACAAAATAAAATTAGAAAAATAAAAATAAACATAAACTTTACCACTGGTTGCCTCCCAGTCAGCTGCCCGTCTTTATAGTCTTTGGCGAGACTCTCGCTTTGTTATCCGGATCAAAAATAAAAGTTGACAATGGCGTCAACGGGAATACAAAGTGGCCAATAATCAGAAATAAACCACCTGGATCAAAACAGAACGTTACCTCAACAAATAAAATAGGAAAATAAATGCTCCACAAAACCTGGTGTTTGAGGAGGTATTGACGTGGTAACGGTCTCAAGCAGAAGACAGGTGCTGATTGTTGGTCTTCCTCAAATTGAAGGATGTAAACATCCTCCTTCTGTGGTTGAGGCTCGAAGAGAACGTCATAATGGCAAAGAGGTGGAGACCCTTTCCTCTCATACTCTAGGATGTAAACATCCTCTTCATCGGGGTGAGGGTCAAGAAGGATTCCATGTGGGCAGTCAATTGCATAAAGACATCTGCTGGGGCAGTGGGACCAAGGGTGAGGAGGGAGGGTGACTTGAGACTTCAACATGATCCTCCACTGAATTGTTCAAGACTGAAGCCTGCTGTGGAAGAGCGATTTTCTGTAGGTAGTCTGGTTGGTTCTTCTAACACAAACTGCTCTTGAAATTCAAGACAATCATCGAGCTCATGAGGTCCCCCACAATACGAACAATATATATCCGTGAATAATATGAATCTTGTTCGAATTGCTCCTCAATCTGCCTCATCTCTTCAATTTCGGGGCAATCTTTGAATACGTGATTCCCTCACACTGCGAGCAACACAAATTAGAGGAAAACAAATAAAAGAACCAGAAGACTCCTGCTAATCCTTCTGTTGGCTAACTGTCTTAAGTTCAGATGTCTTATCGTGGACCTTTTCAATTCAACCAACAACCTGTACAGCTCACTTGCCATTGCTTCATCGATTCCGATGTTTGCCATTGTTAAAAAATAACTAAGAACAAAATAAACTAAAAATAAAATAGAACAAAACAAAAATACATTAAACCAGAATATAATAAAAATAGAATAGAATTAAAAAAAATGAAGAACAAAATAAACTAAAGATAAAATAGACTAGAAGAAAATAAAGATAAAATAAACAAATTAACTAAATTAATTAAATAAAACAAACAAGGTAAACTATCAAAGGAATAATAACAAAATAAACTGAGCATGAAATAGCAAAAATTAAAGAAAACAGCTAAAACAAAATTTGATAAAATAAATTAAATATAAACAAAAGTAAGAAACACAAGTAAATTAGAACTAAGATAAAATAAGAAAATAAACTATAAAAAAACAAAATAACTAAAACAAAAAAGTAAATAAATAAAAAATAAAACAAAACAAAAATTTAATTATAACTAAATTAAAACAAGAAAAAAAGTAAATACCAAAAAAAAAAGTTATATTGCTAAAAATAAATAAACTAAAGGTAAATAACGAAATAACTAAAAATAAATAAAACTAAGAGATAACAAAAACAAATAGAAAATAAAACAAAGCAAAAAAAAAAATAGATGACCACCAAAGTTAAGACTAGACAAATGTCAAGTCCCCGGCAACGGCGCCAATTTGCAAACAAGAGATTTGACCTACTAAAAGCTAAGAAAATAAACCTAGAAATTAATAAATCAAAAAGTCTTCGGGTTGCAAATAATCCCGGTCACTGCAGTATAGAAAACGTAGCAACCAGGTATCGAATCCGCGGGACTTGAAGAAAGTAAGTCTAGTCCTAAGAAAACTGGAAATTCAGAGGGTTGTTTCTTGTTTTGGGAATCAAATAAGAAGAAGAAAATAAATTGAAATAAAACTGATAAAGTTATATGGATGAGTGGAACTCGGGGTTCAAGTTATTTTTTCACTAGTCGGATTATGCGAACTTCTACAAATCGATAAGAGATATGGATTGGCTAATTCTTCAATATCTTTCCAGAATTAAATCTAATCTCCGAAAAGCTCATCTAGTAGAACACACAAGGTCTAATCCAGAACCTAGCGAAACACAATAGATGGATGAAGCTTAAAGAATTACGACGCACCTGAGGGAAAATATAATCAATCCGATCTAATTTTCCACAGGCTAACAGATTAATTTGACCTTCTTGTTAATCACCAATCTGATCATAACAAGATTCGTAAGGCTTTTTAAGAAATTCGCGAGATTAATTAAAAAGCACAACATTTGCATTAATATGAAACAATCCGAAAATAAAATCTCAAATCATAATTGTAGATGTACGTGTAAAACAACTAGCTACAAATAACCATCACCCGGAGTAAATCCTTCCTGCCTAGCATGTTCAAAAAGAGTATAGAGAGATAGAGAAGAATTAATCTGGTGTTAGATTCCTCCGTTTGCTCGCTATCCAGATCTACAATTTACTAGGCTGGAGGTTGAAGATGATGGTGGAGGAGGAGAAACTCTCGCGGCTGCTTACATTCTTCTCGGCGTGAGAAAAAGAAATAAAAACTAAACCTAAAGCTAAAAATAGAACTGAAGTGATGTTGTGTGGATGAGTGGATCTCTCCCAAAGTTCCATATTTATAAGTCTAATTGAAGACTCTTGTTTGCTCCTTGATGACTCTTTTAATTTCCTTCGGTTTCGCGAAGTAAATGGAGGCCCTTCAGTTGATTCAGAATTTAAGTAACTCTTTTCAATTTACTTCCGTCATCAATAAGTTATGGAAACTCTAGAGTTACTAACTTCAACTAACTCCCTTCATCAATAACCTTTGGAGTTACTTTCTTTATGTTTCAATCTTCCCCCTTCTTCTCTTTCAATCCTTTCACGGCAGTCTCGTAAATATATATATAAATATACACACCGGACACAACTTTGACAGGGTCAAATTCTTCGTATGAGCTCCGATTTGTTCCCCGTTTGCGGCGTTGGAAAGCTCGTGAGGAGTGACTATGCATTTTCACCATCATTTTCTGCTTTAAACATATAAATTGGCATCAGTTCTTGCCCAAAGTAAGAGTAATGAAAAGCATGAGATAGGATAAGTGTGAAAAAAGCACATAAAAAGGTTGCATAAATAAGAATTTAGCACCAATAAAAACATATCAATTTCACACTTATCATTTTACAATGGTGAAAATCTTACATTCATCATGGTAGAATCGTGGATGCTTGATTGAGCTGTTCAATTCCATATACGGCGCCAAATGAAATATCTATTATATTACTCACTACCTATCTTGATCAATACTCAAAATTTCCTAATCGTTACTTCTTCTATTTATTTATCTTTGAGATCTTTCCCTCAATTACCACCACCTGGTTCCTTGTACAATAATTTAGGGAGAGAGAGTTTCGTAAGAGACAGGGAATTATAGTGAAGAGAATTCGAATCTTGAATAGTCAAGTCTTTGATTGCGTGTTTATTGCTTTGGGGTTGAATCCCTTTATAGATTTCCTTCCTTATAATCTCCTAGTATTTGCCAGCTTGTTATTAGTTTATTACTGACAGACTATCATTTTGTTATGGCCAATTTTCTAATCAGGCCAACACTTAAATCTTAATTTTTGCTCTACGCCCGGGCACAATCGCCAGGACATGCTATGGGCGCGCCCAAGCATGGACGCCAGGGTGTTTTATAAATGGTCTGGGCACAAGCGCTAAGTCCGCTTTAACTATTCCTTTATCGACTCCACCAGGCAGAGGCACCTGGTCGCTACTTAACACTACTTTACACATTCTGAGTTTTAAATAACAATTCCTTGGTCCTTTTTATAATTACTTTGCCCTCCCTAGATGTTCGGTGTCTTTGATCTTTTTGCTGGTCTCGTTTTTCCCCTCTTCACTCTTGACCCGGTCGTTGGCAGTCTTTGATGTGGTTGTAACACCCCATCCAACATTAACGCACTTAACAACAACAAACTGCAGCGGAAAACAAACTTCAGCACATTACTTACTTCTTTCTTGGTGTTACACGCCGTTAACCACCCACGTGGCTAACAAGGCTAATACATATACATTGTACCGGTCTGATGGGCTAAATTCCCGAGCGACTACACATTACTATCCCTTTCCATTATCAAACAAAACAACATACACCTTTCACTGTACCGAGTATTCACAAACTGATGCCGATAACAATCTCGGTCTTACTACACCTACTGTACATGTACAACAACTTAAAAGATACCCATGTACAACGACTACCCCGTCCTACTCTTGAACGGCTTCCTGCTCTTTGTACCTGAAATAGGAAAAGAAGAGAAAGGGTGGCCCCCAAGGGGCTCAGCACCTTTGCTGGTATGGTAATCCCGCATCCCACATGCTACCGGGGCCCACGCCAACTATTTGTCGTCTTAGCATGCGGTTGATTATATTTAAATCATGCATGTAACTATAAACAACAGCACATAACATTCGCCTCAATGGGCTCAACAGACAGATACACAATCCTTACTTGATAAGTCACTCATGGTATTCATTATCCCTAGAGTGTTCCTCCTCCATGGAGCTTCTTCCTTAATAGACACACTTACCCTTAAATTAAACGGGTTATCCTTAAACGCCTCTTATCACAACTGGGATTCATTTCCATGATCCACACACCCATATCTTACAACATATAACATTCCTCACATAACAAAACATAACAACACTTTTCACGTTTCGACGTGCACAGATAACATCGCAATAGGAATTGCATTACAACAACATCACATAACATAACGGGAACGGTCCTCTTAGGAACCGACCCACACATAGTTATTTCACTGGTGAGCCTAGAGAATGGTGTCACCCTCATGGTAAGCTCGTTATACACAACAACAACACTCATTACCGTCCTAATAGTCGGACGGTAACTTAAGTTAAGATGGTTCGGGTTTGGAGCCCGAACACACCCACAAACACATGTTCCCCCTAAACCGATCATAGTCAGAATAGCTAAGCTTTGAATAAGCTAATGGGAGATCATAACCCGTGAGGGAAACAACCATAACAGAGAGAAGGTAAGGCTAAGAAGGATACCCACTCCCAAACAACGCGCGACCGGCCAAACTGGATTCCTCACCACTGTTAGTACATACTTACTTTTAGATATTAGTTAGAACCCCACTATGGAGTCTATCACATCTACACACCATACAGTATTACAACTAAGTTAACATAACAAGGGAGATCCCTACATTCACACACACATATCACACAATTAACACACGCATAGCCGTGGTTAGAACGTTCCATGGTTCGGTCGTTACTTTACATAATACCGAACTCTCATGTGATCCTAGACTCAGTTAACTAAGGTTAACACTTCCGAGGTTAAATGGTATCGGATTTGAAACGCCACATAAAAGAATTACTGTAAACTCATTACATGTTTTATCTTACAACGTGGCAAACACACAGAAAAACACATTGGCATACAAGCCGGTGTAATCCGGTAGGACACAGGTTGCAAGAAAACCATACCTATCACCGGAGTCCACTTTACCATGTCCACTTATGTTCCTCGAGCAATTCTCGAACACTGATAACATTACATGTACTTTTATTAACATTGGGGTAACATGTTTGTTTAATGTCTAATGCTTATAACTTTTTCCACTCCCCACTAAATTGTCATTATAATAACTCACCTAACATGTCTTAAACAACCTTATAACATCATTACTAATCAATCCCCATCATTACATATCATTTTATAACCTTAAAACCATGTTTTGGTCCGACCGACCCTACCGACCGACCTTACACAAGGTCGGTCCATTCCAGAACACATTACCATCAAAAATTTCTACTCCTACTCCGACCGACCTTGTAAGTTCGGTCGCATGTTCGGTCATTCCCGAGAGTTTCTTCCCTTTGAAAATTCAGGCCCGACCGAACTTGCCAAGTCCGGTCCCATGTCGGTCGATTCCAGAAACTTAATTCGTACACAAAATACAAGCCCGACCGAACTTGTAAGTCCGGTCCCCAAGTTTGGTCGGTTCCAGAAGCCAATTCTTGCAGGGTAAACTGGGCTCGACCGAACTTGCAAGTTCGTCGCAAGTTCGGTCTGCTCCAGACCCTTATTTTCCATTGCCCATTTTACTCCAAACTTCACCTCATATATCCTAATATGTCCTAACCTCATTTGGGCACTTCAAACACATCTTTAGCCATGTACTAAACCCCTTAAATCACCCACCAAACTATCTTTCTATCCTTCCACAAATTCCTTACAAAACTTACTTAATACTTGCATATTTTCATTTGGTTTTCTAAGTGGTATTTCACCTATAATGACCACTATACCAAGGTGTTTCCTCTACACCTTAACATCATCTCCCAACATCTTTTCTTACTAACTAAATCTCCTTTTTTCACATCTACTAAACCTTAAACAAACTTCTCCAAGACTTTAATACATCCACAAAAACACACATTGAATTCCTAGAAGTTCCAAGATAATACCTAAATCCTTGTATCACTCTAAATCACCTTATTACATGCTTTCTTCCCTAGTAAATCACTTGTTCACCTTTAACACTTCTTAGTTCACACCAAACTTATTTAAACACTTAGAACTTCTGCACATTTTCCAAATTTTGCCATAGCTTCTCTTGTAATATCTCACATCCAAACATTAGGTTTTTACCTTATTTCATTCAAGAACACCTAAGATCCATCAAGAACTTTCTCACACACAAAACTTCACCAAATTACACTACATCACAATATAGTGCATAAACTTAAATTGCTTGGCACTTAGGCCCTTAAATAACATGGCTCTTAGGCCCTTAAATAACATAAACCTTCAACACTGAATTTCCCACATAAATATTGCCTTTGACCTGCAATTACATACAACAACACATATGCTCCTTTAATAATCTCCTTAAGAACATTTTACTAGGTCTTTCACCTTTGGCTCCTTAGGTATTTTTATCAAGCAAATCAAGCTCATTTTCCTAAGGCATTTAAACTACATTGAGATAGTTTGTTTACCTCTTTTTCCTCACAAACTTCTTTCTTGTTTCCTTGTAAAACCGGTAAGGATGTTTGGTTGTTTGTCAACTTCTAAACAATGTACAAATAATAGAATGAGTATTCAAGCATTATGCTTCATCTCATTGTAAACCCTAGGCACATATATTGTCTTAACACATATTAGGTAATTGTTTTACCTTTGGAATTGGAAGAGAGCTTGAATAAGTATCAAGATAGGACTCCTCCTAGTCCTTTGAAGTTTGAATTAAGCTATGAAGAGAGCAAGAAAAAGCACCATTGTGAGAGTGAATTTTCGGACACATACAAAAATGAAGGAAACATCATTTTTCTTTGAGTTTCCTTACCTTGAAGCAAAGGAGAACAATAATATGTAAAAAGGTGAGCTCAAGCTCCATCAATCGGTGAATCTCCTTGGCACCGAAATGAGGCTTTTGAAGATTTGAAAAGATAGAAGTGTAGAGCTCGCTCCAACTAGAAGAATGGTGGGTTGAAATTGAATTTGGACCATGGAGCTAGGAGTTACAAGAGATCAAAGATGGAGTTTGGTGTGGTACTATTGCAAACCGTAGAAGAGAGCATGAAGGGAGGAAGAACCGTGTGAAATGAGAAGAAGAAGAGAATGAGAAGGTAAGTTTGCTTTTGGAAGATATTTTTGTTATAAAGTAACTTTCTTCCTTTACTTACTTTTCTTCTTTTCCTTAATTGATTTCTTTTACATGTTGGTGACCACCATAAAAAACAAAAACCGGCCCCCATTAGTAGTCTAGGGGTATGATAGTCTTAGTTGACCAATTAAATTTCTTATAAACAACATATGTTACAAACTAGCTTATTAAAGTTACTATTCATCCTAAAACAAGGCACGTAGTTGTGAAATTTTTGATTTCCCATTGATATAGACTTCCAAATGTGATACTATATAGTACACATGTTAATTAAAGAGTAATGATGGACATTTAGCCATTCAAAACTCATTTACAAGACAATTTTTCAAAAATGTGCTTTAAGACTCCTTAAAGCACATTTTGTGTTTTAACTTGTTTTCAAGCTTGGTTTTCTTTGGTAATTTGTTTTATATGTTCATTAACATATAATTAAGGTGTAGGTATGACCATTAGGTCTTAACAATTTATCCCAAGCTTAGAGCACATTTTTGCTCTTATTGACTTTAAGGTATATTCTTGTGTTCTGTTTGGTTTAATTGTCTACCAAGGTTTCCTAAGGACTTAATTAGCCTTGTTAAATCATAATTGAATATTATTAAGTCTTGGTAGGCTCTTTGGGTCCTAACCAAGTTCACTCCAAGCTTAGAGCATGTTTTTGCTCAAACTGTTTCTTAGTGCTTATATTGCATTTTATGGTATGGTTTAAATTGTTCACTGATGTTTCTAAGGCACCTTTTAGCCTTTACATACCATAGTTTAAACGTTTACACAACATATCAAGGTTTGAGGTATTTCAATCTACCCCCCTTAAAAGAACTTCATCCTCGAAGTTTACACTTCCCACACATCTTGGATTAGAATACGGGGATTACTTATAGCATAAAAATTCCATAACCAAACACACTTTACATCACAAACCTCGGTCTTAATGGTCCGGGTAACATATTACATCCATACATAACATAACATAACATAACATAACATAACATACTTACATGATAACCTCGGACTCAATGGTCCGGGTATCTTAACAACATTTACACATACATAACAACCCTTAGACTCTCTGGTCTTGGGTAAACATAACAACATTTAGACACATAGGTCTTGATAACATAACAGCCTTTAGACACGTAGGTCTATGTAACACAACACATTTAGACTCATAGGTCTTAATAGCATACACTTTAGGAACTCAAGGTCAAAATAATATTATTACACATACCACACAACATGTCATAGCATGTATAGCAATCAAAAATATCTTTGATATACACTGTGATCCCGCAGAACCCGGTCGCGATGGACACCTTCCGTCCCCGTGCTCTGGGAGATCAAAACAATCACTTAAATTTAAAATTTCCTTGTGAGGTTAAGTAAGAGAACTTTAATTATGTAAAGTATCTATCGACGTTTTATAAATACCAATTAAAAATCCTTTTGAAAACACATACACTCCAAGTCCAACTTAAGCTCTTTACTTCTTTTCTTAGCGTGGTTATTTGTGACCACTTAGGGAGCTTCAAGAATCATCCAACCCTGATGTGATCAGCATCAGTGTTGAACTATCCTTCCACCCCAATTTGTGTTCGGCTTCCTTGATCGCATGCAAATCAAGTTCCACTTCCCACTTCATTTTCAAGCATCAAATAAATCAACTCATTTCCAATTTTCTATCTTTTAAATCATTCTAGTCATGATCATAACATCTCCAAGGGATAGAACTTCATCTATCAGTTATTTCCATTCACTTTAATCCTGTTACCTAGGGAATCTTATTCTCACTAGTTCTATGTCGGTTTCATACCCTTTCGTGAATCACTATATAGTATATATACACATATATTTTATCAAATACAACACACGGTTTCACATTTATACACTGCCGGGTTTTGTTCCCCGGGAGTTTCTATACTCCCCACACTTGTACTATCACACACGACTGTTAATAATCAACACACACTTATCACAATGGTATTCGCTCCTTCTGTGCGCAATTACCACAATTAAACCATGAATGAATGCGTTTGTTTACGTAACACACGCACCAATCATCAAAACAATTATTTGTGCTATGCACAACATAAGTCACGTACACTTGTACGGTAAAACACACTAAGTGGTTTTGCGCTCTACCCCCCTTAAAAGGGATTACGCCCACGTAATCAATCACTAAAACATTGGCTTAAAATGTTCTGCCGTCGTGAAGTGTTTTAACTTCCACGCGGTCTATTACACAATAGATTCTGATTAGAGGATCTTACCATATTGGCGGTTTAGTTCCTAAACCAAGAATTCTCATTGGAGTTCGTTTAAACTCATAACCGGTTTCGGTTCTGGCCTATGAGGCTTCTAGGCATTAATAATTAGCCATTCACTCATGTTCACCATGTACATTAAACACTTGAATCACTGACTCATTAGTTTCTGCTGCGAAACTCTAATAACTGTAGAGCTTAATTACCCCCATTTGTTATTCTTACTGTATTGTACATCCCCAATTGTCACCTTCATCTTGGTAACAATGGTTTCTCAACCGACGCGTGGTATCTCTTACCGTTAGCGAATTTGGTGAGTTATAGACTTTCTATCCACTTCCATAACAATTTACTGTGTATACAGCTATGTATTTCACAATGATTGACTTGTTCCCTTCCGACTTACAGTCGTTGAGATTGAGCTACTACCTAGTGTGTAGTGCTCTCTCGGCTATTTAAAACATTTGGGGTATATTCCATACCGATATTGGCAGTTAGTGCTACTGTAGTCACTTACTGTTAATCATGTCTCCACATTTGGTTTTGTACAAGTACTTTTTATTGGTGCGGCCTTGCATTTCCCATGCATCGGCCATTATAACATTATTTCTCCACAATTAACATGTTTCCCATCCCTAGCTATCCCACTCGATCATTACTGCACAAGTGCAATACCAAAAACACTCAGTCATACAGAGTGCAGAGGCGTAAACTCTTGACAGTAAATCCCTTATGCGATTGCAGTAGGAATTCACATTGTGTTTCATTGAGATTCCGATCTCGTAATACTGGCTACTGGCTTACTGCCGAGTTTGTTTATCATTACTTACCTTGCATCACCACTGAATTTAATTCATAACTGCTCTTATCTTCCACATCATTACTCAATAACATTGATACAACGGTCGCCACTGCGAACCGTGCTCTTACTCATTGTATAACAACAATACTTACATGGTATTTACTGTCACATTAACTTCTCACACATATACTTACATCATTCGTATTATGGTTCGTCCTTATTTGGATGACTACCGAATGCTCCTTGAGCGTTGCTTACACTACAAGAAAACAGCAGTATCACACAGACGAATATTCCGTATGTAAAAGCTGAACTTCCGTATGTAATGACAATCACAGACGGAAAATTCCGTAGGAAAATTCCGTCGTAATAAACGGGTCGGTAATATATTCCGTCCTGTGAAAACAAACTCCGTCGGTGATATTACCAACTTTTACAGACGGAATTTTCCGTCTCAGAAAATAGTTATCACCTACGGAATTTTCCGTCTCAGAAAGTGTTTATCACCTACAAAAAATTCCGTCACTGTTAAAGTTATCACCAACGAAATTTTAATGCTTCAGATATTATTACCTACGAAATGTTTCACCTTAGAATTACTTTATCACCTACGGAAAATTCCGTCTCAGATAATCGTATTACCTACGAAATCTTTCATCTCATAATTTATATCCCTACAATGTTTTGTACTCCTCCGTTCAACAATAACTGTCATTTAGAAACTTGCACACTTATTAAGAAAAGTAGGACAATGACGCATGTGCCCCTACTTTTTACTTTTCCATTTAGATAATAATTACTTTTATATTGAATAGTAGGGGTAAAAGTGGAAAGAAGTGTGTCAAAAAGCTAGAATGACAGATATTTTGAACAAGAATCACATCCTAAAACGACAGATATTATGAACGGAGGAGTACCTAATAATTCTCACAAAAGAGACATATAATCTGAATAACTATTTTTATTCATAGCTGAACACACCATTGACATTTTACAAAGTGCTACATAAAGTAGGTATTATCCATAGTCACAACATTCCCAAATATTCTTCATAACTAGCTATAAATGTTTCTCATAAAATTTGAATACTACAACATCCATATCCTACCGAAACTTCACAGTATTTACTATGACAATCATTTTTCACGTTTACATCATAGAAAACACATATTATTCTTCACTTGAGAGCTTCATGTCCCTGAATTCAGCTACTTCAAATCTGCAAAAGAAAACACTACTTCATAGAAGATAAAACTACACTTTAGACAAGAAACAACTTCAAATCAAGAAACAATAACCTCGTGTAGCGGATTCATTCTGCTATAATCAACTAAGACAAGAACTAACTATGCATGATTTCTTTATTTCCCTTCAATGAAATTACCTACGAGGAATCTGACTGAAAACATTTTTTATTTATACAGACGTGAGTGTCAAACCACTTTGATGATATTGCAAAAATCAAGAACGGGTTCGCACGTTGGAAGTAACATTTCTTATCCTCTTAACCCCCATCACGATTGACATACACATAATACATATACAACATGAAAAGAGGAAACAGTAGGCTGGGTGGGAGGGTAATCACGGTTACCTCCAAAACTTCTATAGCATCTATACTGATGAAAGGATCAGAGACATGAGAAGCCCACACGTCAATGATAATTGGAGAGATAATAGGTTTCTACTGATGCCGTTGCTTCTTCACATCCTACAGAAATACACAGTAATAATAAACTGCCAGGTGACTGAAGCAGAATATAACTCACCTCCACCATCTCAACAAAGGAATAGTGTAGTAACATAATTCAAAGCAAACGGATGGAACTAGTTGTGAAATAAGAATACTGCAGAGCCACCTGATTTTACAACAGCATCTTAAAGGTTAACAAAAATATCAAAGGTACATTTTGCTTTGGACGATTGTTTTCATCTTCATTTTTTTAATAGTGCAGCAACAGATGATGGCAGCAACAATAGGTGATGGCAACAGCCACCGTGAGTGTGAATTAATATATAAATAATTGTTTTTGGTTTACATCTAACCCTTCCTAATCCTAATCCACTGACATACTTGAGAACAAATCAAACATTTTTTAATAGTTTCTTAGTCCACCAACCAACCATCAATTTAAATCAATTTTGATGATATTAGTTTAATTCAAGTCTGCAGCCAATCCATATCATTTAAAAACTGAAACACATATGTTGGACAAAAAAACTCAAAAGAGCCATGTGGTGTAAACTGTGTAGCATAAGAAGCTTGACGCAACCATATCCACCAAACCGAATTATCTGTAGCATGTAAACATATCAGCATAAAAAACTTCTGTGAAAAAAAATGCATGAGATCAATTCTTAAATTCTGTACTGGAGTGAGTAAATTTAAGTGCAGAATATACAACACTTAGGCAACAACTAGAGTACAAATAAACATTAGCACCAAACATCCCATTTATGCAGAGATATAATGCCAATATTGAACATATGAAATATGCATCTGTTGCAATATTGTATTTGTCCTTGGCGACTTTGCTCACATTATTACCTAATGTATCACTAATGATAACAACAAGAACAGTCACATGGATAACAGGGTCATTAGACTCACTGTTACAACCAAATTGGAGGAAATTAGCATTTGAAATGCATATACTCACAACATCTGTACTTCCAAATTTTCTCGTTCAAAAATTGTACTAATCATTGATCAAGAGTCATATTAACTAGATAACTTAGATAATAAACACAACTAACTTCATAGGAAGCTCTAGGAATCACATCTCACTTAATATAAGAGTTTAACTGGAAGGATACATCTGGCAATAGCTGACCAACAATCCAGAGACACCAGCATGCAAACTACTTCTACCATGTGATATTTTATACAACAATACCCTTGCACCAATGAAACCATCATACCAGATATCATAGTCAGAGTTTTATGTAGATACAAAGCATATACATAGAGAGTCTAAATACAAAGCATGTCGAAATTTTGAGGCCAAAATGCCAATGTTATAAATTCACTAACCTCACCAACATTGCTGAATCCATAGAAAAGTGTCCCGAGTACAACAAGAATCACCCAAATCAGATCTAAAACCCACAGGATGTTACGAATTTAGGAATGCACGTGAAAAATATTATCCAATTTCTCGATAATGATTTCGCACAATAATTAAAGCTAACCAAACAGCAAAAGAGTTTCAATAGCAGCAAAACAAAAAAAAAGATGATGACTGCTTACTTCTTCATCTAAATCAACATCCGAGAGGAAGATCAATCCTAGACCTACAATATAGAAGAAGAGAATGAAATGATGCAGATTATGTATGTTCCTTATTGCCAGTTAGGGTTGCAATCTCACAAGGTGCGACAGAAAAAATATAAAACTTCTATTGAAAATCACTAGAGAGTAGAAGATAAGTTTGATATATTATCGGTTACGACAGACTAATATTTTAAGTTCGATTAAGTTACAGAGCAGAAGATAAGTTTGAATAAACTAGTATTAATTTGATCTCGTATAACAATTAGTAATAGAAGAAGAGAATGAAATGACGCGGAGTGGTGTGTTCCTTATCGTCAATTAGGGTTGCAATCTGAGGTGCAAGAGAAAAAATAAAAAACTTCTATTGTTATAATCACCAGAGAGCAAAAGATAATTCGATTATATTACCGGTTCCAGAACGAACTGTAGTATAACAATTAGTAGAGAATTCGAGACAAATGGCGCAGCGTATGTATGTTCCTTATCGCCACTTAGAGTTGCAATCTGAGGTGCGAAAGAAAAAAATCCAAAACTTCTATTGTTAACATCACCAGAGAAGAGGAGATAAGTTCGATTATATTACCGTTCTGAAACGAACTACAGTATCGTCTCTCATCTGGTGTGTTGTGAGTTCCAGATTCATCCTGTAGAGGCGCAGACAAACATAAGAGATCAACAACGCAGAGTTATCGCCAGTTAGGGTTGCTTCAGGAAAAATCAGCGGAAGAAGAGAGCATAAGATTCGATTACTGGTCCGAAGGCGCGAACTGAAAAAAGAACGAAAGTAAGAGCGGCAGAGACAATTTGGGGTAAATGAGGAAGTTTTGTACTAGTATAAAGTAGATATCTATCATTTCCTCCTCAACGGAGATTAGAAAAATTCGTAGGTGAAGATCATAGCTTAGAGAATGCACTGGCGGTATTTTAGGGAGAGATTTCACCGACGGAATTTCCGTCCCTAAAATATATCCTCTAGAATATCAAAATATTTTTACCTACGAAATAATTCGGTCTATAATATTGTCCATATTACGTCGGTAATATCATTGTAGGTGTTTACTATATTCAAATACCACATCCGTCGGAAATTCATAGAAAATTCCGTAGGTAAAAAGGGTTATTAACATGGATTAATTCCGTAGCAATTTTCGTCTGTAATACTACTGTTTTCTTGTAGTGTTATTCTCGTTTACAAGCCGCAAGCCGGCGTTATTCAGCTCGGTGCTTCACTTATACTCACATGCTTCTAAACTATTTGTTCTCTCTCGCAATGATAACATGGTCAATCCTTAACATGTTTCTTGAACTTGGTTCACATAACTACCGCTCCTGCGGTCTCACAATATCGAGAGGTATCCCCACTCTTAATGCAGTGGTTCGTTCTCCACTCTATTCACTTATACAACATAACTTCTGCAATCAATCTAATTTACATAACACATTTTATTTTGTGGCTTATAAGCCTTACTGCTTCGAGCTCTGTCCATTGTGGACGGTTCACACACATTTATTTCTCTGTACAACATTACATAGTTTGGATATCATATTGAGCTCCATGACAAGGTCGTTCATTCCGTTTCCTTTCATGGGATGCCCCTTAGGATTGTCGGTCCGTCTCCTGACAAGTTATATCTAAACTGGGTATTAGTTTCAACCCTTGTGTTTCTGTCACGCCATTTCGTGCAACACTTGTTGATGCGAACACCCTTCAAGGATTGCTCCTGGGTGTTACTAAGTTATGCATTATTTCTGGTTCACACTTATTGGTATATTCAGTTAGCCACGCCGTTTGCGTTCTTAACTGGCTTATTATCTTCTTCTGTGATGATCAACATTTCCTGGTAGTGTAGGTACTCATTCTGGGAGTTTCATCCCGTTCATTGCACATTAATGTGTCCATATCAGGCATCTGCCTTGCCATGCATAGGCTGAGTCTCCGTTCCAGCTAACATGTTTATCCCTGAGGATCCTTAAGACGTATACGATGTCTTTACATACATTACAGTTAGTGCACTTCGCACCTCCAGACTCTTAAGCATTTCGTTGAAAGGAATTCACTAATTCCTTTAGTCTCGTTAACTTAACTGAGCTCCTTAACTTCAACCATTCATGGTAATCCTTAGTTTTTGTTTGACTTATACTGCTGACCGTAGTATGGAGTCGACTACTTCCCGTGTTTCCGGACTCTACTCGTATACATATGTGGGGTACCATACTGATACATTGCTACTTACCCAACTAACCCATAAGTAGGTCTGTCAGGCCCACAATCTCCTATCGGAGTGCGGTCGTCCCACATTACAGTTGGTACACTCGTAGTGTCCGTTACACGCCTAGGTGAAGTATTCTGTTGTCAACTCCCTTATATTGTCCCGTGACAATATGTGTCCCGTGCTTCCCGAACTTAATCGAAGGAAAGTTTATCCACTGTTGTATCCTTGTCAACTGTCCTTGGTTTTACTGGTTTGAAAGAAAAGAGTTTGGTTTGAAAGAAAATTTGGTTTTGAAAAGAAAAGAGTTTGAATAAATCTGGTTGAAAGAAAAATTCTCATGTTTTTACAATGCCTTCTTGCCTTAACCAATCTAGCTTCTTGCTGAATGGTGTACTTCCAATTACAAAGGTCAGGCTGTTAAGCCCTTCCATGGTTATAATGATCACACTTAACTTCGTGGTACTTCACTAGTACTTTGTATTTGTTAAAATTTCCCCGAACAGCCCTGTTATAGCAGCACTTGCCATGGCAAGTGCACCATGCTAACTGGCTATCGGTTAATCACACACACACCGTTGCGGTATTGTTCTTACCCACGCACTAACATCAGTGGCCTTGTTGGCCCTTATTTGACCTTACAGTCTTGACAATAACCCTCTGGGTAACTTCAACTTCTCACTATCTTCACATGATAATCATTAGCTAGGGTGTTTCCCATTCTGGGAGACCCCCTATTCTTACTTAGTACTGTATCCTCTTCGTAGCCCGTTCCACGCATTTGTCGTGGTCACTGAGGCTTGTCTCTTGTTTGGGCACTACGTTGTAGTTCCCTTGTCGGTTGGTATACCGTTGGTGTATTATTTATCAACTGTGGTCCCGAAGACACTCGTCTCGGGTTTCACTAATCCACTTCTTGCCTGCTGCACGGTCGGTGCATTGCAAGCTGGTTATCCTCGACTGCTCGGCATGTTGACCCAGGTTGCCGGAAATTCTATTCTTCCATACACTGATTCTTCACTCTTCGCTATGAAATGCGGTTAACACTGTTTAGATGGGAACCGTCTCCGGGATTCCCTGTTCTCGGGATCTACCGTATGACAGGTTCTCCGTACTCACAGTGGTACTTAATAACAGCCAGATCGGGTATTCCCGAAAGAGAGGACTTCCATCTCTCTAGCGTTGTTTCCCAAGTTATAAAACAGGGATTGTGGAGGGCGGGAAGGATATTGTAGGTTTCCAGTACACACTGGTAATACCTAACTAGCGTATCTCTCACGCTATCACTCAACCCTTAACCCAAAGTACTAAAATCCTAACTCGGTACTTCCTAAGCTCGGTAATTCAGTCATCAAAGCGATACTTCGCTCTGATACCACTTTTTGTAACACCCCCATCCAACATTAACGCACTTAAACAACAAACTGCAGTGGAAAACAAACTTCAACACATTACTTAACTTCTTGGTGTTACACGCCGTTAACCACCACGTGGCTAACAAGGCTAATACATATACATTGTACCGGTCTGATGGGCTAAATTCCCGAGCGACTACACATTACTATCCCTTTCCATTATCACAATAACAACATACACCTTTCACTGTACCGAGTATTCACAAACTGATGCCGATAACAATCTCGGTCTTACTACACCTACTTTGTACATGTACAACTTAAAGATTACCCATGTACACGACTACCCCGTCCTACTCTCGAACGGCTTCCTGCTATTTGTACCTGAAATAGGAAAAAGAGAAAGGGTGGCCCCCAAGGGGCTCAGCACCTTTGCTGGTATGGTAATCCCGCAGCCCACATGCTACCGGGTCACGCACAACTATTTGTCGTCTTAGCATGCGGTTGATTATATTTAAATCATGCATGTAACTATAAACACACAACACATAACATTTCGCCTCATGGGCTCAACAGACAGATAACACATCCTTACTTGATAAGTCACTCATGGTATTCATTATCTCTAGAGTGTTCCTCCTCCAATGGAGCTTCTTCCTTAATAGACGACACTTACCCTTAAATCGGGTTATCCTTAAACACCTCTTATCACAAACTGGGATTCATTTCCATGATCCACACACTCCATATCTTACAACATATAACATTCCTCACATAACAAAACATAACAACACTTTTCACGTTTCGACGTGCACATGATAACATCGCAATAGGAATTGCATTACAACAACATCACATAACATAACGGGAACGGTCCTCTTAGGAACCGACCCCACATAGTTAATTCACTGGTGAGCCTAGAGAATGGTGTCACCCTCATGGTAAGCTCGTTATACAACAACAACAACACTCATTCCGTCCTAATAGTCGGACGAGTAACTTAAGTTAAGATGGTTCGGGTTTGGAGGCCCGAACACACCACACAAACACATGTTCCCCCTAAACCGATCATAAGTCAGAATAGCTAAGCTTTGGAATAAGCTAATGGGAGATCATAACCCGTGAGGGAAACAACCATAACAGAGAGAATGGTAAGGCTAAGAAGGATACCCACTCCCAAACAACGCGCGACCGGCCAAACCGGATTCCTCACCACTGTTAGTACATACTTACTTTTAGATATTAGTTAGAACCCCACTATGGAGTCTATCACATCTACACACCATACAGTATTACAACTAAGATAAACATACAAGGGAGATCCCTACATTCACACACACATATCACACAATTAACACACACAGCATAGCCGTGGTTAGAACGTCCCATGGTTCGGGTCGTTTACTCCGAATACCAACTCTCATGTGATCCTAGACTCAGTTAACTAAGGTTAACACTTCCGAGGTTAAATGGTATCGGAGTTGAACACGCCACATAAATGAATTACTGTAAACTCATTACATGTTTTATCTTACAACGTGGCAAACCACAGAAAAACACATTGGCATACAAGCCGGTGTAATCCGGTAGGACACAGGTTGCAAGAAAACCATACCTGTCACCGGAGTCCACTTTACCATGTCCACTTATGTTCCTCGAGCAATTCTCGAACAACTGATAACATTACATGTACTTTTATTAACATTGGGGTAACATGTTTGTTAATGTCTAATGCTTATAACTTTTCCCCCCACTAAATTGTCATTATAACTCACCTAACATGTCTTAAACAACCTATATAACATCATTACTACTAATCAATCCCCATCATTACATATCATTTTATAACCTTAAACCATGTTTTTGGTCCGACCGACCCTACCGATCGACCTTACACAAGGTCGGTCCATTCCAGAACACATTACCGTCAAAAATTTCTACTCCGACCGACCTTGTAAGTTCGGTCGCATGTTCGGTCCATTCCCGAGAGTTTTCTTCCCTTTGAAAATTCAGGCCCGACCGAACTTGCCAAGTCCGGTCCCATGTTCGGTCGATTCCAGAAACTTAATTCGTACACAAAATACAAGCCGACCGAACTTGTAAGTCCGGTCCCCATTTGGTCGGTTCCAGAAGCCAATTCTCGCAGGTAAACTGGGCTCGACCGAACTTTGCAAGTTCGGTCGCAAGTTCGGTCTGCTCCAGACCCTTATTTTCCATTGCCCATTTTACTCCAAACTTCACCTCATATATCCTAATATGTCCTAATCTCATTTGGGCACTTCAAACACATCTTTAGCCATGTACTAAACCCCTTAAATCACCCACCAAACTATCTTTATCCTTCCACAAATTCCTTACAAAATCTCTTAATACTTGCATATTTTTCATTTGGTTTTCTAAGTGGTATTTCACCTATAATGACCACTATACCAAGGTGTTTCCTCTACACCTTAACATCATCTCCCAACATCTTTTCTTACTAACTAAATCTCCTTTTTTCACATCTACCTTAAAACCTTAAAACTTCTCCAAGACTATAATACATCCACAAAACACACATTGAATTCCTAGAACTTCCAAGATAATACCTAAATCCTTGTATCACTCTAAATCACCTTATTACATGCTTTCTTCCCTAGTAAATCACTTGTTCACCTTTAACACTTCTTAGTTCACCAAACTTATTTAAACACTTAGAACTTCTTACACATTTCCAAATTTGCCATAGCTTCTCTTGTATATACTCACATCCAAACACTTAGGTTTTTACCTTATTTCATTCAAGAACACCTAAGATCCATCAAGAACTTTCTCTCACACAAAACTTCACCAATTTACACTACATCACAATATAGTGCATAAACTTAAATTGCTTGGCACTTAGGCCCTTAAATAACATGGCTCTTAGGCCTTAAAAACATAAACCTTAAACACTGAATTTCCCACATAAATATTGCCTTTGACCTGCAATTACATACAACAACACATATGCCCTTTAATAATCTCCTTAAGAACATTTTACTAGGTCTTTCACTTTCACCTTTGGCTCCTTAGGTATTTTTATCGAGCAAATCAAGCTCATTTTCCTAAGGCATTTAAACTACATTGAGATAGTTTGTTTACCTCTTTTTCCTCACAAACTTCTTTCTTGTTTCCTTGTAAAACCGGTAAGGATGTTTGGTTGTTTGTCAACTTCTAAACAATGTACAAATAATAGAATGAGTATTCAAGCATTATGCTTCATCTCATTGTAAACCCTAGGCACATATATTGTCTTACACATTAAGGTAATTGTTTTACCTTTGGAATTGGAAGAGAGCTTGAATAAGTATCAAGATAGGACTCCTCCTAGTCCTTTGAAGTTTGAATTAAGCTATGAAGAGAGCAAGAAAAAGCACCATTGTGAGGTGAATTTTCGGACACATACAAAATGAAGGAAACATCATTTTTCTTTGAGTTTCCTTACCTTGAAGCAAAGGAGAACAATAATATGTGAAAAGGTGAGCTCAAGCTCCATCAATGGTGAATCTCCTTGGCACCGAAATGAGGCTTTTGAAGATTTGAAAAGATAGAAGTGTAGAGCTCGCTCCAACTAGAAGAATGGTGGTCTTGAAATTGAATTTGGACCATGGAGCTAGGAGTTACAAGAGATCAAGATGGAGTTTGGTGTGGTACTATTGCAAACCGTAGAAGAGAGCATGAAGGGAGGAAGAACCGTGTGAAATGAGAAGAAGAAGAGAATGAGAAGGTAAGTTTGCTTTTGGAAGATATTTATGTTATAAGTAACTTTCTTCCTTTACTTTTTACTTTTCCTTCTTTTCCTTAATTGATTTCTTTTACATGTTGGAGACTCACCATAACAAAAACGCCCCCATTAGTAGTCTAGGGGTATGATAGTCTTAGTTGACCAATAAATTTCTTATAACAACATATGTTACAAACTAGCTTATTAAGTTACTATTCACTAAAACAAGGCACATAGTTGTGAAATTTTTGATTTCCCATTGATATAGACTTCCAAATGTGATACTATATAGTACACATGTTAATTAAAGAGTAATGATGGACATTTAGCCATTCAAAACTCATTTACAAGACAATTTTTTCAAAAATGTGCTTAAGACTCCTTAAGCACATTTTGTGTTTTAACTTGTTTTCAAGCTTGGTTTTCTTTGGTAATTTGTTTTATATGTTCATTAACATATAATTAAGGTGTAGGTATGACCATTAGGTCTTATACAAATTTATCCCAAGCTTAGAGCACATTTTTGCTCTTATTAACTTTAAGGTATATTCTTGTGTTCTGTTTGGTTTAATTGTCTACCAAGGTTTCCTAGGACTTAATTAGCCTTGTTAAATCATAATTGAATATTATTAAGTCTTGGTAGGCTCTTTGGGTCCTAACCAAGTTCACTCCAAGCTTAGAGCATGTTTTTGCTCAAACTGTTTCTTAGTGCTTTATTGCATTTTACTATGGTTTAAATTGTTCACTGATGTTTCTAAGGCACCTTTTTAGCCTTTACATACCATAGTTTAAACGTTTAACAACATATCAAGGTTTGGGGTATTTCAGTGGTGTCCACTCTTGAGCACCCAAAGAATTTGCCTCTTTTCTTTTGTCGATCTCCAGAGTCTTTAGAATCGATCTTATTCTATTGTTGCTGCTTAAACATCTCCTTGAAATGTCTCTTGGCATAGATAACAATTTCCTCGATATTATCGATCTTGAATCTCTTTCCTCAGTAACCTACAACACCAACCCCTTACATTTTTCCTTCTTAGGAGTCTCATTCTCTCTCTGTTGTAGCTTCAACTTGAATTCCATCAGTGACCCCAACATGTCAGGGACTGACATCTTGGATAGGTCATGCACCTCTTGCTTGGCATTGACCTTGCTGTCAAAGGAGGCGGGAAGTGACGTAAGGAATTTCCTGATGTGGTCATCATATGGAATAGCTTTGCCAAGGAATTCCATCTCGTTGGTGAGCTTTTTGAACCTTGTGTGCATCTCAAAAATGATTTCCTTCATCCTCTTTCTTGAATAGTTCCTAGTGAATCAGTAGTAGCTTGATCCTCATGTTCTTGATCTCAGAATTCCCTTCACAGTGACCTCGAGTGTCTCCCTAATTTATTTAGCAGTTTTAAGGGTTAAGATCTTAGAATATTGTTGCGGGAGCACTAAGTAGTGAAGTAGCTTCACTGCTCTAGTGTTGAAGATGAGCTTTTTCACTTAGTCATCCGTCATGATGTCTACTGATAGAGAGCGACCTTGATCATCTCTAAAAGTATAGTCTCTTACACTTATGACTCGCCAGATTCTTAGATCTTCGGATCTGATGTGGAACTCCATCTTGTTCTTCCAATGAATGTAGTTTTCACAGTTGAAGAGTGGTGGTTGGTTGGGAGTTGCACGTTCTTCAGAAGCTAGCATGCTGGAGTACGCCATTTATCTTCTTCAAGAGTGGTTAGCTCTTCAGAAGAACCTTACTCTGATACTACTTGTTTGTCAATTCGTACTCTTCAACACGTCCCTGACAGGTAGTGGATGTGTCGTGGGTGTTAGCTCAAAATTACTTTAGGGTTGAAGACTTAAGTACTTTAAACTAGAACTATATTTGATTGAAAATTACACCCTAGTAATTCTCTCAACCCCCTCTCGTCCAACCTATGGACTTGGGACAGTTTAGGACCTCACCAAGCCGTTTGTACCCAGACCAACCCTTTCGGTCTCTAGTCTCCTAGTAGTCTCACCGACTACTAAAATACCCCAAACCTAGTCATGTTGTTTAAACACTAAAATAAGGTGTGGTAAGACTAAAAAGAGTCTTAGAAACATTAGTAAGCAATTTAAACCATAGAAAACACAAAATGTGCTTTAAGGTCAATAAAGGCCAAAATGTGCTCTAAGCTTGGGATAAGCTTGGTTAAGACCTAATGAACTTACCAAGACCTTATTTATATACTAATGAACATATTAAACCAATTACCAAGAAAAACCAAGCTTGAAAACAAGTTAAAACACAAAATGTACTTTAAGGAGTCTTAAAGCACATTTTTGAAAAATTGTCTTGTAAATGAGTTTTGAATGGCTAAATGTCCATCAATACTCTTTAATTAACATGTGTACTATATAGTATCACATTTGGAAGTCTATATCAATGGGAAATAAAAAATTTCACATCTATGTGCTTTTTTTTGTGAATAGTAACTAAAATAAGCTAGTTTGTAACATATGTTTGTATAAGTAATTAAATTGGCCAACAAAGACTAAAATACCCTTAGTAACATTAGGGGGCCGGTTTTTATGAGGTGATCACCACCTTGTAAGTTAACAAAATAAATAACAAAAGATAAAGCAAGTTACTATTTGCTTTACTACTTAATATCTCTTAAAAAGCAAACTTATCTCATTCTCTCATTTCCCTCCTCATTTCCCATGGTTCCAAGCTCTCTTCTATCTCTTCTTCATTCTCCATTCACGGTTTTGCAATAGTACCACCACCATTCTCATCTTCAACCTCTTGTAACTCCTAGCTCACTTTGCCAAATCAAAAACAAAGACCACCATTCTCTTAGTCTCATCAAGCTCTTTATTCCTATCTTCTCAAAATCCCAAGAGCTCCATTTCGGTGCCAAGAGGAACCACCATGGGAGGAGCTTGAGCTCATCTTTTTCACATATTGTTGCTCTCCTTTGCTTCTAGGTAAGGAAACTCAAAGAAAAATACATTTCCTTCATGTTATTATGTGTCCGAAAATCACCACTAATGGTGCCCCTTACCTTGCTTTGTTCTAGCTTCATTCATTTCAACCTTTCATGGACTAGGTGGAGTCCTCTCTTGATATATATTCAAATCTCTTTCCATTCCAAGGTAAAACAATCATCTTAATGCTTTAAAATAATATATGTAACTAGGGTTTACAATGAGATGAAGCATAAAGCTTGTATACTCATTATATCATTTGTATAATGTTTAGAAGTTGACAAGCAACTAAAAGCCTTGCCAATTTAGTCAAGGAAACAAGAAGTTTGTGAGGAAAAGAGGTAAATATGCTAACCTAATGTGTTTTAAAGTCTTAGGAGAAATGATATCATATTGCTTGTTAAAAAATGATCTAAGGAGCCAATGGTGAATGACTTAGAAAAATGCTCTCAAGGGCTTAGTAAAAGGCATATGTATTGTTGGGTGTATTTGCAGGTCAAAGGCAAATGTATTGTGGAAATTCAATGTTTATGATTTATGCATCTTAAGGGCCTAAGGCCATGTATTTAAGGGCCTAAGTGCCATGCAATTTAAATTATGCACTATATTGTGATGTAGTGCTAAATGAGTGAAGTTTTGTGTATAAGAATGTGTTTGATGGATTTTAGTGTTCTTGGTTGTTTAATGGTGAAAACATTGTGTTTTGGTTTAGTAAAGTTCTAGGAGAGTTCATGTCAAAATTTAGGTAATAAACAAGAAGTTCCAAGGGTTTAAAATGATTTTGGTAAGCTAGGAAATGTTTAGAATGGTTAAGTGTTCAACTAGTGGAAGAAACATGCATTAAGGTGTTTAAAGATGTAAAAAGGGCTTAGGGAATGTTCTAGAGGATTTAGAATGCAAAAGAATGTTTTGGGACATTTCAAGATCATGGTGAGATTGTATTTAGGACTTGTGTATTGTTGGTGAAAAAGGAATGAAGTGATTTGTTGCATGGAAGCTATAACTTGTAAAGATGTCAAGGAGTTGTTTAGGAAGAAAAGATGCTTGGAGATAATGTTGTAGTGGTGAGGAAACATTATTGGCATAGTGGTTATCTTAGGTATGAAACACCACTTAGAAAACCAAGGAGAAAATATCAAAGTGTTAGGAATTTTGGTATGAAGTGAGTAAGTGTTTAAGGAGATAGAAAAGGAGTTCCATGGATATTATGAGGGTGTAAGTGTACCAAATGATGTTAGAACACAATTGGAGGCTTTAGGAGAAATTTGGAGAAGGTTTGACAATGTTTTGGGCATATTCTGGTGGCGTCCGAACCAGGGGTCCGAACAAGTGTGGGTCGGACAGCCTCTGTTAGACGCTAGTAAAGAGTTCTGGACGGTCCGACCCAGAGGCTTGGGTCGGACATGGGTCGGACGGTGTGTTTAAAGGACGGTAAAATCTCTGGAATGGTCCGACCCAGATGGTTGGGTCGGACATGGGTCGGACAAGTAGAGTTTTTCAAACCCGAGAATCACTGGAAGGGTCCGACCCAGTTGGTGGGTCGGACGGTGGGTTCGGACAAACCAAACTTATAAAAAAAAACAGTAAAGAATGTGGCAAATGTAGTTAACCCTAGGGGGTACAATGTAGGTATCAAGGATAAGTTGGGGCATTAAAACATGTCATATAATCATGTTAAACATTTAGTAAATTT
The DNA here is from genome assembly GCA_023374045.1 of Limonium bicolor. Lineage (NCBI taxonomy): Eukaryota > Viridiplantae > Streptophyta > Magnoliopsida > Caryophyllales > Plumbaginaceae > Limonium > Limonium bicolor. The sequence continues at coordinate 438,564,062 of CM041777.1, forward strand.
GAGGTTAAGTAAATTAATTAACCGACGTTATTAATCATGTATAGGAGTGACCTACGTGGAAACAAAATCGAAGCAAGGACCAAGGTATGGTTTTCTTGCAGTCTGTTGCCTACCGGTTTACACCGGCTTTGTGTTGTTTGTTTTTCTGTGTGTTTTTGACCTTGTAAGATTTAAGTCATGTAATGAGTTTACAGTTGTTACATATTTGTTTGTTCAGTATGACTCTCTCTCTTCCCTTGTATGTGTCTAACAAGACTTAAACCAATGTTGTGAATTGTTTATTGAGTTCAATGTTGAACTACTTACAAGTGCTAACGGGGGAAGTGAGGAGTCTGGTCTGTTCCGGCCACGCGTGTGAGTATGGAGTCGATGTCATAACCGGTTCGATTCTCTTTGTATGTTATGGTTGTTTTCCAATTTGGTTTCCAACCTTCCCTTTAGCTTAACCAAGGCTATTTTACTGACTCACGTCGGGCCACAGGGGCATACTATGTGTTGTTCGGTGTGCTTGGGTCACTATATCCGAGGCACCTTGTGTTAAGTTATCCGTTCAATCTAACAGGACGGTAACGAGTTATGTAACGGGCTTAGCATGAGTATGGCAACATTCTCTAGGCTCTCCATGGGAACTAATTGTATTGGTTCACTTCCTAAAAGGAAATGTCTTGTATGTTATGTGTGATGTTGTGTACAATACTTATGTAGTGATATATGTTTATGATGTATGTGTTAAAAAGAATGCAATGTCATCATGACATTAGTTGCGCGTATCCCGGTAGCCGATGGGCTGCGCGTTAACCATACCAGCCAAGGGTTGCTGACCCCCCTCGGGGGCTCCATATTTCTTTTAATTACTGCAGGATGAGGATTGAAGAAGCAGAATGGCTCTAGATTTCTAGGATGCAGGATTACTTTTGTTATTTTTTTGATGTTGGGCCCGGGATGCGCCTGTGCTCCCGTGGCGATATATCTTTGGTTGTGAACAGTTTACAGTGATGGTTTCAGTGAAGGATGTAAGTAAATACTCGGTATTGTGTTTATGTATATTGATTATTATTTCTATGCTCGGGAGTCTGATCATCAGACCGATACACTTGTATTTATTCAGCCTTGTTAACCACGTGGGTGGTTGACGGCGTTGTAACACCAATCGTTAGAGTTGTTTATTTTCCGCTGCGACTCCAGTTAATCGTAAGTGTGTAGTAGGGGTGTTACAAAGTGGTATTAGAGCGAAGTATCGCTCTAATGGCAAGAAATACCGAGCTTAGGGAAATACCGAGTTAGGAAATCTAACCATAGTTACCTAAGTGAATGGTTATGAGAAGGTTAACCACTAAACTAAGTGTGGAGTACCTATTTGTCGAGAAGATGTACACCGTTGGAACCGATAGTGTGCAAGCACAGTGCTAATAAATGTTCATGTGAATTCAGATGTCAGGTAGACCACAGCGAGGCCGCGGGTGCGGTATTGGAGATACTAGGGGGAGACCAGGGGGAGACCCTAACGCGCAAGTTATGGGCCACGCTGTTGCGGCCGCCGTAGCCCAGATGGTCCCACAGTTATTAGCTGCGATGCAGCAGCAACAAGGTGGTGAGGGTCAATAAGGGCCACAACCGTAACCACAGCCGCGCGAGACCAACTGGGTCAAGGCGTTGGCAGATTTGAGACCACCGTCATTCAGTGGGGAGACCGACCCTAGTAAGCTGGAGGCGTACATCTCCGAGATGTAGACCGCTTTCGAGACCTTGGACGTTCCTGCTGGTGCCAAGGTTCGACTAGCCGCTTACTATCTGAAGGGATCGGCTCAGACTTGGTGGAAGCTGGTAAGGGAGGGAAGAGTCGGTGATCCTACCTTCCAGTGGAGGGAGTACACGGCCCTGATGCGAGCCAAGTACTACCCGATTCACGTTCAGGAGGCCAAGCGCCTAGAGCTTGACAGTTTGAGACAGGGAGACAAGATGACAGTTGATGAGTACTACACCGCTTTTATCGGACTCATCCATCTGCTGCCGGATCTGGGCTACTCAGACCGGATTTTAGTGAACCGTTTTTACAACGGGTTGAGTTACCGTTTACGCTACGGCATAGGGCCGAGCGGGTATACTACCTTGCAGGTATGAACTACAGTATAGTGAATGAGTATGTATGGTATGTTAGTGATGTGAGTTGTTTAGCGGGGCATAACTAACACCCTAAATATAGGAGTGCTACCATGCCGCTGCAATTATTGAGATCACCGTCCGTCTGAGGGACGAGGAGAGTGCGCTCAAGCGCAAGGCCATGAGCGAGGGCCAAGGCACGCAAGGGCAAGGGGGAGGAAAGAAGAAGAAGCCATACCCCCAGTCCCAGAAAGGACAGCAATAGGGTGGCAAGGGCCAGACCCAGACCACCACTGCTGACGAGCCTCTACAGCTCACCTACGCGTATGTGGCCAAGCCCTTACGCTCTTACCCACCCAAGGGTAATTAATAAATTTCAATACCAAAATCTAGTGTGTGTTATTAACTTGTGGAGTATGTACTGAGTGTGTGATGTGTTAGCAGCTAGCACGGGCTCTGGACCGAAGCGCCACTACTATTGTAAGTGGTGTAACGGAGACCACCCCGGCAAGGACTGCAAGGGTAATGATGTGCAGTGCCGATACTGCAAAAAGATGGGGCACCGTGACTATGAGTGCTGGTAGAACCCGAACAGTAGAAACTACAGGCCCAAGGGGCAATGGAAGGGTAAGGCCACCGTGACCACCTATGGCCCAAGACGGCGAATCAGCCACCCCCGGATCAGAGGTACACAGATTCCCAGAAGGGGAAGGGGTCGGGACCTAGCAAGGCTACCCTGCATGTGGTGGACTGGTCTGAGGCGCCAGGGCCCTCTTCTAGACCAGGTACAGCCTAAACTGTTGAGTGAAATAAGTGATTGCATACCGCATTTCATGCATGTGTGTGTTAGTGAGTCCAAGTGTACTACCATGTGAGTAAAGAATTAAAGTATAATGTGAGAACACCTAATTAGGTAATTTGAAAACTTAGGAACCTTCAATATATGTTATCCAATCCCACCCATACCAAACCCTGAAGAAACCACCATCAACATCACCGACTTTCCAATGAAGCAATGTCAGGTCATCCAACCAGGTATGGTACTCTTAAATGGATACCTGACACCGGAAGCACAAATCCATATCATCAGACGATGCAATGAACTTGGAGCGAAACCTGGAGGTTTCTACACGCCTGAATACCCGAGCGGATCAAGAATGAAATTGAAGATGATGTGCATGGGTAAGGACTGGAACCCTTACACCAAGACATATCAAGAAGTGCGAGCCGAAGATGGAGCAACTGTACCAAGTATACCTGAGGAATTCCTTGCGGTCGTTAACCACGCCGTGGGGATTGCTCAACAAGTTGAAACGGATTCAATTCCAAGTGTTAAAGCAGATTTATGTATTGTCAACTTCTATCAGAAAGGTGGACGGTTAGGGTTACACCAAGATAAGGACGAGTCACCCGAGTCTCTAAGTAAGGGAGTACCCATGGTGTCTTGGTCCATTGGTGATACCGCAGTGTTTGTGTATGGCGAGCAGAAGCGTGCTGATCTCGCAAAGAAGCTAGTGTTGAAATTAGGAGATGTGTTAATCATGGGTGGGCAGTCAAGGATGCTATACCATGGCATCAAGAAGATCAAACTGAATACTGCACCATCGGCAGTGATCAATGCCACACACATGAAACCCAGACGTTTGAATTTGACCTTTAGACAGTTTTAAAGCCTTGTATAATTATGTGACGTGTTGAACCAGTGTATGTTAAGGATGTTGTAAGTGTTAGTTATGGCGACAGTATAAGCCAACGAATGTTGTAAAAAGAGTGTGTTAATGAATAAAGTGGAGTTGTTTGAAGCATGTCAACCGTGTTGTTACCCAATACTTATTAGTTTGCCAATGAATTAGGCTGTGCACTCGGAACGGGAGGTATACTGAGTGTCTGCAATGAGGCAGAAGCCGACAGGAGCGGCACAATCCTCACCGGTACCTTTCCAGTCAATGGCGTGGACCCTTCGATCTTGTTCGACTCCGGAGCCTCACATACATTTATTTTGCTATCCTTTGCGAAGAGGCTGGGGTTAGACGGTGATGAGATGCCAGACTTCCTAGTCACTCTCCCGTCGAAAGAGCGGATCAGGTGTACCCACTACCACCGAGATGTTGTTGTACGAATCAGAGATGAAGAGTTTCCGATCGACTTGATAGAGTTCGACGGACTTGGTTTTGATGTGATTGTCGGGATGAACTGGTTGGAGCGGTACAAGGGCAGAATCCTGTGTGCCGAGCATCGTCTGCTTCTTCGGAGTCCATCTGGGGTTACTATATCTTACCGCCAGAGGCCCAGGGAGCCTTCGACCCAGATCATCACCGCCATGGCTATGTGTCGTGAACTACGGCGAGGGAATGATGTATACCTCTGCTATGTCCAGGACATAGAGAGAGACCCAGAGTTTAGTCCTGATGTGCCGGTAGTGTCGGAGTTTCCTGATGTATTTCCTAAGGAACTGCCGGGCATGCCGCCAGCACGGGAAGTTGAGTTTGAGATTGATTTGGTTCCGGGCACCGGACCAATTGCGAAGGCGCCCTATTGTATGGCTCCAGTAGAGATGACTGAGCTCAAGGAGCAGCTGAGAGACCTAGTCGACAAGGGATTTATTCGCCCTAGCGTTTCACCATGGGGAGCACCGGTCCTCTTCGTGAAGAAGAAGGACGGTAGCCTCCGCCTGTGTATTGACTATCGAGAGCTGAATGCAGTTACGGTGAAGAACCGTTACCCTTTACCACGCATCGACGACTTATTTGATCAGTTGAGGGGAGCATCAGTATTCTCCAAGATAGATCTACGATCTGGATACCATCAGATTGCTATTCATGACAGTGATATTGAGAAGACAGCATTCAGAACAAGGTATGGACATTATGAGTTTACGGTTATGCCGTTTGGTTTATCCAATGCACCAGCGAAGTTCATGGACTTAATGAACCGCTTGTTCCAAGATCAGTTGGACAAGTCAGTGGTAGTCTTCATCGACGATATTCTTGTGTACTCGAAATCAAGAGGTGAGCATGAAAGCCACCAGAGGGATGTGTTACAAACATTGAGGAAGAATCAGTTGTATGCTAAATTTTCAAAGTGTGAATTTTGGTTGAACCAAGTATCCTTTCTTGGCCAGATTTCTGAAGCCGGGATCACTGTTGATCCGGCAAAGATAGATGCAGTGCGCACCTGGCCTAGGCCGAAGACAGTTACCGATATCAGGAGCTTCCTCGGTCTGGCAGGTTATTATAGGAGGTTTGTGAAGGACTTCTCCAGTGTCTCGAAGCCGATGACTTCCTTAATGAAGAAGGATGCTCCATTCGAGTGGACAGTCGACTGTGAAAGTTCTTTCCAGAGTCTCAAGGATGCTCTGACATCAGCACCAGTCCTGACTTTACCAGACGGTCCAGATGGTTTTGAGGTCTATTGTGACGCATCCGGTAGAGGTATGGGTTGTGTGTTGATGCAACACGGGAAGGTCGTAGCTTACGCCTCCCGACAGCTGAAGAAGCATGAAGAGAACTACCCTACCCACGACTTAGAATTGGGTGCCATTGTCTTTGAACTGAAGATATGGCGACATCACTTGTATAGGGTAAGTGTGACAATCTATTCCGACCATAAGAGTTTAAAGTACTAGTTCACTCAGAAGGAGTTGAACATGAGACAAAGAAGGTGGGTCGAGTTTATAAATGACTACGACATCAATCTGCAGTATAAAGAGGGTAAGGCAAATGTGGTAGCTGACGCACTGAGTTGCCGAGCACACTCTCTCCATTCGCTAGTCTCTCATTCTAGCTTGGTTGAAGAGGTGCGGAGTGCTCAGATGACGGATCAGTATATGATAGAGATTAGACAGAAGCTTATTGATGGCACATTCGAGGGTCAGAAGTACAACTTCAGACTCCACGATGATGACCTGATTAGGCTGAATGGTCGACTGTGTATTCCGAGGAGTAATGCCGAGCTGAAGGAGCGCATACTGAGTGAATCCCATTGTTCTACGACTTCGATTCACCCCGGAGCTTCAAAGATGTACAAGGGTATGAAACGTTATTTTTGGTGGACTGGAATGAAAAAGGATGTTGCAGACGTTATAATCTGAGTGGTTAAACTGGTGTAAAATTAAAAGAAAAGAAATTAAAAACTCAAAATAAACGTCGGGCTGCAAACAAATCCCGGTCGCAGTAGTATAGTGAAATGTAAGCGACCGGATATCGAACCGCGGACTAATGTACATATTAGTACCTAAGCGTGTCACAAAAAGGGGGGATTAATTACTTGTTTTTATAAATAAAAGGGAAAGATAAAATTAACTAAATTAACATATAACTAAACGGGACTCTGGTTCAGATTAATATTATCTGCTCTTTCATGCTAGGTCTACTGGTTTAATTATAATTGTTTGGCAAGATTCCTATAATTATCTTAAGACTAAGTCATAGCCTCATAAGAACTCGTTCACCTGTAATGCAAGGTCCGATGAAAAACTCAAGCAAAAGCCTGCGAACGGCAAGGAGTGTTGAGGGATTACATTTGCATCTGAAAATACTAACTCATTAAATCATAATAAGCTTTCTCCAGATTTACGCCTTAATTAACCTGTCTATTTATCACCGGTCTGATCAAAATAGACTTAGTAAAGCAATTTAACAAACTCATGACATTTATTAAAAAGATGCGAGAAAACCTTTAATCGTAACAAACTTCATTAAAATTAAAACCAGTAAAACATATTGCATAATTAATACAGATACATAATAATTATTCCCAGAGTATACGTACTCTAGCCTAACATATTAAATAGTTTGGTCTTCTATTTAAATACGTGAGACTAGAGGTGAAATTAATGAGATGAAAAGAAACAAATGGAGAAGCGGGAGATTAGAAATGAAATGAACGAGTCAGTGAATGTGTAGTGGAATGAAGATGGAATGATGGTGTGAATTGGAACTCCAGGAGGAACCACGGACGGAACCTCTGGAAGGACACTGGAGAAGGTAAATGGAACGTGGTATTTATAGAGGAAGGAGAACAGCATAGCAGCAGCTCATTGATTGAGCTCGTTGATTGCAGCCTCATTGATTGCAGGGGACAGGAACAACGCGTGAGTGATTTCTGGTAGGTGCCGACTGCTAATGGATATGACGGAATCAAGTTGCAGAGCGAGTCGGCCAAGAAGATAACCCGTTGATTTCCTGCACATTTACACGTGTCCGCTAGATAAGTGGCGGTCTCCTCTGTATCTCAACCGCATGTTAATAGGCTGTCTCCTCTGTCTTGTCTGTCCGATTTGGGGCGGTTGCCCTCTCTGTCGTCCGCCTCGTATGTGGCGGTTGCATGGCAACATGACCGCTTGAAATGAAGCGGTTGCATGTAAATAAAAACCCCTAGTGTTGTCCGCCTCCACGTCCTCTCAATAAGGGCGGTTGCATGCAAATCACGTACGCATGCATGTCCCTACTTGTGGCCTTTGTTTTAATCCCTATAAACATATGTATGTTTTAGGTATTTTTCCTACAATTTAACACATAAAATACATCAGTTAATATAACAACATAATTATAGGAAAACCCTAGATAAGTGAGAAACATTACTAAAAATGCTACAATTAATAAGGTGATTAACCCTAATAAGTCTATATGTTTTGCACTTATCAAATTCCTCACACTTGACTTTTGCTTGTCCTCAAGCAAATAAGGAATATAATTATCTCTAAGCCAAATATAAAACAAGATTAAATAAGTGTAGAAGGGAATTTAGACAAAGTGACAATTGAAAGAATAATTCTGCTCTTAAAGTAGGTTTTTATAAACAGTGAAGAAGAACAATTTAATAAAAGCATAGAAAAACTAGACTGCAGAAAACAAGTTAGATTAACCTGGGATTATCAACCAATTTCAATTCTCTAACCCGGGATGACAAGGGGGTGAAGTAATGCCTTATTCCCGCAATACCTTTCAACACCACATACTCATGTTCATAAATATAAATTGCAATTTATATTTACACATTTTTTTTGAATGCAAAAATTGTATACAAAACATCCAATTTTTTTTTAAAATTGCATTATTTTTTCTGTACCCCGACTTTTTCTCTCTATCCTTGTAGCGGTGTTGGGTCTTCTATCCCAGATCACGAGACCTTAGGTGATAGGTGTTAAAGCACCCCAAAGAACTTAATAACCGGATAAACGAGGCCTGTTTTTGGTTAGAAAATTCATAAACAGCGGAGTACCTTGTCTTTATCCTTTTCTTTCCTTGACTTTCCACATATTTCCATAATCCCAAGCTAAACTAAATTGGTTTTTACAATCAGCAGATCTATCATATTTTGAGTGAAAATAGAATATTTTGATGGAAAATAATTTTATACAAACTCCTTTAAATAAAACCATCTTTCAGTTGTCACTTGACATAATTTCAGACACTTCTACAATTATTTTATCTCATTTTTACAATTTTTTTTATAGGCAGTTTAGAGTAGCAGAAAGCGAGTGTGGCATTATCGAACTACTGTCATAATTTCAGGGAAAGGTCTCTCCTTCCTCACACTTAAGAGGAGCAATGTCCTCATTGTTCAGAATTAAAATCAAGAAAATGACCTTTCAAATTATGACAGACTCATAAAGGATTAAATAAATACGGGTTGAACATCAATAAAATAAAGGAAGAACTGAAACTCCCCTTGTATCGTAGATTGAGGAAGGTATCCTGTAACACCCCATCCAACAACAAATACATAGCAACAATCTGCAGCGGAATACACAACTCATCAATTAACTCAACTCGCTGGTGCTACACGCCGTTAACCACCCACGTGGCTAACAAGGCTAATACACATACATTGTACCGGTCTGATGGGCTAAATTCCCGAGCGACTACACATTACTATCCATTTCCATTAACAACAACACAACGCACTCCTTCCAACTATACCGAGTATTTATAAACTGATGCCGACAACAATTTCGGTCTTACTACACCTACTGTATACATACACCTAAATGATTACCCATGTACGACGACTACCCGTCCTACTCTCGAACGGCTTCCAGCACTTCGTACCTGAAATAGGAAAAGAAGAGAAAGGGTGGCCCCCAAGGGGCTCAGCACCTTTGCTGGTATGGTAATCCCGCAGCCCACATGCTACCAGGCCATGCACAACTAATTGTCGTCTTAGCATGCGGTTGATTATTTTTAAATCATACATGCAACTGTAAACACACAACACATAATCATTCGCCTCAACGGGCTCAACAAACGGATAATATATCCTTACTTAATAAGTCACTCATGGTATTCATCATCCCTAGAGTGTTCCTCCTCTAATGGGGCTACTTCCTTAATAGACGACACATACCCTTAAATCGGGTTATCCTTAAACGCCTCTTATCACAAACTGGGAATCATATCCATGATCCACACACTCCACATTTTACAACATATAACATACACTACATAACAACACTTAACAACACTTTGCACGTTCCACGTGTACAACATAACACCGCAATAGATATTGCATCACAACAAAAATACATAACATAACGGGAATGGTTCTCTTAGGAACCGACCCAAACATTGCTTACACACTGGTGAGCCTAGAGAATGTTGCCAGTCTCATGATAAGCTCGTTATACAATAACAACAACACTCATTACCGTCCTAATAGTTGGACGAGTAACTTAAGTTAAGGCGGTTCGGGTTTGGAGGCCCGACACACCAACACACATGTTCCCCCTAAACCGAACATATGTCAGAATAGCTAAGCTTTGGAATAAGCTAATGGGAGATCATAACCCGTGAGGGAAACAACCATAACAAAGAGAAGGGTAAGGCTAGGAAGGATGCCCTCTCCCAAACAACGCGCGACCGGCCAAACCGGATTCCTCACCACTGTTAGTACATACTTACTTTAGATATTAGTTAGAACCCCACTATGGAGTCTATCATGACTACACACCATACAGTATTACAACTGGGTTAAACACACAAGGGAGATCCCTACATTCACTTACACATATCACACAATTAACACACGCATAGCCGTGGTTAGTACGTCCCATGGTACGGGTCGTTTACTCCGAATACCGAACTCTCATGTGATCCTAGACTCAGTTAACTAAGGTTAACACTTCCGAGGTTAAATGGTATCGGAGTTGTACACGCCACATAAACGAATTACTGTAAACTCATTACATGTTTAATCTTACAACGTGGCAAACACACAGAAAAACACATTGGCATACAAGCCGGTGTAATCCGGTAGGACACAGGTTGCAAGAAAACCATACCTGTCACCGGAGTCCACTTTACCACGTCCACTTATGTTCCTCGAGCAATTCTCGATCAACTGTTAACATCACATGTGTTTTTATTAACATCGGGGTTTGCTTGATTATTTACTGTCTAATGCTTAACTTTCCCCGTTAACTTAGTTACATAACTTTACATTTTAACTTGTTTTACTTTTACATTTTGATACAACTTTTCACCCACTTAATTGCCATTTAAACTCACCTAACATGTCCTCAACAACCTTATAACATCATTACCTATCAATCCCCATCATTACATATCATTTCATAACCTTAAACCATGTTTTTGGTCCGACCGGACTTGACCGACCGGACTTACCCAAGTCCGGTCGATTCCAGAACACATTTCCATCAAAAATTTTCTACTCTGACCGGACTTGTAAGTCCGGTCCTATGTCCGGTCCATTCCAGAAACTAATTCCCACAGGGTAAACTGGGCCCGACCGAACTTGCAAGTCCGGTCGCAAGTCCGGTCTGCCCCAGATCTTTGTTTTCCTTTTTACATTCAACTCCAAACTTCACCTCATATATCCAGGTATACCCTAACCTCATTTAGGCACATCAAACACCTTTATCCATGTGCTAAACTCTTTAAATCACTCACCAAAACCATTTTATCATTCACACACTTCTTACAAAGTTCCTAGCACTTGGGATGTTTTCTCCTTATGATTTATAAGTGGTAGTTCACCAATAATGACCACTACACCAAGGTGTTTCCTCTACACCTTAACATCATCTCTCAAACTTCTTTCTTACTAACTAAATCTCCTTTTTCACATCTTACCTAAACATCACTTATTCCTTGGATATTAACATTACCTAAACCTTAAACAAACTCCTCCAAGACTTAAATACATCCTCAAAACACACATTGAATTCCTAGAACTTCCAATATACACCTAAATCCTTGCATCACTCTAAATCACCTTAATACATGTTTTCCTCCCAAGTAAAACATTTGTTCACCTTTTACACTTCCTAGTTCACCAAAACTTACTTAAAACACTTAGCACTTCTTACACATTTTCCAAATTTTGCCATAGCTTCTCTTGTATATACTCACATCCAAACCTTAGGTTTTTACCTTATTTCATTCAAGAACACCTAAAATCCATCAAACACATTTTTATTCACAAACTTCACACATTTAGCACTACATCACAATATAGTGCATAACTTAAATTGCTTGGCACTTAGGCCCTTAAATAACATGGCTCTTAGGCCCTTAAATTGCATAAACCTTAAACACTGAATTTCCCACATAAGTAATGCCTTTGACATGCAAATACACCCAACAATACATATGCCCTTAATAAACTCCTTGAGAGCATTTTACTAGGTCATTCACCATTTGCTCTTTAGGTAGTTTTAACAGGCATTATAAGCTTATTTCTCCTAAGGCATTAAACCACATTAAGATAGCATATTTACCTCTTTTTCCTCCCAAATTTCTTTCTTGTTTCCTTACAAAACCGGTAAGGCATTTGGTTCCTTGCCAACTACTAAACATTATACAAACAACATAATGAGTATTCAAGCTTTAAGCTCCATCTCATTGTAAACCCTAGGTTTACATTATTTCAAAACATTAATGTAGTTGTTTTACCTTAATCTTTGAAGGGTGTTTGAATATCTATGAAGAGAGGACTCCACCTAGTCCTTGAAGGATTCAAATGGAGCTAGAACAAAGCAACACAAGGAGCTCCATCAATGAATATTTTCGGTCACACACAAAACATGGAGGAAACTTGATTTTTCTTTGGGATTCCTTACCTAGGAGCAAAGGAGATCAATAATATGTGGAAAGACAAGCTCAAGCTCCATCAATGGTGGAACTCCATGGCACCGAAATGGTGATCTTCAAATTTTGAGAAGATAGAAATGAAGAGCTTGATGAGAGGAAGAGAATGGTGGTGTTTGTTTTTGATTTGGTTAAGTGAGCTAGGTTTTACATGTGGTCAAAGATGGACTTCCATGGTGGTATTGTGTATTACCGAGAGAGAACAGCAAGAAGGGAGGGAGAAGAGATTGGAACCGTGTGAAATGGAGAAGGAATGAGAGAAATGAGATAAGTTTGCTTTTTAGAAGATATTTGTGTTTATAAAGCAAATAGTAAATATATTAGTCATCTTTATTTCTTTAACAAGTTAACAAGTGAGTGGTGAGTCACCACACCTTAAAAACCGGCCCCCAATAGTACCTAGGGGTATTTTAGACTTTATTAATTAATTGTCTCACTTATAATAACATATGTTACAAAATAGCTTATAAAAATCACTATTCACAAAAACAAGGCACATTGTTGTGAAATTTTTGATTTCCCATTGATATAGACTTCCAAATGTGATACTATATAGTACACATGTATATTTAAGAGTAATGATGGACATTTAGCCACTCAAAACTCATTTACAAGACAATTTTTCAAAAATGTGCTTTAAGACTCCTTAAAGCACATTTTGTGTTTTAACTTGTTTTCAAGCTTGGTTTTCTTTAGTAATTGCTTTAATATGTTCATTAACATATAAATAAGGTATAGGTATGACCATTAGGTCTTATACAAATTTATCCCAAGCTTAGAGCACATTTTTGCTCATATTGACTTTAAGGTATTTTCTTGTGTTTTATTTGGTTTAACTGCCCACCAAGGTTTCCTAAGGACTTATTTAGCCTTATTAAATCATAATTGAATATTATTAAGTCTTGGTAGGCTCTTTGGGTCCTAACCAAGTTCACTCATAGCTTAGAGCATGTTTTTGCTTAAACTGTATCTTAGCGTTTTATTGCATTTTACTATGGTTTAATTGTTTACTGATGTTTCTAAGGCACTTTTTAGCCTTTACATACCATAGTTTGATATTTAAACCACATATCAAGGTTTGGGGTATTTCAATCTACCCCCCTTAAAAGAACTTCGTCCTCGAAGTTCACACTTTCCACACATCATTAGATTAGAACACAGGAATCACTTGGAAATAAACTTCCATAACCAAACACACTCTACATCACAACCTCAGACTTAATGGTCCGGGCAACACATTCACATCCACACATAACATAACATATCCACATGATAACCTCGGACTCTATGGTCCGGGTATCTTAACAACACTTACACATACATAACAACCCCTTGGACTCACCGGTCTTGGGTAACATCACAACATTTGGACACATAGGTCCCCATAACATAACAGTCTTCAGACACTTAGGTCTATGTAACACAACACATTTAGACTCATAGGTCTCAATAGCATACACTTTTAGGAGATCAAGGTCAAAATAACATCTATTACACATACCACACAACATGTCATAGCATGTATAACAATCAAAAATATCTTTTACATACACACTGTGATCCCGCAGAACCCGGTCGCGATGGACACCTTCCGTCCCCGTGCCTTTGGGAGGTCAAAACAATCACTTAAATTTAAAATTTCCTTGTGAGGCTAAGTAAGAGAACTTTAATTATGTAAAGTATCTATCGACGTTTTATAAATACCACTTCAAAATCCTTTTGAAAACACACACCACTCCAAGTCCAACTTAAGCTCTTTGCTTCTTTTATTAGCGTGGTTATTTGTGACCACTTATAGGGAGTTTCAAGAGTCATCCAACCCTAATGTGATCAGCATCAGTGTTGAACTATCCTTCCACCCCAATTTGTGTTCGGCTTCCCTTGATCGCATGCAAATCAAGTTCCACCTCCCACTTCATTTTCAAGCATCAAGTAAATCACTCATTTCCAATTTTCTATCTTTAAATCATTCTAATCATGATCATACATCTCCAAGGATAGAACTTCGTCTATCAGTTATTCCCATACACTTTAATCCTGTTGCCTATGGAATCTTATTCTCATTAGGTTTTATATTGGTATCACGCCCTTTCTTGAATCACTATATAGTATGTATATACACATATTTTTATCAAAATACCACACACAACTTCACATTTACACTGTCGGGGCTTTTGTTCCCCCGGAGCTTCTCTACTCCCCACACTTGTACTATCACACACAACTGTTAACAAATACACACACTTATCACAATGGTATTCGCATCTTCTGTGCGCAATTCCACAATTAACCATGAATGAATGTGTATGTTTACGTAACACACACACCAATCATCAAAACAATAATTAATTTTGTGCTATGCACAATATAAATCACATACACTACGTACACTTGTACGGTAATATACACTAAGTGGTTTTGCGCTCTACCCCCCTTAAAAGGGATTACGCCCCGTAATCAATCACTAAACATTGGCTTAAATGTCCTGCCGTCGTGAAGTGTTTTAACTTCCACGTGGTCTATTACCAATGGATTCTGATTAGAGGATCTTAACCATATTGGCGGTTTAGTTCCTAAACCAAGAATTCTCATTGGAGTTGTTTAAACTCTTAGTTGGTTTCGATTCTGGCATGTTAGGCTTCTAGGCGTTAATAATTAGCCATTCACTCATGTTCACCATGTACATTCAACACTTGAATCACTGGCTCACTAGTTTCTGCTGCGAAACTCCAATAACTGTAGAGCTTAATTGCCCCATTTGTTATTCTTACTGTATTGTACATCCCCAATTGTGACCTTCATCTTGGTAACAATGGTTTCTCAACCGACGCGTGGTATCTCTTACCGTTAGCGAATTCGGTGAGTTATAAATTTTCTATCCACTTCCATAACAATTTACTGTGCATACTGCTATGTATCTCACAATGATTGACTTGTTTCCTTCCGACTCACCGTCGGTTGAGATTGAGCTACTACCTAGTATGTAGTGCTCTCTCAGCTATTTACAACATTTGGGGTATATTCCATACCGGTATTTGGCAGTTAGTGCTACTGTAGTCACTTACTGTTAATCATGTCTCCACATTTGGTTTTGTACAAGTACTCTTTTATTGGTGTGGTCTTGCATTTCCTATGCATCGGCCATTATAACATTATTCCTCCACAATTAACATGTTTCCAATTCCTAGCTATCCCACTCGTTCATTACTGTGCAAGTGCAATACCAAAACACTCAGTCATACAGAGTGCAGAGGCGTAAACTCTTGACAGTAAATTCCTTATGTGATTGCAGTAGGAATTCACACTGAGTTTCCTTATCACATAGTACCGACCATTGGCTCATTGCCCAGTCTGTGTATCATCACTTGCTTGCATGTCCATTGAGTTTAACTCATAACTGGTCTTATCTGTTACATTATCGTTTAACAACACTTATACAACGGTCGCTTGTTGCGCACCGTGCTCTTACTCCCTGTATAACATCAGCTTATATCGTATCTACTGTCACCTCAACTTCCACACATAAACTTACATTATTCACATTATGGTTCATCACTCATTTGAACGACTACTGAATGCTCCTTGAGCATCGATCATTTGAGTCACAAGCCGGCATTATCCAGCTCGGTGTTTCCCTTAATACACACATACTACTAAGCTAACTGCTCTCTTTCAATAGTAACATCGTCCATCCTTAACATATTTCTTGAACTTGATCCATATAACTACCGCTCCTGCGGTTTCAGAATATCGAGAGGTATCCCCACTCTTAATGCAGTGGTTCGTTTACCACTCTATTCACTTATACAACATAAACTTCTACAATCAATCTAATTTTCATAACACATTTTATTTGTGGCTTATAAGCCTTACTGCCTTGAGCTGCGCTCATTGTAGGCTGTCCACACACATGTACTTCTCTGTACAACATTACATGGTTTGGATATTATATTGAGCTCCATGACAAGGTCGTTACATCACGTTTCCTTTCAGGGAATGCCCCTTAGGATTGCCAGTCCGTCTCCTGACAACTTATGTCTAAACTGGGTGTTAATTTCAACCCTCGTGTTTCTGTCACGTCATTTCATGCAACAACTGTTGATGCGAACACCCTTCAAGGATTTTTCCTGGGTGTTGTTAAGTTATGCCTTTACATCTGGTTTACAGTTATTGGTACATACAGTTAGCCACGCCGTTTGCGTTCTTAACTGGCTTATTATCCTTTTCTGTGAAGATCAACACTTCCTGGTAGTGTAGGTACTCATTCTGGGAATTTTCATCCCGTTCATTGCACATTAATGTGTCCACATTAGGCATTTGCTTGCCATGTACAGGCTGGGTCACCGTTCCAGCTAACATGTTTATCCCTAAGGATCCTTAAGACATATGTGATGCCTTTACACAACAGGTTGTGCCCTTCGCACTTCCTAACTCTTAAACATTTCCTTGAGAGGAATTCACTAATCCTTTTAGTCTCGTTAACTTAACTGAGTTCCTTAACTTCAACCATTCCTTGTAATCTCTAGCTCTTGTTTGATTTATACTGCTGACCGTAGACGGAGTCGACTACTTCCCGTGTTTCGGACTCCACTCGTATACATATGTGGGGTACCATAATGATACATTGCTACCTACCCAACTAACCCATAAGTAGGTCTGTCAGGCCCACAAGCTCCTACCGGAGTGCGGTCGTCCCACAATTCAGTTGGTACACTCGTAGTGTCCGTCACACGCCTAGGTGAAGTATCCTGTTGTCAACTCCCTTATATTGTCCCGTGACAATATTCATTCCTTACTTCCCGAACTTAATCGAGGGAAAGTTTATCCATTGTTGTATCCTTGTCAACTGTCCTTGGTTTTACTGGCTTGGTTTAAAAGAAGGTTGGAAAGAAGTGTTGGTTTGAAAGAAAATCTGGTTTGAAAAGAAAAGGGTTTGTATAAATCTGGGTTGAAAGAAAAATTTTCATGGTTTCACAACATCTTCTTGCCTTAACCAAGTCTAGCTTCTTGCTGACTGGTATACTTCCAATTACAAAGGTCAGGCTGTTAAGCCCTTCCATGGTTATAATGTTCACACTTAACTTCGTGGTACTTTACTAAGTACTTGTAGTGGTTATAAATTTCCCGAACAGCCCTGTTATAGCAGCACTTGCTATGGCAAGTGCGCCATGCTAACTGGCTATCGGTTTAACACATACCAGTTGTGGTATCGTCTTTACCCATACTGTCATCAGTGGCCTTGTTGGCCCTCACTGATCTTACTGTCTTGACAATAACTCCTCTAGGTGACTCCTCACTGTATTCGTATGGTAATTATCAACTGGGGTGTCTCCCACTCTTGGAGTCCCCTTTTACTTAGTATCGTATCCTCTTTATAGCCCGTTCCACGTATTTGTCGTGGTTACTGAGACTTGTCTCTTGTTTGGGCACCACGTTGTAGTTCCTTTGTCGGTTGGTATACCGTTGGTGTATCACTTAACAACTGTGGTCCCGTAGGCACTTGTCTCGGGTTTCATTAATCCACTTCTTGCCTGTTGCACGGTTGGTGCGTTGCAAGTTGGTTATTCTCGACTGCTCTGCATGTCGACCCAGGTTGCCGGAAATTCTATTCTCTTATGCACAAAATTCTTCATCCTTCGCTATTCATACGGTTAACACTGTTCAGATAGGAAACCGTCTCCGGGATTCCCAGTTTCCGGGATCTACCGTATGACAGGTTCTCCGTACCTTTAAAGGTACTTAATAACAGCCAGATCGGGTTTTCCCGAGTAAGAGAGGACTTTCATCTCTCTGGCGTTCTTACCCAAGTTATAAAATAGGGATTTTGGAGGGTGGGAAGGATACTGTAGGTTTCCAGTATTCACTGGTAGTTCCTAACTAGCGTATCTCTCACGCTATCACTCAACCCTTAACCCAAAGTACTTAAATCCTAACTCGGTACTTCCTAAGCTCGGTAATTCAGTCATCAGAGCGATACTTCGCTCTGATACCACTTTTTGTAACACACCCCAATCCAACAAAATACATACACAAGCTGCACGGATACACAACTCATCAATTAACTCACTCCTGGTGTTACACGCCGTTAACCACCCACGTGGCTAACAAGGCTAATACACATACATTGTACCGGTCTGATGGGCTAATTCCCGAGCGACTACACATTACTATCCCTTCCATTAACAACAACACAAACGCACTCCTTCCAACTATACCCGAGTATTTATAAACTGATGCCGACAACAATTTCAGTCTTACTACACCTACGTATACATACACCTAAATGATTACCCATGTACGACGACTACCCGTCCTACTCTCGAACGCTTCCAGCACTTCGTACCTGAAATAGGAAAAGAAGAGAAAGGGTGGCCCCCAAGGGCTCAGCACCTTTGCTGGTATGGTAATCCCGCAGCCCACATGCTACCAGGCCACGCACAACTAATTGTCGTCTTAGCATGCGGTTGATTATTTTAAATCATACATGCAACTGTAAACACACAACACATACATTCGCCTCAACGGGCTCAACAAACGGATAATATATCCTTACTTAATAAGTCACTCATGGTATTCATCATCCCTAGAGTGTTCCTCCTCTAATGGGGCTACTTCCTTAATAGACGACACATACCCTTAAATCGGGTTATCCTTAACGCCTCTTATCACAAACTGGGAATCATATCCATGATCCACACACTCCACATTTTACAACATATAACATACACTACATAACAACACTTAACAACACTTTGCACTTTCCACGTGTACACATACACCGCAATAGATATTGCATCACAACAAAAATACATAACATAACGGGAATGGTTCTCTTAGGAACCGACCCAAACATTGCTTACAACACTGGTGAGCCTAGAGAATGTTGCCAGTCTCATGATAAGCTCGTTATACAATAACAACAACACTCATTATACCTCCTAATAGTTGGACGAGTAACTTAAGTTAGGCGGTTCGGGTTTGGAGGCCCGAACACACCACACAAACACATGTTCCCCCCCCTAAACCGAACATATGTCAGAATAGCTAAGCTTTGGAATAAAGCTAATGGGAGATCATAACCCTGAGGGAAACAACCATAACAAAGAGAAGGGTAAGGCTAGGAAGGATGCCCTCCCAAACAACGCGCGACCGGCCAAACCGGATTCCTCACCACTGTTAGTACATACTTACTTTATATTAGTTAGAACCCCACTATGGAGTCTATCATGACTACACACCATACAGTATTACAACTGGGTTAACACACAAGGGAGATCCCTACATTCACTTACACATATCACACAATTAACACACGCATAGCCGTGGTTAGTACGTCCCATGGTACGGGTCGTTTACTCCGAATACCGAACTCTCATGTGATCCTAGACTCAGTTAACTAAGGTTAACACTTCCGAGGTTAAATGGTATCGGAGTTGTACACGCCACATAAACGAATTACTGTAAACTCATTACATGTTTAATCTTACAACGTGGCAAACACACAGAAAAACACATTGGCATACAAGCCGGTGTAATCTGGTAGGACACAGGTTGCAAGAAAACCATACCTGTCACCGGAGTCCACTTTACCACCACGTCCACTTATGTTCCTCGAGCAATTCTCGATCAACTGTTAACATCACATGTGTTTTTATTTAACATCGGGGTTTGCTTGATTATTTACTGTCTAATGCTTAACTTTCCCCCGTTAACTTAGTTACATAACTTTACATTTTAACTTGTTTTACTTTTACATTTTGATACAACTTTTCACCCACTTAATTGCCATTTAAACTCACCTAACATGTCCTCAACAACCTTATAACATCATTACCTATCAATCCCCATCATTACATATCATTTCATAACCTTAAACCATGTTTTTGGTCCGACCGGACTTGCCGACCGGACTTACCCAAGTCCGGTCGATTCCAGAACACATTTCCATCAAAAATTTTCTACTCTGACCGGACTTGTAAGTCCGGTCCTATGTCCGGTCCATTCCAGAAACTAATTCCCACAGGGTAAACTGGGCCCGACCGAACTTGCAAGTCCGGTCGCAAGTCCGGTCTGCCCCAGATCTTTGTTTTCCTTTTTACATTCAACTCCAAACTTCACCTCATATATCCAGTATACCCTAACCTCATTTAGGCACATCAAACACACCTTTATCCATGTGCTAAACTCTTTAAATCACTCACCAAAACCATTTTATCATTCACACACTTCTTACAAAGTTCCTAGCACTTGGGATGTTTTCTCCTTATGATTTATAAGTGGTAGTTCACCAATAATGACCACTACACCAAGGTGTTTCCTCTACACCTTAACATCATCTCTCAAACTTCTTTTCTTACTAACTAAATCTCCTTTTTCACATCTTACCTAAACATCACTTATTCCTTGGATATTAACATTACCTAAACCTTAAACAAACTCCTCCAAGACTTAAATACATCCTCAAAACACACATTGAATTCCTAGAACTTCCAAGATAACACCTAAATCCTTGCATCACTCTAAATCACCTTAACACATGTTTTCCTCCCAAGTAAAACATTTGTTCACCTTTTACACTTCCTAGTTCACCAAAACTTACTTAAAACACTTAGCACTTCTTACACATTTTCCAAATTTTGCCATAGCTTCTCTTGTATATACTCACATCCAAACACTTAGGTTTTTACCTTATTTCATTCAAGAACACCTAAAATCCATCAAACACATTTTTATTCACAAACTTCACACATTTAGCACTACATCACAATATGTGCATAACTTAAATTGCTTGGCACTTAGGCCCTTAAATAACATGGCTCTTAGGCCCTTAAATTGCATAAACCTTAAACACTGAATTTCCCACATAAGTAATGCCTTTGACATGCAAATACACCCAACAATACATATGCCCTTAATAAACTCCTTGAGAGCATTTTACTAGGTCATTCACCATTTGCTCTTTAGGTAGTTTTAACAGGCATTATAAGCTTATTTCTCCTAAGGCATTAAACCACATTAAGATAGCATATTTACCTCTTTTTCCTCCCAAATTTCTTTCTTGTTTCCTTACAAAACCGGTAAGGCATTTGGTTCCTTGCCAACTACTAAACATTATACAAACAACATAATGAGTATTCAAGCTTTAAGCTCCATCTCAAGCTTTAAGCTCCATCTCAAGCTTTAAGCTCCATCTCATTGTAAACCCTATAATGATCGTCTCACTCGACTCATCCCAGCAGAGCGGTGTACGACATGGTCTACCGTACAGCGCTTGAAAAGGTGCCATCTTGATCGAAGCGTGATAGCTGTTGTTGTATGAAAACTCGATCAGATGTAGTCTGTCAATCCAACTGCCCTGGAAGTCTAAGGCACATGCTCTCAGCATGTCCTCGAGTGTCTGAATAGTACGCTCAGTCTGACCATCTGTCTGAGGATGGAACGCGGTACTCAGCTTGAGTTCTGTACCCAACGCTTCCCTGGTAGCTCTCCAGTACCTCGAAAGGAATCTGGTATCTTTGTCTGACACTATGGACTTTGGTATCCCGTGATGTCTCATTATTTCTTTCTCAAATAACTCAGCTAATTTGGTCACCTTCCAAGTATCCTTCATCGGTATGAATCGGGCTACTTTGGTAAGGCGATCCACCACCACCACCCATATCATGTTGAGACCTCCCCTAGCAGGTGGAAGCCCAACTACGAAGTCCATGGAGATATCATGGAACTTCCATTCCGGAACTGGCATCAATTGTACCATTCCGCCCGGTCGTTGGTGCTCGAATTTTACCTTCTGGCATGTGACACACCTCAAGACGAACTCGGTAACATCTGTCTTCATCCCCGACCACCAGAAGTATCTCTTCATGTCTTTATACATTTTAGAGGCTCCCGGATGGATGGAAACTGAAGAACAGTGTGATTCCCTAAGTATACGGTCTTTTAGATCCGCGTTGCCCCGTGGTATGCATAACCGGCCCTTAAGTCTGATCAGATCATCATCATGAAGTCTGAAGTCGTATTTCTGACTCTCAAAGGTGCCATCTGTCAGCTTCTGTCTGACCTCTCTCATGTACTCATCTGTCCTCTGAGCCTCTCGCACCTCATCAACCAAGCTGGAGAAAGAAACTAGCGAATGGAGTGAGTGTGCTCGACGGCTCAGGGCGTCTGCTACAACATTGGCCTTACCCTCTTTATATTGGAGGTCAATGTCATAGTCTTTCAGAAACTCTAACCATCTCCTCTGTCGAAGATTCAACTCCTTCTGAGTGAATATGTATCTCAAACTCTTATGATCGGTGTAGATCGTCACACTAACCCCATATAAGTAGTGGTGCCATATCTTCAAAGCGAAGACTACAGCTCCCAGCTCTAAATCATGTGTGGGGTAGTTCTCCTCATGTTTCTTCAACTGGCGCGAGGCATATGCCACGACCTTGCCATGTTGCATGAGCACGCAACCCAGCCCTCTGCCGGATGCATCACAATAAACCTCAAAGCCCTCTATACCGTCTGGAATGGTCAGAACCGGTGCAGTGGTCAGTGAGTCCTTCAAGCTCTGAAATGATCTCTCACAGTCAACCGTCCATAAGAACGGTGCATCCTTCTTCATCAGACTGGTCATCGGTTTCGCGACCTTGCTGAAATTCCTAACAAACCTCCTGTAGTAACCTGCCAGACCGAGAAAGCTCCGGATGTCGGTAACAGTCTTCGGCCTTGGCCAAGTACGTACGGCATTAATCTTCACTGGATCCACGGAGATCCCAACATCTGAGATGACATGACCCAGGAAAGAGACCTGGTCAAGCCAAAACTCACATTTGGAGAACTTAGCATACAGCTGGTTCTCCCTCAATATTTCCAATACTCTCCTCAGATGTTCCTCATGTTCAACCTTAGATTTCGAGTATATCAAAATGTCATCAATAAACACCACAACCGACTTGTCCAGCTGCTATCGGAACAAGCGGTTCATCAGATCCATAAACTTCGCCGGTGCGTTCGACAAACCGAACGGCATCACTGTAAACTCATAGTGGCCGTATCGTGTCCGGAATGCCGTCTTCTCAATGCCTCCCTCCTTAATGGCTATCTGATGATACCCCGATCTGAGATCAATCTTGGAGAACACAAATGTTCCCTTCAACTGATCGAACAGATCGTCAATGCGGGGCAGTGGGTACTTATTCTTCTCTGTCACTGCATTCAGCTCTCTGTAGTCGATGCAGAGGCGGAGACTACCCTCCTTCTTCTTCACGAAGAGGACTAGCGCTCCCCATGGTGACACACTTGGTCTTATAAATCCCTTATCTAACAAATCTTTCAATTGTTCCTTTAACTCAGTCATTTCTGTCGGAGCCATGCGGTATGGTGCCTTGGCTATTGGTCCGGTACCAGGTAGCAGCTCGATGGTGAACTCTACCTCCCGAGTGGGTGGCATGTCGGGCAGTTCCCGTGGAAATAAGTCGGGGAACTCCGACACTACCGGTAAGTCAGGGTCGAACTCAGGGTCTCTCTCTATGTCCTGTACATAGCAGAGGTACACTTCTTCCTTTCTCCTCAATTCCTTATACATTGCCATGGCGGTGATGATCTTAGTCGAAGGCTCTCTAGGCCTCTGGCGGTATGATATTGTTACCCAGACGGACTCTTGAGCAGCAATCTATGCTCGGCGCAGAGGATACGTCCCTTGTGCCGCTCCAACCAGTTCATCCCGAATAACATCAAATCCTAGCTCACTGAACTCAATGAAACTGACTGAAAAGTCTTCTCCCTTAATTCTGACAGTGGCTCCTCGGTAGTAACGAGTGCAACGAACCTTCTCCTTAGACGGGAGCGTAACTGTGAAGTCGGGTAGCTCATCAGCATCTAGCCCCAGCCTGCTCGCGAATGATGCCGAGACAAAGGTATGCGAGGCCCCTGAGTCGAAGAGAACTGATGCCTCAATTCCATTAATCGGAAATGTGCCGGTGAGGATAGTACCGCTGGCGTCGGCATGTGCCTCTGTAAGTATGCTTAACGCACCTTCCGTACCGAGTCCATAACCTAATTGTGTTCACAAGCTTCATGAGTATTGATGGTATAACAAGAGTCGTAACAATCATATGAACAACACTGTTATTTTATTCATAACCATCCTGTTTACAACATGAGCTTTAATCTTACATCTCATTTCTCATCTCATTCTAACATTACATGGCTAATATTGTCTAAAGGTTAGGTTCAATCTCCCAGGTCTCATATGCGTCGCATTGATTACTGCTGACGGTGCTGTATTCAACTTGATTCTCTTAATCCCATGGTATAACATCCTTGATTCTCCTCCCATAATTAATACATCTCCTGACTTAAGTACTAACTTATTCGCATGGTCCGCACGCTTCTGCTCGCCGTACAAAAACTCTGCATCATCCCCAATGGACCAAGACACTACGGGTATCCCTCTTTCGAGAGACTCTGTTGTCTCGTCCTTATCCTGGTGTAGTCCCAGTCGCCCATCCTTCTCGTAGAAGTTCACAATGCAAATGTCTGCTTGAATGTCTGGAATCGGTTCAGCTTCCAATTGCTGAGCGATTTCCACGACTTGTGTAATAACTGGATGGAACTCTTCGGGTATCCCCGGTGGTGAGACTCCATCATGCATCCTCGTGGTTTGGTAGTTCTTGGCATACGGATTCCAATCCTTGCCCAAGCTCATCATCTTTAATTTCATCCTTGCTCCCCCTGGGTACTCCGGTGTGTAAAAACCTCCCGGTCCCATTCCTAGTTGATTGCATCTTCTGATGATGGCTATTTGTGCTTCGGGTGTCAGGTATCCCCTTAAAATCATAGGGGCGGATAACCTGACCTGTTCGGTGTGGAAAGTCTATGGTTTCGATGTCGTGTGCTCCGGGTTAGGGTAGATGGTATGGATAGCAGATTTGAAGCGTCTAAAGTGGTAGTAGAGGACATCTTACTTAAGTTCTAATCTCATACTTATTCTTACTAACTCAGTTAGCCACCCAAACATGCATGATAATGCGGTAAGCAGGTAGTTTTATTACTAAATGGTTATAGCGGTACCTGGCCTCGATGAGGGTTCAGGCTCATCGTCCCCGGTCCACCATGTAGTGTGGGTCCCGACTTCTGGGTCACCCTCGGGTTCTTGTCTGCCGCCTGCTGCACCTTCCTTTGACCGTCGATCCAGCTCCCTGATCGGTCTTGCCCTTACCCCTGGTGTCGGGCCTATTGGCTCTGCTAGCAGGGTTCCGGTAACACTCATATGTCCGGTGTCCGTACACTCCACAAAAGTTTCACTCCACCTTATTCCCCTTACAATCGAGCCCGGGGTGGTCCTTTGGACACCACCTACAGATGTAGCGTCGCTGGTAGCCACCACCGGCTCCCTTCTCAGTCTCAGATCCTGATCATTCATAATGTCAATACTCATATCAAATGGTTACTAATTGTTTCTTAACTCATTCAATACCAATCCCTTACCCTTTGGCGCCCTAGAGCGTAGGGGTGTAGCTGCGTAAGCATACGTCAACTTCAATGGCTCTTCCGGAGCCTTCTCCTTTTCCTCCTCCCCTTTTGGGTTCTGATTTTTCTGGGCCTGAGGCTGGTACTTTTGTTTCTTGTACCCACCTTGCCCTTGACTCTCCCGAGCTCGTACCAGCATTCTTCCTCTTAGCATTCTCCTCGTCCCTCAGCTGGACGGTTATCTCAACCTTAGCAGCGGCATGATAGCACTCCTGCTTTCCACAATATTAGTCACTCTCATTTTCCATAATCTAAATCTTTCTCATTACTTACTCAAATTTCATTCATTCTTATTACCTGCAAGGTAGTGTAACTCGTCGGCCCCATGCCGTAGCAGAGTCGATGGCTAAGCCCGCCATAGAAGCGGTCCACCAGGATCTGGTTTGAATATCCAAGACCTGGCAGAAGACGGAGCAAGGCGGTGAACTCTGAGTAATACTCGTCCACCGTCATCTTGTCGGTGTGCTTAAGCGCATCTAACTGCAAGCGCTTCTTCGTCTGGACATGGGCGGGGTAGTACTTTGCTCGTAGCAAGGCGGTGTACTGCTCCCAGCCGAACTCTGGGTTGGCCACATGCTCGGCCCTCACCAGCTTCCACCAATCGCCTGCCGCCCCCTTCAGATAGAAAGCAGCCAGACGCACCTTGATCCCAGCAGGGACATCAAGGGTCTCGAAGGCGGTCTCCAGCTCGGAGATGTACGCCTCAAGCTTGGCGGGATCGGTCTCCCCCTTGAAGTGTGCGGGTCGAAGATCTGCAAGACTCTTCACCCAATTTGGTTCCCTAGGTTGTGGCGGTGGAGGTGGTGCACCCACACCAGGCTGATAGCCCATGTGCCCTAATGCGGTAGCCACGATCTCTGCGATCGTCTGCCCTCCAGGTATTCCTGAAGTATCCTCACCCTGGCCACGACCTCGGCTTCCTCTAGGATGTCCTGCCATCTGAACAAGCATAACTCACATTAGATTTGTATCCCCCACTGTTTCGGTTAACGAATTCATAACGTCCGTAGACGGTAAAGACGATCCACACTTATTAGTGGTCATCTGACTCTACTCACTCTAACTTCTCACACCCGTAACCCATCACTTATTCCTTAACTTATATCCTAACTCGGTGGTTACTCATGTCCGGTATTTCTTGATCAGAGCGTAACTAGGCTCTGATACCACTTTTTGTAACACCCCATCCAAAGCCAATCGTGGTTTTCGCAAACTGAACACCTAATCGAATACGTCGCAGCGGAAATAATAATCACCTGGACCTTGCCACGGTCTGATCGTTAGAATATACCGGCCTTAACAATTACAACACTTATCCAAAACACATAACCAACCCAAAACATCACCATCCATAATACCGACAACCAACCGAGTACCAGTAACTAAGTCATAATCACAACCTTACATCAGTTTAAATATAAACAGACGGGTGCACAGGCGCAACCCGAACTCAAAATAAACATCCCAACCTAAGTCTAACCGCTCCTACTCTCGTAGTGTGTCCTCATGGGTCTCTTACCTGCAAGTGTAAAAACAGCCCCCAAAGGGGGTCAGCACGAATGCTGGTACACCCTCTCATGGCCCCCAAGCTAACGGGGCTACGATGACTAATTGTCGATAGCATGGAAATTGATTACATACACAAGCATGATATGAAGTGCTATAACAATAACCACAGATGAACATATATAGTTCACAAACAATGAACGACTCAAGCGTTCCCTTATCAAGTGGGTTAGTAACCCCCTCCTTAGTCCTCATTTCCTTAATCTCAGTTCCTTACCTTACCTTAATCTTAATCTCAACTTAGTCTCAGTATACAAACCGTTCCTGGAAGGGAATGGTTGTAGCTTAATTCGAACCTGGGATTTAGGTGATCCCACCGCACCATCTTAATGCCACCTACTCTGGACGGGAGTCCAGCGTAGCTGAGCCGGCAACCGGCCCTAGGCTACAAGTCCGAAGACAAGTCCTTAAGCGGAGGGCGGATCTGATTCAGATACCGTCCCCCATTTTCCTTAGCATGCATGACCGGAGATCGGTCCCGGGTTTCCTCACTCAGTTCCAGTTAGTAGAAATCTTAATCACCATGTGCTAGCTAAGCCTTAACGGGCATTAACCAACAACCACCAAACTTAACTCTTATTCTTAACTCAGTAAGTACTAAACTTGGTTAGTAACAATCTCAAGTCTCGCAGGTTAGTGTAAAGATAACACATACACAACAAGAACAAATATAACCGGTTGCATGCTTTATCTTGTTTTAGTCATAGCAATTAAACAGATAGCACACAAGCCGAGGGACACCTCGTTAGCAAGCAGGTCACAAGAAAGATTGTACCGTTCACCGTAGACGATCGTTTGGTTTATCTCCTTCCAAGTCCTAATTCACCAATCCTAAAACATTGATTCATGTTTAGGCCATTAGTTATTTGCACCTCACTTAACTCACTTAATCCCTTAAAATTCCCGATGAATATCCTCTTAAGTCCTTACCACTTAACTTACAAACTTAACTTTAGACATTATGGTTCTTACTTATCTTAACTTGATTCCTTAAGTTCTTAGGGTACTAATCACTACCACCCTACCAAGGGTATACCTTATTACCAATTACCATTCTTCGAATTCAAAATTTCTTTTTTTTTTTAAGTGTTAAGGGTCGTCCGACCCACCATCCGACCCACCCTCTGGGTCGGACCCTTCCAGTAACTTCCGAGTTTGAAAAACTCTACATGTCCGACCCACGTCCGACCCAACCAACTGGGTCGGACCATTCTAGAAAATTTCCGCCTTCTAAACCTCCTATGTCCGACCCATGTCCGACCCAACCAACTGGGTCGGACCATTACAGAAATTTAACCGCCCTCTAAAACACTCCCGTCCGACCCATGTCCGACCCAAGTCCTCTGGGTCGGACCATTCCAGAACCTTTCCCTGGCGTTAAACAGAGGCCGTCCGACCCAAACTTGGGTCGGACCCCTGGTCGGACGCCACCATACAAAACATGCCCAAATTGCCAAATCTCACTAAACTTTTCCTCAAGCCATCCAATGTGTTCTACTAACCTCATTTAGACCCTTAAACTCATCTTAAACCATCCTCTAATTCATTCCCAATCCTTTACACAATTCTTACAACAACTACTAACACTTAACACTTATTCCTCTCCTACATTTCAACATCCCTTTCACCTAGCACTTCTACCAGCCCAAAGTTCCCTCCTTATGAACTTGGCCACACCATATACACCACTTTCATCTATCTTACACTTTCCAAGGTTTCCCTTAAACACTAAACTCTAGTTTCTACCTAAATCATCTCAAGGTTTCACACTAAATCACATCAAACTTACCAAGGTTTCCTAGCTTCTTCTATCAACATTGGCCTAAGTCCTAAATACCCAAACACACTCTTTTTAAATCCTAGATCCTTCATAGTGATGCCTAAGTCATTATAACTCATCAAAACACTTTATCTCCCCCGTGGATGCCTTCCCGTGTTGCATCAACACACAACCCATACCCCTACCTGATGCGTCGCAATAGACCTCAAAACCATCTGGACCGTCTGGTAAAGTCAGGACTGGTGCAGATGTCAGAGCATCCTTGAGACTCTGAAAAGAACTCTCACAGTCGACTGTCCACTCGAATGGTGTATCCTTCTTCATTAAGGAAGTCATCGGCTTCGAGACACTGGAGAAGTCCTTCACAAATCTCCTATAATATCCTGCCAGACCGAGGAAGCTCCGAATGTCGGTAACTGTCTTCGGCCTAGGCCAGGTGCGCACTGCATCTATCTTTGCCGGATCCACAGCGATCCCGGCCTCAGAAATCACATGACCAAGAAAAGATACTTGGTTCAACCAAAATTCACACTTAGAAAATTTCTCATACAACTGATTCTTCCTCAATGTTTGCACCACACTTCTCAGGTGGCTTTCGTGCTCACCCTTCGATTTTGAATACACAAGAATATCGTCAATGAAGACTACCACTGACTTGTCCAACTGGTCTTGGAACAAGCGATTCATTAAGTCCATAAACTTGGCTGGTGCATTGGATAAACCAAATGGCATAACCGTAAACTCGTAATGTCCATATCTAGTTCTGAATGCGGTCTTTTCAATGTCACTCTCACGGATGGCAATCTAATGGTATCCGGATCGTAGATCTATCTTGGAGAACACTGATGCTCCTGTCAACTAATCAAATAATTTGTCGATGCGTGGTAAAGGATAACGGTTCTTCACCGTAACTGCATTCAGCTCTCGATAATCAATACAAGGTGGAGACTACCGTCCTTCTTCTTCACGAAGAGGACCGGTGCTCCCATGGTGAAACGCTAGAGCGGATAAATCCCTTGTCGAGTAGGTCTCTCAGCTGCTCCTTGAGCTCTGTCATCTCTGCTGGAGCCATACGATAGGGCGCCTTCGCTATTGGTCCGGTGCCCGGAACCAAATCAATCTCAAACTCAACTTCCCGTGCTGGCGGCATGCCCGACAGTTCCTTAGGAAATACATCAGAAACTCCGACACTACCGGCACATCTGGGCTAAACTCTGGGTCTCTCTCTATGTCCTGGACATAGCAGAGGTATACATCATTCCCTCGTCGTAACTCACGATGCATGGCCATGGCGGTGATGATCTGAGTCGAAGGCTCTCTAGGCCTCTGGCGGTAAGATATAGTAACCCCAGACGGACTCCGAAGAAGCAGACGATGCTCGGCACACAGGATTCTACCCTTGTACCGCTCCAACCAGTTCATCCCGATAATCACATCAAAACCGAGTCCCTCGAACTCTATCAAGTCGATCGGAAACTCTTCTTCTCTAATTCGTACAACAACATCTCAGTGGTAGCGGGTACACCTGATCCGCACTTTCGACGGGAGAGTGACTAGAAAGTCTGGCATCTCTTCACCGTCTAACCCCAGCCTCTTCGCAAAAGATAGCGAGATAAATGTATGTGAGGCTCCGGAGTCGAACAAGATCGAAGCGTCCACGCCATTGACTGGAAATGTACCGGTGAGGATTATGCCGCTCTTGCCGGCTTCTGCCTCATTACAAACGCCCAGTATACCTCCCGTTCCGAGTGCACAACCTAATTCATTGGTAAACTTCATAAGTATATGGTAACAACACGGTTGATGTACTTCCAAAACAACAACTCTTTATTCATTAACATACTCTTTACACCATAAGTTGGTTCACTCTGTCAACATAACTAGCATATACATAACATCCTTAACATACAACTGGCTTCATCAATTACATAGTTACACAAGGCTTAAAACTGCGTGAAAGTCAAATTTAAACGTCCCGGTTTCATATGTGTGGCATTGATCACTGCCGAAGGTGCGGTATTCAGATTGATCTTCTTGATACCGTGGTAAAGCATCCTTGACTGCCCACCCATGATTAATACATCACCTGACTTCAATACTAACTTCTTTGCGAGATCACCACGCTTCTGCTCGCCGTACACAAACACTGCAGTATCACCAATGGACCAAGACACCACGGGTACTCCTTACTTAGAGACTCGGGTGACTCGTCCTTATCTTGGTGTAACCCTAACCGTCCACCTTTCTGGTAGAAGTTCACAATACATAAATCTGTTTTAACACTTGGTATTGAATCCGATTCAACTTGCTGAGTAATTCCCACGGTGTGGTTAATGACCGCAAGGAACTCCTCAGGCATCCTCGGTACAGTTGCTCCGTCTTCAGCTCGCTCATCTTGATATGTCTTGGTGTAAGGATTCCAGTCCTTACCCATGCACATCATCTTTAATTTCATCCTCGATCCACTCGGGTATTCGGGTGTGTAGAACCCTCCAGGTGCTGCTCCAAGTTCGTTGCATTGCCTGAGGATGTGGATTTGTGCTTCCGGTGTCAGGTATCCATTTAAAAGTATCATACCTGGCTGGATAACCTGACATTGCTCCATTGGGAATTCGGTGATGCTGATGGTTGTCTCTTCGGGGTTCGGTGTGGGCGGGATTGGATAATAGATATTGAAGGTTCCTAGATTTTTCAGATTACCTAATTTAGGTGTTTCCACACTATAGTTTAACTCTTTACTTACATGGTTGTACATTTAGACTCACTAACACACATGCATGAAATACGGTATGTAATCACTTATTTCACTCAATGGTTTAGGCGGTACCTGGTCTAGAAGAGGGCCCTGGTGCCTCAGGTCCACCACATTCAGGGTGGCCTTGCCGGATCCCGTCCCCTTCCCCTTCTGGGAATCAGTGTACCTTTGATCTGGGGGTGGCTGATTAGCTATCTTCGGGCCATCGGTAGTCACGGCGGCCTTACCCTTCCACTGCCCCT
Source organism: Limonium bicolor (assembly GCA_023374045.1). Taxonomy (NCBI): domain Eukaryota; kingdom Viridiplantae; phylum Streptophyta; class Magnoliopsida; order Caryophyllales; family Plumbaginaceae; genus Limonium; species Limonium bicolor. The sequence goes on from CM041777.1 coordinate 438,596,132, forward strand.
TGGGCTTGTAGTTCCTGCTATTTGGGTTCTGGAAGCACTCGTAGTCACGATGCCCCATCTTCTTGCAGTATCGGCACTGCACGTCATTGCCCTTGCAGTCCTTGTCGGGGTGGTCTCTGTTGCACCACTTACAGTAGTAGTGGCACTCCGGTCCAGAGCCCGCGCCAGCTGCTAACACATTACACATTCAGTACACACTTCACAAAATAACAGCACACACTAGAATTCGGTATTCGAATTTTATTAGTTACCCTTGGGCGGGTAAGAGCGTAAGGGCATAGCCGCATATGCATAGGTGAGCTGTAGCGGCTCCTCAGCAGTGGTGGTCTGGGCTTGGCCTTTGCCACCCTGTTGCTGTCCTTTCTGGGACTAGGGGTATGGCTTTTTCTTCTTTCCTCCCCCCTGTCCTTGCGTGCTTAGACCCTCGCTCGTGGCCTTGCGCTTGAGCGCATTCTCCTCGTCCCTCAGACGGACGGCGATCTCTACAATAGCAGCGGCATGATAGTAGCCCCATTAGACGGACGTCCCATCAGCATCACCGAATTCCCAATGGAGCAATGTCAGGTTATCCAGCCAGGTATGATACTTTTAAATGGATACCTGACACCGGAAGCACAAATCCACATCCTCAGGCAATGCAACGAACTTGGAGCAGCACCTGGAGGGTTCTACACACCCGAATACCCGAGTGGATCGAGGATGAAATTAAAGATGATGTGCATGGGTAAGGACTGGAATCCTTACACCAAGACATATCAAGATGAGCGAGCTGAAGACGGAGCAACTGTACCGAGGATGCCTGAGGAGTTCCTTGCGGTCATTAACCACACCGTGGGAATTGCTCAGCAAGTTGAATCGGATTCAATACCAAGTGTTAAAACAGATTTATGTATTGTGAACTTCTACCAGAAAGGTGGACGGTTAGGGTTACACCAAGATAAGGACGAGTCACCCGAGTCTCTAAGTAAGGGAGTACCCGTGGTGTCTTGGTCCATTGGTGATACTGCAGTGTTTGTGTACGGCGAGCAGAAGCGTGGTGATCTCGCAAAGAAGTTAGTATTGAAGTCAGGTGATGTATTAATCATGGGTGGGCAGTCAAGGATGCTTTACCACGGTATCAAGAAGATCAATCTGAATACCGCACCTTCGGCAGTGATCAATGCCACACATATGAAACCGGGACGTTTAAATTTGACTTTCACGCAGTTTTAAGCCTTGTGTAACTATGTAATTGATGAAGCCAGTTGTATGTTAAGGATGTTATGTATATGCTAGTTATGTTGACAGAGTGAACCAACTTATGGTGTAAAGAGTATGTTAATGAATAAAGAGTTGTTGTTTTGGAAGTACATCAACCGTGTTGTTACCATATACTTATGAAGTTTACCAATGAATTAGGTTGTGCACTCGGAACGGGAGGTATACTGGGCGTTTGTAATGAGGCAGAAGCCGGCAAGAGCGGCATAATCCTCACCGGTACATTTCCAGTCAATGGCGTGGACGCTTCGATCTTGTTCGACTCCGGAGCCTCACATACATTTATCTCGCTATCTTTTGCGAAGAGGCTGGGGTTAGACGGTGAAGAGATGCCAGACTTTCTAGTCACTCTCCCGTCGAAAGTGCGGATCAGGTGTACCCGCTACCACTGAGATGTTGTTGTACGAATTAGAGAGAAGAGTTTCCGATCGACTTGATAGAGTTCGAGGGACTCGGTTTTGATGTGATTATCGGGATGAACTGGTTGGAGCGGTACAAGGGTAGAATCCTGTGTGCCGAGCATCGTCTGCTTCTTCGGAGTCCGTCTGGGGTTACTATATCTTACCGCCAGAGGCCTAGAGAGCCTTCGACTCAGATCATCACCGCCATGGCCATGCATCGTGAGTTACGACGAGGGAATGATGTATACCTCTGCTATGTCCAGGACATAGAGAGAGACCCAGAGTTTAGCCCAGATGTGCCGGTAGTGTCGGAGTTTCCTGATGTATTTCCTAAGGAACTGCCGGGCATGCCGCCAGCACGGGAAGTTGAGTTTGAGATTGATTTGGTTCCGGGCACCGGACCAATAGCGAAGGCGCCCTATCGTATGGCTCCAGCAGAGATGACAGAGCTCAAGGAGCAGCTGAGAGACCTACTCGACAAGGGATTTATCCGCTCTAGCGTTTCACCATGGGGAGCACCGGTCCTCTTCGTGAAGAAGAAGGACGGTAGTCTCCACCTTTGTATTGATTATCGAGAGCTGAATGCAGTTACGGTGAAGAACCGTTATCCTTTACCACGCATCGACAAATTATTTGATTAGTTGACAGGAGCATCAGTGTTCTCCAAGATAGATCTACGATCCGGATACCATTAGATTGCCATCCGTGAGAGTGACATTGAAAAGACCGCATTCAGAACTAGATATGGACATTACGAGTTTACGGTTATGCCATTTGGTTTATCCAATGCACCAGCCAAGTTTATGGACTTAATGAATCGCTTGTTCCAAGACCAGTTGGACAAGTCAGTGGTAGTCTTCATTGACGATATTCTTGTGTATTCAAAATCGAAGGGTGAGCACGAAAGCCACCTGAGAAGTGTGGTGCAAACATTGAGGAAGAATCAGTTGTATGAGAAATTTTCTAAGTGTGAATTTTGGTTGAACCAAGTATCTTTTCTTGGTCATGTGATTTCTGAGGCCGGGATCGCTGTGGATCCGGCAAAGATAGATGCAGTGCGCACCTGGCCTAGGCCGAAGACAGTTACCGACATTCGGAGCTTCCTCGGTCTGGCAGGATATTATAGGAGATTTGTGAAGGACTTCTCCAGTGTCTCGAAGCCGATGACTTCCTTAATGAAGAAGGATACACCATTCGAGTGGACAGTCGACTGTGAGAGTTCTTTTCAGAGTCTCAAGGATGCTCTGACATCTGCACCAGTCCTGACTTTACCAGACGGTCCAGATGGTTTTGAGGTCTATTGCGACGCATCAGGTAGGGGTATGGGTTGTGTGTTGATGCAACACGGGAAGGTCGTAGCATACGCCTCCCGACAGTTGAAGAAACACGAGGAGAACTACCCTACCCACGATTTAGAATTGGGTGCCATAGTCTTCGCATTGAAGATATGGCGACATCATTTGTATGGGGTAAGCGTGACAATCTATTTTGACCACAAGAGTTTAAAATACTTGTTCATGAAGAGGGCAAAAATATGACGAGACTGAAGAGCCAAGGCGGTCTGAACCTTAGATCCCGGCTCAGGCCCCTGGCCCCCTTCAGGACCCTGTTCAGGCTCCAATCTGGACACCAAGCGTCAATCCAGATCCCGCAACAGTACTAAGTTCGGGCACTAGACCTCATGACTAGGTCCAGGATCCCGCACCCGGCACTCTACGTCCGGGCGCCACATCCTGCGTCTCGTATTCCGCATCCGAGTATTGTACCCCGTACCCGACACTTTTGGACCGGAAGGCTTTACAAGGAGGAAAGTGTCAAAGTTAGGAAGGCAGCTCCTATAAAGCGATGCTACATGTTCAAGGGTTTAGAGATAGACTTCACCCTAGAAAGTCTATAAATAGAGATGGGAGGCTCATTTGTTGAGGGACAAATTATACGTTTTCATTTGGCGCCGTCTATGGGAATCGAACAACCAACAATGGTAACCACGATTCATCCACGATCCAAAAGAAATGCCACCGGAAAGCCAATTCGTTCGAGAAGATTAAGAATAATATCTACGAGAAAGATCAACCTCAAGATCGATTCACCTGCTTTTCATCTTCACATCGTTTATGGCTCAATTTCAATAGCAAGCGACAGAAGAAGAGATTGGGAGATCTAAAAGCTCTTTCCAGAAATTTCTTATTGTATATTGAAGCATAAGGAGGTAGAATCACGACATCATCATGTTGCTCGAACTCGAACCAGTTCTCACCATTCGAAATCGTCCTTTTTCTACACAAATCAGAAGCAACATCAAAATCCGCCAACAAATCCAGATTCTCAAGGGAGCTCGATCAAAAAGGGAAGCATAAACTGGAAACTCTAAATCTAAAGAGTTACTCTCACGACGATGAAGCCCGAATCGGTCACGATGGTACCCCATCCACAAAGTCCATCTCAACAAAATCAAAACAGATCCCTAAAGCCTCCCGGCATTCAAAGGTTGAGGAAAAAGAAGGGGACAGGAAGATATCCAACTGATGCTTTGGTCATATCACGAAGAGTCGATCTGGATCCCAAATCTTCCGTTTTCGTCTTAATCTGAGTCTACACTCTTCAACTCTTAAAGCAGGGAAGCTCTTTCTTCCTCTTGATTTGACGAATCAAAATTGACTAGTTCACATTTGCTCCTCGTGTTACCGTCTGATTAAACTTAAAATTACAGGGAATGATGAGGATAAGCAGGAAACTGGCTTCATCCGGGCGATGCCTTGCGTCTTAAATAAGAAGTCATCAAGTGAAATCAGTCAAAAAAGCCTCAACCGACAACTAAGTCAAGATTGGACAGAGATAGGTGCGATCAATCTCGGGGAGATTGGCGTTATCTAGGGGTCCAAGAGATGGCAAAAGACTTGTTTCGGACAGCAATCAGCCAGGCAATAATGATCGCGTTTAAAGCATCACGATCCAAGTTGTGTAAGAAGTGTTCTTTACATTCCAACTCAGACCTGGGCGGCTTATAGGACCGGGCAGTATCTCAACCTCCTAGTGAGTCCGGGCGCAGTTGGGTCCGGGCATCGACATACTACGAAGAGTCGGATCTTGATCTTCAAGGAGATAATAGGCAGTAAAGATAAAGAATCGTTCAGGAGGGTGCAGACGATAATCAAGCTAAGCGGAATCCAAGACGGGGACGGGGGCAGAATATAGGACCGGATGGTGTCTCAATCTCCCGGTGAATTTGGACAACTTCGGCGCCATTTCTCAAATCAATCAAGCAACCTGCTGCACCCGGCGCAGGCAGCGACCCAGCTCAAATCCGTACGCGAAGCTACTCAGTCATTGTTTTGATTTAAGACCGGATGACGTCCTTCAAGCGATCGGGCGACGTCCTACAAGCGATCCGGCGGCTTTTTTTTCCCAATAACCGGGCGATGCTTCCGGTCGTTGCCTTCCGGTCGTCATCCTCCAAAGTGACCGGTCGTTTGCCTTCCGGTCGTCATCCTCCAAAGTAACCAGTCGTTGCTTCCGGTCATTGCCTTCCGGTCGTCATCCTCCAAAGTGACCGGTCGTTTGCCTTCCGGTCGTCATCCTCCAAAGTAACCGGTCGTTGCTTCCGGTCGTTGCCTTCCGGTCGTCATCCTCCAAAGTGACCGGTTGTTTGCCTTCCGGTCGTCATCCTCCAAAGTAACCGGTCGTTGCCTTCCGGTCGTCATCCTCCAAAGTAACCGGTTGTTGCTTCCGGTCGTCACCTTCCGGTCATCATCCTCCAAAGTAACCAGTCGTTGCTTCCGGTTGTTTCTTTTCGGTCGTCGTCTTCCAAAGTAACCGGGTGATGTCAAGTGACGTCCTCTGGGCGACTCAATTCAAGACTAGACAATATCCTTGACTCAAAGCCAAGCGACGTCCTCCTTCCAGGCTAAGACCAGAATCTCAAACCCAAGCTCAAAGCATAAATTCAAGGCATCAACCGGGAACGAATTCACCGCAACCGGGCGCAACCTCTCCCCATGACCGGGCGCAACCATCTTACTGTGACCAGACAATAACTATCTACGATTGGGCACCAGCAATCAACAAAGATTTGAAGTAAACGTCACAAAGCAAGATTCTGAATCAGACAGCCGATGACAAAGAAAAAGAGAGAACTTCCAAAGCTGACTGCTAAGATCAGTGGCGTTACCCTTAGCTCAGAGCCAGGCGTAAGCAAGACTATGATCCGGCATCAATTACGGAATGGAGAAGAGACGATAAACTCTGAGGAAAGCTGAGAACGCAAATCACTAAGATAAGTTCATCAATCTTCAAATAATAACATAATGTCTGTGATTAAACAAGCATGATTACCCCTTATCAAGATTTGCGCTTCCAGATTTCCAGAAATGCAATTACTTTCTGCTGATTTAAGAATTCGATCCGTCTCTGCATGGATGCAAGGATAACATTCATCTGTCTTTAACAAAACACTCTGCTACTATTCGACACATATCGACCAAAATTCTATGAGGCAATATTATATTTATCAAAAGCTCGTTGTGAAAACCTTGCTATCACTATGTGTGAATGCTCAAATATATCCTCCGCTATAAGCTCATTAATATTGATAAGGAGGCAGTAGTACGAATGGCTATTGTTTTAGTTCCTCTATCCAAATCTGAAAAACATGTTTGTACTCTACATTTAGGCTCTGCCTCTGTTTGAAATCGAAATATCAGTGTTTAAAAACTTCTTTTTCCTTTGCTGGCGGTACACAAGCTCTTGGTTATGACCAATTCTAGCATCAAAAATCCGCACTTACTCATGCTACTTTTTTATCATGCGTTTGATTCTTCAAGGTGTTACTACTATTACTTTGTTAAACCGATTTTTGTTGCCCTCGTTCACTATTTCTGTCAAACAAGGAAAAAACTTTGAACTTCAGGCAATTCTTATCTTTGACAGCTGCTCCTTAGTTTTTTGGACCTATACTACAGTTCATGAGTAAAACTTATTATCTTTTGATATCTCTTTCTTTACTATTATTATTTTTGTACCTCACAAGAAATAATCTTCTTAAAGAGCAGAGTAATGATTCTGCTATGGGCTATAAGGTTGATATGACCTTGTGATATTTTACTGCTGTTTACAGTTTGGGATAGCTAACCGTTTTAATACTTCCTTCACTACAAAAGTATGAAGAACTTTTGGATGGTTTGATAAGCAGTAATGCAAATTGTTTATGCTTAAAGTATCAAATCCTTTAATCTACATAATCTATGGAGCTTAGGGTAGTAAATCTTCTTGAACACTCTATAGCCTTCAAAGTATATTCTTCTCTTATTTATATCGTTGCCATTCAAGATACTTCACACTAAGGCATTATACTTTTCTACCATGCTATAGATTGCTTCAAAAACTACTTTGAGATTTGTTATCTGTCTGCGGATATGTATCTGTTTGTTGCTGAAATTATTGCTCCCTTTTACTGTTAAAATCTCTTCATAGCATCTGGTATCTCAAAAACTTTGGCTTATAAAAAGGTTATGCATTATCATGTTGGTGTAAGGAATTCGTCTTGGAACATGTTTTCGGCAATACAGAACCAAAAATATTCGGTAGCAAGACTGACCTTTTAGGAATGAGGTTTCCTATTTTCCAAATCAACTTTTTATGTCTTCTAATTTATTCCCAGATAAGGGTGTTCAACCACTAAGGTCTTATAAAAAATAACATATTATGGATCTGTTACAGTGTTTATGTGTCCTTTCAGTTATAACCAGTTTTCAGGATAGAAAGTATGTAAACGTGTTAACTTAAAAGTGCGATTCTGCTCCTCCACATCCAGACTTTATTACCACTGTATTATTGAGTTCACTTATACTAATAGACTGTTTCAGTAATTCTTCCGGCCAAAATTAATACTATCCTTGCTTCAAATCGAACTATGCTTGACTGTGATAAACCTGATCTGATGAAGATTTGTTTGTGTATGCCTTTGTTAGGTAGTTAATGATTTAAGTGTAGTATGATCTGAAATAACTTACTCAAGTGCCCAAATATTCCTGTCTGCTCAAAGCTTTTGCCTCCAGTAAAATAATGCCCCCATGATCTTTTTTCCTTCTGTCGTAGACTGATACATCTTTCAAGATATTTATAAGTGATCTAGCTTCTATTTCGTTATATTGGACAACAAATGCTCTCAATGTGTAAATTTGTAGACTTTCTAAAAACTGTCGCATATCTTCATAACCACTGTTTTCTGTTCCCTTACTTTCCTTCTGAATTTCACCCCTGAAAATGCTTCCTGTTTCTTAAAAATCCCCAAATCACACTTTCCTTTTCATCTGTTTTACTGTTACTAAATACTCCATTCTAAGTGAAACATTTCTCTGCATTTACTTAGTTCATAGTTCCTATAATCTTAGTTTCTGCCCAAGGTTCCTTGACCAGTCTAGCTGCTGCTTATCTCTCTGCTCAGTAATCTAAAAATGATTGTCAAACGAGTAGGACAGATTAACTTCAGTTTTCTATTTTTTCTTACACTTTTGTACGAACAGAACAGATTTCTGCACAATTGTGATGTTGTTTGTAACTCCCATGTATAAACATTACTATGGTCAGTCTTATCAAAAGCATAACATTCACTCTTACCTTTCTCAAGGAGTCTGATTTAGGAGGAAGCTGGTAGCATGCTTTTTTGTAAAAGATTTAAAGTGTTTGGTCTATGGGCTAGCTACTCTTTCTTCCGCTGTTTATGATGATCTTGCTGTGCTTCAAAGACTTGTAAAATATATTGCTCTACCTCTGCTTTTGATACTGTTGATAATGCTTTTCTCAACAAGTTTCTCTTTTCATATAATAGCTGTACTATCTTTACTCCAACTTCTGCTTCTGTTTTGATCTGCATAAATCGTTCGAGCTCAATCCTGAATTGTACTTGGCTAGACCTGTTGTAGCAATTTTCAAGTTCTAAGCATGCATTCTTTCTAAAAAGAGCTATGTAGCCTGCTGTTGTGAGCAGTGCATACTTCCAACGGTTACGCCATTCACTATATGATGAAATTTGGACTTTGAATCTTTCACATTTCTCACATGCTGCTGTATACTGCAATTTTTTGCCACTGTTTCCCTCAATATTGAAAGCCTGTTACTTTGTTTATCTTAATACGAAGTATTGTTTATTATCTGTATACCATCATGTATGCTGCTAGTGTTCTTTCCCCATCTTTTATTGTTATTTCCCTTTCGAAACTTCCTCATTTATGATGAGGATGCAAGCCTAAGAACTCATTTTTACTGTGACTACTTTTGCTTTTTCATACGAGTTTGCACTAATTTCAGGAAGTACATTATGTCTAGACAATGGAGTTGATGACCGTGTTTCAACTATTGCTTGCTATCATGTTTTAGGAAATTTGAAATATGTCTTAGCTAAGATAAGCTAAAACGTGTTTAAAGTGCATTATGTCATCTTGTTCAAATCTTGGTCATATTTCAAAATAGTGGCTTTGCCAGAATTCTTTTCTGAATTATTCAGAAGTCTTTGCCTTATTTCTACTCTTTAATTATCTGTTTAAAAGGCTTCACTAGCTTTTCTAGGGGCAGAGAATTATAGCACAAAACAAATTTTTTGCCCAAAGCTTTTACCCGTTTCAACTAATAGTCTTTCGTCCATCTTCTCAAATGCTAAATGTTGTTAGTTGAGTGATACTCATTCCTGATTATATACTTTGCTGCTTGCTCTTGGTAATCATTAAAATAGCTTGTTCTAAGAATTTCATCTGATAGCAAATCATCCGAGACCCCTATCTAAGAAGTACAAATCTAGCTATGCTTGACTATAATAGACCTGATATGAATCCTTGTGTTGGTCTTCTCTACTGTGAAGTTGAATAGCTATTAGTTTTTTACCACGCTACCTTTTATAAATAATATTAAGCCTAGCAGCTGCTCTACAAAGGATATTAGGTGATATTTTAGTTCCTAAATTTTTGACTAAATTCTGCACAAGCATATCTGTTTCACTTACTGCCTGAAATTAATGCTATGACCTTGGCACCCCTTTTCTACACCTTCGGACTATTAGCCTATTTTAGAGGCTCTTGACAAAAGCACACAGAGTCTAATATCTTGAAATATGTTCCTACGTCTTCTGTTTTTTCTCTACCTATTGCCTGTGGACTATGCTTCTGCTAATTGGAATATACAAGCGACTCTGATTTTGATTTTTTACCCGTTGATCATAGAAATATACAATTGTTCATGAGCCTGTACAAATTGCAATAAATATTTTTTATGATGTGGATTATTTTATTGAATAAGCTGGGCATGCTATGCTGTGTTTGTTTGAAAATATATTACCAGCTATAAACTCACTTTGCCACTGTCGCCTTTGACCCCTCCTTTTTAATTAGTTTTAGAAGGATGTTACTCCTGGTTTGCAAGGATTTTTTTGGGCTCAGTTGCAGCGTGCATAAAATGTTTTTAAAGCCATCTGTTACCAATGTTTCTACTTAAAGTAAGAGTGCATAGATTCCAGAGTTTGTTAAGACGTGGTCTTGTTCAAATCTTGTGATATCGAGCTTCTGATCTAAATCATGTTAGACTGTTAAGCACTGAAGTTTTTGCTGGTCAAGTCTTCAAGCGTAATTCTGTTACAAAAATGGTTTCGGTCGTAAAGTACTTACCCAAATTTCGTGTGACCTTCTGGTCCAGCAAGATCTCCTGGAAATGATCAATGATTCACGCTACAACTTTCGCTTTCTTAATATTGTTATTAGTAGTATCTTTTCCCAGCCAAGAAAAACATAGCGAACCCTGTCTAACAATTCTGAGCGGATAATTTCCTTCTACACATTATTGTGGCAACTCTTTGCTCTTGTTAATCTACTCTTTACTGAATTTTAGGAACGTGATGGAAAGCGAGCTTCTTACTATCACTGTTATGCCGCTCAGAGTATTCAAGAATCTCCTAACACATCAGCTTGCGGATGTCAAAAAGAAGAACCCGGATTCTGGTTTATGTCTTGTTACTTTGGGACCAACCGTCAAAGCTGTAGGCCACGAATTTCGCCTGAAAGGCTTCTACCTGTTTCAGTTGCTAATAGTAAAGTCAAGCCTGTCCACATAGTTGATGTTCCAGGTCACTCCCGACCCCCCTCCCCCCCCCAGACTAGATGACTACTTGTCTCAGGCCAGTGTCATCAAGAGGAAAATCCCTGTTCTGATTCTGTGTAAACAAGACGGGAAAAGAGCTGCACGACCAAGATAGGCAAAACAACGAAGCATGACTGCAAAGGGATTTGGGCTTCTTTACCAGAACACAAGCCCGAGCCTATATGTCAAATTTGGTGGACACGCGCCACTCATAAAGGCATGACTTAGTCGAAGGAGCAACTGATCCATACGGCAACCACATTATCAACAAACATCTAGGCTCTCTCTGCGATCGGTGTCAGCAAAGAAGTCTCAAAATACACCAAGGCTATTCCTGAGACAGCGCTGGAAGATGTTTCCATTATTTCAAAAGCCTCTAAAGGTATGGATTAAAGTATTATCAAAATCCATGGCGCTCTCATAGGCCCTCTGGTCCATGACGCTTTCATAGGTCCTCTGGTAAAAAGTAACATCTACAGGCTATCATGCCTTGAAAAAGCAACACCTACAGGCTATCATGCCTTGAAAAGTAACATCTACAGGCTATCATGCCTTGAAAAAGCAACACCTACAGGCTATCATGCCTTGAAAAGTAACATCTACAGGCTATCATGCCTTGAAAGAGCAACACCTACAGGCTATCACGCCTTGAAAGTACCAACTTGGGCTATCATGCGCGGCCAACGTGCCAACTTGGGCTATCATGCCCGGCCATCGAGCCAACCAAAAAACCCATCTCTGGAACCATCAGGAGCTCTGGTCGCCTGTAATGGGTGAATCATTAGGTGTGGGACGCCACACCGTACCTTGATCCAATACCTCCTAAAAGTAAACACTTTAGAAGGATATGATCATAAGTACCATTCTTTGGCTACCACAAGCAAAAATGGGAGACATATATTAAAAGGAAGTACCATTCTTTGGCTAGCATAAGCAAAGATGGGAAAATATATTATCTCTATTCTCCCTTTAAGGGAATTATCATCCTTTGGCAAGTATAAGCAAAGATTTAATCATCATATTATTTTACCCTTTCAAAAAGGGAATGATTCTTATTAAAAGAACCTTTGGACTTCTTTATGAAGATCTTATTATGGACTTCTGGATTTCTGGCCTTCTGGATATTGCAAATCAAAGATCAGAGGATCTATCTACCAACGATGTATTATCTTGAAGATGTATGTTCCAGAATATTCAAAACTTATCAGATGCACTAGTGGGACTTTGATTGTACTATTCTTACCAAACTTTTTTGTAAGTTCATTTTTTCTTTGTAGGGGCAAAAGAAAAAGAACTTGTGGGACTAGGAGAGGGGAGAAAGGAAAAGTAGAAAGAATGTAAATTTTTATCTTTCTTTTTGTAAGTTCCACTTTTTTCAGTGCCAAAAAGTAGAACTTGTGGGACTGATGAAGAGGGCAAACATATGACGAGACTGAAGAGCCAAGGCGGTCCGAACCTTAGATCCCGGCTCAGGCCCCAGGCCCCCTTCAGGACCCTGTTCAGGCTCCAATCTGGACACCAAGCGTCAATCCAGATCCCGCAATAGTACTAAGTTCAGGCACTAGACCTCATGACTAGGTCCAGGATCCCGCACCCGGCACTCTACGTCTGGGCGCCACATCCCGCGTCTCGTATTCCGCATCCGAGTATTGTACCCCGTACCCCACACTTTTGGACCGGAAGGCTTTACAAGGAGGAAAGTGTCAAAGTTAGGAAGGCAGCTCCTATAAAGCGATGCTACATGTTCAAGGGTTTAGAGTTAGACTTCACCCTAGAAAGTCTATAAATAGAGATGGGAGGCTCATTTGTTGAGGGACAAATTATACGTTTTCAGTTCACTCAGAAGGAGTTGAACATGAGACAAAGAAGGTGGGTCGAGTTCTTAAACGACTACGACATCAATTTACAGTACAAGGAGGGTAAGGCAAATGTGGTAGCTGACGCATTGGGTCACCGAGCACACTCTCTCCATTCGCTAGTCTCTCATTCTAGCTTGGTTGAAGAGGTGCAGAGTGCTCAGATGACGGATCAGTATATGTTGGAGATCAGGCAGAAGCTTATTGATGGCACATTCGAGGGTCAGAAGTATGCCTTCCGACTCCACGATGATGACCTGATTAGGCTTAATGGCCGACTGTGTATTCCTAGGAGTAGCGCTGGGCTGAAGGAGCGCATACTGAGTGAATCCCATTGTTCTACGACTTCGATTCACCCCAGAGCTTCAAAGATGTATAAGGGAATGAAACGTTATTTTTGGTGGGCTGGAATGAAGAAAGATGTGAATGATTATGTGTTAAGGTGTCTCACTTGTCAGAAGGTCAAGTTTGAGCACCGACGGCCTGGTGGTATGGTACAGCCAATGCCAGTGCCTAAGTGGAAGTTCCATGACATTTCTATGGACTTCGTAGTAGGGCTTCCACCTACAATGGGAGGTCTGAATATGATTTGGGTTGTTGTTGACCGACTGACCAAGGTGGCTCGATTCATACCGATGAAGGACACCTGGAAAGTGGCAATGCTTGCAGAACTCTTCGACAGAGAGATTGTAAGACATCATGGGGTACCGAAAACAATTGTGTCTGACAGGGATACCAGATTCCTCTCGAGGTACTGGAAATCCACACGGGAAGCGCTTGGTACCGAGCTGAAGCTAAGTACGGTGTTCCACCCGCAGACTGATGGTCAGAGTGAGCGTACTATCCAGACACTCGAGGATATGTTACGTGCATGTGCACTTGACTTTCAGACCCGCTGGATTGATAAGTTACATTTGATTGAGTTTAGCTACAACAACAGTTACCATGCTTCGATCAAGATGTCTCCCTTCCAGGCTTTGTACGGTAGACCATGCCGCACGCCATTATGCTGGGATGAGTCGAGTGAGACGGTCATTATAGGACCAGAGTATCTGGAGCAAGTACAGTCAGAAGTACGCCAGATCCGGGCTAACATGAAGGCAGCTCAGGATAGGCAGAAATCATACGCCAATGTGCGCAGACGTGACCTGGAGTTCGCCGTGGGCGATCAGATATTTCTTATAGTATCCCCCATGAAGGGAGTATTTCATTTTGGCCAGAAAGGCAAGTTGAGCCCGAAATATGTGGGGCCTTATGTTGTGACGGAGCGGATCGGCCCGGTAGCTTACAGACTTGATTTACCCGCCGAGCTGGGCAAGGTACATGATGTATTTCATGTGTCCCAGTTGAAGAAATATATGTCTCATCTGTCTCATGTACTTCAGCCTGAAAGGCTAACCTTAGAGCCGACCATGCGATCAGTGGAGACTCCCGTACGGATTCTGGACACTAAGACTCGAGACACTCGCCATAAGTCTGTGAGACTGGTGAAAGTCCTCTGGTCTAACCAGGACGTCGAGGAGGCCACCTGGGAGCTGGAAGATAAGATGAAGGCGAAGTACCCGTTGTTGTTTACTTCTTAGTGTTTGTGTGTATAGGGTACGGGGCGTACCCCTATTTTAAGGGGGTAGAGCCGTTTCGGTTATGTGTGTATGACATGTATATAAATACATTGTCTATGTTATGTTGTTACGGACCGCTGTGTCTTGTCTATGTTGTTGTGTTACAGACTGAAATACCCCTAAATTAATTTAAATTAATTTAGGGGATTTCTTTTATTAAACCTTTAATAATACTATTAAGTATTAAATTATTATATGGAATTATGAATATTAAATTATTATATAGAATTATGAATATTAAATTATTATATGGAATTATGAATTTAAATTATTATATGGAATTATGAATATTAAATTAATATAAGGGGTTGTGAAATTTATTTAGGGGTTTTCTCCTAATTATTATATATATTGTCGTTTCTGCCTTTCCTCCTACGATTTATAAGTCCATACCTCTTGGGCCCTTTCTACCCTCCTATATATCTCAGATTTTAGGCAGTGTTGGACCCATTGTTTTGAAACATAAAAGTCAATATAAAATTCTAGAAACCTTAAAGCTTATTAAGCCTTGCTAGAGTTGACTTTTTGAGAATGGTCAAACCAGGCCATGAAACCTATACCAATAAATAGGTTATGAAAAACCACGAAGATCGATAAAAAGAACGTCAAAAACGGACCATCCTAGCCAAAGTTATGCTGGTTTGAAGTTTAGAGCCAAAATTTCATAAAGTGCCACGTGTCAGCCTCTCGTGCGTCCCAACACTTAGCTGATTTTACCTCCTTGTTTTTCTCCAGCAAACAACCGATCTTGACCTAACTTGTGACGGCTATATCTTCTTCATCCTTCAATATTTTTCAAAGCCGTCTTCTTTATTCTCTTCTCCTTTGAATCATCTTCACAACCGTAACTCATACAAACCCTAACTCCTTCTACATCAACGGGAAAATCGTTCTCAAGTTGGCACTTTTCACAGTCGTAACCCAGATTTCCAGTTCCCTTCGAATTCAGGTAAATTCGTCTAGCCATAAATCCTTCGTTTCTCAACCAAATTTTGATTTCTTTAGCTCGTTGTGTAGATCTCTAATCCGTCTACAATTTTTATGTTTATGCCCAAGCCTGATTCATAACCGTTTGGAAGTTATAGTCGCTCAAAGTTCCTGATTTTTCAGCACATAAAATCATACCGAAACAGAGAGGTAAACTCGTGATTTGCGACTTCAATTTCTTTCTGTATGGTGCGAGTTAGGTTTATTTGTTGCTATCAATACGTAGATCTAAGTTTCCTCTTTCCAATGAACCTTTACTCATAGCCTAACTCGTTTTGTACCGCTAGTTATAGATCCTCGAAGTTGACACCACGAACTGCTCAAAGTTCGAGTTTTTCCCAGTTTTTCCGAATTTGAGTTCGCACAATTCGCACAATCCGGTGAGTCTCCGATCAAATTGCTCCGATATTGCTGTTCGTAGTCATGTTTCCGACCTAACCCATGTTTCAATTGTGTCAATTACGCTCTAGATTAGGAGAATTTGGCGAATTATTATCCGAATCGTATTCTGTTCTAATATAAACCCTAACCTTCGAATTGAATTCGAAACTCGATGAATATTGCATGATAATTGGGGAAATCGGTACCATTAGAACCGGAATTCGATTTCGAATCCATAGAAACAAGAATCGTTGAATTTCGTTCTGTAGATCGAGAGATATAGGTGAATTAGTACTCGAGTCCGAGTTGTGTTCTCTGAAGAACTCGCGCAATATAGGCCGTCCGATCTCAGTTAATAAAGATGGACGGCCACGATTAAAACATACGATTTTAAAGTATAAGTTTTTTATATTGTTTCCAGGAATAAACCCTAACTTGTTTAATTAATTTAAGTACCTTCCCGAATGTATTTTGACTTGAAATTTTAACCACAGATTCCTTATAAAGTCTAGTTTATTTTGATATAAATTAATATGGGTTTTGAGTTTTTAAACGTAAGTTATAATTTTTGCAAGTTTCGGTTATTGTGGAATTATCTGGATAAATTTAAAGGATATCTTTGTGAAATAAAAATTTTATAATATGTCTAAGATGTTATAGTTACTATATATTAAATTTGGGAATTTTTGGACAAAGGTAAATGGGTTTAAAAATTGTATTTGTGAAATTTTCATGAGATTTTCTTATAATATATGGTTTTTAATTTAACAAAAATTAGGGTATAGTTTGTTAATAAACTTTTAGGGTTTGGAAAATATGAAAAGACTAAATTAATATTTAGTAGCAGTATATTTATAAATATTTTGGTTATTCATTTTTAAGTAAAGTAAAAACTATATATATATATATGTTTATAATATAGAAAAGGAATAGAAACTTATATTAAATTAAGAAAACTAATTAATCTACATTTCTGATTACTATATAATATGGAAGTTGTATATATACCTATGGAGGTTAAGGGAAATATTTTATTTTGTAAACTTTATGTTATAGGTGGATTTGGTTAAAGGTTAATAATGTAATTAAATACAATAAAACTTCTTAAGGAATGTTTTGGGAAAAACCTAATGTATATATATACTCATGTGAGAGGAATTAAATAGAAGCTTATGTTAAATCAAGGATTTAAATTAATTTACATTTATTCTATTATACAGTTGGGAGTTAATATACTTAACGTTAACTTGGAAAATACTTTATTTTATAACCTATTTATATAATACGTTAATAAGTGTAAGGTTAATCGAGGTAATTAAATAAAACTACTTAAATAATGTTTTAATTAAATCCTAGTATAACTATACATATATTAGACATAATTAGAGGAAATAAAATACCTTATCCTATAGGTAATACCTAAGCAAATAAAATGCCTCTTGAAGACTAGATGTGTGTGAGTTGTAAAGGTGATTTAGTTTAATAAATTTCTTAAAGAATGTTCTGGATAAATCTTAATATTTATGGATTTACATATATATTAATATATTGAGAATAGCAGAGGGAAATAACATTTCTTGTGGGAAGAATAATTAGTAGAGTGTATATATGTACCTACTCAACTTTAGGTCTCTAATAAAATGTTGTAATAATTAGCCAACGTTAATCTAAAGGTTTAATTAAATTAACCCCATGTCTAAGAGTAAGTAATTTAAAATTACGTTAGTTGTATCTGTTAGACAAGAAAATTCGATGGCGTAGTGGGTTAAGTTTAATCTGGAACTGAGTCGAGGTTGCACGTTCGAAACCTCGCATAATCCTTTTAGGGAACTTAATTAAAACAACGAAAACGTAGCGCGGGCTTGGGCTAACCTACTGGGCCCAAGCCTGTGAACTCCGAAAGCCCACTTTAACAATTCAAAGAGAGTTTGGGCCACTCTCAGGAATAAATTCTAAATCATTCCAAACTAAACGAGATGGGCCTAACAAAGGATTTAGTTAACAAGTCAAGCCCAAACCTCTGTAAGAGAATAATGGTCAACCTGAAACTAGTAATCAGTAAGTGAAGAAGACTGTTAAGTTTATAAGTCTCTTAACTAATCGACACTTGGAATACCTTAATCATAGGTTATTAGTGGGAGTTGCGCTTGCACATTTGGTCAAGTTTGGATTATTGCTTCTACACGTACCAGGTACGATCTCTCGTACTCCGATATTTCTGATGTTTGACCTATGAGTCGTTTTCGAGAAACGCTAACTGACTTTAAGAGGAATTTAAAAAAAAAGAAATGGTTGTGTGATTAACTCAGCTTGTCTGACTAACTGAGCCTTGTATGTGAAACTCACTTGGGTATTGGTTCCTTCCCTTCGGTTGTTCCACTGGACATTGATTACTTGGGGTTTACGCTTCTGCACTCTGTAGGACTGAGTGTTTTGGTATTGCTCTGGGTAATTGGTGATCTGGTGGGAATTTGGAAAAAGTCATCTTTGGTATTCTTTCTTTGACTCTGGATATTTGTTTCATCCATGAGTGGGGTCGTTGCTGTGACGTGCGCGCGTCTTCATCGGTAAACAGTAAAGGGCTTATATCCCTTGTCCTGAGAGGACGTAGTTAACAGTAAGGGGCTGTATATCCCCTGTCCTTAATGGACGTTCTTGGCGGTGGGGGCCATCTCTCCCAGTTGGTTTCATTCCATTCTTGAGTTGCTGGTTTTGGTTTTCTCTCATTCATTCCTAGTCCTCGTGACTACATGGGTCTTTCTACTCCAACTTGGAAATGGATCTAACATAAGTAATGATTGTTCACTAATTCTTGGTGTGGTGATATTTACTAACTTTACTCTTCTGTTATTTGTCTCCTTTGAAATGTTATGTTTGACTTGGTGTTTTAAAAGGGTGTTTGTTTCGCTATTTTGTTTAAGTGCTGTTTTCAAGTTATTGTTTATTCTCAAGTTATATTAAAGTTTTGTTTTAGAGAATAGTACCAGTTCCATTCCAGGGAACTGACTCACCCCTCCCGGGGTGGGCTGCTTGGTTTAATCTTGCAGGTACAAATTATTATACAGGTAACCACGAAGAGTGTGAGTAACTGGGATGGTATTAGGATTTTTGGAGAGGTTGTTGTAATTTATTTATGTTTATTTCATGTTGAGTTTTCTCGAGTTCAGACCGTAGCTTTTGTAAGTTATAAGTTGTAATTGGTGAGGGTTGGTGCCGGGTGTTTGGAACCCGATGGTCTGTACGCCCTTCGTATTTTTATTTCCGCTTTAAATACGCTAAATAGGGGTGTTACAGAAAGTGGTATCAGAGCGTAGTTACGCTCTGAACCCGAGAAAACAAGCCGAGTGAAATCCCTAGATTATAGGTGCACTTAAAACTGGGGAACTGGGGTAGAATTGGGAAGTGAGGACTCCAGTAAGGCACGACTCCTAACCCTTTTTGGAATTGTGAACGATTCCTTTACACACTTTTCTTTGTGAATGTCTGTTGAGTGATGTGTTGTTATACCGTCCCAACAATAAACTAGAAAATATATATACATATATATATAAGTTTGGAACATCCTATATTAAGTACGATAAGATTTTGGTTGAGATAAACCAAATATTAAGCTATTTTTCAAAAGCATGCTCATGGAGAATACATTGCTAAAAAAAATGCAATCCTTTAAAAGCTAGTACACAAATTCCTGGAATTGTAAAGAATACTTTTGGTTGAAAACAGTATACAAATAGAACTTTACATAATAAATTAGTATTGATATTATGTGAAAGTACTTCAACTCCTTTAAAGTTTGAAAATAAATCTCAAGAATACTTGGTACAAATTGTTGCCTAAAGGTAATGTTTGGATAAATCTTAAGTCTAGAAAATTATTAAGCTAACAAGAACTAGTAGCGTATTAGAAAAGATCAACATCTGAACTTGTAAAACACATTAAAACTCTATGTTAACTTTAGAAAGAACACATAAACATAACACCCTACGGGAAGTGCCTGGTGCGACGAACTCCTAGGCTGAAAGTAGTGGGGGTGCACACCCACTTCTGGAAGTTTAGGGGCTAGACAAGCCTTGTCATCTAACTGTAATAATCTTCTACGCATGTGATGGATTGTGTTGAACTTGAGGGGAAGTGGTGGTAAGACGTTACCATCATGAAATCTTGAGCTAGGCATATTTCATTGCTAACCACAATGAACAAATCAAAATTTGTATCTTAAGATCCGGTATTAAAACTCATAAATGTAAAGGGTTTATGGAGTTAAATCTTTGGTGAAAATACCTATATATGGAGGAAGGGGATTAAGTTTGGGTACTCCAAGATACAACATCTACCCCTGGTTGGATATAAAAAAAAATCAATAAAAGAAGTTACTTAAAGATTGAGTGAAGAGAAGAGTAATACTAAACTAAGTATCATTGATCCTTAAATACTTGAGTATTGAGCATCTTAAAAAAAAAATTGAGAGTTACTTAAAGATTGAAAATCCTCATGTTTACTTGGAAGTTTAACATTATACAGGTATAAAATTTTAAAAGACACACTAAGAGTGATATTTACAAAAGCCACCATTGTCTAAGAGAGTACTAAGATTTAATAATCAGAAGAATACTTACATAGAACAAACCTTAAGGAAAATAATTATCAAGAGTGAGTGAGTTTTCATTAGACTAATGCATTTGACCTAAAATTTTATACAGGGTCCCTACCTTAAAAATATATATATATAATGTATAAATTTTAAGATAAAGGAATCAGATTTTGGACGAACTTTCTAAAACTTTGCCTTGTGTGGAATTGTGCAAATATATAACAAGTAAATTTTATGAAGTAAATACTTAATGGTTCGTCTAAAATACTATAGTTACTTATAAAAACAATTGAAACTTGAAAAGTCACGGAAAATATTTATTTTATAGAATTTTAACATATGGTTGGCTAATAAACCCTTGAAGATAATTTTGGAAGATTATTAGATGATCTGAAACATTATTTTTTTAATACCCCGGACCTAATAATGGTGATTTAATTACTCTAATATGATTATTAAGGGCCTAATGGTGCCTAGAGAGTATTGGTAAAAAGAATAAAACCAAAAGAAAAGAGAAAACGCTTGAAAAGCGAAAAACGCTAAAATGCGCGTTAAATGAGTATAAGAGATACATGATCTCGAGAGGGTCCGAGATGGATTCCTAAGGCTTAGTTAGGCCTAATAAGTATACGGGAATGATTCCCGAAGAAAACGGATCCAAATAATGGATTAAAACGCTAACGGAGTTTTAAAGCACGTTTTTCGAGAAAACCCAAAAACGTGACTTTAAGTGGTCAAATGGACCCGTAAAAATTATAGTTGATTATATAACTATAATTAAGTATTAATGGAAGTTTAATAACCATTAAAAATAAAGAAACGAGAAAAATCCGAAAAACGGGCCCGGTAAGTGAATAGTGCCAAACCGGGTAAATTAACGAGCGTTTTCTGTAAAAGTCGAAAACGCTCTCAGCCTATATTAATTAAGTGGGCCGATTTTTAGAGCATGAATTAGCTCTCTCTCACACTATATTCTAGCTAATTAAGTGGTGAGTCATAAAGCAAATAGTTAAAAAGTGAAAAAGTAAATAACTTACTTTCCTTCCTTCTCTCTCCTTCTCTTTTCCTTTCTTCCATCGTGAGCTGCCTTCTCCTCCCTTCCTCTGGCGATTCGAGCTGCAACAACAACAACAATGGAGGTCTCTCTTTCTCTCCAAGCTCAAGCCATGTCAGAGCTCCAAATGAAAAACCGAACACTATTCTTCTTCTCTCTCTCAAGCCCTATCATTCCCTCCTTCAAAAATCTCAAATGGAGAAGTTTGACCTCCATGGGTTTTGGGCACTTGAAGAGAAAAGCACACTATTTTGAAGCTTGAGGCTTCCTCTTTCATCCAAGGTAAAAATATCTAAAGAAAGTTGCATATTTCTTCACCTTCTTGTGTGGCCGATTTTGGCTAATTTTGATACCTTTCTTCTCCTTGCTTTGAGCTGTTATTCAAACCTCTAATGGTGGGTTGGAGCTCCTCCTTCGATTTTTGGCAAAACCAATTCTAGGGTTTCCAAAGGTAATGTTCAAATTATACACCTTAAACCCTCTTCTTGAATTCATGAGTTGTTTTCGCAACTAGGAGGATTAATTAGTACTCTATTCGTCCATTGGTATATTGATCTAGATAATTGGGCAAGATTATGCCTAGACCGATTTTTGGATGAAGAGAAGATGAGAAGAGGAGAAGAGTGTCAATAAGGAAACTTAAGAGAAATTAAGGTAAGAAACCAACCCTAATGTATATCCTATGTGTTTTAGCATTTGGGAAGGGTTAATTAAATGAATGAACCCCACTTGAGTTGTGGTGATAATGTGCTTGCTTAGAAATAATGCAAGTGAGAAGACATTTGTGAGTTAAGGCTTGTTTGGGAGCTATGTATTTGATGAATTATGCTTTATGGTGTAATGAGTTTTGCTTGATTAATGAGGAGATATTGAGCGCTGATAGAACCCTTGTGGTTTGGCTAGTTTTAGGATGATTTAAATGGTGGTATGAGTTTTGGGCAATGTTGGAGAAGTAGCCAAGTTATGGCAAAATTTATGTGGAAACCTAAGTGGTTTAAGTGATGTTTTGTATGGAGAATAACCTAGGGTTAGCTAGGTGTTGTTGAGTTTAATTGGTAAATGATCACCAAGAATATGAGAGATGATTGGTGAGAGGTGCAAAAATCTGTAGCAAAAGGGGGTGTTTGTAAATGCTTGGAGTTTTAGAAAACAAATAGATTTAAGGCTTTAAGAGTGAGTCTGGAACTTGGTATGAGATGTGCATTATCTGTGGAAGATAAGGAATGGTCAAAATGAAAGAGAACATAATGCAAAGGTTGGGGAAGTTAGAAAAATGCACAAGTGTGCAAGTTGTTGAAACAAGAATGCAAAAAATTTGTGATTTTGAGTAAGAAATTGAGTAAGGCTTTAAGCCAATGTTTTGAAGAGGTTTAGAGCATGTTTTATGATGATTAAACATGTGGAAAACTTATGGAATGATTAGGAAATGATTAGAGGTGATTTAGGGGTTTAAAAGTGGTGAAAAACTGCAAATTTGACAGTTCCAGGGGTTGTCCGGGTTTGCAACGGAATGCAAACCCGGAACATAGCAAAAACATGGCAGAAGGTCATCCCAGGGGATGGTCCGGGTTTGTAAACCCGGACACAAACCCGGAACACATGAAAAATACGACAGAAAGTGATTCCAGTGTTTGGTCCGGGTTTGTAACCCCGGACACAAACCCGGACCAGGCCAGAAATGTAACAGAATGTGTTTTCTTGCATTCTAATGATGGGGAATTGAATGGTAATGATAATATAAGGTAATTAGGACATGAATAATGATGTTTAAAGGTCATTAGGAGTGTAAACAAGTTTGATAAGTGAATGAGGAAGTTGTGAGTTTAAGAACACATGAGTAAAACTAAGTTAAACGGGATAACGGGGTTAAGTACGGGAGTATTAGTTTTACATACCGTAATGCTTTGATGTTAATAATAACATTTGAATGTTATTGGAACAAGTGTGAACCGAGGAACGAGAGGTCACACGGTAAAGCTAACCCCGGTGAAAGGTATGATTTTCTCATGCCCCGTATGCTAACCGAGTT
Source organism: Limonium bicolor (assembly GCA_023374045.1). Classification (NCBI taxonomy): domain Eukaryota; kingdom Viridiplantae; phylum Streptophyta; class Magnoliopsida; order Caryophyllales; family Plumbaginaceae; genus Limonium; species Limonium bicolor. The sequence goes on from CM041777.1 coordinate 438,619,430, forward strand.
ACTCTGATTTGTGTATTTGTTTGCCGGCTTAATCAAGATTAAAGCATGAAATAATCCCTTGTCTGATGTATGCTTTATTGTATGTTGTATGAACTAACATACTTGTATGCCGGTGTGGTCTAACATAGTGTATAGACCGACTCATAGAGAGTAGTGATTGACTAGAAACCCGTAGATCGGGTAGTCACGAACAATGGTAACATGCAAACACACACAAGCTATCGATTAAAGTATAACGATAACGCAAACATATGAACTCCCTAGAACGTGAGGAGATGTACGGGTTGAGTAAATACCCGATAACGGTTAGAAAACCTTATTGAAACAATCCACGGAATAAATATGAGTGGAGAGATAAATGAACCTCCATCGAGAGGATTGAAGTTAGTCCAATAATGTGAACTTATAAGAAAGGTAAAAGAGACCTAAGGGACTATGTAACTCCCTTGAGACATGGTCGACCTCCTATATGAGGATTTTACCCGGTATAAGAAAATATCCGAATGTACAAGCATATGATTGTGAGGGTAACCCTTAAACCTAAGATTACCCGAATTTAAGTAAAGTTCCCAAAGTCATTAGAAACATCGAGAATGATGCTTCTAGACTAATATACATGATATTATTATAACTCCGAGAGAGGAGTGTATGGGAACGAGAGAGTAGTCCGAGAGTAGTCGGACCTAAGTAAAAGAGATAGGAACTAAGAGAGAGTTCCGTGAGCTAGTTGAACCTTCCCACCATGCTAGACCCAGAGTAGGGTCGAAACCGGGGAAGTAAGACTATGCTAGAGAGCCATGAGTTTTGGCCTAAGTATGTATTAAGGGTAACAAGCGTGACGTAGGAGACCTGTAGTGTCGGGAATCTACAAGAGCATGAGTGTAAATAACCCAAGGTATGGGTGAGATAATGAGAATAAGTAACCCGAGAGTGTGGGTGAGTATAGTACGAGTAGCCCAAGAGAATGGGTGTGTATATGAATAAGTAACCCGAGAGAGCGGGTGAGGTATTGAATAAGTAAACAAGGCATAGTGAGGAATAACCCTAAATGCCTAAGAGTAACCAGTTACCACTAACAACATTGTTATGTTAGTTAGGAATCGTGTTCCGTGATTGGATGTAGATTCCTTGTGTGATATACATATATATTGTATTGCCATGATGCATGTTGTTTGATTAAAATGAACTCCATGTATATCCGACCCAAAGTAGTCGGCGTACCGCAGTTAGCACGCGGTATATGCGAATTTCATATTCAGCGTAAGCTGACCCCCTAGGGGGAACGTTTTTAGTGTGCAGGTACTTGAAGCTGACCACCGTTCGAGAGAGTAGGACGGGGGCTGCTGTGAGCATGGGTAGTTAGATTGTAATTACTTATGCGTTTGAATGAGGTGTAAGTCCGAGTATGTTATCGGCATCCGTATATTGGAGACTCGGTATAGTAGAGATATGAATTGAGTATTGTATTGTATGAAGTACTCGGTTGTTCCAGTTCATCAGACCGTTACGGTATGTAAGAAAGGCCTGGTTAGCCACATGGGTGGCTAACGGCGTTGTTTCACCCCTCGTTGTAATTAGAGTTCCGCTGCGTGAGTAGGAGTAATTAGTAACGGTTTAAGAGGTAATGACGAGATTAACGGTTGGGGTGTTACAAAAATGGTATCAGAGCGAAGTATCGCTCTGATGACTGGAAATACCGAGCTTAGGAGATACCGAGTTAGGAATTAGAGACTTAGGGCTATGGGTGGGGTGGTAGCGTGAGAGATGCGCTAGTTAGGAACTTCCAGTATGATCTGGATACCTACAATACCAGACCCGCCCTCCACAACCCCCGCATTAAAAGCTCGGGAAAGAACGCCAGAGAGACGGGGAAACCCAATCTGGCAGTTATTTAATATTTCAATATGAACTAGAACCTGTCATGCGGTAGATCCCGAGAACCGGAAATCCCGGAGACGGATCCCGCTGGAACGACAATAACCGCACTTAATGGCGAGGGAACGAGACATCCTAATCCAAGGAGACCAGAATTTGTGGCAGCCTGGGGCGACATGCTTAGCAGTCGCGAGAACCTAGCTAGCCGAGCAGTAGCAAGAAGAAAGCACTAACCGTGCAAGAAGGCGGATTAATGAGAAGCAATGATAATAACAAAAACCGAGACACATGTCTACGGACCGCCATAACTAAATAATACCATCAACGGTACACTAACCGACTAAGAATCTAGTCAAGAGTAGAGGCACCCACCCTGCCACACCCAAAGAGGTTGCAATACTTAACTGATACAGCTTAGACAGCTACGAGCATAGCTACGGGATATACCCGAATAGGACTACAGAAGTAGTACCTAAATAAGTTAAACCTCGGTAACCACAGTAAAGACGTGGGAATGAGCAACGAGGTAAAGCATAGAATTAAAGTAATTAAGGAACTCCGAGAGTGGAGGAGCACCTAAATGAATGACAGTCATGTCAAGAGGAATGAGAAGCTGCTCTAAGGAGCAGTTATCCAATTAAAGGATCAAGGAAGAGCCGTCAAGGCTACCAGATACAATGTGAACAATACCGTGACCGGTATGAGTTAACCTAAAAACCGCCAGTACCGCGCACTTGCCACGGCAAGTGCAGTAATAGCGGGACCAATAAGAAGAGCTTTGACAAGCGACCAGTACTTAGTAAGTACCAAGACGGCAAGAGAAGCCAATATAGCACCACAAACCCTAATGAATTCTGAAACGAAACCTTGGAAAGGCCTAAAGGCCTGACCACTGTATAAAGAATATACCGGTCAGCAAGAGGCTAGACCTAGTAAGAAGCAACCGGCATTGAAATGTCGCAAAGAGTTTACTTTCAAGACTCAAACTTTTCTTCAAAACATGAAATTTTCCAAAAACCCCCAAAAGTTTTAAAACCAAACCAGTGAACCACGATAAGTTATTATAGGACCATAAGAGGAGTTGGCAACAGAATACTTCACTTAGGCGTGACCGACACTACAAGTGTACACAAACGAGACATGGAACAACCGCACTCCAAAGGAGCTTGCGGGCCTGACAGACCAGTTATGAGTTAGTCGGGTAAGTGGTAACGTATCAATAAGATACTCCATGTATGTATACAAGTAGAGTACGGTACACGGGAAGTAGCCCACTCCATACTACGGACGAAAGAGCCAATCCAAACCAAGACAGTAGACACCTCGGATGATCGAAGAACACAAGGAAGCTTACCGAGTTAAGGGAGTCTAGAAAGGCGTTAAGAAGTGCGAGAAGCACAGAGTATTAAGTACAGACATTGGATATGTCTCAGGAAATACCTAATAACTGGGTGAATACCAGTGTAAATAATGCGGCGAATGCCTAAATGAACTTATTAATGTACGATAAACGGGATAGAATTCCCACTTTATACCTCACTGAAGAGAATAATGACCTGACCCAGAAGGTATTAGAAGGTACCAAGGATCTACCCAATAATGGGAGACATTACAACCCTAAACGGGATAGTCAAGGACATAGCCGCAAGGCGAAGTCACAACTGAACATAACCACGAGTACAAGCCAGATGTAATGGCATTACTCAGTAACACCCAGGAGCAATCCGAGAAGGGTGCCGGAGTCAACAGTAGTTGAACGAAACAACGTGTTGAGAACACAAGTGTTTAAGCAAACACTCGGGTAGAACCCGAAGGGATCCCTCGTAACACGGGATACCCTAAAATGCTAGAGGGCATGAATTAGTATCAAAATACTTTAAGGGTCTTCCATGTTTGGAAGCGTGATGAAACTACCATATCAAAACCCAATAATACCTCCAAACCATTTAATGGTATACGGAGAAGCGGAAACCTGTATAAACAGCCCGCATGGAGCATGGCGAGGCAATGTGGCTTATAAGCCGGTAACTAACTGCAACTTGTAGATCTAAACGTTGTAAACCTATGCATAGAGGCATAAGAGGACAGTAGAATGAACCACTACCTTAGAGTGGGATACCACTTGTATTTATGGGGCCTATGGAGCGGCATTTTGCGTGAATCCTCCAGAGAAAGGCTACCACCTAGGTATGAAATGTTGAAACCGCTAGTGCGATGTAGTAAAACTTGAGCATGTGTATATTGCCAATGAGTATATGAACTATAGTAGAGTGTAAGGAGGAACCTCGATTGCGGTAATTCTAACCGAAGAGTAATCAGTGAGTAGTAAACACTGTATGTGTGCAATAGAACTGCAGAGTAAGCAGTGCGCAAGTGCGCAGAGAGATTTTAAAGAGTAACGTTTTTCATTGAGCTAAGTGAATGGCAAGCCATAGTATAAATGGCGGGAGTACATGAGCGGCAGCTAAAGTAGTAGCGGATGCCATATAAGTGAATGTTGTAACGATAGAACAAGGTTCGCATAAGAGTATTCGGTCATGATATAAGCTGATAAGGAAATGTGGTAAAGAAGACTGATCATTCCTATCTCATGAGAGATTTACCGTCAAGGGTTTACGCTTCTGCACTCTGTATGACTGAGTGTTTTGGTATTGCACTTGTGCGGTAATGATCAAGTGGGGAGCCAGGAATTGAGAAATGTCAACGAAGCCTGTTGATGAGAATCTAGAGAGATAACCTGCGGCCATTGGCCAAAGATGCCAAAGAACGTGGCAGTAACCCACAGGGCCCAGGATCGATATGGAAAACGCAGAGTAGTATGAATGAAGAACTCTGGCACAGAACCAAGAAACAAACATAATCCATGAGCCACTATTAAACGAGGAAGCACTACATGCTAAGTATAGCTTGACCTCAACCGACAACAAGTCGGGAAAAATATGTGAATAATCACAAAGGTATACAGAGATATACAAATAGATTTCCAGAGAGCTGGAGAGAAAATCTATAACTCATCGAGTTCGCATACGGTAAGAGATACCACGCGACGATAGAGAAACCTTTATTCCAACACAAAGGATAAAAGGGAGTAGATAATACGTTGAGAATACCAAAAGAGCGAATTAAGCTCTAGTTATCAGGTCCGCAGCAGAAGCTTGTGGACCGTGATTCAGGTTAAGTATACCTATATCATAAACCCCTTGAAGCCTTAGAGGCTAGAACCGAACCTGGTTGTGAGTTAATTACCGTACTGAAGTTAAAACACTTCATAATACTCGAATTAAATGACCAAAGTTCAGTGATAACATATGGTTGGTTACGCGGGCGTAACCCCTTTTAAGGGGGGTAGGGCGAGAAACCCTTAGAGTATGTTTTACGTATTGGTGCGTAAACTACTATGTGTATAGCACAAAAAGAAATTGTTTTGATGATTGGAACTTATGTTCATAAACATTGTACCCATTCATTGTGTAATAATGATTATTGTGCGATGATGCAAGTAACGAGTATGTAATATTTATAAAAGAGAGTAAGAGACTCCTAGGGAATGAGAATCCCTATAGTATATGTCTAGTGAGATTAGACATGAGTTTGATGAGTTATGAATCGGCATGAAACCGATGTGTAACCTAAGGGAGTGAGTTCCCTAGGTGATTTTATTTGAGAATCATTGATGGAGTGAGTTCCATCCTTTGGAGTTGTATGTTTATGATTTAAATTGAGCAATAATTTGAGAAATTGAGTCATGAGTTGCTTAAGTAAGTAGCCAAGTAAATCGATAATGGCAGATAACCTAAGTTCTAGGTATTCGAGACTAGTTAAATTGGATTGTTTTATGATTAAGACTAGAAGAGTAAAGATAGAAAACGAAAATGTTTGACTATCTGTTTGTTTGAAACTGACGTGGGAGGTGGAACTTGATCTGCTAGCGATCAAGAAACCGAACACAAATTGGGGTGTAAGGATAGTTCAACACTGATGCTGATCACATCAGGGTTGGATGATTCTGAGCTCCCTATAAGTGGTCACAAGTAATCACGCTAAGAAAGGATACAACTACCATAAACCGGATTTGGAGTTGTGTGATGTTTTAGAAAGAATGTTCAAACAGATTTGAAAAGAATTTTCTTCAAGTATGAAGATGGAAACGAAAACTGGTTTTGAAACCGCTATCACCCGCCGATGGCTGAGCCTTAAGTCTTGATGACCGTAGAACGGTGGCGTGTATTAGTTTTGAAACCATTGCACCGTACGTGCGGCGGTCCTAAGTGACCGGTTGGGCGGTGGCAGTGTGTGATTTTTCCAAAGGCAGCGGGACGGGGAGAGTACCCTGAGATGTTCCTGTGTTGAGTGAGTCAACCTGAGTGCCTGAGGATATGTATATGTGTAACGTTTTGATCAGAACCGAAGGGACCGTGGGCCAGAGAGAGTAAGTGCCCATTTGTCATGAAACAGCCGTGAACCAGAAAGAGTAGTGTTCAACATGACCGGTACCTGAGGTCAGTAGTGTATTACTCGATATGGATTCGAGGACTGTAGTGCCTTCTGTCTTCGGACCGATTCCATGAAGAGAGTAAAAAGGGTATTTTTGATTGCTATACATGCTGTGGTATATGTGTGGTATGTGTAGTGTAAAATGAAACTGACTTGTGGAGTCTGTAAGGTTATACATGTATTATAACCTTGGCACTGAATGCTATGAGACTAACCATATTAGATTCGCCAACTTTGAGGGCAAAGTTCCTTAAGGGGGGTAGATTTTAATACCCCGGACCTAATAATGGTGATTTAATTACTCTAATATGATTATTAAGGGCCTAATGGTGCCTAGAGAGTATTGGTAAAAAGAATAAAACCAAAAGAAAAGAGAAAACGCTTGAAAAGCGAAAAACGCTAAAATGCGCGTTAAATGAGTATACGAGATACATGATCTCAAGAGGGTCCGAGATGGATTCCTAAGGCTTAGTTAGGCCTAATAAGTATACGGGAATGATTCCCGAAGAAAACGGATCCAAATAATGGATTAAAACGCTAACGGAGTTTTAAAGCACGTTTTTCGAGAAAACCCAAAAATGTGACTTTAAGTGGTCAAATGGACCCGTAAAAATTATAGTTGATTATATAACTATAATTAAGTATTAATGGAAGTTTAATAACCATTAAAAATAAAGAAACGAGAAAAATCCGAAAAACGGGCCCGGTAAGTGAATAGTGCCAAACCGGGTAAATTAACGAGCGTTTTCTGTAAAAGTCGAAAACGCTCTCAGCCTATATTAATTAAGTGGGCCGATTTTTAGAGCATGAATTAGCTCTCTCTCACACTATATTCTAGCTAATTAAGTGGTGAGTCATAAAGCAAATAGTTAAAAAGTGAAAAAGTAAATAACTTACTTTCCTTCCTTCTCTCTCCTTCTCTTTTCCTTTCTTCCATCGTGAGCTGCCTTCTCCTCCCTTCCTCTGGCGATTCGAGCTGCAACAACAACAACAATGGAGGTCTCTCTTTCTCTCCAAGCTCAAGCCATGTCAGAGCTCCAAATGAAAAACCGAACACATATTCTTCTTCCTCTCTTCAAGCCCTATCATTCCCTCCTTCCAAAATCTCAAATGGAGAAGTTTGACCTCCATGGGTTTTGGGCACTTGAAGAGAAAAGCACACTATTTTGAAGCTTGAGGCTTCCTCTTTCATCCAAGGTAAAAATATCCAAAGAAAGTTGCATATTTCTTCACCTTCTTGTGTGGCCGATTTGGCTAATTTTGATACCTTTCTTCTCCTTGCTTTGAGCTTTATTCAAACCTCTAATGGTGGGTTGGAGCTCCTCCTTCGATTTTGGCAAAACCAATTCTAGGGTTTCCAAGGTAATGTTCAAATTATACACCTTAAACCCTCTTCTTGAATTCATGAGTGTTTTCGCAACTAGGAGGATTAATTAGTACTCTATTCGTCCATTGGTATATGATCTAGATAATTGGGCAAGATATGCCTAGACCGATTTTTGGATGAAGAGAAATGAGAAGAGAGAAGATGTCAATAAGGAAACTTAAGAGAAATTAAGGTAAGAAACCAACCCTAATGTATATCCTATGTGTTTTAGCATTTGGGAAGGGTTAATTAAATGAATGAACCCCACTTGAGTTGTGGTGATAATGTGCTTGCTTAGAAATAATGCAAGTGAGAAGACATTTGTGAGTTAAGGCTTGTTTGGGAGCTATGTATTTGATGAATTATGCTTTATGGTGTAATGAGTTTTGCTTGATTAATGAGGAGATATTGAGCGCTGATAGAACCCTTGTGGTTTGGCTAGTTTTAGGATGATTTAAATGGTGGTATGAGTTTTGGGCAATGTTGGAGAAGTAGCCAAGTTATGGCAAAATTTATGTGGAAACCTAAGTGGTTTAAGTGATGTTTTGTATGGAGAATAACCTAGGGTTAGCTAGGTGTTGTTGGAGTTTGAATTGGGTAAATGATCACCCAAGAATATGAGAGGATGATTGTGGTGAGAGGTGCAAAAATCTGTAGCAAAAGGGGGTGTGTAAATGCCTTAGGAGTTTTAGAAAACAAAGGAGATTTAAGGCTTTAAGAGTGAGTCTTGGAACTTGGTATGAGATGTGCATTATGTTGGAAGATAAGGAATGGTCAAAATGAAAGAGAACATAATGCAAAGAGTTGGGGAGAAGTTAGAAAAATGCACAAGTGTGCAAGTTGTTGAAACAAGAATGCAAAAAATTTGTGATTTTGAGTAAGAAATTGAGTAAGGCTTTAAGCCAATGTTTTGAAGAGGTTTAGAGCATGTTTTATGATGATTAAACATGTGGAAAACTTATGGAATGATTAGGAAATGATTAGAGGTGATTTAGGGGTTTAAAAGTGGTGAAAAACTGCAAATCTTGACAGTTCCAGGGGTTGTCCGGGTTTGCAACCGGAATGCAAACCCGGAACATAGCAAAAACATGGCAGAAGGTCATCCCAGGGGATGGTCCGGGTTTGTAAACCCGGACACAAACCCGGAACACATGAAAAATACGACAGAAAGTGATTCCAGTGTTTGGTCCGGGTTTGTAACCCCGGACACAAACCCGGACCAGGCCAGAAATGTAACAGAATGTGTTTTCTTGCATTCTAATGATGGGGAATTGAATGGTAATGATAATATAAGGTAATGGACATGAATAATGATGTTTAAAGGTCATTAGGAGTGTAAACAAGTTTGATAAGTGAATGAGGAAGTTGTGAGTTTAAGAACACATGAGTAAAACTAAGTTAAACGGGATAACGAGGTTAAGTACGGGAGTATTAGTTTTACATACCGTAATGCTTTGATGTTAATAAAAACATTTGAATGTTATTAGTGGAACAAGTGTGAACCGAGGAACGAGAGGTCACACGGTAAAGCTAACCCGGTGAAAGGTATGATTTTCTCATGCCCCGTATGCTAACCGAGTTACTCTGATTTGTGTGTTTGTTTGCCGGCTTAATCAAGATTAAAGCATGAAAATAATCCCTTGTCTGATAATATGCTTTATTGTATGTTGTATGAACTAACATACTTGTATGCCGGTGTGGTCTAACATAGTGTATAGACCGACTCATAGAGAGTAGTGATTGACTAGAAACCCGTAGATCGGGTAGTCACGAACAATGGTAACATGCAACACACAAGCTATCGATTAAAGTATAACGATAACGCAAACATATGAACTCCCTAGAACGTGAGGAGATGTACGGGTTGAGTAAATACCCGATAACGGTTAGAAAACCTTATTGAAACAATCCACGGAATAAATATGAGTGGAGAGATAAATGAACCTCCATCGAGAGGATTGAAGTTAGTCCAATAATGTGAACTTATAAGAAAGGTAAAAGAGACCTAAGGGACTATGTAACTCCCTTGAGACATGGTCGACCTCCTATATGAGGATTTTACCCGGTATAAGAAAATATCCGAATGTACAAGCATATGATTGTGAGGGTAACCCTTAAACCTAAGATTACCCGAATTTAAGTAAAGTTCCCAAAGTCATTAGAAACATCGAGAATGATGCTTCTAGACTAATATACATGATATTATTATAACTCCGAGAGAGGAGTGTATGGGAACGAGAGTAGTCCGAGAGTAGTCGGACCTAAGTAAAAGAGATAGGAACTAAGAGAGAGTTCCGTGAGCTAGTTGAACCTTCCCACCATGCTAGACCCAGAGTAGGGTCGAAACCGGGGAAGTAAGACTATGCTAGAGAGCCATGAGTTTTGGCCTAAGTATGTATTAAGGGTAACAAGCGTGACGTAGGAGACCTGTAGTGTCTCGGGAATCTACAAGAGCATGAGTGTAAATAACCCAAGAGTATGGGTGAGATAATGAGAATAAGTAACCCGAGAGTGTGGGTGAGTATAGTACGAGTAGCCCAAGAGAATGGGTGTGTATATGAATAAGTAACCCGAGAGAGCGGGTGAGGTATTGAATAAGTAAACAAGGCATAGTGAGGAATAACCCTAAATGCCTAAGAGTAACCAGTTACCACTAACAACATTGTTATGTTAGTTAGGAATCGTGTTCCGTGATTGGATGTAGATTCCTTGTGTGATATACATATATATTGTATTGCCATGATGCATGTTGTTTGATTAAAATGAACTCCATGTATATCCGACCCAAAGTAGTCGGCGTACCGCGGTTAGCACGCGGTATATGCGAATTTCATATTCAGCGTAAGCTGACCCCCTAGGGGGAACGTTTTTAGTGTGCAGGTACTTGAAGCTGACCACCGTTCGAGAGAGTAGGATGGGGGCTGCTGTGAGCATGGGTAGTTAGATTGTAATTACTTATGCGTTTGAATGAGGTGTAAGTCCGAGTATGTTATCGGCATCCGTATATTGGAGACTCGGTATAGTAGAGATATGAATTGAGTATTGTATTTGTATGAAGTACTCGGTTGTTCCAGTTCATCAGACCGTTACGGTATGTAAGAAAGGCCTGGTTAGCCACATGGGTGGCTAACGGCGTTGTTTCACCCCTCGTTGTAATTAGAGTTCCGCTGCGTGAGTAGGAGTAATTAGTAACGGTTTAAGAGGTAATGACGAGATTAACGGTTGGGGTGTTACAATTTTAAACTACTCTAGTACGTTACACCTGATTTATAGCTTAGTAATATAATTAATATGATAAATGATCATATATGGACATATAATTCGTATCAGTCATTAAATGAATGGATAATAATCATAAGATAAAATTTTATAACTACCAAGGAAATACAAATACATAACAATCAAGAGATACAGATATATATAACGATCATAGATATAATCAACGGTGCAGTAAAATTCAACAAAGCTAGTTAATAAGGTGTTGAATTCTTTGAATGTGCCATTAGTAGCGGTACGAGGGCGTACCTTAGCTCTTTTAAGGGGGATATGCTGGCATACTCCTCCTTCGTTATCTCATCCGGATTATGCCTCGTGGCATTGTTAGCAAAGGGAGAACAATATTAGCAGAATGAGGGGGTTTGTAGTGTGCTTGGTTTTTTGCATTATGACTCATATGTGACTTTTGATTTTCATCATATCTATATCATCATGCTATATCTTGGTATATCCTGATTCAGTTTGATTTTGAGTAATCTTGAGTGGAATGTTGTTATTGGATGGAAATAAAGGATTGGTTTGGTATGGAACTTCATTGGAACTTTTATTGTCTCAGCACACCCGAAGCGGTGTGAGTGCTTATTAGTTGATTTTTAAACTTCGAGGCGAAGTTTCTTTTAAGGGGGATATGCTGAAATACCCCTAAATTAATTTAAATTAATTTAGGGGATTTCTTTTATTAAACCTTTAATAATACTATTAAGTATTAAATTATTATATGGAATTATGAATATTAAATTATTATACAGTTATGAATATTAAATTATTATATGGAATTATGAATATTTAAATTATTATATGGAATTATGAATATTAATTAATGGGGTTGTGAAATTTATTAGGGGTTTTCTCCTAATTATTATATTTTGTAGTATTATGAATTTAATAATAAGATTTAGGGGTTGTTCACTTTGGGCTAACAAGGAAAGGGAAACGGTTTCATTCCGTTTGATCTTGTTTGTTTAGACTTTTTAATAATTTTGTTTCCCCAAATTTCATTTTTGTAAACCCTCAAAATCCCTCTTCCCTATTCCCCGCATAACCCGTGGAAAACTTTTCCCTTTCCTCCAGCTTTCCCTCTTTCCTTTAGGTAAATAATTATTTTTTCCCAAAAACACGTGAATCATCATTTGAAAAATTATTTTTCCTCTCTTTCCTCTAAACAAATAATTAATTCCCCTCTCTTTCCTCAAAATAATTATTTTTGCTCTACACAATCATAGTCGGGTGAGAAATTTTTGGAAAAACACGTTTCTCTGACGAATGAAACTCACGAATGATATTAGATTTGTTAATATACAATAATAATATTTCATTAAGAATTTTTTTTTGCAAAAAAATATTTTGCAAATCTAATAATAATAATTTATTTTACTATTTAAACTAATATTAGATTCCCAACTTATCATATTATTTTAACATTTAAATGAATATTACCTGATTTGAAAATGGTAAAAAAAGAACATAGAGTTATGGCGTAAGATTTTAAAAACAATTTAAAATATACAATTAATTAATAATATGGGGTATTATAAAAAATCTGGAATAACTTACATTATGAAAATGATTAAATACGCTGGAATGATTACATTTTAGAATGAAGAGAATATTACTATTGAATGAAATAAGAATAATTTTCAGAAAAATGGGATGATTCCCATGTCCAAAACCAAACAATAACAAAGGGAATCATGAGGAGTTCTATTCCGTTTCTGGGTCAGAACCAAACAGACTTCTTGATTGGGGGGAATTCCTTTCCTTTCCTTTCCATTCCCTTTCCTGATTCCATTCCGTTTCCTTGTCTCAAAGTGAACGCCCCCTTATAAGTCAATAAATCTTGGGGAAATTTCTAAACACTCCAAATATATTATAAAGATTTTAGGAAGTGTTGGAACATTGTTTTGAAACATAAAAGTCAATATAAAATTCTAGAAACCTTAAAGCTTATTAAGCCTTGCTAGAGTTGACTTTTTGAGAATGGTCAAACCAGGCCATGAAACCTATACCAATAAATAGGTTATGAAAACCACGAAGATCGATAAAAAGAACGTCAAAAACGGACCATCCTAGCCAAAGTTATGCTGGTTTGAAGTTTAGAGCCAAAATTTCATAAAGTGCCACGTGTCAGCCTCTCGTGCGTCCCAACACTTAGCTGATTTTACCTCCTTGTTTTTCTCCAGCAAACAACCGATCTTGACCTAACTTGTGACGGCTATATCTTCTTCATCCTTCAATATTTTTCAAAGCCGTCTTCTTTATTCTCTTCTCCTTTGAATCATCTTCACAACCGTAACTCATACAAACCCTAACTCCTTCTACATCAACGGGAAAATCGTTCTCAAGTTGGCACTTTTCACAGTCGTAACCCAGATTTCCAGTTCCCTTCGAATTCAGGTAAATTCGTCTAGCCATAAATCCTTCGTTTCTCAACCAAATTTTGATTTCTTTAGCTCGTTGTGTAGATCTCTAATCCGTCTACAATTTTTATGTTTATGCCCAAGCCTGATTCATAACCGTTTGGAAGTTATAGTCGCTCAAAGTTCCTGATTTTTCAGCACATAAAATCATACCGAAACAGAGAGGTAAACTCGTGATTTGCGACTTCAATTTCTTTCTGTATGGTGCGAGTTAGGTTTATTTGTTGCTATCAATACGTAGATCTAAGTTTCCTCTTTCCAATGAACCTTTACTCATAGCCTAACTCGTTTTGTACCGCTAGTTATAGATCCTCGAAGTTGACACCACGAACTGCTCAAAGTTCGAGTTTTTCCCAGTTTTTCCGAATTTGAGTTCGCACAATTCGCACAATCCGGTGAGTCTCCGATCAAATTGCTCCGATATTGCTGTTCGTAGTCATGTTTCCGACCTAACCCATGTTTCAATTGTGTCAATTACGCTCTAGATTAGGAGAATTTGGCGAATTATTATCCGAATCGTATTCTGTTCTAATATAAACCCTAACCTTCGAATTGAATTCGAAACTCGATGAATATTGCATGATAATTGGGGAAATCGGTACCATTAGAACCGGAATTCGATTTCGAATCCATAGAAACAAGAATCGTTGAATTTCGTTCTGTAGATCGAGAGATATAGGTGAATTAGTACTCGAGTCCGAGTTGTGTTCTCTGAAGAACTCGCGCAATATAGGCCGTCCGATCTCAGTTAATAAAGATGGACGGCCACGATTAAAACATACGATTTTAAAGTATAAGTTTTTTATATTGTTTCCAGGAATAAACCCTAACTTGTTTAATTAATTTAAGTACCTTCCCGAATGTATTTTGACTTGAAATTTTAACCACAGATTCCTTATAAAGTCTAGTTTATTTTGATATAAATTAATATGGGTTTTGAGTTTTTAAACGTAAGTTATAATTTTTGCAAGTTTCGGTTATTGTGGAATTATCTGGATAAATTTAAAGGATATCTTTGTGAAATAAAAATTTTATAATATGTCTAAGATGTTATAGTTACTATATTAAATTTGGGAATTTTTGGACAAAGGTAAATGGGTTTAAAAATTGTATTTGTGAAATTTTCATGAGATTTTCTTATAATATATGGTTTTTAATTTAACAAAAATTAGGGTATAGTTTGTTAATAAACTTTTAGGGTTTGGAAAATATGAAAAGACTAAATTAATATTTAGTAGCAGTATATTTATAAATATTTTGGTTATTCATTTTTAAGTAAAGTAAAAACTATATATATATATATGTTTATAATATAGAAAAGGAATAGAAACTTATATTAAATTAAGAAAACTAATTAATCTACATTTCTGATTACTATATAATATGGAAGTTGTATATATACCTATGGAGGTTAAGGGAAATATTTTATTTTGTAAACTTTATGTTATAGGTGGATTTGGTTAAAGGTTAATAATGTAATTAAAACAATAAAAACTTCTTAAGGAATGTTTTGGGAAAAACCTAATGTATATATATACATGTGAGAGGAATTAAATAGAAGCTTATGTTAAATCAAGGATTTAAATTAATTTACATTTATTCTATTATACAGTTGGGAGTTAATATACTTAACGTTAACTTGGAAAAATACTTTATTTTATAACCTATTATATAATACGTTAATAAGTGTAAGGTTAATCGAGGTAATTAAATAAAACTACTTAAATAATGTTTTAATTAAATCCTAGTATAACTACACATATATTAGACATAATTAGAGGAAATAAAATACCTTATCCTATAGGTAATACCTAAGCAAATAAAATGCCTCTTGAAGACTAGATGTGTGTGAGTTGTAAAGGTGATTTAGTTTAATAAATTTCTTAAAGAATGTTCTGGATAAATCTTAATATTTATGGATTTACATATATATTAATATATTGAGAATAGCAGAGGGAAATAACATTTCTTGTGGGAAGAATAATTAGTAGAGTGTATATATGTACCTACTCAACTTTAGGTCTCTAATAAAATGTTGTAATAATTAGCCAACGTTAATCTAAAGGTTTAATTAAATTAACCCCATGTCTAAGAGTAAGTAATTTAAAATTACGTTAGTTGTATCTGTTAGACAAGAAAATTCGATGGCGTAGTGGGTTAAGTTTAATCTGGAACTGAGTCGAGGTTGCACGTTCGAAACCTCGCATAATCCTTTTAGGGAACTTGATTAAAACAACGAAAACGTAGCGCGCGGGGGCTAACCTACTGGGCCCAAGCCTGTGAACTCCGAAAGCCCACTTTAACAATTCAAAGAGAGTTTGGGCCACTCTCAGGAATAAATTCTAAATCATTCCAAACTAAACGAGATGGGCCTAACAAAGGATTTAGTTAACAAGTCAAGCCCAAACCTCTGTAAGAGAATAATGGTCAACCTGAAACTAGTAATCAGTAAGTGAAGAAGACTGTTAAGTTTATAAGTCTCTTAACTAATCGACACTTGGAATACCTTAATCACAGGTTATTAGTGGGAGTTGCGCTTGCACATTTGGTCAAGTTTGGATTATTGCTTCTACACGTACCAGGTACGATCTCTCGTACTCCGATATTTCTGATGTTTGACCTATGAGTCGTTTTCGAGAAACGCTAACTGACTTTAAGAGGAATTTAAAAAAAAAAAAGAAATGGTTGTGTGATTAACTCAGCTTGTCTGACTAACTGAGCCTTGTATGTGAAACTCACTTGGGTATTGGTTCCTTCCCTTCGGTTGTTCCACTGGACATTGATTACTTGGGGTTTACGCTTCTGCACTCTGTAGGACTGAGTGTTTTGGTATTGCTCTGGGTAATTGGTGATCTGGTGGGAATTTGGAAAAAGTCATCTTTGGTATTCTTTCTTTGACTCTGGATATTTGTTTCATCCATGAGTGGGGTCGTTGCTTTGACGTGCGCGCGTCTTCATCGGTAAACAGTAAAGGGCTGTATATCCCTTGTCCTGAGAGGACGTAGTTAACAGTAAGGGGCTGTATATCCCCTGTCCTTAATGGACGTTCTTGGCGGTGGGGGCCATCTCTCCCAGTTGGTTTCATTCCATTCTTGAGTTGCTGGTTTTGGTTTTCTCTCATTCATTCCTAGTCCTCGTGACTACATGGGTCTTTCTACTCCAACTTGGAAATGGATCTAACATAAGTAATGATTGTTCACTAATTCTTGGTGTGGTGATATTTACTAACTTTACTCTTCTGTTATTTGTCTCCTTTGAAATGTTATGTTTGACTTGGTGTTTTAAAAGGGTGTTTGTTTCGCTATTTTGTTTAAGTGCTGTTTTCAAGTTATTGTTTATTCTCAAGTTATATTAAAGTTTTGTTTTAGAGAATAGTACCAGTTCCATTCCAGGGAACTGACTCACCCCTCCCGGGGTGGGCTGCTTGGTTTAATCTTGCAGGTACAAATTATTATACAGGTAACCACGAAGAGTGTGAGTAACTGGGATGGTATTAGGATTTTTGGAGAGGTTGTTGTAATTTATTTATGTTTATTTCATGTTGAGTTTTCTCGAGTTCAGACCGTAGCTTTTGTAAGTTATAAGTTGTAATTGGTGAGGGTTGGTGCCGGGTGTTTGGAACCCGATGGTCTGTACGCCCTTCGTATTTTTATTTCCGCTTTAAATACGCTAAATAGGGGTGTTACACAGACCGTTGAGTCTGAATGATGTTTTGATGTTTGGACCTTGTGTCCGATGCTATGTAAGTATGTTGTTAATGTTTTTATGGAAGTATTATTGTATAAGTATTCCCCGTGTTTTAATATATAGGATATGTGGGAAGTATGAACTTTGGGGACAAAGTTCTTTTAAGGGGGTAGATTGAAATACCCAAACCTTGGTATGTTGTTTAAACATTAAAATATGGTATATTAAGACTAAAAAGAGTCTAAGAAACATTAGTAAATAATTTAAACCATAGAAAACACAATAAATTACCTTAAAGTCAATATGGGCAAAAGTGTGCTCTAAGCTGGGATTAGTTTGTTTAAGACCTAATAAGCTTACCAAGACTTTATTTAGGTGTTAATGAATAAAATAAACTAATTACCAAAGAAAACCAAGCTTGAAAACAAGTTAAAACACAAAATGTGCTTTAAGGAGTCTTAAAGCACATTTTTGAAAAATTGTCTTGTAAATGGGTTTTGAGTGGCTAAATGTCCATCATTACTCTTTAATTAACATGTGTACTACTTAGTATCACATTAGGAGGTCTAAATCAATGGGAAATCAAAAATTTCACAAATATGTGCCTTGTTTTGGTGAATAGTAACCAAATTAAGCAAGTTAATAACATAAGTCAAATAAGTAATTTAATTGGTCAACTAAGACCAAAATACCCCTAAACACATTAAGGGGGCCAGTTTTTATGGTGGTGAGTGACCACTTATGCTAGCTTATTAAGTAAAGAGATGATGACTAATAGTTACCATTTGCTTTAACATATAAATATCTTCCAAAAGCAAACTTCAAACTCATTCTCTCATTTCTCTTCATTTCCCACATCTTCTACCTTCCTTCTTGCTCTCATTCACGGTTATGCTACAGCACCACCACCATTCTTCATCTTCAACCTCTTGAAATTCCTAGCTCCCTTTGCCAAATCAAAAACCAAGACCGCCATTCTCTTTGTCTTGCCAAACTCTTCAACTTCATCCTTTCAAAACTCCAAGAGCTCCATTTCGGTGCCAAGAGGAATCTCCATGGGACGAGCTTGAGCTCATCTTTTCACATATTATTGTTCTCCTTTGCTTCTAGGTAAGGAAACTCAAAGAAAAATAACATTTCCTCCATGTTTTTATATTCACCGAAAATCACCTCTTCATGGTGTTTTCTTTTGCCTTGTTCTAGCTTCATTTGAATCTTCCAAGGGCTTGGTGGAGTCCTCTCTTGCTACATATCCAAACTCTCTTTCATTTCCAAGGTAAAACAATCATCTTAATGTTCTAAGACAATATATGTATCTAGGGTTTACAATGAGATGAAGCATAAAGCTTGAATACTCATTACATTGTTTGTATATTGATTAGAAGTTGACAAGCAACTAAAAGCCTTGCCGATTTAGTCAAGGAAACAAGAAAGAAGTTTGTGAGGAAAAGAGGTAAATGTGTTAACCTAATGTAATTTAAAGCCTTAGGAGAAATGAGCTTATGTTGCTTATTAAAAACTACTTAAGGAGCCAATGGTGAATGACCTAGTAAATGTTCTCAAGGAGACTATTAAAAAGGCATATGTATTGTTGGGTGTATTTGCAGGTCAAAGGCAAATATAATGTGGGAAATTCAGTGTTTATGGTTTATGCATTTTAAGGGCCTAAGATCCATGTTATTTAAGGGCCTAAGTGTCAAGCAATTTAAATAATGCACTATATTGTGATGTAGTGTAAGTTTGGTGAAGTTTTGTGTATAAGAACGCTCTTGATGGATTTAAGTTCTTGAATGTTTAATGGTGAAAACCTTGTGTTTTGGTGTAACAAGATGCTAGGAGAACCCATGCCGAAATTTAGATAATGTATAAGAAGTTTTAGGTGTTTAAAATGAGTTTGGTGAGTTAGGAAGTGTCTAGAGTGATTAAGTGTTCTATTAGTGAAAGAAACATACATTAAGGTATTCTAAGATGTAAAAGGACTTAGGCATTTTAGAGGATTTAGAATGCAAGTGAGTGTTTTGGGATACTTCAAGGTCATGGTAAGATTGTGTTAAGGACTTGTACAATGTTGGTTAGGAAGAAAAGATGCTTGGGAGATGATGTTGTAATGGTGAGAAAACATTTGGGAATAGTGATAGTTATAGGTATAAAACACCACATAAAAACTTAGTGGAAAATATTGCATGTGCTAACCATTGTATAAGAATTTGTGTAATGTTGAGGAGGTTTTTGGTGAATGATTTAAGGAGTTTAAATGATGTCTTAAGGGGTGTTTGAAGTGCCAAATGTGGTTAGAACATACTAGGGCACTAGGAGGTGAAGTTTGGAGTTAAATGGGCAATTAAAAACAAGGGTCTGGAGCAGACCGACCTTGGGGACCGGACCTGCAAGGTCGGTCGAGCCCAGTTTACCCTGCGAGAAATGGTCTCTGGAATGGACCGACCTTGGGGACCGGACTTGCAAGGTCGGTCGGGCATGGATTTTTGGTACGGATTAAGTCTCTGGAATAGACCGACCTTAGGACCGAGCTTACAAGGTCGGTCATGCCTAAATCTTTATACGTAAGTGAGTCTCGGGAATCGACCGATCTTGGGACCGAACTTGCCAAGATCGGTCGGGCCTAAATTTTCAAAGGGGAAAAACTCTTGGGAATAGACCGACCTTGTGGACCGAACTTGCAAGGTCGGTCGGAGTAGAATCTTCGTACGGTAATATGTTCTGGAATGGACCGACCTTGTGTAAGGTCGGTTAGTAAGGTCGGTTGGACCAAAACTTGTAAAAAAAAAACAAACAAAAGTGGCTTAAGTAGTTAACCCTAGGGGGTATAATGAAGGTAATCAAGGGTGAGTTTAGCATAGGAACATGTCATACAATCATGTAAAATGCTTAGTAACCGGAAGTTAAATAAGTTAATCAACCGACATTACTAATTATGTTTAGGGACTACGCTTGGCGGGTCACGTTCGCAGCAAGAACCAAGGTATGGTTTTCTTGCAGTCTATTGCCTACCGGTTTACACCGGCTTGTGTGTTGTTTGTTTTTCTGTGTGTTTATGACCTTATAAGACTTAAGTCATGTAACGAGTTTACAGTTGTTTATATTATGGTGCTATTAAGATGTGACTCATTTCCCTTGTGTGTGTCTAACAAGACTTAACCACTTGTTGTGATTTGTTTATTGAGTTCATTGTTGAACATCTAACAAGTGCTAACCAGAGGGGTGAGGAGTCCGGTAGTTCCGGCCACGCGTGTGAGTATGGGAGTCGATGTCATAACCGTTCGATTCTCTTGTATTTTTGGTTGTTTTCCATTTTGGTTTTCAACCTTCCCTTTAGCTTATCCAAGGCTATTTACTGACTCACGTCGGGCCACAGGGGCATACTATGTTTTGTTCGGTGTGCTTGGATCACATATCCACGCACCTTTGTGTTAAAGTTTTCGTTCATTTAACAGGATGGGTAATGAGTTATGTAACGAGCTTAGCATGGGTTTGGCAACATTCTCTATGCTCTCCATGGGATCTAATTGTTTGGTTCGCTTCCTAAAAGGATTTGTTCTTGTATGTTATGTGTGATGTGGTTATGCAATACTCTTACTATGATTATATTGTTGTATGTTAAAAATGAATGCCATGTCATCATGACAAATTGCGCGTATCCCGGTAGCTGATGGGCTGCGCGTTAACCATACCAGCCAAGGGTTGCTGACCCCCTCGGGGCTCCATATTTAATTTGCAGGATGAGGATCGAAGAGCGGAATGGCTTTAGATCTTAGGTTATGAGTACTTTGATTATTTTTGGATGTTGAGCCCGGGATGCGCCTGTGCTCCCGTGGCGATATATTTTGGTACCGTTTCAATTACAGTGACGGTCGTTGACAGTTGACAGTGGAGTTTAGTGTACAGTTTACAGTGATGGATGTTGCTAAATACTCTCGGTATGTTGGTTATGTATATATGGATGTTAGTGCCTAATGCTCGGGAGTCTGATCATCAGACCGATACACTTGTATTTATTCTGCCTTGTTAACCACATGGGTGGCTAATGGCGTTGTAGCACCGAATCGTTTAGTTATTGTTTAAGTAGACGCCAGATCGGGTTTCCCCGAGCAGAGGAGGCTTCCTACCTCTTTGGCGTTCTTTCTCTGGATTTAAAGAAAATTAGGGATGTGGAGGTTGGGTGTAGGTGTTTGTTAGGCATCCAGTATTACTAGGGAAGAACCCTAACTAACGCGCCTCACGTAATACCCCAACCCTTAACTCACTGTCAAAATTTCTAATTCCAGGTTTTCCTATACTCGGTACTTCTCTGTTCCAGTCATCAGAGCATAACTACGCTCTGATACCACTTTCTGTAACACCCCCAAATAAAACATCCAGTAATACAAACGTCGTGCCTAAACAACATCAGGTTAACTACGCAGCGGTATAAACTCCATTCGGGTGTCACAGACGCCAACCACCCACGTGGTTGACACAACCATACTACCAACACCAAGTTACGGTCTGTATGACTGGAAACAGCCCTCTATCAAAACTCATATACAACATAAAGTACATTTCCCAAATACTAAGTGTCTACAATAAAAATACCAAACCATAGTCTGAGAATTACATCTCGGGTTTAGTAACAACCCATACACTAACATACCATGCCAAACTCAAATGTTATGCCCAGATAGACTACCCCCATGATAGCCATCCCGCCTACGCTCCGTTATTATCCAGCTCAATACCTGTAAAAAAATTAGGTGTAAAGGACTCAGCAACGCTGAGTATGAACGTGTGTAGCCCGTATGTTGCCGGGCCACACGACTACTTGGTCAAATATTATTAAGTCAATTTACATGCTATAATAAAACAGTAACACACAGCATACAACGACAACATAGTAACTCTCAACATGTTGGGCATAGAGATAACACCAAACACCTCAAGCATGTAAAACAAGTAGAGCTTACAACGAATTTGAATAATGATGATCCACACAGTGGGATTATTCAATGTTGAGTGTTTTCATCTCTTTTTCATTGTTTCCATCATGTGTACTTCTCTTTCTCTTTCTTGCACCAGGTCTGGGAATGTAGGTTGGTTCCCGTGACCATATAGTATGGGTGCTCGTCTTTCTTTGCTTCTTTATAGATTAATTGTGAGTTCTTTTGTTACCGCACATTGGAGGACGTCTCCTCCATAGCTAGTCCCCCATTCCCGACGTCATACGCCGAGAAAGCGGAGTCGCCTCTAGACTCCAGGATAAGCTACACCAATTTGTCACTCCCCCATTCCCGACTCTCAGGGTCGAGAAAGCGGAGTCACCTCTAGACTCCAGGATGTGCTCCATATGGAAGGGCGAAGGATCTGATGCAGATACCAACTCCCGAGTATTCCATACCGCGCGGCCCGAGATGCGTCTTCCCGGGTTATTCTCATGTTCCACCAATTGAGATTTGCTCCTCATTATTATTCATGAATAGACACCATAGTGGGTGTCATGGTACGTCCTCCATGGTTAGAGAGGAGTTCCCCTTTATAGAATTTTCTTTGTTTTCATAGTTCCCAGTGTTCATCTCAAATTCCATAAACGTGAAGGGACTAAACTACTGTGTGCGCGCAAATAATATACAACAATGATATATCTCAAGCATATAAGCAATCACAACAAGCAATCCGATTCCATGTTTAAATCTTATGGTCATTGTCAAACAAAGCACACAGCACACAAGCCGTGTAACACGGCAACATAAACTACCACACATGTCCACCTTATTCACGAGCAAAAGGTTGTCTTACACACCGGGTCCCGGTGGCGTTGCGTTACGCCCTAAGTTAATTAAAGCAACTTTCAGTCTAGTGGCATAACGCCGACCGTAGTGAACATCTTCCTAGTTTATCCCATTTATCGGGTGTGTTCCTTGGTAAATTTTTGGGTGTTGCAACTTATACTAGATCCCCTTAGAACTTTCCAAGTACTACCTAGACTTTACTCAACCCTTGGACATTTACATTGGCGTTTTCACTTTACTAAGTCCTTCCCTCTAGCTCATGTTTCAGGGTTTTCTTAAGCACCAGCATGTAACAAGATTATCCAATTTGACCATTCACCCACATTTTCCTCATAATTACACCATAGCCCCTTTTTTATAAACAACACTTTAATTATTTAAGCTCCACATTATACCTCTTAATTAAATTATATTATTACCTAAATTTCCCAAAACCCTTATAGGTTTATATACCAATCCCCTCAAATACTTAAATTCCCATTCATGCCACAAGGTTTAAGGTAATTACATATACTCCCCTAATACTCTTATAGTTATTGTTGTGACTTAATATTCCTTTAAATACTTATAATAATTATCCTTATCATTTTATTTTTGTCAACCTCCATATTTGGTCAAGGTTGACCGCTTAGATTATTCTTTGCCCAGTTTTGATAGCATCTACGGAGATACCCACATAGTTTCCTAATTTTACAATTTACTCCTTTATTTTACAAAGTTCGTATTTTATACTTATATAAAAAAAACCAAGGACTATTTCTTTCGGTCATCGTTACTATCTATACCTTAAATTCCTTTTTACCCCACCTTGACCTCATTTTTGACTTGCTTATCTATATAAAGTGTACGATATATGTATGTATATATATACGGTTCTTAAAAAAAAAAAATTTGTTTAAGCCATAAAACAAGTTTATAAATATATCTATATTTCCTAAGATGTTCCCAAATAGTTATAATTACTATCATGATAGTTATTCCACCAGAAATTCATATAACCTCATAAATTTAATAGTGACTATCTAAATCACAAAATAATAATTTTTAACATGGCTTAGATATATGGCCTTCAAAATAGCAGGGTAATTACTTAAGAATAACAATCAAATCTTGCTAAAACTATGCTAACATCACGGTATATACAGAATTTTCTTCAGTCTTTTAAACCATTTCCCTCACACATTCTTGGGGTTGATAATCATATACACGCAACTATTTTTATTATTTCCTTTTTCCATCCTGATTTATAACCATCTCAGCTTTTGTATTATTAATTCCAACTAACGCAAATATATATATATATACCCGTTATTTGTGTACTAATTATAATTCAGCGTTACACATATATTTGCTCATTACTTGTAATGTAATATAAACCCCAATATAACTCATATATATCTATGTATATACATTACATGCTACACGACATAACCCCATATGCATATATTTATATACCTAACTTTCCTCCCATCCCAGCACCTATTCCCTCTCGGTTACATACTATAACTCAAGACAACACCCTTACATGTATACTCATATACATCCTTGTTTGTATGCGTTTAACCATATTTATATTCGTTATCGTTACGTATTATAACTTTACCACTCTTATATATATACATACCCCAATCTCAATTGCTTCGCCCATTAATATGCATATATGTATCCAAACCTTCTCGGTTTTCAAGCGGCATTCGTTTTCCGAATTTTTTTTTTTTAATATCAAAAGGGAGTACAGTCCGTTCTTACCTTGATTAGTTTGTCAAGGAATTCCTCTTAGCTTCATAGCACCTCACACCTTCTGCAATTTTTTTTTCTTCCCCCGCCTACTGTACGCATACATATGTATATTTACCTTGGTTAATGTTTGTACATGGCTCAGCTCCACGTTGTATACAGCACTCAGGGTTCTAGTATGTTTTTACCTCTTTAAAACGCGTCATCCTTCTTGTAGTAGGTTTCAGTTTGTCGGACTCCACACCATTCCCTTTTGGTTGTACCGATCAGCAAGGAGAGTAGTCAGTGTCCTGTATACGCACATGTTAAGAGTCTCGCAGGTGGGTTTGGCATGATTCTATTTTTTTGTTAAACATGAAAGGGAGGCGATTATTTCTGCTGCTAATACCAACAACAGAGACCACCCTATTGCTTCTGTTCTTATAGTTTACTTCACGAGTGTAGAAATCAGACGTTTCTACTTCTATAGGAGCAAGTGGGAAGGAGATAGGTTCAAGCATAATACCGTTTTTGCGCTGAACTATTCTCAAGCCTTCTTCAATCTGGTTTGAGAGGTGCGGTGGTTCTTCACCCGACAAGAGAATGGAACCAGGGGCAGAGCCTATAGCTCTTGTTCACTGTTCACGGTTGTTTCAAAGGAAGAATGAAGAGAGGTACTTCAAAAATCAGAAATGGTGTTGCAGAGACAACGAATCTTACCACAAGGTTTAGATTTGCAGGAAGATGGTGCCTCCACTTCTTTTCGGTTTTGAACTGGTCAGAGTGCCACAACTTCTGGTGGACACAAGGGGAGAATGAGAATGAGGAGTTGAAACAGAGGTATATAGCTATACCGAGAGTGGAGAAAATGAGCAGATGCGGTAGTATTTCCTTCACCAGATAGGCACAAGATGGATGAAAGGGTGCAGTATGTTCTCTAGATTTATTACTACAGAGGCGTTAACGAAGAAGAAAAAGAAGGGACTGAAAGGAGTAGAGTGAAACGCAGGCATGCATTCTTTGTGTAGCTTTTCCTTGGGTATGCCATTGTCCGAGAATGGGGCAGGAAGAAAAAGAAGCTTGCTGTTGTTATGGGTACTTGCTGTCGTGAATAGGAATGGCAATGGGTCCGTGGGTACCCATTTCACCCGGTCACCCGACCCGCTAAACCAGGTGAAAAACCCAAATAAAACGGGTGAAAAACGGATGACGGGTGGAACGGGTACGGGTGTGGGTCGGGTGACGGGTGAACATTTTTCACCCATCACCCGACCCGTTCACCTGCATAGAATATTATATATATATATATATATATATATATTATATTAAATTGTTACTTATTATTCATTATCCTTCACTCATGATTTTTGTAACCCTAACTAGTGAACAAGGAACATTCATGCTCTAGGTGACTGCGCCATTCTTTATTCTCACCACTCTCGGTAATTTTACAGCCCTAGCATACTTGCTCTATGCAGTTTTTAATTATCTTCACTGAAGGTAATTGCAACCCTAACTGGCAAACATTGAACAAAGATGCTCTGTGCCTCTATTTTCTTTCTTCACTCTCGGTAATTTTGAAACCCTAACTGAAAAACAAATAACTTACATGCTCTACGAAGTTTTTCATTCTCTTCACTGAAGGTAATTTCCCAATCCTAATAGGCGAACATTGATCATACATGCTCTGCGCCTCTATTTTCTCTCTTCACTCATGGTAATTTTACAACCATAATTGGCGAACATGGAACGTACATGCTCTGTGCAATATTTCATTATTTTCTTTGAAGTAAATTTCGCAATCCTAACCGGCAAACATAGAACATACATGCTTTGTGTCTCTATTTTCTCTCCACTCACAGTAATTTGCAAACCTTAATGGCGAACAAGGAAAAAGAAAAACAAACGGGTAAATGGGTAAACGGGTTCACCCGCTTCACCCGCGGGTGACGGGTGAAACGGGTGATGGGTGATACATAACGGGTGACGGGTCGGGTACGGGTGGAGCGGGTGAAGTCGGGTGACGGGTGCGGGTGATGGTCCACCCGACCCAAACCCGACCCATTGCCAACCCTAGTCGTGAAGCAAAAAGGAGAGAAAGGAGTTGCTGCTCTGCTTGCTGTTTGAGGGGAGTGGGTCTGTCGCATGGCAAGGAAAATGAAAAAGAAAAAAGATCGCAGCGCTTGTTTTATGTCATTGCTTCTGTTTCAACTAGGCATGAAAAGCAACGCTGCTGTTTGGTTACAAACTCCAGACTCATGCGTGGGAGTTTCAAGTGAAGAATTTTGTGCCAATGTGAAAAGAAGCGCTCGCTGGTGGCGTGCTCTTTGTTTCTTTTGGAACCGGTACAGAGGAGAAGGGAGTGGGTTGTTGGTAGGTCGATGATCAAAAATAAAACAATGGGAGTGGGGTACTTATGCTGCTGTTCGAGAGAATGGAGTGCACTGCTCAGGGAAGAAAAGAAACAGTGTCTTCACGCGGAATACAGAAGAAAAACGAAGTGGGGGAAAACAGAAATGTCTGTAGCAGTTGTTTTTATAGTTAAGTAGGTAATTTAATAGTTAAGTTAGTAAATCCTCTAATGTCCAGAAGTGCAACTTGTTATTGAATACGAGCACAGCTCATCTGGTTAAAGTGTTCAGGATGCATACGAGAGGTGTGGGGTTTGAACCTCAGTGGGAGCGTCTTTGCTCCTTTTCTTTCTTTTTTTTGTATAAGTTATACATGATTATTTATATATATGTGAGACCATATAATATATTGCGTTATTAATTTTATACGCGACTACCTCATTTTGTTACGTTGTTAGTTATTTATACGTACATGTCTATATATATACGCCCCCTTTTATTTTTTTTCACGTTTTAGTTATATGTAACTATGCGACGTTATTATTTATTATATACGACGTTGTAAAATTGTAACGCTACGTATATGTATTTTCATAAACGTACATATATAAGTACGTGATCGTATTAATACGTAACGTTGTCATGTTTCCGGACGTGTATATACCAAATTTAATTGTTCGTACATTATTATATGTCCGAATTATATAACGTGATATTTTCGGATAATCTCCTCGCATTTATGATTTTATTCATATGAGCTTATATTTGCGTATCCCGTACCGATATGTATATGCGGTGTAAGTACCCGTTTGGATCTATATTTTAAATACCATTCGGCTTTATTGTAATTGTTGCACATGATTTAATTTAAACTTCACTAATTTAAACTGCTAATTATTCGGGGTATTTCAGAATGAGTGTGTCAATTTTTCATGACTGCGATGAGGCAACACAAAGGTGAGGTAACGACATAACTCCGACCGAAGAAGATAATTTGTAAATTAACTCTTAGGCCTGCAAAAAGTAACAAGAGCAAATACACAACTATAAGGAATGACGAAACACCTAGGTACACCACCATCATATAGCCAAAAATCTTATGAAACCCTGACATTAAACCCTAGGCACCCCCGCTGAGCCTTTCATACACATCCTTCATTTTGAATTATTGAGCTCCATAAAATAAGCCAGCATGTGATGACTATCCAACCTTGTGACCAAAGGAAACGAAAAGCCCGACTCTTGGACGACGTCTACACCAGTCTAGAAGAAGTAATATTATGACAAGTATGATGAAAAGATCCAAAAACGGTCTTGAAGTGACCCTGAATCAAAAAGCTTTCATCAAAACATATCTGAAAGCTCAAAGCCGGGAAACACAAGAACCCCGAAGACAAGTTCAAAATCAGGAGACACAAGAACCTCAAAGAAAGGATAAGAAGGCAAATCTAAAAAGCCTCAAAAATCCAAATGACAGCAAGAGAAATGATGAAAATGATAACTCCAAATATTCAAAGTCCAAAGATCAAAGCCAAGTCAACACGGAATAGCAAGATGAGTTCAAGACAAGGAAGACAAATCCGAGAAAAGGCGCAAGTTGCAGCTTTGGGTCACCCTTAAGCTCCACATGCCTCAAATATCCCTCCATGGTCTTGTTGTGTATCTAATCAAGTGAAAGTAACAAACTAAGCGCGTAAATCCATCAAATGTTGAATTTATTGGTCTATAAGTTATGACTATAAGTAAGAAAGGAGTGCAAACCCCAAACACGTCGAGTGTAGGTAGGAAAACATCACATAAAAAACACAAGCCTTGACCCTATGAGGATAAGACTTGTTCATGCGTTTAATCAAGAAAATACAAAGGGTAACCGATCAACTCTAGCTCGTATTATCTAAAGAAAATTCTGGGGGGAATTGTTGTTCCAACAATTACCATGACAACACTGACAAAAACTTAAAGCTTAAATGCGTCATAGGTCTTAAGCACCACAATCTCACAAATACCACTTCACCTCAGGCTCGTAATAAGTCCTGGCCTCCACAAAAATCCTAGGCTCGTAATAAGTCTTGACCTCCACAAAGACCCACGACTCGTAATAAGTCTTGACCCCACAAAGACCCCAGGCCCTGGCTCGTAATAACTCATGACCTTCACAAAAACCCTAGGCTCATCATATGTCCAGATTACCACCCACAAACCCTAAATCCAAAACCACAAGCCCGTCATAAGCCCTAGCCATCAATAAAAGCTTTAAGCACCACAACAAACATCTCACATCTCCCTTGAAAACATGTTCATCTCCGAGGAAACAATTCACAAGTTCAAAGTCTTTTTTCAGGAAATGATAACTTCATTTTCCTTTTCAATAGATAGACATCTTCTCAAACATTTCCATGTTTGGCACCTTCTACAATAATCTCTTTTTCAAAAATATTTTGGAATAGGTTTTGGTCTCCAGATGCACCCGGGTTTCATTGCACTTTTTTATATTTTTAGACAAGTCCCAGTCCCCATAAGCACCCAAGTTACATTTTTTCTATACACTTCACCCTTGCATCATCCATCTTAAACACATTGCATTCTTCAAACAACATTCATCAATCTCACCACATACCACACCTCTTTCCAATCGTTTCAGGTTCCTGACAGCTTGGAACGCTCGGTGGAGTTTTTATGTTCCTGACCATTTAGAATGCTTGGCGTAGTTTATTTATTTTTAGGTTCCCGACACCTTAGAATGCTCAATAGAGTTGACGGGGCAATGACAATAAGTGAAAACACTGAAGAAAAGGTCTAGGAATGCATGTCAAGAGCCAAACGGTCAAGACGGGGCCAAATGATCGTCGAAACGAGGATTCTAGTGCATTTTGTAGTTGGTGGGGTATGCATCTGGACCTATAAACCTGGACTAGCCACGGAGAACATTCTGCCTAATTTATGACATGGTTCAGATATGTGTTTGGGTATACAAACCTGGACCACACAAAGACTAAACTGTATGGCTAGTTTTACACCTGATCCGGATCTGCATCCTGGGAGAAGACCCGGACCAGGCTATTACTCTCGCGCGGACGGACTTACGTGAGTGGTCTAGGTATACAAACCCATACGTAAACTTGAACCAAGCAGACAGATGAGCCGCACAACATTTACTAAATGAAGACTGAAGTATATATATTCAAAAAGTAAAAAATGAGAATTGATCTTCAATTTTGGCAAGTCTGGCAACCCTAGCTACTGAAGACAGAGAGAGGAAGAGAGATAACAGAGCGAGACGAGATTTCTACATCAGTTCTTTAATAAAGATTTGATGCCGTTTTCCTTTCTTCTTATTGTTGGTTCTGTTTCTACTATGTCTGAGTAGTTAGTAGAATTCTAGTTTATTATGGAACCTTAGTTTATGATTTCTTCTTCGTGATGTGTTGAATATTAATTCTATACATATTGTAGTTTTATTCCTTGTTTAATGTTGAATTCTCTTGTGATTTGATAATTGCTTGAGTTAATTTGGGTTGCCTGCTTATAAGTGAGAACTACGGTATTCATTAGATCATAGGAATACTACTAGTGAAACTTAAGATGGTAATTCCTCGGTATTAGCTAACTACAAATCATATAAGACTTGAACGCTACTAATTAAATAGTAAATTCATAATGAGAGTTAGGATTTAAGAATTGCTAATAGAATTTATCATGCGGGAGACCGGTTTTAGATTAATTTAGATCTGAGGTTGCAATCTAGAATTAAGAAAACACTTGGGAAGGGAATTAAAGAACTAGGGAGAAGTAGTAAACTAGGATTCCTTGTTTAGTTTTAAGAAGATCATTTTATTACTGTTTTTATCTTAGCTTATTCATATTCTGCAAAACAAAACCCTAAATTTTCCTGTTATTTGATTTCATTAGTTATTAGTAAAATATGATAGAGACTTAAACTAGACACCGCCACCGTTGGTTCGATAACCTAGAGGGGTACATCTAGGAAAACTTGCTATAACCGATCGGTAAACTTGCCGTTAGGTTTCAACTCGTACAAGTTTTTGGTGATGTTGCCGCGAAGGCACGGTTATTTAGTTTAGTCATTATTCTATTTTTCTTTTATTTATTTTGTTTTATTCAATTTGTTTTTAGTTTAAATTTGTTTTGTGTAAGTTTGTTTATATGTTATTATTCAGTTTGATATTCAATTTTGTTGGTTGATTGTTTTTTATTTCTATAATTATTTTAGTTTTTAGGATTTTATTTTGTTAAACTAGTTTATTTATCATTTGGTTTTGTTGAGTTTATATTTATTATATTTGTGTTTATTATTTTTTAGTTTGATTTTAGTTTATTTAACTTTCCTTGTTTTGCATATTATTTTATTCTTCTTTATTGTTATTTAATTTTTTTATGGTTTTTAGTCGTTATGCAAGAGAACCAGAATTTGAATTGAAACCAGAAGTTGAGAGGATAGCAAGAATAATTTCTGAGGAGCTCAATCTGGAATCAGTAGTTGAAGAGAGAAGTTTTTCACTCGTTAGAAGGGGATGAAGATAGTTAGTCATCAAAGCCACCAGTTGAATAAGTTGTTCAAGAGGGAGCAGATATGAGTGAAGTTGTGAATAACCAGGAGAAACTAATGAACGGCTACACTCTTCCGAATGTGGAAGGACTCACATCACCTATACTGATCCCTACGCTATCGGTAGGAGTAGAATGGCAGTTCAAGACTCATTACATCACGATGGTCTTAAGCGCACCATAATTCAACGGGACAGTCACAGGGGATCTAAACGTTATCTCACATCTTTTTTGTGACTGGTTGGAGCATGTTCTACCCCAGCTCTCAAGAGGTAGCTCGACTAACTTTGTTTCCTTTTTCATTGAGAGATCGAGCTGTGGAGTGGATGAATTCTTTGATGCCCAACATTATCACTAGTTGGACTGAGCTGGCGAATGCATTTCTGGTAAAGTATTTCCCTCCTTCTCGTTTGTTGACTATGAAGGGGGAATCACCAATTTCAAGCAGTTCAGTGGTGAGACTCTTTCTGAAGTTTGAGAGAGATTAAAAGGAATTGTAAGAAGAGTTCCTCCCCATGTCTTAGGGGAAGAAGTAGTTCTTCAATCATTTTATAATGACTTAGACCCCCAGAGCTGAAACTTGGTGGATACTTGCGCTAGAGGGAGTCTTATGGAGTTGCCTATTGCCCGCATGAAAGAGTTACTGGAAACGTTAACTAATTTAGCTAATTGAGAAGTCTTTCACAAACCTTATGTAGTAGCCTACTCAACCCCTGGGTCACTCCTTCACCGCCTGTACTTTAAAGGGATCTACTGAGATCCCCTCACTCGAGATAACATGCCCCAGAAAGGCAATCCTGTCCAGCCAGAATTCACACTTGGATAATAGCATACAACTGATTATCCCTCAGAGTCTGCAGTACCAACCTTAGGTGGCCCTCATGTTCCTCCTTATCCTTGGAGTACACCAAGATATCATCTATAAACACTACCACAAACTTGTCTAAATACGGGTTGAATACCCGATTCATCAAATCCATGAACACCGCTAGCGCATTAGTTAATCCAAAAGGCATCCATGTGAATTCATAATGGCCATATCTGGTCCTGAAAGCTGTCTTCAGAATGTCCTTCTCCGTAATTCGGAGCTGATGATAACTAGATCACAGATCAATCTTAAAGAACACTCCGGCCCCTTGCAGTTGATCAAAGAGTTCATCAATCCTTGGTAAGGGATACCGATTCTTCACAGTGACTTGATTCAGTTCCCTATAATCGATACACAACCTTACGCTTTCGTCCTTCTTCTTAACAAATAGGACAGAAGCCCCCCAAGCTGACACACACGGGTGGATGTACCCCTTCTCCAAAAGGTCCTCTAGTTAAGCCTTCAGCTCCTTCATTTCAGCTGGCGCCATCCGGTATGGGGCCTTAGAAATTGGTGCGGTCCCTGGTACTAGATCCACGCTGAACTTAACCTCCCTCACAGGTGGTAGACTCAGAATTTCCTCAAGAATATGTCAGGAAATTTGTCTACAAATCAAATACCATTCAGCTTCTCCTCTGCCATTCCTAGATTCTGAACATAGCAAAGGTGGGCGGAATGTCCCTTCCTTATCTTAGTCATAATTTCCATTGCAGAAACAATGTTGACACTAGGTCCATCCTCCCTTCCCTTATATGAAATCCTATGTCCCCTGGGTCCCCTAAGGACAACCTTCTGCTCCAAACAGTCTATTCTGACCTTATGTTTACTCAGCCAGTCCGTTCCAAGAATTACATCACAGTCAGACAGATCAAACTGAATCAGATCGGCACATAGTTTGGCCTCCTTAATCACGATATCCACATTCTTAATTATTTTACAACAATCAAACACCTTCCCTGACAGGATAGACACAACTATTGAAATAGGGCTACCAGCCTCCAAACCCATTTACTCAAAAATTCAGATGCTACGAATGAATATGAAGCTCCAGTATCAAATAAAACCTTAGCAAGAGTATCATGGACAAGAAAAGTACCTGCGATGACATTATGCTCCGCCTCAGCTTCCGTCTAGCTCATTACATTGATTCTACCTGGGTTGCGGTAATTGTTATTGCCGCCCTGCTTTTGGCTACCATTGCCCCCAGGTAGGCGACCCTTAGAAACACGATGATTAGACTGTTGAGCCTGGTCTTGGTTTTGGTTTCCCTGCTGGCTATAGGAGTGACTCCCACCGCTCCCTCTCTATGAAGCACCACTAGAGGTGTTCTTATAACATTTGAAGGACTTGTGTCCTAGTTTCCCGCAAGTGAAGCAGGTCATTAGATTCCCGTCACAGTCCTTAGCTGAGTAGTCACAATTACACTTCTTGCAATAGAAGTGACTCTTGGTTCCTGGAACCCCTCTAAGACTGGTACTGGCTAGAACTCCCTGATCTGAACTCGCTTTTGTGACTCCCTCCTGATTTCTGACTCCCCTCATAGTAGGGCCTTCATTTCTTGTCGTGGCCCTACTTCTGATGGTGGTCATCATGACTACTGGTCTCCTCCATAGCCTTCTACTTTCTTTTATTGCCATCTTGAACTTCCATTCTCTTTTGCTGGACCTGGTAGAGGTTGGAAGCCTTCCCATATGCCTTCTGGAGTGTCGGAATGGTTAAGACACTCAGTGCCTCCTGGAGGCTCCAGTTGAGGCCTCCCACAAACCTCTACACCTTCAGGGCCTCATTAGGGACCATGTTAGGTGCAAACCTGGCAAGCTCCATAAACTTCGTGTGGTACTCCGTCACACTGAACGATAGTTGCTTCAATGCTGAGAACTCCAGGTATTTCTGCATTCTCATGTGCTCGGGGTAGAACCTTCTTCTCATGGCCTCTTTTACAGAATCCCGCCCAAAATCAGGCTTAACTAGTAGTGCATTTCGGTTGGCAGCCCACCAGATGTCTACCTCACCCTTGAAGTAGTATACAGCACCATTCACCCTTTGGTCAGTGGGGCAACTGACGACATCAAAGATCTTATCAAACTCGTAGATCCAGTCCTCCAGCAATACCGAATCCTCCTCCCCAGCATAAGGGTCAGCTTCATGTGCGCGATGTGCTTAAAGAAGTCCACTGGCGCATTATTGTGCTGGGCCTGCCTTTGAATGATTTGTCCCAGGCTCACAGTCAGTTCCTAGAGCTGTCTCAACTGGTTATTCCCTGTCATGTCTATCTGTCGAACTCAACTTCTAGTACAGTAATTGTAGGTAGTCCTTTATGTCTGTCTCGTGCCCCTAGGAGTTGTACCTGAATCCTGACCATAAACCCCTAGAACTATTGTTAGTTTACACACTCATGATATAATGGAGCGTGAGCCCTCTTACCCCCGATAGCCAATGTCATTTCCTAAGATTACATGTAATCAAGTGCAACTCACTATCTATCTATATATACATTACATATCCCCATTCACACCAATGGCAAGTCCCAAGAAACATTTACACCAAGGCATTCCAGCACATAGCATGTAATTCCAAGCAAGTAACAAAATCAACCATATCACACAAATGTATCCCCATAGTCGGCTTATTCTAATTTATACCTATTTCATTCATTTCAACCCATTTACTACTCATCCGAGTTAAATTACTCTGATACCACTTTGTAACACCCGGATTTTGCATCAAATGAATGAACATGATGATACGGATCTAACTTCGCAAACGGAATCGAAAATGGACTTCAAACGAGTCTTAAAACCGAGAAAGAAGGTTTGTCCAAACTTGTGTCCGGACATTGATGTTTGGACACAAGTCGAGAGTTAAAACATGTTAACGAGTTCAAAGTGTCCGAACTTGTGTCCAGACATTGATGTTCGGACACAAGTCGAGAGTTTATAAGCAGGAAGTATAAATGTTCGAACTTGTGTCCGGACGTTGAAGTTCGGACACAAGTCGAGAGTTAGAAATATAGGCATCCGAACATGTGTCCGAACGTCTAAGTTCAGATACAAGTTCCGATAAAATCAATCTACATGGTCCGAACATTGGTCTGAACATGTAAGTTCGGACTAATGCCAAAACTTACATACTGAACATGCCTTCGCACACTGTCCGAACATGTAAGTTCAGACAGATGTTCGGACACACCCATCTACAGAAATCTAAGTTTTAGTTTGGGACCTGTCTGAACTTACACATCCGGATAGACGTTCGGACTGGTCTAAAAATTCAAAATCAACATCAGGAAGTGTCCATCAACAACTCAAAGTGTCCAGATATTGAAACCAAAGCATTCAAAGAGAGTTTTCTCAACGATTTGATCTAAAACCATTTAGAACACTCACAGCGGAATAAACAATCCGCGATATTACCGCCACACCCACATCCATGGGTGCTAAGGCTATCCGTCATACCCAAAACATACTGAATACCACACTTCAAAACGGAATACAAACAGTACCAAAATCTCAATTCAACCAATGACGTGATTAAAATTTAGGTGGTCTATTCCTACAATCTATGTGACGTCGTAATTCCTAACCCATCCTCCAATCATAAGTACATGCGGACAGAGAATATGTAAATACACAAAAGATTCGCACAATCGGTTAACACTGAGTAAGCTACTAGTTTATAAGGAAATACACTTCACTTAATCACGTGTTACTAACCCAATTCCACTTACAAGGATCGGGTCCAACCTGCAGTCAACAAATTCCATACCAAAACTCATTCAATTAGAGAACCCCCTTTATTGGCGACTAAACCAACCAACGAACACCAAAACAAGTTAGGTCGTAAAATAATCAATTTCCACCAATGAACACCCGAACTAGCGGGGTCACAAAGTAAACAATTCTACCTCACTCTAAGTCCTTAAGTGTACACACCCCCTAGAATGTACTTCTGACCTAAAGGAGTAGATCTATAGAGTTAACTACGATTTAGTGGTCGCAGCGCAAATATTCATATCAATGTACAAGTGTGTACAAATCAATCCCAGTGAAGGTTCTCAATAGTCATTAACACAATCCAGAAGAATTAATATTACAATCATAAAATTCCCAAATTAGTTCACAATTCCTTTAATTCCATCATCAGGCACAAGGGTTTCCACATACATGAATACCATTGCATTTCACGAGATTCACATGGAGATTAGCGCATAGTAGTGGTTTACCTAAAACTACGCCCACAGAGAGATGGCGATCACAGAGACCTAGCAATTCCCGCCGACGAACTCGGGATCTAGAATTCAATAGCCATACAACCAATCAATAATTCAATACCACAATCAATTCACAATTAAATACTCTTATCTTCTTACATATCCTTACCCTTCAATCTAGCTTCAGTTGACACCAACCATGGGAAATGAGAGTTACGTAAGGGGAAGAAGATGGGCAAGGCGTAGCGCAAAGAGGGAGAGCAGTTGAGAGCGTAATTTGTTGGTAAAAAAAGAAAGTGAAGGGAAGGAAGAAAAGAAAATAAGGAAGAGAAAAGGAAAGAAAATAATTAGGTAGGGAAATAGTTGGGAGGAAATAATTGGAAAAAGAATATCCCACGTCTAGACACATCACATTGTATTTATTTATTCCCAACTTGCTCTCATCTCCACTCTGGAAATAATTCCCATTATCCAATAATTCTCCATTATCAATATACCAATATTATCAAATTGTCTTAATCAACCCAATGTATTAAATATAATATATGCTTATAACTTAGCCCAAAATTTGTAGTCTTTCAATTTGCGGATGACATCTTAGTTGTTGGGAATGATTCTAAAAACATAAGCTCCTTGAAAAAACAGCTTGACAAAGAGTTTAAAATAAAATACCTAGAATGGCTAAACTTTTTCCTTGGAATGGGGTTCTTAGAACTGGAAATGGAAATGGAATCATCATGTCTCAACAACGTTACAAAAATCAAATTCTTTATGAATTTCATATGGAAGACAGAAGAACAATTGTCTCACCACTCCGAGTTAACTTAAAATTTTTGAAAGATTCTGGTAACAGATTGGAAAACCCGACCTCATATAGGTGTCTTGTAGGAAAACTAAATTTTCTCACTAACACTAGACCAGATATAGCGTATGTTGTACAGTTTCAAAGCCAATTTCTCCAAGCTCCAACAAAAAATATTTAAAAGTTGCCTATCATACATTATCCTACATAAAAGGTACAACTAGTTTTGGTTTATTCTTTAACAAACAACCCAACTACAATTTAGAAGCTTATTGCGATTCAGATTTGAGCCTCTTGTCCAATTACAAGGAGATTCATTTCTGGATATTATATCTTATTAGGAGGCTCACCTCTGAGTTTGAAATCAAAGAAATAAACAACCGTTTCTTCATCCTCTACTGAAGCAGAATATAAAACAATGCGACAAGTAACATGTGAATTGAGTTGGCTAAGTAGGCTTCTAAATGAGTTTTGTATAGTCGACATAACACCGATACCTTTAAAACATGATAATTTGGCAGCTATATACATAGCTAGAAACCTGATCTTTCATTAACGCACTTAACATATAGAACTAGACTGTCATTTTGTGCGTGAAAAGTTGTAAGCAGGTTTGATCCAGGTTCAACATGTCCCAAGCACACATCAGCTTGTAGATTTGATGACTAAACCACTGACGGGTAAGAGTTACCATAATTCATTTCCATCTTTGGGACTACTACAACAAGACACAGAACCAGGGTAAGGCGCTTCAGCAACAAAGAGCACATTTTCAGAAATAAAAACTGTACTCTTTAAGAGGGGATATAAGGATATATGCATCTATTTCATTACATAAAATGTATCTTAGGATATCTTTGTATAACCCTTAGACTATAATTAGGGCCCACATGTAATTTTCTGCTATTTTCTTTGTTTTTTTATCTGCGCTTGTATACGCAATACATATACACTGCTGATCACTCATTCTGTAACATATACAACAGAGTATTTTCGCTACTCTTCTCATCACTGTCATGAATCGGCTAATAAAGATTCACTTTTCATTGTCAAATCTGACATGGCCATTGAATGTAGTTTGGCCTTGATCAACAACTACCGATTGTTAGTCAACAGCCTTCAGTTATTAGTCAATGATTGTCAGATATCAATTAAGGACCATTAGTCAAACAGTATTGGTAAATAAAAATGTCATCTAGTGCGAGGTGAAAATTAAGCTAAAGGGATCTCGGATAATCTCATACACTATCTAATTTAATGTTCTATAAATGAGAAAAACTGGCTAATTCAAAACTAACAATAAAAAACAAAATCATTCCAATTTTCTCACCTTATTCCAAAAACAAGCATCGCTGTAATAAAAGCATATGCTAATTATTTAACAAAAATCGACAAGTGAAAAAAGTAGTACTATCATTCAAATCTTTTTAGGTTTCATACTCAATTAATATACATTCAACTAGCTAATAATTATTCATGTGCATCTCATCTCCTAGCCATATATAAAAGTTTTTCTACACACTTTTATCACACGTATAAATGTAATTATGATGGTTCACGTGAACAAAGTTAATTAATCGGGTACTATTATCCTAACATCTATTTAATTATTAGCTAGGTTGTATTTTCATTGTTAACGGAAGATGAACATTAATGAAGAACTCAGAACGTTTGTTAATTAGACGTAGTGTTTGAAGTTTTTGTCTATAAATTATGGGGACGGATCCCAGAAAGGCCTTTATTATGCCTTTACCATAAAGGCTTAAATAACATCCATTAGATCTACAATTATTAATTCAATGGTTGAGATTAAAACCTAAATACTACTAACCTTCCTTTCTTTCTATTCCAGAAAAGAAACAAAGCGGCACCGCACGCGATTCATTCCTCTTCTCCTTACCTTCTTCCTCCGCGATACTTCAGCGACTCCACCCCTTTTCCTCCTCGATTCCTACCTTCTTCCTCAGCCAACTGTGTCTTGTTCCTCAGCCAACCACCGCACCTTCTTCCTCAGCCAACTGCACATTCTTCTCCTCACCGTCTGCTGGGGTCGGCGCGTCTTCGGCTTCTTCTTCTCGCTAGCAACTTGAAGGTAAGTGGTTCAACTTGAAGGTAAGTGCTTCGTTATTTCAGTGGCTTTAGTCTTGTTATTCTCAATTTCTCACCTAACTTGTTCTGCGATCGATGGATGGGTGGCGATTTTGGTTTGGATTAGTGTCTTCTTCTTTTCATTCTCTGAGATGGATGGGTCGGTGTTTGTGTAAATCGTTTTTAGGGAAAAAGTAGTGTACTGGCTACTTGAAGTTGTTGT
The DNA here is from genome assembly GCA_023374045.1 of Limonium bicolor. Classification (NCBI taxonomy): domain Eukaryota; kingdom Viridiplantae; phylum Streptophyta; class Magnoliopsida; order Caryophyllales; family Plumbaginaceae; genus Limonium; species Limonium bicolor. The sequence goes on from CM041777.1 coordinate 438,659,149, forward strand.
TAGACTAGTAGGTGTACTACTGTTTTTTTTTTTTTTTCTTTTCTTCTATGTTTTAGTTTAACATCCGAGAAGAAAGGGAGAGGAAGAAGAGATTCAGAGCAAGATGTAGAGAGAGAGAGAGAGAGATAATGGTCAATCATACAATGAATGAATGAAATACACTGAAATCTGTACAAATTATTCTAGTATTTCGTTATTGTTGTGACAATCATTTTTAGGTTTCTATTGTGCTCGAATTTTTTGGTTTGTTTGAGAAATCTTATATTATCATCAATTGCTCATCTCCTATTTTTCTTAGATGTGTAATCTCATATTGATATGTACTGCCACTAATTCCCGTTCTTAGTTTCTTGATTAGTGGCAATTCTAGTTGTCCTTTTAAAACTTTGGCACTGTCTTAATTTTATATCTATGCTAATGTTGTAGGTACACTGACTATAATACAGTGCTTTTTGTTTAAAATCTTTAGCAGCTTTAGAATCAATGTATAGATACAGAGGAACTACACAAGGGATAAGAACAATTGTCGACAAGTTGAAAAATAATGACAAAAAAATAAAAGCAATAAGAGAGGCTGGCTTTGGTAGCTTCTTAATGATCACTGAAAATTTTGTTCGAGCTGAAATTAAGGAGTATATACTGGAGCATTATGATGCACAAACAAAAACCCTTAGATTTTCAAATGGTAGAGAATTAGAGATCACTTCAAAGGATGTAAATCGAGTCTATCTTCTGCCAAATGAGGGAAAGAAAATCAAAGTAGAAGAAGATCACAAAGAGCTCCTCATGATTCTTGATATGGAGTTGGACTTGAAAAGAACCAAAAGGGTGGCACAAGTTTGGAGTTTGTGAAGAAGAGGTTAGAAGTCACTGAAGATCCTGAGAAATTTGCCAAATTATTTGTGCTTCTAGTGATTGCAACATTATTCCGGCCTACATCTGCCTATCTTATTGATCTAAGACCATATAGTGAAGTGCTAAGGGACTTGAGATCAATAAGATATTATAATTGGTGTGAACATGTGTTGGAGCTTATCCAAAAAGATTTGCAAAGGCCAAACAACACATTTCAGTGTGACTTGTTCTTTTTTCAGGTAAATAATATTCTATACAAGTTAGTATTATGCATTTACTTTCTAGTTTCTTTGTGTAGCTGACTTTAAATATTGATTTTATGTAGACACACATGTTAGACTGTCTGTTGGGTCCAGATGAGAACCCTATGGTTGTCTCACCAACTTGCACATTATGGACTAAAAAAAGATGCAAGAGTAAGCTGGAATGGCTCAACAATAATGGCGGAATACATAATGCTAGATTGCTGAACGAGTTACACACTGTGCAAAATGCATTAAACGCGGAAGAAATCTTGGAACAGGTTTAATCTAATCAAACTTTAGTTTTGATATTATTGTTGTTTAATTTTCTAAATGAATGATTTCTTAAGTTATTTACTATATTTTTCTGTTTATGTATAGCAATACAAAAGAAAGGAGGAGCTGGAAATTCTCATAAAAAGTAGCACTGCACAGCTTGATGATATAAATCAAATGATTGCTCAATCATTACCTCCCATGGAACAGAATGGTTCTGAGATAAAAGAAGGCGATGAGAGGGGGGAGGGTGATGGTGTTGAACAAGTTTTTGGGGAAGTAAAGGATTTACCTATGGAGGATGAAGAAGAAAGAGAAGACATTGGATGGACTGAAAATGAAGTGGAGAAAAAAGAAGATGAGACTGTTGAAATTAAAAAGGTGTCAAAGAAAAAAAGAAGAGAAAAAGTGATAGAGTCCATTGATGATGATTTTGAAGACTCTCCTTTGAAGCACAAAAGTCCAGTGCAAAAAAGACAAGTGAAGCCTAGTAGACTGTTGGAATCACCATACAATGATTTGAAAACTTTGCAAGTCTCAAAATTCGACATCGATGTTGCTGAAATTGTATTCAATGGCGAAGCTGATATGTAAGTTTTACTCATTTTTAGTTTACTATTTTGTATTCATTTGTAGATTTTGATATATTTGACTAAGCAACTAATATGATTTATTTTTATCATCAATAGGAATACATTGATGTTTGATGATGAAGACAATCAGTTGTATAAGAAAGACTTGCTGAAGTTAAAAGGAAATGATTGGCTGGATGACAAGATTATCAATTGTTATGCAAGTAGTTTGAGCTGGAAGGAACTACAAACTTCCACCAATGGAAACAACCCAAAGCGTTTTTGTTTCTCTACTTATGTTCTGGTAAGATTCCTATGCGATATGTGGCATTGTTGCACATCTATAACAAAATCTATATTTTCTGATTAAGGAGATGAGGATACTGTGGCATAGCTGTTGTTGATAAATTTTAGGACCATTTTGAAACTAGCTTGAAATTAGCAAAGCTGAATAGTTTAGAAATCTATATGGTTGATTTTGTATCACAGAGTAAAGCTGAAGGTAACAAACAAAGGAAGAAAAATTTCCTTGAAGCCTACCTTGACAAACACACGAGATGGGGGAGATATCAAACACAATTGACTGATTGCGAAATGGTAAGATAGTAAGAAGGCATAATGGTTTATTGGCATAATTGTCTCTTCTAAAGCTTGACACAATATATTGTGTTGTGTTATCAGATTTTTTTCCCATGTGTAAAGAATTCACATTGGAGATGTTTTGTGATAAATATGCGAGAAGGAAAACTTCAATATTTGGATACTCTCAAACGTAACAGATTCAAAGAGGTGGAGAAGATAGCCAACTTCATTGTAAGTTGCAAGTACATTTAAAGTTTGGATATTAATCTTTTGATCATATTTATGTTGTTTAATGTTTATGCAACTGCAGGTGAGTATTGTTGATGAATACATTGTATCTTTGACAAGTACATCATTCATGAATAAAAATTGGAATATAGAAACGGTGCCGATTCAAGATGATGGATACAGCTGCGGGCCGCTAATATGCAAGCTGATGGAGAAATGGAATGGACATAGTTTGCCAGCTTGGATAGTAGACTGGCCAAAACAGAACAACATTAAGCTATTGAGGGCTCAGATTTGTGCTCAAGTTGTGGTGAGTGATGTGAACAAGAAAGCAGAGGAATTGCTGAGTCAAAGATGGAAGAATGAAGGCAAGCGACAGAAGAGGAAAACTAGGAGTGTGGCCCGGAGTATGGTTGCAAAATAAAATGAAAAAAAAGGAATGTTTGAGATTGGTAACATATTTGCTACTTAGCTTGGATTTTTTTCAAAACTCTTCCCTCTTTGGATTAGCGTGGGTTAGCTGCTTGTTTCACAGCTAGTTATTTTAGTTGTAAAGTTACTGTTTGGGCCAATGACAGCTAATATTTTATATGCCTACGGCACTTATGTTTTTGCATATATGGCATAGATTCTGTAATGCCTATGGTTAACATTTGTTATAAAAACAAACTATTAAATAAAGGAATGTTGCGAAAAATCTACCAGCTTGCCCATATTCCCTGCGCATTCTGGTATATTTAATGGTTATTGTGCAGGCTTCTCTGATGGAAGAGATAAACTAGTTTTGAGAATTGGCTTGGTTAACTTGTATATGTGGCATTAACTGTTCTGTTCTGTTCTGTTCTATTTTTGTGGCAAATATTTCATGGGTCTGTGGCATATATATTTGTTCACCCATGGCATATATTGTTTAATGTCTATGGCTAACATTTGTCCCTGTCTAAAACTTCAGCTAATAGCATAATATACACATGGGTCATTAAATACAATTAATCTGTTAGAATTAAGCAATGAATATTGAGTAGTTTTTGTCTATCAACGATATACACTCGTGGCACATATTTCATACGTGTATGGCTCATATATTAGTAAATACATGGCATATATTTTTTAAAGCAATGGCTAACGTTAATCTGTATCTAAAACTTCAGCTAATAAGGGATTATTAGTCATACATGAACGTTATAAGCTTTAAAATTTTATCCAACCAAATATATACTAGTTTCATTAAATACAATTGATCTGTTAGAATTTCGCAACGATTATCGAGTACTTTTTGTATATTTACGATATACATTCGTGGAAAATATTTCATGGGTCTGTGGCATATATATTTGTTCACCCATGGCATATATTGTTTAATGTTTATGGCTAACATTTGTCCCTGTCTAAAACTTCAGCTAATAGCAGTACATGTACAATATAAGTTCAATATACACATAGGGTCATTAAAAACAATTAATCAGTTAGAATTAAGCAATGAATATTGAGTAGTTTTTGTCTATCAACGATATACACTCGTGGCACATATTTCATACGTGTATGGCACATATATTAGTAAATACATGGCATATATTTTTCAAAGCAAATGGCTAACGTTAATCTGTATCTAAAACTTCAGCTAATAAGGGATTATTAGTCATACATGAACGTTATAAGCTTTAAAATTTTATCCAACCAAATATATACTAGTTTCATTAAATACAATTGATCTGTTAGAATTTCGCAACGATTATCGAGTACTTTTTGTATATGTATGATATACATTCGTGGCAAACATTTCCTGGGTATGTGGCATATATATTTGTACAACCATGGCATATATTGTTTAATGTCTATGGCTAACATTTGTCCCTGTCTAAAACTTCAGCTAATAGCAGTACATGTACAATATAAGTTCAATATACACATAGGGTCATTAAAAACAATTAATCAGTTAGAATTAAGCAATGAATATTGAGTAGTTTTTGTCTATCAACGATATACACTCGTGGCACATATTTCATACGTGTATGGCACATATATTAGTAAAGACATGGCATATATTTTTTAAAGCAAATGGCTAACGTTAATCTGTATCTAAAACTTCAGCTAATAAGGGATTATTAGTCATACATGAACGTTATAAGCTTTAAAATTTTATCCAACCAAATATATACTAGTTTCATTAAATACAATTGATCTGTTAGAATTTCGCAACGATTATCGAGTACTTTTTGTATATGTACGATATACATTCGTGGCAAATATTTCCTGGGTCTGTGGCATATATATTTGTACAACCATGGCATATATTGTTTAATGTCTATGGCTAACATTTGTCCCTGTCTAAAACTTCAGCTAATAGCAGTACATGTACAATATAAGTTCAATATACACATAGGGTCATTAAAAACAATTAAGCAATGAATATTGAGAGTAGTTTTTTTCTATCAACGATATACACTCGTGGCACATATTTCATACGTGTATGGCACATATATTAGTAAATACATGGCATATATTTTTCAAAGCAAATGGCTAACGTTATTCTATATCTAAAACTGCAGCTAATAAGGGATTATTAGCCATACATGAACGTTATAAGCTTTAAAATTTTATCTAACCAAATATATACTAGTTTCATTAAATACAATTGATCTGTTAGAATTAAGCAACGATTATCGAGTACTTTTTGTATATCTTCGATATACATTCGTGGCAAATATTTCATGGGTCTGTGGCATATATATTTGTACAACCATGGCATATATCAGTTAATGTCTATGGCTAACATTTGTCCCTGTCTAAAACTTCAACTAATAGCAGTACATTTATAATATAAGTTCAATATACACATAGGGTCATTAAAAACAATTAATATGTTAGATGAAACAGTTGGAAATTAATTTCTTGAAGATGGGAAATGAATTTCAATTGCAACTAAAAGTGTTGCAAAATTTGAATTACATTCAAACGAGTGCATAAAAAAAGTAAAGAAATGGTATACGTATTGTAAGATATAGGTATCTATCACTATTTTACCAAAAGAATTTAACTAATAAAACTGAATGTTGAGTTCACTAAACAATGTTGCATCAATGTTGCATTATTATAGTACTGAACTTGTGCTATCATCTATATAAACTGGATGAATGGTTGAGAACCGCCATTCCTAACTATAGCCTTGCTCTTCTGGCTCTTCTTCTTTTCCTTCTCTTGTTGAAGCTCAACTCGACTCCTCAGTCTTTTTTTCACCTTAATAGTAGATTCTTTCGTTTTCAAAGTTGTTTCGATCACAGAGCTACTCAGATGACCTGCATAAACAATGACAAGACAAAACACATGATACAATTAATAATATACAACTATAAAACCATATACACATATGACATAAATTGTGCAATAAGAAAAAGTTAAGTTATACAACCTTGATGAGTATAAGCATGACCAGCAACTTCATCAACGGGCTTAATCAAATTCTCCAAACTATCCTTTAAAATCAGAAGATGAGACTGAATGATCTCATATGCATCGTTGCGGTCACACACCCCAACTACAAGCTTGGCAAATGCAGCAGTCAAACATGGGAAACGATCTTTGATAGGAGTAGAGTCACCGGTCAATGAAGAAGGATAAATGCATCCACTCTTAGCACTTTTAGACCAACGAGAAAGAAGATACTTTGCAGGAATAGTGGACATCATCTCACAACATGTCGTACTGCTCATCACATCCATAACTCTTAGAATATGGCAACATAATATACCAAAACTCTCAAACAACAAGCAAGAGCAGTGAAGAAGAACATGCTCAATATCAACAACCACATGACGGATATCAACCTTAGCACCGTCAATCTTTTTAAACACCTCATAATATGTTTCTGATGACACACATACTCCACCAAGTGGCTCAAACTTGTAAGAAAACATCAATCTGAACTGCTCTTGGAAATACTGGAAAACATTGTGAGTGTAAAAACTTGCAGCAGCACAAACAATGGGTGATGCTTGAAAGTCATTACGAGGCAAGTACTCAATCATATCAAAATCTAGCTTCACCTCTTCACACCTCTTACTATCAAGCACCTTATTAAAATGGTCAAAGAACTTGTCAATATCCAACGGAGAAGCTAGAGTAGACTTGAAGGCAGAATTAAATGACTCACTGAGCTGAGTGGATCTCATTCCAGCAGTGAAGTTTTGTCTCATCCAAGCAGAAGACCATTGTTGCCTCTTATGATATATCCTCTCCAACCATGGATGACCATGAGATATTTGGTCTGGAAATGCAGTCTCAACCATCAACAACCATGACTTCTCAAAATCATTTTCAGATTCCACGTTATACATGAGATGGTTTAAATGATCCCTCACAATCTTGAACTTACAACCTAGCCTTTGCATCCCATTTTGAAACAAATGCCAAGTGCAAAGACCATGAAATGTGGTAGGAAACACTGCCTTGATGCCACCAGCCATTGCGGTGTCTTGATCGGTAAGGATAGTCATTGGTGCCTTGTTGTGCATACATCTCAGAAAGGAATTAAACAACCAAATGAAAGAATCCTTTGTTTCATCATATAATAGTGCTGCCCCCAAAAACAGTAGTCTTTCTATGATGATTCACCCCAACGAAGACAGCTGTCAACAGCAAATCAAGATCTTTTAAGATTATCAACAAGTAAACAATACACATAAAAATTTAACGAATATGCAAAAAGTTTACCATTACCCATATAAATAGTATCCATAGATGCATAATATCTTAGCCATATATAATAATAAATTAGCAAAAGGGAAAAACGAAATGCATCTCAAGATTGGACAAAACATGCATACCAAGTGGCCGGTTGGCTTTATTAGTTCGGAAGGTTGTGTCAAACGTAACAACGTCACCAAAGATTGAGTAGTCCAACCTCATCCTTGCATCAGCCCAAAAGATATTTGCAATCTTCTGATCACGATCAACTTCCACATTATAATAAAACAAAGGAGAGCGGAAACTTTCATCACGGAAATGTTCCATTAGAAGTGTTCCTTCGAAAGGTTTCATGAACTTTTGTCTTTTTCTAGACAAATGGTTCTTCAAATCCTGCTTTAAGAAACCAAGAGCATCTTTACCACCAGAAAAATACCCATAAGCTCATATGACGACCGCAAAGGAATTCCAGCTCTTTCAATAGATGAAGCTAGAGCAGATTGAGCTTCATCTATACATCTATTGGACCTAAGAAGATGTGAATCAGATTCATCATGCAAGGGATGGTTGTGAACAGTTTCCCATCTATTAATCATATAAACTTCCTTATGTGCAACGTAGCGGAAGTATATATGAGCTTTACAGTCCGTTCTAGTCACTCTCGTTTGACGTTTTTTACGTCTTTTATGGATTCCTTTATCAGCCCTTTTCTTAGCGCCTTTGTCAGCCCTGCTCTTAGCTCCTTTCTCAGCAGCTATTTCATCCCCCATCTCTGCAGTTTTTTCAGCCACTTTCTCAGCTTTTTTATCAACCTTAGCTGCCTCTTTTGTTACAGAAATACCTTGCTTACTGCAGCAAAAGTTGATATAGCTAGGAATATGCAACCTTCTGTGTTCTTTTTTGTAGTTTTGCCTGATGCCAAAACCAACTTTGTTAGCATACAAAGCGTAAAAGGATCTGCATTCAGTAACCGAGGAAAATTCCAACTTGCTCCAATATTCCTTATCAAAAGGATCCAAAGCATCATGACCTATGATGGAGACAAACAGAAAAATATTTACCACTATCAGGTATTGTATTAACCATTTAAGATAAGCAAACAGAAATTTAAACTATAATCATATTGGAAAAAGATCAAACATGAAACGAAACTAACCATCACAATTAGCTTCATCATCACAACAAACTGTATGAGGTTCAGAATAACCTTGTTGGTCACCAAACTCAAATATATCAACGTCTTGATTCAAATCGATAAGTGTTGAAGACGATGAGGCACAATGAGCAACTCCGGCATCATTTAAGTTGATATTCAGATTAACAGAAGCAACCTCCATCACAAATAACCTAACACATAAGTATTGAAGCACAATAGGAAAATAACAACAACAATGAGTAAACAAGATAAACATTGGATCATAAATGAATATAGAGCAAAACAGAATGAAGGGGGGGCATAATGAATCACATTTTAGTATATGGAATTTGTACTGTTTTGCGCAGCAAATACATCCATTTAAAGTGATTGAGAAGGATTTCAGAATGGATCATATATTGTATTTGATTGCAATATATTGTGAGTTTTGTGTTCTGGCTTCTTTCAGAATGGACACCGTTCAAGCATCCACAATTTTGAAACAAAAAAACCTAACCCTTGACAAAGTAATAACATCAGATCGATAGAGGTGAAAAGAGTAATCAAGGGTATCTAGGGACACTTCCTTGCCTCTTTCACAAAATAGAGACTACTGAAATAAGAAAGAAGCCACAACACAACAATGTTATGAGGTAATGGAAAAACAGTTCAAAACACATAAGGTATAGCATCGATAGCGTTTTTGATTAAGAACAGACGCATCAAATGGAATGGATTCCAAGTAGATATTCTGTTGATATCACTTTCAAAACTTCGTCAGGAATGGATTCCAAGTAGTAGAATCACCAAATGGAAATCGTGGTTAGCGTTTTTGATTAAGAACAGACGCATCAAATGGAATGGATTCCAAGTAGATATTCTGTTGATATCACTTTCAAAACACTTCGTCAGGAATGGATTCCAAGTAGTAGAATCATCAAATGGAAATCGTGGTCCGTTAATAATGTACCGACACATTTCAACAAGAAAAGGAGAAAATGACGATGCTGACAAACTGCCGACATAAACAATTGGTTACCTTCTCGATCTGGAGCAATTGAAGTTGTTTCTGCAGAATGAAGTGAACTGGAGAATGAATTGGTAATATTACATCTCATCTGGAGCAATTGAAGTTGTCTTCTCGATCTGGAGCTGGTTAGAAATGAATCGTGAGTATGAACCCTAAATCTGACGATGATGATGATGATATTGTGGGTGCCATTAATCAGTACAGCATACACTCTTATGTTTGGTTTTTGGCCAACAAAAAAACAGAGAAAGAGATAGAAGAGGAGAAGAGAATGAAGAAGAGAAGTGGAGAAGATGATCGGGATGGTCGCGTGCGTAGCATCGCGTGGGGAAGGGAGGAGGTAGCTTTTGTTATGAAGGAAATTACATTAATGAATAGGATTAGATCATTTAAATCCAAGGGCTCACATTTAAGCCTTTACATAAAGGCAAATGATTAGCCTTTATACAAACCTGAGGGATAAATTATCTACCTTGAAGATGAAAATAGATTGTCATGATTTAGATGCGGTCCCACTAGTAAGCTTCATCCTGCAAATTTAATTATCACAAAACTGAATTGATTACTTAAATTGCTTCGCAGGTTACTCTAACCTAACTGCTTATTTTCGTAGTCGCGTGAAGATGGTGTATGACCTTTTGCTATTACTCCAATCCAAATTAACTACTTTTGTGATTGGCTTCTTCTCACCTGCTGCTCTCGTAGGTTGTTAATAAACGTGAAAAGTGAATTATACTAGTGGCCACGTTTCAGGACATAATTAGCTATGTAGCTACCTTAAAGGTATAAATTAAAGATTTATGTGGACGCTAATCAAAAGTTGGGAAGACAAAAGAAACATGAGCGTTCATTTTTGCAGTCAGCTTTTTGATTTCTGCAGTCAGTTTAGAAAAAATACAGTCAAATTTTTAAATTTTGTAGTCACCAGGATACAGTTAGTATTTCAGAGTTCGCAGTCATAAAAAAATATGAAAAATATGTAATCAGTTTTTTAGAATTTATACTCATAAAAAATATTTTTTTATGAGTTAATAATAAATCATTTTAATTACTTTTTTAAAAAAAAGGTAATTTTTAGAGAGATATTTTTTATCAATTTAATTTATCAGCTAATAATAACTAATGTTAATCAAATTTTATGGAAAAGTTTTATGGAAAAGCTAATAATAACTAATTATAAAAAGATGCTCTCATTTCCATGCTCTGATATATTTTTATCGGTTGTGGACGATTTCAAACTCCATGTGGAACATTCTCATTTCAATTTTTTTAGTGCATGGTAATCTCATCCGTAATGGACGATCCATACGCACATGGACTCCTTTCAATTTTTTTTAGTGAGCTCATCCGTAACGGATGATACCATGCGGACATCCCCACCATGCGGATTCAGTTTTTTTTTAGTGAGCTCATCCGTAACGGATGATACTATGCGGACATCCTCATGCGGACGATCTTATGCGGACATCCTCATGCGGACGATCTTATGCGGACAATTCTATGCGGACAATTCTATGCGGACAATTTCATGCGGACCAACAGGATCGAATGAAAGAACACAAATTGGTTCATTTTTTAGCCGTCCGCAAAACGGCTAACCTCACACGTGGACGGCAAATTCGACGGAACAGTCGGCTCGCACAAACCACTGCACGGTACGCTATGTGGTAGTCCAGTCAGCATATGACTGGACTGCTAATGTGGCACATGTGATGAGAAGAAAATTTGTATTAATTTTAACTTGTTTGAACTTTTAATATATAAGTCCAAAATAAAAAAAATTATATCATTATTCACCTAAATTCAAGCTCTTCAAAACAAGACCAGTCATGGATATGTTATGACAACTTTAAAAAAATATATTTTTACATGTATACGATGATACACTAAATCATAATATAATTCATTAAAATTAATATTATGAGTCATTAACTGGTAAGTGGGGAATTAGATTATAAACCTCAGAACTAGATAAAAAATATTATTGTTTTATAGTGTATTATTATTATTGTATGATGTATTTTAAACCTTATATGGTGAATGATGTATTTTTCTTACGTGTCAAATATTGTTTTGTGTTGTATTATTGTTTAAAATTGTTATTTTAATAGTTACTGATGATACACTAAATGATGTTATGATTCATTAAATTTGATATTATGATTCATTAAAATTGATATTATGATTAATTAACTAATAAGTGAGGAATTAGATAGTAAACTTCTGAAACGATAAAAATTATTATTGTTTTGTAGTGTATTATTATTGTTGTATGGTGTATTTTAAACCTTATATGGTGAATCATGTATTTTTCCTACATACCAAATATTGTTTTGTCTTGCATTATTGTTTCAATTTTTTATTTTTACATGTATACGATGATACACTAAAATCATAATATGATTCATTAGTTTTGATATTATGATTCATTAATTAATAAGTGATGAATTACATAACAATCTTCGGAACAGATAAAAATCATTTTTGTTTTGTAGTGTATTATTATTGTTGTATGGTGTATTTTAAACCTTATATAGTGAATCGTGTATTTTTCATACATACCAAATATTGTTTTGTATTGTATTATTACGTAAAAATATTATTTTTATATGTTTGTGATGATACACTAAAATAAAGATATGATTCATTAATTTCGATATTATGATTCATTAAAAATGATATTATGATTTATTAACTAATATGTGATTAATTAGATAACAAACTTCGGAACCGATAAAATCATTATTGTTTTGTAGTGTATTATTATTATTTTGTAAATAATATAAAATTTAAAATTTGTCAAAACATATTCATAGCTGGTCTTATTTTGAAGAACTTGAATTTAAATAAACAATGGTATAATTTTTTTTTCATTTTGGACTTATATTTTAAAAGTTACAACCAATTAAAGTTAATATAGTAAAAAGGCAGTCCAGTCAGCAAAACAATCCAGTCAGCAGCTGACTGGACTGCCAAGTAGACAGACTGTACCAACTAATACGCGGGCAAGCCCGCGGCGTCGACCGTCTGCTCGTGGACATATAAAAAACAGACAAACCCATCGTATAGTTTGTCCATTTTTTGTTGATCCGTTATGGACGAATATGTGTCGCGTTCCAATTTTTTTAGAGGGTCACTACGCTCAGTCGGGTTTTCACTTCGCTCAGTCGGAAAAAGACTATTTTGCCCCTACTATAATAATTTTCAAATATTTCTATATTTACCCACAATTTATGATATATTACAAGGTGACCCCAAATTTCATTATATAAAGGAAGTGAATATGATATGAAATCATATTCAATTCATAAATCCTAAAGTTAGAGAGATAAAGAGAGGAAATGGTTTCTTTCGGAAGTTTGAAGAAAAAACTTTTCGGTAAGAAGAGTAAAAAAGATGGAGGAAATGCTGAAGGTGGTGTTCCAGAAATGCAAGACGAGTATGCAGATGATGTTAGGAGCGAAGAGTACTCACGAGGAGCTCATTCTGAGGTATTTTCTGTTGTTATTTTAGCAATTTATGTATAAAAGTAGCTAGAATATATACAAAACTGAACGAAAAAAGCAAAAAAAAGACGTCGGGAAATGGGCGCGCGCCACGTCTTTAAGGCGCGCAGCGCCGTCCCAGTATCACCGACGCCCGCGCCCACGCCTTCAACCGCGCGCCGCGCCCACGCCTTCAACCGCGCGCCCGCGCCCCGTTTCCAACCGCGCGCCTGCGCGCCTCCCTTGCTGCGGACGCCGGCGCCGGCGTCTTTAGGTCGGCGCCTGCGCCGGTGCCCGTTTTTCAAATCGCTGTATCTTCTTCGTTATTGCTCCGTTTTTCGATCCGTTTGCGCCGTTGCGTTTGTCTTTTTGTACTTTACGATGATATACTTTGTTGATTATTTTGATGGCTTATGTGTGATTTATTCTAAATTAGTACGTAGTATTAGGGTTTACGAGTAGCACTTGATGAATAACGATTTTTCTGCTTAGGGTGATAACGATGATGAATTCGAGGATGCGAACGTAGACGCAAGTCATGTATTTAATAGTAGCCTAGTCTTTGGCGATGCAGAGGAGGCGGTTGGTTATGCCTTTCGCACCGGAGAGGCTAATAATATTTATCTAATTAGACAGACTAAGCGAGACGACGGTGAAGTAATACTAACGTGTGAGAGGTACGGCAAGCATAGGCCACGGGTTAGCACAGGAGAATCGTCATCGTCGAGTCAAAGGCCACGGCGTGCCACGAAGAAATGCAACTGCCCTTTCCGCCTAAGCATCAGGGGTGGGGTTAAGACGGGCTGGTCTGTCTTGGTAATGGTCCCGACGCACAACCACGCGTTAGCGAGGAACCCACAATCTCACTTCGTCCGGCCTCGCTTTAGCGTCGACGAAAGGGCAAGCATGAAAAGTTTGTACAGGAGTGGTGTTGCGCCTAGGCAGATGTGGGCCCATTTACATGACAAGAACCCTGAAAGTACTGCAGACAAGACATCGATTCATAACCTAGTTTCGAAATTCAGAAAAGAAGATCGTGGCGGACGTACAGATGTAGCGTCCTTCATGCACTCGCTAGATGAACGTAATTATAGTTGGTGGTCCGAGAAAGATGCAAGTAAGTGTCGGCACATCTGTTCAGTGTTGGTTTATTTGTCTGTTAATCACTTTAAATGTTAGTTCTAATTAAATATCCATTTTGCAGGGAATCCATCTAGGCTGGGTCTTGTCTTGTTTGCGCACCCTTTTTCGCTGACGCTCGTTAAGATGTTTCCTTATGTAGTGCTCATTGATAGCACTTACAAGACGAACATGTACAAGGTGCCTCTAGTGGAGTTCGTCGGAGTCACGTCGTGCGGCAAGAACTTCTGCATAGCGTTCTGTTTTGCGGTCAGAGAGGATGAGTCTGCATACACGTGGATGCTTAATCAGCTGACGAAGGTGTTGATCTATCCTCCAAATGTGTTTGTCACTGACAATGAAAAGGCGCTAGTGAAAGCACTTTCAGTGGTATATCCTTCTGTACCACATCTTCTATGTCGTTGGCATATATGCAAGAATGTGGCTGCCAATGCGCTTAAGATAATGCATATTGACCGTGACAGAGTCAATTTAGTAGTGCATCGGTGGAAGCGACTAGTTTACGCCTCAACTATTGCGAAGTACGATGAACAGTACGGGAAATTAGTACACTCCTACGGCGCCAACAATCCTTTCGTTGTGTACTTGAACAACACATGGCTATGTCAGCGTGAGAAATTTTGTGAGGTATGGGTTAAGAGATTCAGGCATTTCGGCAACACATCTACCAACAGGTTAGCTTAACTTTAATTGTCAACATGTTCTGTTGTTTGTATTGGTATGTTTCCCATTTATCTGATACTAATTGACTTCCAATGTGTAGGGCGGAGAGCGCCCACTCAGCTCTAAAGTGTTGGCTTCATACATCCACCGGATCTCTAGACACATGCTTCGACAGCATACATAGATTCGTCGAAGGGCAACATTTTCACATTAAACAAGACTTCGAGTTCTCCATTGACAGAAGGGTTTCGGAAGACCAGCAAGTCCCATTTTTATTTCTGGTCAATCAAGTGAGCCTCAAATGTTTGGAAATACTCCAGGATCAGCTGAGAAGCGGGAGGTGCGATATTGACCACACAACATCGTACGAAGATGTTTGTGCGTTTACTTCGACCATGGGATTACCGTGCGCGTTTCGTATGTTTCAGTACATTCAAGCCGGTCTGAATATACCAGTTGAAGAAGTGCATATCTTCTGGCGAACACTCAGATACGACGCACAACAAGAATTTGAAGCACAACGCCAAACATACGATGAGTCGTATAGCACAGAGGAACAACTCTCATGTGTAGGTTTATGGTATGATGATCTGTCTCAGCGGTATGATCCTACGACGATTGAACAAGCGTTCAACGCGTGGAAGCCAATATGGGAGCCCGAGGATGATCACACTGGTTTACAGCCACCAGAGGTGAAGGCGCCTAAGGGAAGACCCACTACCAAAAAAAAGAAGAGGCCAAACACTAGGGACAAGTCCGAGCACGAGCATTTAGGTCTTGGAAACCGTGGTCCGCCCCTACGACGTTCGCAGTCTCAGCGACGCTCGACAGCACCCCAAAGTACAAGTGATCATGGGCCGTCAATGCAACACAGTCAATCACAGCGTTGGTCATCTGAGCGAATGAGTCAAACTGGAGAAGGACCGACAATGCAACACAATCCACCTCAACAACATGCACCATATCCGACATACTGGAGCCCCTGGAAATACTCGTCGTATTGGACTGACCTCGATCCGCAATTAGGTAATTATTATAGGTTACAGGGAGATAGTGGGTGATGGAAACTGTGGGTTTCGAGCCATTGCTGATGCCGTGTACAACGATGAAAGGCTATGGAAACAGGTTAGACGTGCATGCTTGGATGAGCTGGAGGATAGAAGAGATTGGGGTTAAATAAAGTTGAACGAGTTTGGTACGATAGACAGTACCATCGACTGAATTGGTTTGCAGACACATTTGCACCATCACAATACTGGATTGAAATTCTAGATATTGGTGTCATCGTGTGCACTGTATACCACATTGCGCTTATCAGTTTTTCAAAAGGATACGATGGTAAGGCTACTGGGTTGGTCGCACTGCCGCTACGTGATGATCGGGGGTTAGGTCGTCCAACAGCAGAG
The DNA here is from genome assembly GCA_023374045.1 of Limonium bicolor. Lineage (NCBI taxonomy): Eukaryota > Viridiplantae > Streptophyta > Magnoliopsida > Caryophyllales > Plumbaginaceae > Limonium > Limonium bicolor. The sequence goes on from CM041777.1 coordinate 438,675,446, forward strand.
GTCACTCTTGCATGTGTCGCTGAGCAGTCTCATTTCATTAGACTCCAAACAGTCGAAAATTGTCCAGTCCCAATCTTGAATCCGATGTGGCGACGTTGGCATGAGCCCTCAGTTACAGCTTATATTGATCCGTACTTACCGCGCAATGCAGAGTGGTACAGATTGTTTCCCCCAATTGGTGAACCAGGACGCTTGATTATAGAAGATTAGAATTTGTAAAATTTTGTTGAATTCTTTGTATGCCATTAGTATATTCAAGAAGCATTGTGATGTTTTACAAGATTAATGTATTGAAGAAGGACATTGAAAATTTTGAGTGTTTTAGTGTCTCATGTTGATACAGTGGATTATACTTTATCTAATAAAAGCAAATTCATCGTAGATACAATGCGTTCTAACACTACTGCTGTTAGCGACTCAACGTCCTACAAAGAATTTAGACCACCCAGATTGGCATTGATCTTAAGAAGCACATATGACACCTAATTTACCAAAAAAAAAAGTTGTACAATATTTCATCTGTTGCTAATGATCGAATTTTGGCCCATCTGTGTTTCTAACCGCTGGACAAGATGCTGATCCTTACTTGGTCAACCAAGGGTAACTTTTCAAGTATACCTTCGATCACAACATCAGCAAGGTTACTGGTAATGAATGCTTTTTGGCCATCAGTAATCGTAGGTTGAATACCATACTAATAGTGAATACGTATAGTGACTTCATGTTGAGTGGATGCTTTTATCCCGTTAGTGAACAACTTTGTGATGTTTTGCAAGATTAATGTATTGAAGAAGGACATTGAAAATTTTGAGTGTTTTAGTGTCTCATGTTGATACAGTGGATTATACTTTATCTAATAAAAGCAAATTCATCGTAGATACAATGCGTTCTAACACTACTGCTGTTAGCGACTCAACGTCCTACAAAGAATTTAGACCACCCAGATTGGCATTGATCTTAAGAAGCACATATGACACCTAATTTACCAAAAAAAAAAGTTGTACAATATTTCATCTGTTGCTAATGATCGAATTTTGGCCCATCTGTGTTTCTAACCGCTGGACAAGATGCTGATCCTTACTTGGTCAACCAAGGGTAACTTTTCAAGTATACCTTCGATCACAACATCAGCAAGGTTACTGGTAATGAATGCTTTTTGGCCATCAGTAATCGTAGGTTGAATACCATACTAATAGTGAATACGTATAGTGACTTCATGTTGAGTGGATGCTTTTATCCCGTTAGTGAACAACTTTGTGATGTTTTGCAAGATTAATGTATTGAAGAAGGACATTGAAAATTTTGAGTGTTTTAGTGTCTCATGTTGATACAGTGGATTATACTTTATCTAATAAAAGCAAATTCATCGTAGATACAATGCGTTCTAACACTACTGCTGTTAGCGACTCAACGTCCTACAAAGAATTTAGACCACCCAGATTGGCATTGATCTTAAGAAGCACATATGACACCTAATTTACCAAAAAAAAAAGTTGTACAATATTTCATCTGTTGCTAATGATCGAATTTTGGCCCATCTGTGTTTCTAACCGCTGGACAAGATGCTGATCCTTACTTGGTCAACCAAGGGTAACTTTTCAAGTATACCTTCGATCACAACATCAGCAAGGTTACTGGTAATGAATGCTTTTTGGCCATCAGTAATCGTAGGTTGAATACCATACTAATAGTGAATACGTATAGTGACTTCATGTTGAGTGGATGCTTTTATCCCGTTAGTGAACAACTTTGTGATGCTTTTATCCCATCTGTGTTTCTAACCGCTGGACAAGATGCTGAAAAAAATGTTTTTTTACTAATTAATTGTACACATATTTGAAACATATTTTTAAGACTTCAAAAGCGATTATATTTTAGAGTTTCATTTTCAATCAACATTGTTCACACATCATTTCTCATAATGTTACAACTTATTCCACACACACATCATTTTAAACCTTTAAACAAAAAACGGTTGTGATGACTACTAGTACATGAAAGCCAAATATGGATGCACTGATTAAGCGGGAGGAGGTCGTCTCCTCGTACTAGCCCTGTACCGTGAATTGTGTTCCCTACGGTCCGCCTCAGCCCTGCTTCGTATTACATCTAGGTCTTCGAAGTCTGAATCATCTTCATACTTCACAAGAATCCTAACTCTTTCCATTATTTCTCCAAGGTCTAAGAAGTTCTGCAACATCATGCATACGTCCGCATCGGTTAGTAAATCGACGATAGAGTCGTTGTACAGATCTTGGTCCATCCTAAGGTAGACAATGGAAAAGACGTTGAGTTGCTGATTATCAAAATGTGATCTGACAATTTGATTTAATGAAGCTGTTAGGTGGTTAACACTTCTCGGAGTTCTAATTTCTGTATTGATCACTGCCCATCCCGGAGCACGTTGGAACCGTGCCCCGTATTCATTGAGTGCGGTGTAATGGTTCACGTGAATTGCAAAGGGAATTGACATCCTAATGACATAAACAAGAATGAATTATTTAAAAATGAAATAAACATAAATTAAAATTACAATAACCACATCAGTTTAAGCATCAATACAGAATGTTCAAAAACAACATAAACTAATAACTCTACTAATATCCAAACCCACCACCACTATACCCACCCCTACCATACTCACCACCACCATACCCACCCGCCCCAGAACCACTACCAGCATGTCGTCCCCTGCCATCACCACGCCCACCCCTCCCATCACCATGTCCTCCCCTCCCATCACCCGGTCCCCTCGCATCATCACCGCGCCCACCATCACCCCCACCACGACGCGCCTGCTCCATGTGCCTACGGTACATACCCTCCCCTCTAGGCCTAAGGCCTCTGGTGCGATGCCCCGCGATGTACCACTCCATGCCAGCACGAGGCTGGTTAGGGTTCCTGTGACGTGTGGCCGAATCAGGGGTGGGGGACATTAAGCCGGCAGTACTCAAAGGCCATCTCCAGCGTATCAGCCGCCCAGGGGGGAAACCCGTGGGCCAACCCGGGTTGTTCTCCGGTGCGAGACTCATGATAAGCGGCGCTGTCTCATCCCAATACTGCAGTAAGGTATAAATGTGAAGTTAGTATTTAAAAACAATTACAAAAAAAAAAAATTAACAAGACTAAGTATTTACCTGGAGCTGATCCTCTCGTCGTGTACTGGGGCCACCGTCCGCTCCCAGGGGACGCACCTGAACATGAGAAACGCGCTGGAACCACCGGATGTAATCCGGGGCCACGGCCCATGGCATATCCGCACGTGCCAGAGGAAACCTCCACCTGCTGGGCCCTGTCGTGTTGTCCCACACGGCTGTCCCGTAGTCATACGAAGCAAGGTACGTCTTCCCATGTCTGGGACGATAATGGCTGTCGGGTCTGATAGGCTGAGGGGGGATAGTCTGCATGTATCCAAACTGGCGCAGACACCGCTCGGGCATATACGGCTCAGCAATATCCAAGAACTGTATGGTGCCATAATACCGGGAGCGCGCCTGTGATACGAGGGCACCCTCTGCCTCAAATGGCAGCCAAACAACCTACGTTTCATTTAATGGAAAACAATTAACAACTTAAATGAGAAACAATGTTTGACGATACGTTAACCGTCAACTTTTAATTACTACAATCGCTAAGCAACTCGTACCTCAGTAGAGGACATCATGTCCAGCCGCCCCCTCACGAAACGTAGCCTCTCATCGTCCATCAAATTCCTCGTGTAACGAGGCCACCTCGCCGCCGCCGGGGAGCAACCATCCCAGTCTGAAAGGGGCTCCGGTCTGAACATGGGGAAGTACTCATAGATCCAGCACTGCGGTGATCATCCGAAAACATTAGCCAACATAGTCAATCAATAAGTTTACAATACTTAACTCGTGAGCTCACAATCAAGTTCTCACCTGAAACAACGTCAGGCAACCAGCCAGCTGACGTGTATCCGCCCGGGAAGCGATGCCGAGCTGTCGGTACAGGTATGCCAGTGTCCCGGTCCCCCACGCATACAAGTGGACCCTACTAGGGTCACGGATCGGCCAGTAGGACGAGGGCATAACACGATCCCCGCCCTTGTCGATGATCAATGAGTGGGACACCAGCCACCAGAGGAACGCCGTCATCTCCTGAAGTGGGGTACAGTATGGACCGCCACAAGTATCATGAAGAGCTCGGTAACGTACCTGGCTCTTCTCCAGGAACCTACAGTCTATCAGCTCCTGCTGGTCCGCCGCGGCAAACAGCCGTAGGAAGTGGGGGATGAGAACATGTAATGGTGGGGCCGCTATGCCGACCCGGGCGCCATCCTCGGGCTGGTACGAAATCGCCATGCCAGTGATGGGGATACCCAAAATGTGAAAGGAGTTCGTGTCAGGCTGCCATCTCTCCACGAACGCTGAGAGGAGCGCGAGGTCAAAACAACCATGCGCTATGTCGACAAGATGCGCAAGTCCGCTATCCTCGACCGCTGCTAGAGACTCTGGGTGCCTCAATGTACTCGGAGTCCACGCCTCCAAATACTTCGTCTTAGGCTTGAAGCTAAGACATCCCTTCTCCTGTTGAATATTTATGATTGAGTTCACACTATATTAACCATTTCCTAAACAATCTTAAATTTTATGGAATCTATTACCAGACGGGAAACATGCCACTCCTCGCCACACGTCAAGCGCGACGTGACCACCGAAACTCGGGATCAAACTCGTATCCTGAGGGCCTCCGGGCACTGGAGTCTGCCCAAGCAACCAAGCATCAGCAGCCGGCATCTGCGCCACCCCCTCTGCCGGACCATGTACTGGGGACCGGCGACGACGGCGCACCCGTGTGGCCACCTCAGCAACCGGCTCATCTATGTCCTCGTCATCAGCGTCAGCCTCGTGATGACGTGCGTCTCGGCCCCACTCTGTCCAGGAGTAGGCCAATCAGGACTATCAGACCTCACGACCAGCGTCCCATCGCCGATCAATGAGTCCAGATCCACACTATGCATCTGGTCCACCTCCTGCTCCTCCTCTGCTCCTGCTGTCCTCCTCCTCCTCCTCCTCCCCTGCTCCAGCTCAAACTCCGCCCGCATCCTCTCCTCACGGGCTCGTAGAAACTCAATCTCCCTACGCTTCCTGGACGAAGCTGTAGCGTACTGTGTACGCCTCTCTGCAGCAGCAGCATCAGGCCCGCTCACACGAGGGTGTGATGAACTCTCGCCTCGGTCAGAAATCGACTTACCCTTACCCAGACCGAACCTACCTAGCAAACCCTTGCCCTTTCCTCCCGCCATCTGTTGTTTACCGTAGAATTTAGTCATACTATTTTTACAATTAGTCAAGACCGGTCGAGGTTAGTCAATACCGGTCATACATGCATCTCAGTAGTTCAACGTCAAAACAAATTCATACAAATCCTGGAACTGATTAAAACACGCATAGAGGTATACAATGTATGACCGCCCTAAGAAAAAACGTCGTTACTCACGAAGTGCTACTCTTAAACCCTAATATTACGTACTTTAGAATAAATCACACATAACGCATGAAAATAATCAACAAAGTATATCATCGTAAAGTACACGAAGAGACAAACGCAACGGCGCAAACGGTTCGAAAAACGGAGCAATAACGAAGAAAATACAGCGGTTTGAAAAACAGGCGTCGGCGTCCTCTCTTTCTCCCGGTCACGCCCGCGAGCGCCCGCACGCCGCGCCGACCCGCCACCCGCGCGCCAGCGCCGCCGTCCACCGCGCGCCCGCGCCGCCGTCTCCACCCGCGCCAGCCCCACGACTCCACCTGCGCGCCACCGCCCTCGATTCCAACCGCGCGCCAGCGCGGTCTCTTCTACCCGCGCGCCAGCGCGCCCCGAATTTGTCTGCCCGTTTCCGAATTCGTCTACTGTTTTCTCCTAATTTTGCTACTTTTACTGCTATTTTACGCTAAAAAACTGTAAATTATGACAGAAAAGAACCTGATTTTGCAGATTGTACTAACAGAATGATGACTTGAGCACCGGCTTTTCTCCCGCTCCCGCTCTGGTTACCGCTTCTAGAGAGAAGTCAGAGAGAATTCTAGAGAGATAGAGAGTTTTGAGATTTTGAAATTTTGTGGAGAGATAATAGAGGTAAAGGTGTATATATAGGAGAATTTAAGGGTAAGGGCAAAATGGTAAAGTTTTTTAAATTTCCGACTGAGCGAAGTGAAAACTCGACTGAGCGAACGAGTTCAGTTTTTTTAAGCTCAATTTGAGTTTCGTTTCATCTAAATCAGTACGGAAACTATTTGTAATTATATAATAACATAAAAACAATGAAATTGAAGTGAAAATAGTTACCTTAAACATTGAAAATCGACCTTGGTCAAAAGAAAGCTTTTAAAAGGTTTTGAAATGGGATTTTTTCCGCGCGAGATGAGAAACGAGAGCATGAAGAGAGACAGTGTGCGGGGTATATATACCCGATTTTTTTTTGTGACTGCGAACTATAGAATACTGACTGTAAGTAGGTGACTGTAAATTTTAAAAATTTGACTGCATTTTTATTAAAATGACTGTAAAAACCAGAAAGATGACTGCAAAACACAGACGAGATTCAGATTCCACCATTCTTAGTTCTATTCCATTCATACCCGGATACGAAACAGAAGTAACATCGATCAGCTCCCAACATTTAAATCATATAATATACGACTAAAGCAATGGAAGTTGTAGTAGGAGTAGTTAAGATGGCAATTCGATGATATTCGTGTCATGTCAAGATATATGATGTGACTTTATATATTAATCTGTAACCGCTAGTATTATTCTTTATTATCATCAATCCAAGGTCTTCTCAACTGCAGTGATGATAGTCCAATTCAAAGGAAAGACAAAAATAGTGATAGGAAAAACGACCACGTCCAAATTGAAGTCACCATCCTTCTTATTTGCCACTAGCTAGCTCAATCTTAACATTATAGACTTGATGATGATGTTATTTCATCTAAAAGTGATCTTTATATACTCTGGTGAGATACTCATGTTACCACCCTCTTTGAGTTTCTTTATGGTAAGAGATGAACTATTGTTTCTTTTAATTCAGAATCCTCTTAGGTCAGTCATTTCCTTATGAAGTACTTTTTACAATGACTTGATCAATAACACAAACTAGGTTGGAGCATAAAGTGTAGTTGAGATATAGTTTATCGGCCAATCGAGTCAATCGAGCCTCCCTGACCAGAGAGATCAATCTTGGTTGAAGAATCAATTGAGTCCGGCCATCCGTCAGTTATGAAATTTAAGGAGCAACGATCACTAAACCACAATGGTCATCAACTATCATTCTTGGACCGAAATTTATGGAATCGTGAGCACAGTAAGAAGTCTTGACAGCCTGAGTCCAAGTTTCAAGGAAAGAGGCGTTAGTTCCTAAAATCGTGGAACTAACTACAACGTTCGGTTTTGAGTAGCCATATAAAATACCTTCAGTCTCATTTTGTAACTTACGCTTTCTAGAGAGAATTATTCAAAGATTTGTTTAGAGAGAGCTTTGCTTGTATTCGTGAGAGAAAAATACTAATTTCAGTTTGTTTTTATCGATAGAGTCATTCTAGGTAGGTCCTAGTCTTATCACACTTGTCACTGTACTCATTAGATATTGTGTTGGATAAGTTAGTCAGGTTCCACTGAGTATATCTTTTCTACTTAGTGGCAGTGTAAGTTGTTTTGTTTTAAAAAGTGATAAGTCAGGAATTTACCTATTTCTAAAGGGTCTTTTGATGCCTAATCTGTTACCATTGACTGCTAAATTCCTGTCTTAAGAGCACTTTTATGTTTCTTGTTTGCAATTATCTTCTTTTATGGTTTTTGTGTGCTTTTTCAGATTTTTAATCTCAAAGGAAACACATTCCTATCACTAGTGGAACACATGGAAAATCAACAAGCTGATTTGAGTCAAAGACAACAAACTCTCGAATTAAATTCAAGCATGGTCCGGGACTTGATTCTGGAGCTAAGTCCCTGACCACATTGTGACTCAAAATCTCGACCTGAATACAGACATGGTCCGGGACTTGTTGCATAACTTAAGTCCCGGACCACAATGAAGCATCACTCTCGACTGGATTTCAAGCATGGTCCGGGACTTTATACACAACTTAAGTCCCGGACCACACAAGGAAAGGAGTCTTGACCTGTTTTAACACCATGGTCCGGGACTTTATACAAACCCTAAGTCCCGGACCACATCTCAGAGTAAATTCTCGACCTGTTTCAATGATACGGTCCGGGACTTCATACAGAACTCAAGTCCCGGACCATATGGCTAAAACGGAAGATCTGTAGCGCGGTGAATGAGAAAAAGCAGAGATTTATTTTCTTTAAACCAAACCACCTCCCCATATTCTCCAGCTGGTCTTCCATACTTATTTTGTCCCTTCCGTGCTGCTTTCAATTATCCACAAATCCACTAATCTAAATCACCTCCCTAAATCCAGCACAACACCCATAAGCATTCTGCTTTCCAACAAAAACACCACCATGCTGCTGCTACGTACTGAAGCATATGAGTCCTATTTATAGAACTCAATCTGATTGATAGAGGACACATCCTGCAGAGAAGGAAATCACCCTCACTCCATTCCCAGTTCATCTCTCACGTTCCATTCATTTTCATCTCATAAAAACACCTACATACATACACAATTCTGCAGAGAGTAATACTCCACAACTCCACCCATCCTCATTTCCATCTCTCACGTACCATCCATATCCATCTCATTAAACATCAAACACATTCACAGAATCTGGAGAACACAAGCAGTTCGAGACTACACCATTTCCTGGAGAAGAAGCAGAAGAAAGCACTGATCACACACCGAGACTCAACTGCAGAGTCTTAAATCAGAGTTTCTTCTTTTCTTCCTCTTTAATGTTGTTCACATATCTTTGCAGTATTTTCATTTCCATGGCTGAGTAGTTTTCATAAATTTCGGTTTACTATGTAATCCAAATTCTGAGGTTCCATTATCTTTGTGATTTACCATTTTAACAGATTAAAGTGTTGTTCCTTATTTATTGTTATAAATCTTGTGATTTGGCCAATTACTGGATTTTATCTGTTTATCTACTTATAAGTGAGAATTAGATAATAGACAACAGGAACAGCACCGGTTAATTTAGAGATGGTAATTCCTCTAGGATATTAACTGATCATTAAACTGGATTATTCTTAAAGCTGTTAGCAATTAGTAAATTTGTAACGAGAGTTAAAATTTATTAGCTGTTAATTAGATTCCACCGAGCGGGAGACCGAACGTGGAATAATTCTGATCTAGGATTTTAATCTAGATGTTGGTAAACACACTGAGAAAGGAACCGAAGAAATTGGAGAACTAGTAAACCGGAATTTTCCCTTCTCGTTAATTCAAAAACATTATTATTTTATCCACTGTCTTGCATTTATTACCTTTGCTCATATTTACATTCTTGTTTTATACTTTAGTAATCCAAACAAACAAAACCCCCCTGTTACTTGAGTTATTTTATTTTGTTCTTAAATATCAATTAAACTAAAATGCTGCCTCCCTTGGATTCGATAACCTGGAGGGACACTTCTAGGAAAAACTTGCTATAATCGACCGGTATACTTGCCGTTAGGTTTTTACCCAACAAGTTTATGGCGCCGTTGCCGGGGAGGCACGGTTGCTTAGTTTGATTTTTATTTTTAATCTTCTTAAATTTTGTTTTGTTTTTGTCCCCTTTAGTTTTGTCTCATTTTATTTTGTTCTTTTTCAACTGCATTACTGTCAGTCATCTGATCTTGGTTTATGGTCAAAACTCGTTCTGAAGGAGACCCTGAATTCGAAATCGAACCAGAGATAGAAAGAGTAACAAGAAGGATTCGGAAGAGGTTAGTGTTGGATCCTCCAATTGAGCAGGAGGTGTTCCTAAAAGATTCACCAACAGAAGGAATTGTTGAAGAAGAAATTCTAAACAACCCCTTAGGAACCAATATGGAGAATCAGGAGAGGCACATGAGGGATTACACCCGCCCAAGCGTTGAAGGGCTTGTCTCACCAATAGTAATCCCTGCGTTACCAGCAGAGAGCATTGGCAGTTCAAAACACACTATGTTACTATGGTCATGAACGCACCTCAATTCAGCGGAACAATCACCGAAGATCCCAATGTCCATCTCACCACTTTCCTGAGATTGGTAGGAGCTTGTTCTACATCAGCTTCACAAGAAGTTGCTAGATTGACTCTCTTCCCATTCTCCCTAAGAGACAGAGCTGCAGAATGGCTAAACTCATTGACACCCAACAGTATCACTACCTGGACAGAGTTAGCAAATGCATTTTTGGCAAAATATTACCCTCCTTCTCGGATGCTGATTATGAGAGGAGAGATTACCAATTTTAAGCAGTTCACTGGTGAGACACTATCTGAGGCTTGGGAGCGCTTCAAAGGGATTGTGCGCAGAGTACCACACCACAGTTTGGGAGAGGAGGTAATTTTACAGTCCTTTTACAAAGATTTGGATCATTCAAGTCGTTTGTTGGTAGATACTTGTGCAGGAGGAAGCCTCATGGAGCTACCAATAGCAAGAATCAAGGAATTACTGGAGACCATTGCCAATGCTTCCAACCAGTGGGGAGGTGCAAGAACCGGAGAAGCTGCACCAAAGAAAACTGCTGGAGTCTATGAAGTAGATTCAAATACTTTTCTGGCTGCCAAGATGGAAGCGATGTCAAAGCAGTTTGAGCGGATGTGTGCAATAATGAATCCGCAGACTAATACAGCAGCTGCTCCTGAAGCTTTCCCATCTTGTGAATATTGTGGTAGAAGCTCAAATTTGTGTCAGTGTACAACTCCACCAAGTGAAGAGGTAAATTACTTGGGAAACAGACAAGGAAATTTCTACAACAACCAAAGCAACCAAGGATACCAGCAGCAAAGATTTCAGAACAACAACTACAATCAGAAGGCACCACAACAATATAATCAGTCTTATCAGAGACCCCCTCCGAACCAACAAATGCAAAGTCAAGGAGCTAGTAGTTCCTCAGACTTGGAAGCCATGATGAGCGAATTCATTACATCAACAAAAGCCAGATTCAATGAGCAAGATGAAATCAACAACAACCACAAGGCATTCATGCAAGAACAAAAAGCTCACAATAAAAGAATGGAAACTCAGTTGGCTCAAATTAGTCAGAAGCTTTCAGAGAGACCTGTAGGGTCTCTACCTAGTCAACCAGAGATGAATCCAAGAGAGTATGCAAAAGCTGTATTTATTGTGAAAGAAGATATTCCACTTGTCGCTGCAATTTCACCTGTTCACAAAGAGGTTAAGGACTCCAGTAAAGTTTTTGAAAAACCCAAGGAGAAGGAGTCTCCTGAAACTCGACCTTCTTACTCTTCTGTTCCCAATCATAAAATTGAAGAATCTATTCCTTTTCCTGGCAGGCTAAAGAAAAGGGACCTTGATGAACAACTTGGAAAATTTCTTAAAATTTTTAAGAAATTAACTAAAGATATTCCTTTTCCTGATATGCTTAAGTTAATGCCAAATTATGCTACACTGGTGGATGATATCTTGGCTAACAAATGTCCTTTGCAGGAAAAGGAAACCGCGAAGAAGGTAACTACTAGAAGTGGCAAAGATAAAGCTACTGAGCCTGAGGTGAGCATAGAAAAACCGGTGCTGGAGAATGAGCGGAATTGTGAATTTACCAAATCTCCTTCACCTACACCACCGGCGGTTGAAGTTGCTCCTCCAATTCCATTTCCAAACAGAACCAAGCATTCCAAGGAGGATAGTGAGTTCGATAAGTTTCTTACTTTACTTCGTCAACTATCTGTGGATATCCCCTTTGTTGACTTAGTTGCGAAAGTACCTAACTATGCCAAGTATTTAAGGAAGCTTTTATCCAATAAGGCAAAGTTAGTTGAGACAGGAACTATTCAGCTCACAGAGACGTGTTCAGCGATCATACAGAAGCGCTTACCAGAAAAATGCAAAGATCCTGGGAGTTTCACGATTCCATGTAGAATAGGAGACATTGACTTCGACCACTGTCTTGCTGATTTAGGAGCGTCGATTAGTCTCATGCCATACACTTTGTTTGAAAAGCTTGGAATTGGAGACTTACAGCCTACACGAATGACGCTTCAGTTAGCAGATCGCTCCATGGTTTACCCATGTGGAATTGCCAAGGATGTGATGGTTAAGGTGGAGCATCTGTACTTCCCCTGCGACTTTGTCGTACTTGACATGGCCACAGATCCAACGGTCCCTATTATCCTTGGAAGACCCTTCCTAGCAACAGCCGACGCTCGAATAGAAGTTGCTCATGGTACGATCACTTTGAATGCAGAAAGTGAGCAGCTACTGTTTTATGCTGGCAGGTCTTCTAAAAATGTTTTGGAAGCTTCTCGGAGTTCATGTCACCAGGTTGCAAAGACACCAAAATCTTCTGGAATTTCTTGAAAGAACAAAAACATGGTCTAGCCAAAGACCGAAAAGACGGGCAGCTCATTGGGAGGCAACCCAATCTCTTTTCTTCTATCCTTTTGATTTTCATTTTAATTCACGTTTTTACTTCTTCTAATTCCTTTGTTAGCTATTTTTCTTTGGTTGATTTTGTTAAAATGTAGGTTTGATGAAGGAGGAGAAACAGAGTACACAGTGGAAATTCTTCGGTTGAAATAAACAGAGTGGTCCGGGACATGTTACAGGACCTAAGTCCCGGACCAGAAGGGAAGGCAAGTCTCGAACAAAAATTAAAGGGTGGTCTGGGACTCAGTCCATATCTTAAGTCCCGGACCCATGAGTGAGAGTATTTCCGAGAAATGAAGATGATGGTCCGGGACCTTATACAAATCTTAAGTCCCGGACCCAGAGCAACAGCCACTCTCGACCTATTTTAGCATAGCGGTCCGGGACCTCACCCATATCCTAGGTCCCGGACCAACACAACTTACGAAAAAAAAAACACGGTCGTCTTCATTCCCCCGCCTCTCTTCTATCTTCAATCTCACTCAATCCCTAACTCCCTCTCTCGCTCTCGCCTCCGCCTCTCGACCTCGCCTTCTCTCGCCCAGTCTCGAAAGCACCACTTCACTACAGCCAAACCCACCACACACTGTAGCTACTCCCATCCTCGCCACCGACACCCACCCTTCCTCTCTTCCTGTACCCACCTCGCCCTCTCCTTTATCGCCTTTCACTCTCGCCATCGACGCACCTCCATTCACCACCTCCATCGCCGTCGCACTCAACCAACACCAAACCACATTGTCACCACCAGCCACCCCTCTATCCCGTTGCCACCACTCCTCTGTCACCTTCAAACCATGCCCTCGCCTCCGCCTTACAGCCCAACACCCACTCCCTTGCTCTCGTTCCGAATCTCCACCATACTCTCGCCCCTGTCCCGTTCGAAACCGCACGGACCATTTGCCCAAAACCAAACAAACCCTTTACCAATCACTAATCCAAAATTCAATGGCACCCAAACGAGCTAGACGCAACACTGCAGGTGCATCTTCATCCGCTGCTGCCCCACCATCACCCGATGCCGCTCCACTCCGGGTCCGGGAGACAGTTGATTCCGACTTCATCAATGAAGCGGCTAGGAATTGGTACCATGCTCGCGAGAGAAAAATACTACCTGAAAGGTCAGTGTGTCCGACCTTAATTGCTGAATTTGATTTAGAAACACTGTTTAATGCACGAAGATGGGTGTGTCTGCTGACTCGAGGAGGGCGATTTTACCCGAGAGTGGTAAAGTTGTTCTATGCTAATGCGACGGTGAGAGATAATGGGGATACAATTAATTATGTGGTCAAAGGCGTGAATATCTCTGTGGACGCTCTTAGCATTAGGCGTTGTATGAACTTGCCCCTAGCTGTTCGAATGCCGACTGCGGAGAATAGGGCAAATATGCCACTATTATCTAGACAAGCTAAGGAGCACTATATTAACTTGATTGTCCATGATCCCGAAGTTCAAAATCGGCAGCGTAGGAATAACCGGGACAAGCAGGTTGTCACAGGGGATAAGCTACCAACCCCTCGAGAGCGTCTGATTTTAGGGGTATTGATGTTAATGTTCGCCCGGGAGTGCGCCGATTTGAATGAGTATGACTGCTGGCTTATGCGTTACATCCTGGACGACGCCTATGCCGCTGCAGGGGTTCCTCCTGGTATGCATCGCATCATCTTTACTTCTATGCGCCGGGTGGTTCAGACCGATCACTCCGCCTCTCTCCCATTTCCACACCTCATATACTCGTTACTGGCTGCCAAAGGGTGGATGTGTCTGATGAGGAACCTCAGTACCCTCGATCTACTCTCGACATGACCATGATGAGATTCTTCCAGTGGGAGAAGATCGACGGGCAGTGGGTAAAGCGCCGACGCGCTGCACGCGCACCCAGAGTTGCTGAGGTTGCTGATGAGGCTGTTGCTGATGAGGCTGAGGCCGCTGCTGATGAGGCTAATGTTGCTGCTGCTGGTGGTGAGCTCCCTGACTTCCCGATGCCTCTGGTCCGGTCCCGGGCTATGATGAGATGCTCCATGAGTTTAGAGCCTGGAGGGGGACTGCTACAGCTTACTTCGACGGTTTTACGAGTCGTCTAGATGGGTATGGTCAGAGACTCTCAGCTTTAGAGACCCGTCAGACTGACTATGAGGCCAGACGGGATGCTCAGTTTGCTGAGTACGCAGCTCGTCAGGAGACCCGTCAGGCTGAGTATGAGGCTCGTCAGGAGGCCCGCTTCCGTGACTATGATGAGCGATTTACACAGTTGGAGTCCTGGCGCATGCCCCGGCGGTAGTACATGAGTTGATTTATGTTCCTTCCTACATCAGTCTACTTTTCTATCTTTGCACTTTTGGATTTTCAGCTGACGTTGACGTTTGTGATGTTTTAATGTCTTTTAGCTTGTTAGGTTGCAACTTCTGGTGACCTTCGTTTTCTTTTTGGATTGTTGTTGTTATTTTGGTACTCCGGCCACTTACACTTCGTGGTTATGTTCACTGCTTTCCTTGCAAATATCTTGTCTGCGCTTTGTGATATTCAAACAGGACTGCCAACATTTTGTTGCAATATCGAAAGAAAACAAAGGAGACTCTGCCAAAGTTCCACAACCCCCCTTAAGTCTCCCGTCCTTCTCATAAGTGTGGGGACATCATCTTCATGATTATTCAGGGGAGTCCTATTCTTTCTTTTGCACTATAATCACTGTAACACCCCAACCGCTAATCCTTCATTATCCTCTAATCCGTCCCATGATTACCTTACTCGCAGCGGAATACTTACCTACTCCCTGGGTGATACATTGCCGATAACCGTCCAAGGTTAACAAGGCTACTACTACTTACCGTATCGGTCTGACGATTAGAATGAATACATACATACTACTTACTTTACAATACCGAATACTTACTTACATTTGATTACCGAGTGTCTAAAGTATACAAATTACATTCCATGTTTACTTCCCAAAAATGATGAGTTCATACAACTACTCCTTCCTAACCAAACAAGAATTTCATATCCCAAAAAGGTGTACCACATGGTACACCGGCTACCCAAAAAGCTCTAGCCGTGTACAACTCGGTACACTATTCCAATTCCTACTAACTACTCCAAAAAGGATTACATGCTGCCCTTACTCTACCTTCACGCCTCGCGGTACCTGTGGAGTAAAAACATTCCCCCTAGGGGGTCAGCTTACGCTGCATATGATAACCGCATACCCCGCGTACTAGCGAGGGTACGCCAACTATTTGGTCGAGTACATGCGGTTCGTTTCATTCATACATACATACATGCTTTATACAATACAATACAATACATTCATTTTACCAATCATACATACATACAATACATACAAGGAATACAATACAAGTCATTCATTCACACTTACCATACTCACCGCATCACGGAGATACAATTCTCCAATACATACAAGGGTCTTGTTAGCCTTATTACACACCCGGGTTAATCGGGTGTTCAATACTTTCACTCCGGGTCAATGACTTACAATAGTCAAGACCAATACAAATACCATACATACTTCTTACATTCTTTACTTCCAGTTAAGTCGGTATGACCTCCGGGTAGGGATTACTACATCCCACCACCGGGCTTTAGGGTGGCCCACTAATCCAGGATGCTACCCATACAAAGGGAATTGGTCCAAGGAAAAGATCATAGCCAGGATTCGGTTCCAACCTCTTGTGGTTCCTTATCCTCACGCGTGGCCGAAACTATATCGGGCTTCTACTCATTCCATTTTTACTCATTACTCATGTTAGGAGTTAGGTTGTTAGGAATTAGTAGAAGTCCATACTTACTCCCATTCATACATACATACACAAGTACTCATACTTACACATACACTCCATTTCCATTCATTCATTTCATGAATTATACAAACTAAATGTTCAAGAGCATAAACAAGAACAATATAGTTCAAACACATATAAGTGAAATATAAATCCGATTCATGCATTTATCTTGTTGGTGATCACATAAGCACACAAATCGGGGTAACCAAGTTAGGATACAGGGCATGAGGAAATCATACCGTTCACCGTCGTAGGGTACTACCGGTTCCCTTGGAGCTCAACTATGGGATTCCTATACATACATGAAGTAGTATGATCAATGATCTATTATTGATCTACTTACTTCTTCATTGATATTTTCAATGTATACTTACTACTTCTTTACATTCATACTTGGTTATAAAACCATTCTTTTCTTTACTACCTCATAAACTTGTTTTCTTACAAACTTACTCACTTCCTTACCATTATTACTTCATCAATGGTGTATTACTACATATATATGCATATAGGTTTATAGGCATATATATATGTATATATGATTACTATAGTCATATAATTAAAACATTTTTTTTTCTTTTTTTTTTTGTAAGTGCTTGGGCCGTCCGACCCACCGTCCGACCCAACCCTGGGTCGGACGAAGTCAGAAACTTCGATGAAGAAAATTTTTTGCTTGTCCGACCCACGTCCGACTCACGGCCCTGGGTCGGACCATTCCAGAAAGATTTCTTGTCGATTATCAAGGCCCGTCCGACCCACGTCCGACTCACGGCTCTGGGTCGGACGGTTCCAGAAAGTTTTACCGTGTTTCTCAAGGCCCGTCCGACCCACGTCCGACTCACGGCTCTGGGTCGGACGGTTCCAGAAAGTTTATTTTCGTTTGTCAGGCCTGTCCGACCCACGTCCGATCCAGCTGTGGGTCGGACAGTAGCAGAACTTTGCTACAGGCCTTGTTTTCTTTTCCCAATTTCACCCATTGCTTCCCATCTTTACCAATACTTCCCCACATGATTTAGCACTAATTAAACACTCTAAATCACCTTAATTCATCCCCAAACTTACTACAATACCTACACTACTTACACATTTTTCATTTCATTTCAACACTCATGCTAGTTTCCTCTTCACACTTATGCTACAGATTTTGTTTCCTCTATTATGCTACAGATTTCACCTTAACTCTATACTCCAATGCCCTCAACTAATTTTCCTAGCATCCAAAATGCATTACCTTACACTCTAGTTTTCCATTTACAAACCTCTCTCAAAATCTGTTGCAAACTACAAAAACACTCCTCTTAACTCTCCAAATACTTCCTCTTCTTAAACATCTTAAGTCCTCTCTTTCTACACAAATTTGACATAGTCTCCCCTATAATTCTTACTTTCTCACACACTATTTCAGCTCACAAATTCATGTTCTCACAACCTGTTACACAATACTCATTATACACATTCAATACACTACAACATCCAAAATCCTGCACACATACACATTCACTACCCAAGGTTTTCCCAAGTTTTAACATCATTTAAAACTTCAAAAACTGTTACATTCTTCTCCAATACAACTACATTACCACTACTCATTACTCAATCCATTATCATTTTACTTACTCAAAAACTGTTACAATACCACATACACAAACTAACCCAAGGTAAGGGCATTACCTTGACTTGTTAGTTTTCTTTCTTTCTTTTCCTTCCTTTCTTTTCTCCTTTGTTCTCGGTCCCAATGAGATTCACACACACAAGTGCTACAGCACATACCAATACACAATACCATTTAGCATCCATTTTATACTAACCCTAGAATTTAAGTTTTAGGGTTTAGAAAAGAGTGTTACCTTCCAATGAGTAGATGAAGTTCTTGACTAGTGAAAGAACAAGATTTCTAGCCCAACAAAGAGCCAAAATCGGCTGGAACAAAGAAGGCCAAGAGTTCAAAACTGAAAATTCTTAAAATGCCAATGAGAGCTAGAAACAATGGATTTTCGAACTTCTTTTTACCTCAAGATGAAGAGGAGGTGAAGGTGCTTCTAATGGTGGACTTGAATCTTCAAATGGTGAAACCCACAAAAACGAAAGTGAGCTTTTGGATTTTTGAAAGGAGGGAAATGTTCTCCTTTGCAAGGGGATTCTATGGTACTAATTTTGTAATTTTTGGAGCAAAGATGGGTTAACAAGAGGAGAGAAGGAGGGAGTTGTGTGAGTTCTTCACTCCATGTGTCGCAGGAGAGAGAAGAAAAAGAGAAGGAGAGGAGGGGGTACGTGAGGAGGGTAGAATAGGAGAGAGAGTGTCTTTTTTTACTTATTTCTTTGTCTTTTAGTTAATAAGGAACAATAAAGAGAGTGAGAGGGAGGGGAAATCGGATCCCACACCCACACACACACATTTTATTTTTATTTGCAAAGTGGACACACTAAGTTTGTTTATTTGTTCTACCCCACAACTTACCGGTTGTTACAGTTTTCACTAACCGGTACCCGTTTTCCGGAATTTTCTCGTTTAATTAATTTTATTGGTTCTAAAGCTTCACTAATATTTATTAGTGACTATTTAGTTGACCAAAATTGTTACGAGTCTATTTGACCCGCTTAAAGTCACGTTTTCCCGGTTTCCTCGAAAAACGCGCTTTAAGGTTCGTTTATGCTTTTAACCCATTTTAAAGGTCCGTTTTCTTCGGGATTTGTTCCCTATATTTATTTAGTGTAATTAAGCCTTTAAAAATATAATTAGCCTAATTAATCACTGTTTTTAATTACGGGGTATTTCAATCTACCCCCCTTAAGAAACTTTGCCCTCAAAGTTGCTCAAGGTTACAGTTTACCATTTCTACTCATTTGGCAAGCCAATTGCCACAATACATTCTACTACCACCTTACAAGGTGTTCACAATTCTTACACTACCAGCATACGCAATTCAATACCATGCCACATACTTAGTTCAAATACCATACGCAATACTCAATCCATACCAATACTTCATTCAAATACCATACACAATGCTCCATCCAATTCATACATTCCACAATACATTCACAATACTTCACAATGTCATTCGTGTCATATACCGTACGACACCCATGCATTACTCATTACATACATACCATACACATCGTACTACATACCAAATACTACTAGCACTACTTTGTGCCAATACAATACATTAGCACTACATGTGCCAAAAAATACAATTACAATACATACTACTACGCAATGCTAACCCGAAGCAATGCAAAAGCAAAAAGGCTCTACCCCCCTTAAAAGGGGTACGCCCCGTACCCTCCGTGCTATACGGATACTAGACATCTAGTCTACAAATAAATTCGGGTACTTCGCCTTCATGGCGTCCTCTAATTCCCAAGTCGCTTCCTCGACGTCGTGGTTAGACCACAAGACCTTCACCATTCGTACAGATTTATGGCGAGTGTCTCTTGTCTTGGTATCAAGGATTCGCAGTGGAGTCTCGACATATCTCATCGTCGGCTCTAGGGATAGATGTTCGGGTTCTAATACATGAGAGGGATCGGCTATGTATTTCTTGAGTTGTGATACATGAAAGACATCATGAACACGCCCCAATTCTTCAGGCAATGCTAGCCTATAGCTACGGCTCCAATCCTCTCGGTAATGGCATACGGGCCTACAAATTTCGGGCTCAGTTTGCCCTTCTGGCCAAATCGAAGACACCCTTCATAGGTGAGACACGCAGGAACACTTGGTCGCCCACGGCGAACTCAAGGTCGCGTCGTCGCACATCCGCATAGGATTTCTGTCTATCTTGGGCTGCCTTCATATTGGCTCGGATTTGTTGTACCTCAGCTTGTACTTGTTCCAAATACTCCGGTCCTATGATGACCGCTTCGCTTGACTCATCCCAACACAACGGGGTACGGCAAGGTCTACCATACAAAGCTTGGAATGGCGACATCTTAATCGAAGCATGGTAGCTATTGTTATACGAAAACTCGATAAGATGAAGCTTCTCAATCCAGCTCCCCTGGAAGTCTAAGGCACATGCCCTTAGCATATCCTCTAGTGTTTGGATGGTCCTTTCTGTCTGACCGTCGGTCTGTGGATGGAAGGCGGTGCTAAGCTTCAACTCAGTACCAAGCGCTTCCCGTGTCGCTCTCCAGTATCTCGAAAGAAATCTGGTGTCGCGGTCAGATACAATGGTTTTTGGGACTCCGTGGTGTCGGATGATCTCCTTGTCGAATAGCTCTGCGAGCTTCGCCACCTTCCAGGTGTCCTTCATCGGTATGAATCGGGCAACCTTGGTGAGGCGATCGACTACTACCCAGATCATGTTGAGTCCTCCCCTAGCAGGTGGGAGTCCAACAACAAAATCCATGGAGATGTCGTGGAATTTCCACTCCGGAATGGGCATGGATTGCACCATTCCTCCCGGTCTTCGGTGCTCAAACTTCACCTTCTGGCATGTGAGACACCTCAGAACATACTCAGTCACGTCTGACTTCATCCTGACCACCAGAAGTACCTCTTCATGTCTTTGTACATTTTAGAGGCTCCCGGATGGACATGCAATGTCGAACAATGTGACTCTCGCAGAATGCGATCCCTTAGCTCAGCATTGCTTCGGGGACGCATAATCTGCCATTCAAACGGATCAGACCATCTTCATGCAGTTTGAAGTCGTACTTTCGGCGCTCGAAGGTACCATCTGTGATTTTCTGTCTGATCTCTGTGAAGTAAGGGTCGCTCAACTGAGCGTCTCGCACCTCGTCAACCAAGCTAGAAGAAGCGAGTAGCGAATGGAGCGAGTGTGCTCGACGACTCAGGGCGTCGGCTACTACGTTTGCCTTCCCTTCTTTATACTGGAGGTTGATGTCGTAATCCGAGAGGAACTCCATCCACCTCCTCTGCCTTAGGTTCAATTCTTTCTGGGTGAATACGTACTGTAAACTTTTGTGGTCGGAGTAGATGGTGATGCTTACCCCATAGAGATAGTGTCGCCATATCTTCAAGGCGAAGACAATGGCTCCTAACTCTAGATCATGTGTCGGGTAATTCTCCTCATGCTTTTTCAGCTGGCGAGAAGCATAGGCTACTACCTTGCCATGCTGCATGAGTACGCATCCCATGCCCTTGCCCGATGCATCACAATACACCTCAAATCCCTCTGTGCCCTCTGGAAGTGTGAGAATTGGCGCTGAGGTCAATGAGTCTTTCAATTTCTGGAAGGATACTCGCACTCCTTTGTCCATACAAAGGGTGCATCTTTCTTCATCAATGACGTCATGGGCTTAGCGACTTTTGAGAAGTCCTTTACAAACCTCCGGTAATAACCGGCTAAACCAAGAAAGCTCCGGATGTCGGTAACAGTCTTAGGTCTAGGCCATGATCGCACTGCTTCATTTTGGATGGATCTACTGAAATGCCCGCGCTCGAGATGACATGACCGAGGAATGATACCTGATCTAGCCAAAACTCGCATTTGGAGAACTTCGCATACAGCTGGTTCTCGCGCAGTGTCTCAAGTACTTTTCTCAAATGGTTTTCATGTCTTCTGGTGACTTCGAATACACAAGAATGTCGTCAATGAATACTACTACTGAAGTGTCCAGCTGATCACTGAATAACCGATTCATTAGGTCCATGAATTTGGCTGGTGCATTAGACAAACCGAATGGCATCACCGTGAATTCGTAGTGGCCATATCTTGTTCGGAATGCTGTTTTCTGAATGTCTTGCTCTTTGATAGCAATTTGGTGGTAACCGGATCGGAGATCAATCTTAGAAAAGACGGATGCTCCCTTCAACTGATCGAACAGGTCGTCGATGCGTGGCAATGGGTACTTATTCTTTACAGTGACCGCATTCAATTCGCGGTAGTCGATGCAGAGGCGGAGACTACCGTCCTTCTTCTTCACGAAGAGGACCGGTGCTCCCCAGGGTGATACGCTCGGGCGTATAAACCCTTTGTCGAGAAGATCATGTAGCTGTTCTTTGAGTTCTGCCATTTCTGCCGGTGCCATACGGTATGGTGCCCTAGCATGGGACCAGTACCCGGTACAAGATCGATTTCAAATTCTACCGCCCTCTGTGGTGGCATACCAGGTAGCTCTTTCGGAAATACATCGGGAATTCTGAGACTACTGCTACCTCGTCACTGAACTCTGGATCTCTCTCCAGGTCTTGCACGTGACATAAATACACTTCATGCCCTTTTCTGAGCTCCCGATACATTGCCATGGCGGAGATGACTGTAGTTGAAGGCTCTCTCGGTCTCTGGCGGTATGAAACAGTGACCCCAGATGGACTCTTGAGCAGCAATCGGTGCTCGGCGCATAGGATTCTCCCCTTGTGCCGCTCCAACCAGTTCATTCCAATAATTAAGTCGAATCCCAATCCGTTGAATTCAATGAAGGAAATGGGAAACGCTTCACCTTTGATTTGAATGGTGGCTGATTTGTAATACTTGGTACATTGTACCCGCTCCTTCGATGGGAGAGTAACCAAGAAGTTCGGTAGCTCATCCGCATCTAGCCCCAACTTCTTCGCAAGAGATGGCGATATGAAGGTGTGAGAGGCGCCGGAGTCGAATAATACTGAGGCTTCGATGCCGTTTACTGGGAAGGTTCCCATTAGAATGGTGCCGCTCTTGCCGGCTTGTTCTTCGGTGAGGATGCTCAGGTTACCTTCGGTACCGAGTCCACAACCTATTGATTCATGAGATTATAAGTAAAGATGGTGGAACGCAAGTGGAATTTAATAACCAACACTGCTTTTATTGAATAACCAACCATCATACATACTGTGTCTCTAATACACGTTACTACTGGATTACATGCTACAAGATTAATACTTTCTAAAGGTAAGGTTCAGGCGTCCTGGTATCATGTGTGTGGCATTGATTATTGCCGGTGGTGCCGTATTCAACTTGATCTTCTGGATCCCGTGATACAGCAACCTTGATTTTCCACCCATGATTAGAACATCTCCTGATCTCAATACCAATTTTTCTGCGAGGTCCACACGCTTCCGCTCGCTATACAAAAACGGCGTCATCACCAATGGACCAAGACACTACGGGCACTCCTAGTTCAAGAGATTCCGCTGTCTCGTCCTTGTCTTGGTGTAAGCCAAGTCGTCCTTCTTTCTCATAGAAGTTGACGATACACAGATCTGCTTCAAGTGCAGGGATTGGTTCATCTTCACATTGTTGTGCAATTTCTACAGCTTGTGTGACAAGCGTTTGGAATTCTGGGGGTATTGCTGGAGGTGTTGCTCCGTCTCCTGCTCGCGTTGTTTGGTATGTCTTGGTATAAGGGTTCCAGTCCTTTCCCAAGCACATCATTTTCAGCTTCATTGTAGCTCCACCGGGGAATTCGGGTGTATAAAATCCTCCTGGACCCGTTCCTAACTCGTTGCATCGTCGGATGATTGAAATTTGTGCTTCGGGTGTCAGGTATCCTTTTAATAAGATCATACCTGGGCGGATGACCTGACACTGTTCGTTGTTGAAGTGGTGATTGGCGATGTCGGTCTCTTCATGAGGTGAGTTTGAAGGTATTGGGTAACAGATATGGAATTTCCCTAAGGTGGTAAATTCATCTAGAATAGTTCTAGGCTTACTAATTCATTTCATGCTCAATACATACTTCCATGTTACTTACTCATTCAATTTCATACTTCAAGTACTTACGCATTCATGCTTTCATTCATACAATTACTTTAATACTTAGTCATGCTCTTCAAGGATTAAAGGTTACAGTGGTTACCTGGGCCGGACTTAGTCCCGGTCCCATCACGGTCTATGATGTGTAAGGCCGGCTGCCTCTGCGGTGCGCCCTTCTGCGGACCTCGGGACCCCTGTCCCTGTGAGGTGTGCTGGGCATGAGCATCGCCAGATGCAACCTCCTTGCCCTCACGCTGCTTGTAGCCCTGGTAGTTGCCCTTGGGCTTAGAATTCTCCGGGCATGCATTGGCACGGTGGCCCGGTTTCTGACAAGTGAAGCAGCGGATCTCCCTTCCTTGGCAATCTGTGCCGGGATGATCCTTGTTGCAGTTACGGCAGATGTAGCTGCGGCCATCAGATTGGTTCTTTCCTTGGCCAAATCCAGAACCTATAGCTTTCAAGTTAGCAAGGTTTGGTATACTTACAATACTCTATATACTTACAATTTCACAAGTGTACTAATTCGGTTTCGGTTTCTTACCCCTGTAGGGCTGAGACCTCAGTGGCTTCGCTGCCACTGGTGCGGTGTAGGCAATCTGTAACGGCTCAGTTGCCTTGCCCTTCTCAGCATGGGCACCGCCGTCTCCGGATGTATTTTTCTGATGGTGGGAGTGCTTCCCTTCCTTTTCTTCCAGGGTTTGGATTGGTTTTGTCATCGGAGGGGTTACCCTTGCCGCTCACCTTGCGCTTCAGCGCTTGTCCTCATCTCTCAGCTGGCAGGTGATCTCAACTCGAGATGCAGCGTGGTAACACTCCTGAATTACTTAGGCATTAGGTTACATTTACATACGGGAATACTAATTCACATTACTCATGGCTTTTTAAGGGTTCAACTTGTTTACCTGAAGGGAGGTAAACCGAGTGAAGCCCATGCCATACCGGAGTCGATGGCTCAATCCGCCGTAGAAGCGGTCGACCAAGACTTGGCCGGTATACCCAAGGTCGGGTAGAAGTCGGAGAAGAGAGGTGAAGGTGCGGTAATATTCATCAACCGTCATCTTCTCGGTCATTTTAGTGCATCGAGCTCAAGCCTTTTCTTGGTCTTGACATGCTCGGGGTAGTACTTAGATCGGAGAGAGAGGTGAATGCTTCCCATCCGAAAGCAGGGTCAGCTATGTGCTCGGCCTTAACGAGCTTCCACCAGTCCATAGCCGCGTCTTTGAGGTAGTACGCAGCTATCCTCACTCGAACTCCAGCGGGAGTCTCAAGTGTCTCGAAGGCCGTCTCCATCTCGGAGAGGTAGGCCTCGAGCTTGGCGGGGTCGCTCTCGCCTCTAAAGCAAGCAGGTCGAAGGTCGGCGACAGCTTTTACCCAGTTCGTTTCTCGGGGATGAGGTGGGTCGGGCTGCTGCTGCTGCTGCTGCTGCTGTGTTTGTTGTGTTTGCTGTACAGCCGTTATTACTTGCGGTAGCATCTGCGCTACCGTGGCGGCGACGATCTCAGCTATCGTCTGCGCGCCCGGTCCATCAGATGTCTCTCCTCTAGGTCGGCCTCGACCCGTCCTGACATCTGAACAAGTGTGGATTACATTAGATGTTGTGATACTATGACCTCATGGTCTTCATTCAAACAATGGTATCGTCTTTGCAGACGTTAGTGGTATCCGTTATTGCTAACGGTAGTTCCTAGTTAGGTTTCTAAATATCCGTCTTAAGACGGTTGAAATCCTAACTCGGTAATCACTACTCTTAAGATCTAATCATCAGAGCGATACTTCGCTCTGATACCACTTTTTGTAACACCCCAACCGCTAATCCTTCCATTATCCTCTAATCCTTCCCATAATTACCTTACTCGCAGCGGAATACTTACCTACTCCCGGCGGGTGATACAATGCCGTTAACCATCCAAGGTTAACAAGGCTACTACTACTTACCGTATCGGTCTGACGATTAGAATGAATACATACATACTACTTACTTTACAATACCAATACTTACTTACATTTGATTACCGAGTGTCTAAAGTATAAATTACATTCCATGTACTTCCCAAAAATGAAGAGTTTATACAACTACTCCTTCTATCCAATCAATTCATATCCAAAAAGGTGTACCACATGGTACACCGGCTACCAAAAGCTCTAGCCGTGTACAACTCGGTACACTATTCCAATTTACTAACTACTCCAAAAAGAATTACATGCTGCCCTTACTCTACCTTCACGCCTCGCGGGTACCTGTGGAGTAAAAACATTCCCCCTAGGGGGTCAGCTTACGCTGCATATGATAACCGCATACCCCGCGTACTAGCGAGGGTACGCCAACTATTTGGTCGAGTACATGCGGTTCGTTTCATTCATACATACATACATGCTTTATACAATACAATACAATACATTCATTTTACCAAGCATACATACATACAATACATACAAGGAATACAATACAAGTCATTCATTCATACTTACCATACTCACCGCATCACGGAGATACAATTCTCCAATACATACAAGGTCTTGTTAGCCTTATTACACACCCGGGTTAATCGGGTGTTCAATACTTTTACTCCGGGTCAATGACTTACAATAGTCAAGACCAATACAAATACAATACTACTTCTTACATACTTTACTTCCAGTTAAGTCGGTATGACCTCCGGGCAGGGATACTACTCCCACCACCGGGCTTTAGGGTGGCCCACTAATCCAGGATGCTACCCATACAAGGGAATTGGTCCAAGGAAAAGATCATAGCCAGGATTCGGTTCCAACCTCTTGTGGTTCCTTATCCTCACGCGTGGCCGAAACTATATCGGGCTTCTACTCATTCCATTTTACTCATTACTCATGTTAGGAGTTAGGTTGTTAGGAATTAGTAGAAGTCCATACTTACTTCCATACATACATACATACACAAGTACTCATACTTACACATACACTTCATTTCCATTCATTCATTTCATGAATTATACAAACTAAATGTTCAAGAGCATAAACAAGAACAATATAGTTCAAACACATATAAGTGCAATATAAATCCGATTCATGCATTTATCTTGTTGGTGATCACATAAGCACACAAATCGGGGTAACCAAGTTAGGATACAGGGCATGAGGAAATCATACCGTTCACCGTCGTAGTACTACCGGTTCCTTGGAGATCAACTATGATTCCTATACATACATGAAGTAGTATGATCAATGATCTATTATTGATCTACTTACTCCTCATTGATATTTTCAATGTATACTTACTACTTCTTTACATTCATACTTGGTTATAAAACCATTCTTTCTTTACTACCTCAAACTTGTTTTCTTACAAACTTACTTACTTCCTTACCATTATTACTTCATCAATGGTGTATTACTACATATATATGCATATAGGTATATAGGCATATATATATGTATATATGATTACTATAGTCATATATTAAAACATTTTTTTTTTGTAAGTGTTTGGGCCGTCCGACCCAACCCTGGGTCGGACCATCAGTTCGTGATTTTCGTCCCGCCCCGTCCGACCAGCCCTGGGTCGGACCATTCCAGAAAGATTTCTTGTCGATTATCAAGGCCCGTCCGACCCCGTCCGACTCACGGCTCTGGGTCGGACGGTTCCAAAAGTTTTACCGTGGTTTCTCAAGGCCCTCCGACCCACGTCCGACTCACGACTCTGGTCGGACGGTTCCAGAAAGTTTATTTTCGTTTGTTCAGGCCCTGTCCGACCCAGCGTCCGATCCAGCTGTGGGTCGGACAGTAGCAGAATTTGCTACAGGCCTTGTTTTCTTTTCCCAATTTCACCCATTGCTTCCCTAATCTTTACCAATACTTCCCCACATGATTTAGCACTAATTAAACACTCAAATCACCTTAATTCATCCCCCAAACTTACTACACAATACCTACACTCACTTACACATTTTCTTCATTTCATTTCAACACTCATGCTAGTTTCCTCTTCACCTATGCTACAGATTTTTGTTTCCTCTATTATGCTACAGATTTCCACCTTAACTCCTATACTCCAATGCTCCCTCAACTAATGTTTTCCTAGCATCCCGAAATGCATTACCTTACACTCTAGTTAATCCCATTTACAAACCTCTCTCAAAATCTGTTGCAAACTACAAAAACACTCCTCTTAACTCTCCAAATACTTCCTCTTCTTAAACATCTTAAGTCCTCCTTTCTACACAAATTTGACATAGTCTCCCCTATAATTCTTACTTTGCTCACACACTATTTCAGCTCACAAATTCATGTTCTCACAACCTGTTACACAATACTCATTATACACATTTCAATACCACTACAACATCCATAAAATCCTGCACACATACACATTCACTACCCAAGGTTTTCCCAAGTTTTAAACATCATTTAAAACTTCAAAAACTGTTACATTCTTTTCTCCAATACATTACTACATTACCACTACTCATTACTCAATCCATTAATCATTTTACTTACTCAAAAACTGTTATAATACCACATACACAAACTAACCCAAGGTAAGGGCATTACCTTGACTTGTTAGTTTTTCTTTCTTTCTTTTCCTTCCTCTTCCTTTCTTCTCCTTTGTTCTCGGTCCCAATGAGATTCACACACACACAAGTGCTACAACACATACCAATACACAATACCAATTTAGCATCCATTTTACACTAACCCTAGAATTTAAGTTTTAGGGTTTAGAAAAGGTGTTACCTTCCAATGGTAGATGAGTTCTTGACTAGTGAAAGAACAAGATTTCTAGCCCAACAAAAGAGCCAAAATCGGCTGGAACAAAGAAGGCCAAGAGTTCAAAACTGAAAATTCTTAAATGCCAATGAGAGCTAGAAACAATGGATTTTCGAACTTCTTTTTACCTCAAGATGAAGAGGAGGTGAAGGTGCTTCTAATGGTGGACTTGAATCTTCAAATGGAGAACACCCACAAAAACGAAAGTTGAGCTTTTGGATTTTTGAAAGGAGGGAAATGTTCTCCTTTGCAGGGATTCTAGTGGTACTAATTTTGTAATTTTTGGAGCAAGATTGATGGGTTAACAAGAGGAGAGAATGAGGGAGTTGTGTGAGTTTCTTCAAAACTCCATGAATGTCGCAGGAGAGGAGAAGGAAAACAGAGAAGGAGAAGGAGGGGTTACGTGAGAGAGGGGTAGAATAGGAGAGAGAGTGGGTCTTCTTTTTACTTATTTCCTTTGTCTTTTAGTTAATAAGGAAACAATAAAGAGAGTGAGAGTGAGAGGGGAAATCGGATCCCACACCCACACACACACACATTCTTATTTTTATTTGCAAAGTGGACACACTTAGTTTGTTTATTTGTACTCCTACCCCACAACTTACCGGTTGTTACAGTTTTCACTAACCGGTACCCGTTTCCGGAATTTTCTCGTTTAATTAATTTTATTGGTTCTAGAGCTTCACTAATATTTATTAGTGACTATTTAGTTGACCAAAATTGTTACGAGTCTGTTTGACCCGCTTAAAGTCGCGTTTTCCCGGTTTCCTCGAAAAAACGCGCTTTAAGGTTCGTTTATGCTTTTAGCCCATTTTAAAGGTCCGTTTTCTTCGGGATTTGTTCCCTCATATTTATTTTAGTGTAATTAAGCCTTTAAAAATATAATTAGCCTAATTAATCACTGTTTTTAATTACGGGGTATTTAATCACCCTTAAGAAACTTTTGCCCTCAAGTTGCTCAGGTTACAGTTTACCTTCTACTCATTTGGCAAGCCAATTGCCACATACATTCTACTACCACCGTACAAGGTGTTCGCAATTCTTACACTACCAGCATACGCAATTCAATACCATGCCACATACTAGTTCAAATACCATACGCATACTCATCCATACGCATACTTCATTCAAATACCATACACAATGCTCCATCCAATTCATACATTCCACAATACATTCGAAATGCTTCACAATGTCATTCGTGTCATATGCAGTACGACACCCATGCATTACTCATTACATACATACCATACACATAGTACTACTACCAAATACTACTAGCACTACT
Source organism: Limonium bicolor (assembly GCA_023374045.1). Taxonomy (NCBI): domain Eukaryota; kingdom Viridiplantae; phylum Streptophyta; class Magnoliopsida; order Caryophyllales; family Plumbaginaceae; genus Limonium; species Limonium bicolor. The sequence continues at coordinate 438,705,434 of CM041777.1, forward strand.
TTTGTGCCAATACATACAATTAGCACTACATGTGCCCAACAAAATACGATTACATACATACATACTACGCAATGCTAGCCCGAAGCAATGCAAAAGCAAAAAGGCTCTACCCCCACTGGTGGAACGCGACCCATTAATCACGGTCCAAAACCGTATAATTTACGGTTCTGGACCGTAATTTACGCGTGCGTCATAAAGATGGCGTTTCTTTAATTACGGTTTAACACCGTAATTAAGGCCCTTTTCTGGCCCGCGTGTCATTGACTTTACATTACGGTTATTTGTAGAACCGTGATCTAAAGTCCTTTGGCGCGCGCGAACCAAGGACCTTTAGATCACGGTTTTACAATAACCGTAACGTAAAGTCGACACTTTAGATGACGTTCTGGCATAAAACGTATCTAAAGCCTTTGCGCGAGCCGCGCCCAACGGAATAGATACGGTTATTGCCAGAACCGTCTCTAAAGTGTAATTTTTTTTTTTTAATTTTTTTTAATTTTTTTACAAATCTACACAATTGCAACAGAGAGAGAATTGTAACAGATAAGCAGCAGAGGGCAGAAAACTGCACAATTGAACCACCTGAATCAAATACCAACAACACAAATTCATTCTCTGCGCACAATGCAACAGAGATAACATCTAATAAGCACAGATCGAAAATCTGTACATAAATTCAATCTGTTACACAATTGCACAGAGATAAAATCTAATAAAACACCAGAACGAAAATTGTAACTATTCAATCTGTTACACAATTGCAACACAGATAACAATTGCAAATTTTCTGCGCACAATTGCAAATTCATTTCTGCGCACATTGCAACAGAAATATACAATACAACACTAGAATCTGTTACAGCAAGCATAGCATAATTCATTACAAACAGAATCAGAGCACTAACAAAAATATAATCTGTTACACAATATAATCTGTTGTTGCAGCAGCAACTAACAAAAATATATGTTACGCAGCTAGCTAGTCTACCACTCCATTCTCATAACATGAGCTGCCATGCTCTCTGACATGCAACAAGTCGGCGTAAGCATAGTCTTTATTTGGCATAATGCTCTTTAAATCTGCAAACAAGAAAGGAATGGAACACATATGAGATTAAGATAAAGACACAAAAAATCTGCCGAAAGAATTAAATACAAGACAAGCGTTCGTATTACCCTTGGTCTTATCATTCCTAAACTGGGAATAGTACCCGCAAGAACTCGTACATATACCTCAACGTAGTACCGCAACTCTTAGAATCCTTTTGGGTAGGGCACTAAATCACCAAAATTCACAAATGTAAAACAATTGTACAAAATCACAAATAGCAGCACGAATGAAATACATGAATTACCAAACCTTGATGTAATCGACGGTCAATCACCAAACTCTCCCTGAGGTTTTTTTTGTAACACTGTTACATATATTAACAAGCGTTTAGCAAATGAACAAGTACATTAATTTTGGTTCAAAACTTACAAACAATTAAATAGTAATAAAAACTTACTCTTTGATTAAGTCCTCAGTGTGGAATTCTGTCCACTGCCCTAGGGGATCTAGAACGAGCAGAGTAGCGGTGGCAGCGCAGAATATAAACAAAGCCCATTGGTGGCTACAATGTCAAATACAAATGAATGAGAAATGAAGGTAAAAAAGTTACTAATTAGTATGTAATTTTATATTAGCACTCACGTTTGGTGATACGGCATTAGAATGAATACCTTGTTCTGTTGATCAACAACATTGAAGACATGAGTCATTATTCACAAAACCTCCCCGGGTCCCTAGTGACTGAGTCATCGACAAACGCTCCGGGCACACCGCAGTAACGGAGGTTGTTTCTCTTCTCAGCACATCTCTCAAGCAGACTCTATTATATCACATGTACTATAAAAGTTAGCCAATGCAACTTCATAGATACTTATTCTATATTTTTACAGTATGAGGAAAGAACACTTCTTTAGATAGCTGAATAATGTTAATGTTCAGATAATCTCCCACACATCATCTCTCTGATGTCCTCAAAGTTGATTGCCGTCATCATATCTTCTTCGTAGTGAAACATCTCCTTTGGAAGCGTCATCATGAAGTTGTTAATTTGAGATGACTTCAAAATGATCTTGTCGTAGGATTCATCTGCTTGGCCCCCAAAACATTAACAAGTTTTTGTGGCAGTTCGAGCTTATTTTTAGGCGCCTCAGAAGTCCTGGTGCGACCCCGGACGGGAGCTGGTTTCTTACCTTTCGCACCCCGACTCACTGGATTCTTACCCTTCACCACAAACAGTAAAGCTAAATGAAAGATAATTACTATTGATTATTATAGTAACATTAAACATTTATCTAGAAAATACCCTTCTGACAGGATTCGTCGGCGCGCTGATCTCTTCTTCTCTGGGCCGGGATACGGCGAGGAACCTCAGGGATCTCAGGATTCGCCGGCGCGCTGGTCTCTTCTAGTCTGGGCCGGGTTACGCGGCGAGGAAGCTCAGGATCTATATAGATTAGATTAGACACTTATGCTAAATAATGCATTTTATTAGATACTAAATGGTTGTTAAAGTCTTACCTCATCGTGACAACAATAACATGCTGGCCATGGCAATATCTCCCTTCGCTTCGATCAGCGTGCATTTGTTGTCAATCGCCATCGGAAGGTATGCATGCTCAAATCCATCAACTATCAGGTCCAAGGTCACACGCGCGTAGAATGGGGGTAGACGTACGAAACTGATGAGCGTGAGTGGACCTGATGGCAACACCGTCCGTAGGCCGATCTACAGGGTGCCCGTCTAATGGTATTTGGAGACGACATTTTTTTTGCTCCTTTAATAAACAGGATAATCGTGAAATGCTAAGTGAGTCCAATCTAATATTTAAATAACTTTATTTTAGAAGAAAAATAGTTAAACAAAGTTAAACCTGGATGTTGGCAACGGGTACGGGTCAGCCCGGCCGGAGCACAACTAGACGAGGAGACATTCGAGGAGTAACCTGATGGCACTTAATGTTGTAAGGGTACTGCATAGACTATGTTTCTCTTCTTTAGACAGAGTGTGACAGGCAGGAGGCAAGAATGTGCGTTTTCCACGTTCTTCGGGCCAAGCTCTGTGCGTATGCCCAACTAATTAAATCTTTTCTTCCTTTCAAATGATCCTTTGTCTTTCCTTTTATGTTCAAAAGAGTGCTGGTGATACTTTCACCCACGTTCTTCTCGACATGCATCCATCGATACAATGTCTAACCTCTAGAGCTGCCAGTACTCTAGTTCCCAAAATTTGATTTCTTTTTTCCAGACACTTTTTTCACCACTTTTGGTTGGCGGCCCGAAGTTGTTCCTATTATCCAACTTTTGTAAATCTCTTTACCTGTCAAAGGCTGGCGCGCCATGCTGTGATCAGTTTTCCCATCGAACTCTTTCGCCATCTTTCGATACTTATGTCCTTTTGGAAGCATCTTTTCGGTGGCCCATATACACGGTTTTCCCCACTATGTTTCAAGCAATGCTACAAGTGTTTTCACCACAAATCGGACACGCCAACGCCCCCTTGATTGAATAGCCTGAAAGATTACCATAGGCGGGGAAATCATTGATTGTGCAGTACAACATAGCACGCAAATTGAAGTCCTCTTTACTGAATGAGTCGTAAACCGTAGCCCCTTCATTCCACAAGAGTTGTAGATCCTCTATCAAAGGTTGTAGGAAACGTCAATTTTGTTGCCCGTGCTTTGGACCAGATATTAACAAAGACAACAAGATGTGTCTGGTTTCATGCATAACACGGCGGTAGATTGTAATAACCAAAAGCACAGGCCAGGTACTGTGTATGCTACTCAAAGTACCGTAAGGGTTCATCCCATCCGTGCACAAGCCTAGCCTTAGGTTTCTCGGTTCGTTACCAAACTCAGGAAATTTTTTAGTCTATGTTTCTCCACTGTGGTGCATCAGCGGGATGTCTCAATCTGCCATCCTTTTTCCTGTAACTGAATGCCACGAAGATTCTCTGTGTCTTTCTCAATGGAGAACAAACGTCTGAACCTTGGAATGATGGGCAGTACCACAGTACCTTAGCTGGTGAACCTTTCTTACTACCGTTGATGTGAGTTTGTTGTTTCTTTATACCTGTGACGCTCCACTGCTGAACAGCTTTCAGCAAATTCATCCGATTTCCAAAACAGCATGCAACCATTTGGACAAGCATGAATTTTATGGTACCCCATACCCATTGGCACTCATTTTTTTTGGCTGAGTACGTATCATTGGTAAAACGTTGTCCACCGGAAGAACGTATTTCAATAGTTCCAGGAGGTCAGTGAAACTTACGTCGCTCTCCAGCCATGTTTCGCTTTCAAGTTGAATAGCTTGAGGATGACACTCAACTTGCTTAACTTTGTAGGGTCACACCCTGGGTACAACGGTTGTTTTGGGATGAATCCAACAAATTTTCAGCTTGTCTGGTGTTTAGAGTAATGTCGTTCCACATCTTCGAGCATAGTCTCAATGTCATCATCCCAAATCTGGCTCAACGTTTCCCTGTACGTTCTGTGTCACCAGCAACTGTAATCATCTCCAAGTTCTGTTTCTGTGTTTTGCCTGACCATTATCCCCTTCGTCAGGCTTAATAACATCGAACACACTCTGACCATGCCATCGGATTATGTCTTGGAAATCTTTTGTAAAACCGCGGCGGATCAGATGTTCCTTAATTGTTTCAACGCCGTGATATCTCAGATTGTTTTGGCAGTCGATACACGGACAAATATGTATCCCTTGTCTGTATTCAGATTGTTCGCAACACCGTTGCATAACTTATCAACTCCTTCTAAAAACTTGTCGTCCAAATTTCCGCTGTAAATCCACGAACGTTCCATCTCCTTCTAGCTATTTATATGACGGCGCCATTTCATACCGTCACCCGTGGCAGAGTCTTTACACTTTTGTATCTTATCAACCTAAATCCATCCATGATTATTAAATCCCACCGGTGAACGTGTTTTAATATGTAATTTATTGAAAATTTCGGCAGAATCTCCCTACAGTTCTTCAAATGCACGATATTATGATATTAATCAATAATATATGCATTCGAAGAACAATAAGAGATACTGCTGAAATAAATCAATAAAGTACATTAAAACACATTCACACCCTAGGCGTGAGATTTAACAATCATGGACAGTCCCGACAGGGATGCCGAAGATATACCTCTATGTATATCTTGGGCGGATAACTATGTTTGGTAGTTTGTCAAATATTATATGTATATATGTAAATCTTACCTTGGTAGACGATTAGCGATGCTAAGACGGTTGAGGTCGAAGCCAAAATAAAGTCGTAGTCCTGATGCATAAATGAAAACGACAACATTAGAATTCAAAAATCAGGTTAAATGCTAGCTAAACCGCGGAAAAAAAAAATCGACAGCATCTCCCCTATATTTCTAACGTGCCAATCAGTTTTATCAAAGTCAGATTTGCACGCATTAAACAGAGAGCATCTGGCATAGCAGATTGATCAGTTGAAAATGAATACAGCAGTTTACAGAGAGCAGTTACAGAGAGCAGTTGAAAATGAATCAAACAGAAAGCATCTGGCATAGCTTGTCGTAATACACTATTATGTATTAATTGTAATACTAAATGCTAGAATAAATAAATACATCAGTTTACAGTTTGGTTTGCAAAATTACCGTTACTAAGCACCGAAGTGGGCAAGTAGTGTAGAAATCAGCCCACGAACTAGGTTGCAATTAACGGTGAATCTGGGCACAAATATATGAACAGGTTAGAACATTTGCAATTACACTCTCAGGATTAGATACAAACGAGGTACTTAGAAACTTGCACAATCGATGCATGTATATGAAAAAGTAGGAAAAAAACACAATCAATCGATCCCATACCCAATACGCGCAGAGACGTCGACGGTGAGACCAGTGGTAGATGGGTGGTGACCGGCGGCGATGGAGTGACAAAGGTGGTGGGAGCGACGGCGGCGATGCCGTTAGCAGGTGACGGAGAGGAGAGAGGCGATTTCAGTGAGGAAGATAGCGCGAAAGAGAGAAGAGTTACTGTGAGTAGAGTGTGCAGAGTGTAGGAAATTTTAATGGACTTTAGATTACGTTTACATGTAACCGTAAACTAAAGTCGCCATTACATGACGTTCCCAAACAAACCGTAATCTAAAGTGTAACGATATTTTAAAAAAAAAGCGCGATATTATTTGGCATATGTTGGGTTTCAAACATAGGTAACACATTAATATAAAGTTTTTATTATCTAACTACACTGGTAAAACGACGTCGTTAAATGTAATCTAAAGTGTAACGAAATTAAAAAATAGCGCGATAATTATTTGGCATATGTTTCAAACATAGGTAACATTATACTAAAGTTTTTATAATCTAAAATAAACACTGCTAAAACGCGTCGTTAACTGTAATTTAAATACTTCGCGTCGGAGTCGAATAAATCAAATTTTGGCATATGTTTCAACTAGGTAACCATTAATATAAAGTTTTTCGTTAGGGCAAACGACGTCGTTGACTATCAGTCGGAGGTTGGCGCGCCTTTTTTAGAAGGGACTTTAGAGACGGTTTTAGTTTAAAACCGTAATCTAAAGTCCGTTGACCGTAAAGCGCGGTCAACACGGGACTTTAGATTACGGTTTTTACTAAAAACCGTCATCTAAAGTCCCTCCTAAAAAAAGGCGCGCCAACCTCCATCGATTTTTGATTACGGTTTAATTCAATCATCGTCGCTAATTAATTCCGGCCTTCCTATTATCACGGTGGTCTGTTTAAGCCGTGATTAACCACCGTCATTAAAGCCTCGCGTCCACTAGTGCCCCCTTAAAAGGGGTACGCCCCGTACCCTCCGTGCTATACGGATACTAGACATCTAGTCTACAATAAATTTGGGTACTTCGCCTTCATGGCATCCTCTAATTCCCAAGTCGCTTCCTCGACGTCGTGGTTAGACCACAAGACCTTCACCATTCGTACAAATTTATGGCGAGTGTCTCTTGTCTTGGTATCAAGGATTCGCAGTGGAGTCTCGACATATCTCATCGTCGACTCTAGGGATAGATGTTCGGGTTCTAATACATAAGAGGGATCGGCTATATATTTCTTGAGTTGTGATACATGAAAGACATCATGAACACGCCCCAATTCTTCAGGCAATGCTAGCCTATAGGCTACGGCTCCAATCCTCTCGGTAATGGCATACGGGCCTACAAATTTCGGGCTCAGTTTGCCCTTCTGGCCAAATCGGAAGACACCCTTCATAGGTGAGACACGCAGGAACACTTGGTCGCCCACGGCGAACTCAAGGTCGCGTCATCGCACATCCGCATAGGATTTCTGTCTATCCTGGGCTGCCTTCATATTGGCTCGGATTTGTTGTACCTCAGCTTGTACTTGTTCCAAATACTCCGGTCCTATGATGACCGCTTCGCTTGACTCATCCCAACACAACGGGGTACGGCAAGGTCTACCATACAAAGCTTGGAATGGCGACATCTTAATCGAAGCATGGTAGCTATTGTTATACGAAAACTCGATAAGATGAAGCTTCTCAATCCAGCTCCCCTGGAAGTCTAAGGCACATGCCCTTAGCATATCCTCTAGTGTTTGGATGGTCCTTTCTGTCTGACCGTCGGTCTGTGGATGGAAGGCGGTGCTAAGCTTCAACTCAGTACCAAGCGCTTCCCGTGTCGCTCTCCAGTATCTCGAAAGAAATCTGGTGTCGCGGTCAGATACAATGGTTTTTGGGACTCCGTGGTGTCGGATGATCTCCTTGTCGAATAGCTCTGCGAGCTTCGCCACCTTCCAGGTGTCCTTCATCGGTATGAATCGGGCAACCTTGGTGAGGCGATCGACTACTACCCAGATCATGTTGAGTCCTCCCCTAGCAGGTGGGAGTCCAACAACAAAATCCATGGAGATGTCGTGGAATTTCCACTCCGGAATGGGCATGGATTGCACCATTCCTCCCGGTCTTCGGTGCTCAAACTTCACCTTCTGGCATGTGAGACACCTCAGAACATACTCAGTCACGTCTGACTTCATCCCTGACCACCAGAAGTACCTCTTCATGTCTTTGTACATTTTAGAGGCTCCCGGATGGACATGCAATGTCGAACAATGTGACTCTCGCAGAATGCGATCCCTTAGCTCAGCATTGCTTCGGGGACGCATAATCTGCCATTCAAACGGATCAGACCATCTTCATGCAGTTTGAAGTCGTACTTTCGGCGCTCGAAGGTACCATCTGTGATTTTCTGTCTGATCTCTGTGAAGTAAGGGTCGCTCAACTGAGCGTCTCGCACCTCGTCAACCAAGCTAGAAGAAGCGAGTAGCGAATGGAGCGAGTGTGCTCGACGACTCAGGGCGTCGGCTACTACGTTTGCCTTCCCTTCTTTATACTGGAGGTTGATGTCGTAATCCGAGAGGAACTCCATCCACCTCCTCTGCCTTAGGTTCAATTCTTTCTGGGTGAATACGTACTGTAAACTTTTGTGGTCGGAGTAGATGGTGATGCTTACCCCATAGAGATAGTGCCGCCATATCTTCAAGGCGAAGACAATGGCTCCTAACTCTAGATCATGTGTCGGGTAATTCTCCTCATGCTTTTTCAGCTGGCGAGAAGCATAGGCTACTACCTTGCCATGCTGCATGAGTACGCATCCCATGCCCTTGCCCGATGCATCACAATACACCTCAAATCCCTCTGTGCCCTCTGGAAGTGTGAGAATTGGCGCTGAGGTCAATGAGTCTTTCAATTTCTGGAAGGATACCTCGCACTCCTTTGTCCATACAAAGGGTGCATCTTTCTTCATCAATGACGTCATGGGCTTAGCGACTTTTGAGAAGTCCTTTACAAACCTCCGGTAATAACCGGCTAAACCAAGAAAGCTCCGGATGTCGGTAACAGTCTTAGGTCTAGGCCATGATCGCACTGCTTCAATTTTGGATGGATCTACTGAAATGCCCGCGCTCGAGATGACATGACCGAGGAATGATACCTGATCTAGCCAAAACTCGCATTTGGAGAACTTCGCATACAGCTGGTTCTCGCGCAGTGTCTCAAGTACTTTTCTCAAATGGTTTTCGTGTTCTTCTGGTGACTTCGAATACACAAGAATGTCGTCAATGAATACTACTACTGAAGTGTCCAGCTGATCACTGAATAACCGATTCATTAGGTCCATGAATTTGGCTGGTGCATTAGACAAACCGAATGGCATCACCGTGAATTCGTAGTGGCCATATCTTGTTCGGAATGCTGTTTTCTGAATGTCTTGCTCTTTGATAGCAATTTGGTGGTAACCGGATCGGAGATCAATCTTAGAAAAGACGGATGCTCCCTTTAACTGATCGAACAGGTCGTCGATGCGTGGCAATGGGTACTTATTCTTTACTGTGACCGCATTCAATTCGCGGTAGTCGATGCAGAGGCGGAGGCTACCGTCCTTCTTCTTCACGAAGAGGACCGGTGCTCCCCAGGGTGATACGCTCGGGCGTATAAACCCTTTGTCGAGAAGATCATGTAGCTGTTCTTTGAGTTCTGCCATTTCTGCCGGTGCCATACGGTATGGTGCCCTAGCAATGGGACCAGTACCCGGTACAAGATCGATTTCAAATTCTACCGCCCTCTGTGGTGGCATACCAGGTAGCTCTTTCGGAAATACATCGGGGAATTCTGAGACTACTGCTACCTCGTCACTGAACTCTGGATCTCTCTCCAGGTCTTGCACGTGACATAAATACACTTCATGCCCTTTTCTGAGCTCCCGATACATTGCCATGGCGGAGATGACTGTAGTTGAAGGCTCTCTCGGTCTCTGGCGGTATGAAACAGTGACCCCAGATGGACTCTTGAGCAGCAATCGGTGCTCGGCGCATAGGATTCTCCCCTTGTGCCGCTCCAACCAGTTCATTCCAATAATTAAGTCGAATCCCAATCCGTTGAATTCAATGAAGGAAATGGGAAACGCTTCACCTTTGATTTGAATGGTGGCTGATTTGTAATACTTGGTACATTGTACCCGCTCCTTCGATGGGAGAGTAACCAAGAAGTTGGTAGCTCATCCGCATCTAGCCCCAACTTCTTCGCAAGAGATGGCGATATGAAGGTGTGAGAGGCGGGAGTCGAATAATACTGAGGCTTCGATGCCGTTTACTGGGAATGTTCCCGTTAGAATGGTGCCGCTCTTGCCGGCTTGTTCTTCGGTGAGGATGCTCAGGTTACCTTCGGTACCGAGTCCACAACCTATTGATTCATGAGATTATAAGTAAAGATGGTGGAACGCAAGTGGAATTTAATAACCAACACTGCTTTTATTGAATAACCAACCATCATACATACTGTGTCTCTAATACACGTTACTACTGGATTACATGCTACTACAAGATTAATACTTTCTAAAGGTAAGGTTCAGGCGTCCTGGTATCATGTGTGTGGCATTGATTATTGCCGGTGGTGCCGTATTCAACTTGATCTTCTGGATCCCGTGATACAGCAACCTTGATTTTCCACCCATGATTAGAACATCTCCTGATCTCAATACCAATTTTTCTGCGAGGTCCACACGCTTCCGCTCGCTATACAAAAATACGGCGTCATCACCAATGGACCAAGACACTACGGGCACTCCTAGTTCAAGAGATTCCGCTGTCTCGTCCTTGTCTTGGTGTAAGCCAAGTCGTCCTTCTTTCTCATAGAAGTTGACGATACACAGATCTGCTTCAAGTGCAGGGATTGGTTCATCTTCACATTGTTGTGCAATTTCTACAGCTTGTGTGACAAGCGTTTGGAATTCTGGGGGTATTGCTGGAGGTGTTGCTCCGTCTCCTGCTCGCGTTGTTTGGTATGTCTTGGTATAAGGGTTCCAGTCCTTTCCCAAGCACATCATTTTCAGCTTCATTGTAGCTCCACCGGGGAATTCGGGTGTATAAAATCCTCCTGGACCCGTTCCTAACTCGTTGCATCGTCGGATGATTGAAATTTGTGCTTCGGGTGTCAGGTATCCTTTTAATAAGATCATACCTGGGCGGATGACCTGACACTGTTCGTTGTTGAAGTGGTGATTGGCGATGTCGATCTCTTCATGAGGTGAGTTTGAAGGTATTGGGTAACAGATATGGAATTTCCCTAAGGTGGTAAATTCATCTAGAAAGTTCTAGGCTTACTAATTCATTTCATGCTCAATACATACTTCCACGTTACTTACTCATGCTCAATTTCATACCTTAAGTACTTACGCATTCAAGCTTTCATTCATACAATTACTTTAATACTTAGTCATGCTCCTCAAGGATTAAAGGTTACAGTGGTTACCTGGGCCGGACTTAGTCCCGGTCCCATCACGGTCGATGATGTGTAAGGCCGGCTGCCTCTGCGGTGCGCCCTTCTGCGGACCTCGGGACCCCTGTCCCTGTGAGGTATGCTGGGCATGAGCATCGCCAGATGCAACCTCCTTGCCCTCACGCTGCTTGTAGCCCTGGTAGTTGCCCTTGGGCTTAGAATTCTGGCATGCATTGGCACGGTGGCCCGGTTTCTGACAAGTGAAGCAGCGGATCTCCCTTCCTTGGCAATCTGTGCCGGGATGATCCTTGTTGCAGTTACGGCAGATGTAGCTGCGGCCATCAGATTGGTTCTTTCCTTGGCCAAATCCAGAACCTATAGCTTTCAAGTTAGCAAGGTTTGGTATACTTACAATACTCTATATACTTACAATTCACAAGTGTACTAATTCGGTTTCGGTTTCTTACCCCTGTAGGGCTGAGACCTCAGTGGCTTCGCTGCCACTGGTGCGGTGTAGGCAATCTGTAAGGCTCAGTTGCCTTGCCCTTCTCAGCATGGGCACCGCCGTCTCCGGATGTATTTTTCTGATGGGGGAGTGCTTCCCTTCCTTTTCTTCCAGGGTTTGGATTGGTTTTGATCATCGGAGGGGTTACCCTTGCCGCTCACCTTGCGCTTCAGCGCTTGCTCCTCATCTCAGCTGGCAGGTGATCTCAACTCGAGATGCAGCGTGGTAACACTCCTGAATTACTTAGGCATTAGGTTACATTTACATACGGGAATACTAATTCACATTACTCATGGCTTTTTAAGGGTTCAACTTGTTTACCTGAAGGGAGGTAAACCGAGTGAAGCCCATGCCATACCGGAGTCGATGGCTCAATCGCCGTAGAAGCGGTCGACCAAGACTTGGCCGGTATACCCAAGGTCGGGTAGAAGTCGGAGAAGAGAGGTGAAGGTGCGGTAATATTCATCAACCGTCATCTTCTCGGTCATTTTTAGTGCATCGAGCTCAAGCCTTTTCTTGGTCTTGACATGCTCGGGGTAGTAGTACTTAGATCGGAGAGAGAGGTGAATGCTTCCCATCCGAAAGCAGGGTCAGCTATGTGCTCGGCCTTAACGAGCTTCCACCAGTCTATAGCCGCGTCTTTGAGGTAGTACGCAGCTATCCTCACTCGGACTCCAGCGGGAGTCTCAAGTGTCTCGAAGGCCGTCTCCATCTCGGAGAGGTAGGCCTCGAGCTTGGCGGGGTCGCTCTCGCCTCTAAAGCAAGCAGGTCGAAGGTCGGCGACAGCTTTTACCCAGTTCGTTTCTAGGGGATGAGGTGGGTCGGGCTGCTGCTGCTGCTGCTGCTGTGTTTGTTGTGTTTGCTGTACAGCCGTTATTACTTGCGGTAGCATCTGCGCTACCGTGGCGGCGACGATCTCAGCTATCGTCTGCGCGCCCGGTCCATCAGATGTCTCCCCTCTAGGTCGGCCTCGACCCCGTCCTGACATCTGAACAAGTGTGGATTACATTAGATGTTGTGATACTATGACCTCATGGTCTTCATTCAACAATGGTATCGTCTTTGCAGACGTTAGTGGTATCCGTTATTGCTAACGGTAGTTCCTAGTTAGGTTTCTAAATATCCGTCTTAAGACGGTTGAAATCCTAACTCGGTAATCACTACACTTAAGAGTCTAATCATCAGAGCGATACTTCGCTCTGATACCACTTTTTGTAACACCCCAACCGCTAATCCTTCCATTATCCTCTAATCCTTCCCATAATTACCTTACTCGCAGCGGAATACTTACCTACTCCGGCGGGTGATACATGCCGTTAACCATCCAAGGTTAACAAGGCTACTACTACTTACCGTATCGGTCTGACGATTAGAATGAATACATACATACTACTTACTTTACATACCGAATACTTACTTACATTTGATTACCGAGTGTCTAAAGTATACAAATTACATTCCATGACTTCCCAAAAATGAGTTTATACAACTACTCCTTCCTATCCAACAAGAATTCAATATCCAAAAAGGTGTACCACATGGTACACCGGCTACCAAAAAGCTCTAGCCGTGTACAACTCGGTACACTATTCCAATTCCTACTAACTACTCCAAAAAGAATTACATGCTGCCCTTACTCTACCTTCACGCCTCGGGGTACCTGTGGAGTAAAAACATTCCCCCTAGGGGGTCAGCTTACGCTGCATATGATAACCGCATACCCCGCGTACTAGCGAGGGTACGCCAACTATTTGGTCGAGTACATGCGGTTCGTTTCATTCATACATACATACATGCTTTATACAATACAATACAATACAATTTTACCAATACATACATACATACATACAAGGAATACAATACAAGTCATTCATTCACACTTACCATACTCACCGCATCACGGAGATACAATTCTCCAATACATACAAGGTCTTGTTAGCCTTATTACACACCCGGGTTAATCGGGTGTTCAATACTTTTACTCCGGGTCAATGACTTACAATAGTCAAGACCAATACAATACATACAACTTCTTACATACTTTACTTCCAGTTAAGTCGGTATGACCTCCGGGCAGGGATTACTACATCCCACCACCGGGCTTTAGGGTGGCCCACTAATCCAGGATGCTACCCATACAAGGGAATTGGTCCAAGGAAAAGATCATAGCCAGGATTCGGTTCCAACCTCTTGTGGTTCCTTATCCTCACGCGTGGCCGAAACTATATCGGGCTTCTACTCATTCCATTTTACTCATTACTCATGTTAGGAGTTAGGTTGTTAGGAATTAGTAGAAGTCCATACTTACCCATACATACATACATACACAAGTACTCATACTTACACATACACCATTTCCATTCATTCATTTCATGAATTATACAAACTAAATGTTCAAGAGCATAACAAGAACAATATAGTTCAAACACATATAAGTGCAATATAAATCCGATTCATGCATTTATCTTGTTGGTGATCACATAAGCACACAAATCGGGGTAACCAAGTTAGGATACAGGGCATGAGGAAATCATACCGTTCACCGTCGTAGGGTACTACCGGTTCCCTTGGAGCTCAACTATGGATTCCTATACATACATGAAGTAGTATGATCAATGATCTATTATTGATCTACTTACTCTCATTGATTTTCAATGTATACTTACTACTTTACATTCATACTTGGTTATAAAACCATTCTTTTCTTTACCTCATAAACTTGTTTTCTTACAAACTTACTACTTCCTTACCATTATTACTTCATCAATGGTGTATTACTACATATATATGCATATAGGTTATAGGCATATATATATGTATATATGATTACTATAGTCATATAATTAAAACATTTTTTTTTTGTAAGTGTTGGGCCGTCCGACCCACCGTCCGACCCAACCCTGGGTCGGACGAAGTCAGGAAATTCGATGAAGAAATTTTTTGCTTGTCCGACCCACGTCCGACTCACCCCTGGGTCGGACCATTCCAGAAAGATTTCTTGTCGATTATCAAGGCCCGTCCGACCCACGTCCGACTCACGGCTCTGGGTCGGACGGTTCCAGAAAGTTTTACCGTGGTTTCTCAAGCCCGTCCGACCCACGTCCGACTCACGACTCTGGGTCGGACGGTTCCAGAAAGTTATTTGTTTGTTCAGGCCCTGTCCGACCCAGCGTCCGATCCAGCTGTGGGTCGGACAGTAGCAGAATTTGCTACAGGCCTTGTTTTCTTTTCCCAATTTCACCCATTGCTTCCCTAATCTTTACCAATACTTCCCCACATGATTTAGCACTAATTAAACACTCAAATCACCTTAATTCATCCCCCAAACTTACTACACAATACCTACACTCACTTACACATTTTCTTCATTTACATTTCAACACTCATGCTAGTTTCCTCTTCACCTATGCTACAGATTTTTGTTTCCTCTATTATGCTACAGATTTCCACCTTAACTCTCTATACTCCAATGCTCCTCAACTAATGTTATTCCTAGCATCCGAAATGCATTACCTTACACTCTAGTTTAATCCCATTTACAAACCTCTCTCAAAATCTGTTGCAAACTACAAAAACACTCCTCTTAACTCTCCAAATACTTCCTCTTCTTAAACATCTTAAGTCCTCTCCTTTCTACAAAATTTGACATAGTCTCCCCTATAATTCTTACTTTGCTCACACACTATTTCAGCTCACAAATTCATGTTCTCACAACCTGTTACACAATACTCATTATACACATTTCAATACCACTACAACATCCATAAAATCCTGCACACATACACATTCACTACCCAAGGTTTTCCCAAGTTTTAAACATCATTTAAAACTTCAAAAACTGTTACATTCTTTTCTCCAATACATTACTACATTACCACTACTCATTACTCAATCCATTAATCATTTTACTTACTCAAAAACTGTTATAATACCACATACACAAACTAACCCAAGGTAAGGGCATTACCTTGACTTGTTAGTTTTTCTTTCTCTTTCCCTCTTTTTCTTCTCCTTTGTTCTCGGCCAATGAGATTCACACACACACAAGTGCTACAGCACATACCAATACACAATACCAATTTAGCATCCATTTTACACTAACCCTAGAATTTAAGTTTTAGGGTTTAGAAAAGGGTGTTACCTTCCAATGAGTAGATGAAGTTCTTGACTAGTGAAAGAACAAGATTTCTAGCCCAACAAAAGAGCCAAAATCGGCTGGAACAAAGAAGGCCAAGAGTTCAAAAACTGAAAATTCTTAAAATGCCAATGAGAGCTAGAAACAATGGATTTTCGAACTTCTTTTTACCTCAAGATGAAGAGGAGGTGAAGGTGCTTCTAATGGTGGACTTGAATCTTCAAATGGAGAACACCCACAAAAACGAAAGTTGAGCTTTTGGATTTTTGAAAGGAGGGAAATGTTCTCCTTTGCAAGAGGATTCTAGTGGTACTAATTTTGTAATTTTTGGAGCAAGATTGATGGGTTAACAAGAGGAGAGAATGAGGGAGTTGTGTGAGTTTCTTCAAAACTCCATGAATGTCGCAGGAGAGGAGAAGGAAAACAGAGAAGGAGAAGGAGGGGGTTACGTGAGAGAGGGGTAGAATAGGAGAGAGAGTGGGTCTTCTTTTTACTTATTTCCTTTGTCTTTTTTAGTTAATAAGGAAACAATAAAGAGAGTGAGAGTGAGAGGGGAAATCGGATCCCACACCCACACACACACATTCTTATTTTTATTTGCAAAGTGGACACACTTAGTTTGTTTATTTGTACTCCTACCCCACAACTTACCGGTTGTTACAGTTTTCACTAACCGGTACCCGTTTCCGGAATTTTCTCGTTTAATAATTTTATTGGTTCTAGAGCTTCACTAATATTTATTAGTGACTATTTAGTTGACCAAAATTGTTACGAGTCTGTTTGACCCGCTTAAAGTCGGTTTTCCCGGTTTCCTCGAAAAAAACGCGCTTTAAGGTTCGTTATGCTTTTAGCCCATTTTAAAGGTCCGTTTTCTTCGGGATTTGTTCCCTCATATTATTTAGTGTAATTAAGCCTTTAAAAATATAATTAGCCTAATTAATCACTGTTTTTAATTACGGGGTATTTCAATCACATTCTAGTAGCAATGAGGACATTGCTATTCTCAAAGTGTGGGGGAAGTAGTAAAGGGGGTTTGCACATAATTTTTGTTTATATGGCTCTGACAATATATCTCCCTTCACTAACCTTTGATGACCCTCCACAAAAAAATTTAATTGACATACTTGGTTTCAGCTGTGGTCAGATGCATCAGTCGGGAAAAATACTACGTAGCAAACATTTTGATGATTTAATCTGAAATTTGGTCATAAGAATTGGTTAATGCTTGGATTGTCAATTTTTGGTTAAAATTACATCTATTTCCTTCAATAAAAGGTGAGACCATTGTGTGACTATTTTGTTTGAACTAACTTGGGGCTTTTGGAAAGTTTTGGAATGAATGGAAGGAAAGGACAAAGGCAAGGTACTCCTCTAATCTACTCTGAACCGGAACAGACCTCTCCCATTCGGTAATTAAGCCCATGGAGTGCCTCATCACTCATCTACCTAAGATCATCTGATCTGGGATAGAAGGCCCAACACCGCTACAAGGATAGGGAGAAAAAGTCTGGGGGGATGAAATGAATAATGCTTACTCAGAAACAAATTGGAAGGAAAGTTCTTTCATGCTAAACAGTTTATTGCAAATTCTTCCTTGATTATGAGTATGTGGCAATGAAAGGTAATGTGGAATATGACATTACTTTTTGCCCCTTGTCGTCCAATGAATTGTGGAAAGCAAATGGAAAGTAGAGCCCTGAGTAAAGTTTGGATTAAATAGTTATGATGATAGTCTCATGCATTTGTCAAACACTGTTTAAGAAACCTTGCAGTACTAGTCGCTGTCTCTTATGACTGTTTTTCAGCATTAGATTTCCTTGAACATTTTCCTGACCTGATAAATCCCCGCTTTTGGAAATTCTGGTACTTTTTTATTGCAGTAATTGCTTGAGGACAAGCAAAGGTTAAGTGTGGGGATGTTGATAAGTCAGGAATTTACCTATTTCTAAAGGGTCTTTTGATGCCTAATCTGTTACCATTGACTGCTAAATTCCTGTCTTATGAGCACTTTTATGTTTCTTGTTTGCAATTATCTTCTTTTATGGTTTTTGTGTGCTTTTTCAGATTTTTAATCTCAAAGGAAACACATTCCTATCACTAGTGGAACACATGGAAAATCAACAAGCTGATTTGAGTCAAAGACAACAAACTCTCGAATTAAATTCAAGCATGGTCTGGGACTTGATTCTGGAGCTAAGTCCCTGACCACATTGTGACTCAAAATCTCGACCTGAATACAGACATGGTCCGGGACTTGTTGCATAACTTAAGTCCCGGACCACAATGAAGCATCACTCTCGACTGGATTTCAAGCATGGTCCGGGACTTTATACACAACTTAAGTCCCGGACCACACAAGGAAAGGAGTCTCGACCTGTTTTAACACCATGGTTCGGGACTTTATACAAACCCTAAGTCCCGGACCACATCTCAGAGTAAATTCTCGACCTGTTTCAATGATACGGTCCGGGACTTCATACAGAACTCAAGTCCCGGACCATATGGCTAAAACGGAAGATCTGTAGCGCGGTGAATGAGAAAAAGCAGAGATTTATTTTCTTTAAACCAAACCACCGCCCCATATTCTCCAGCTGGTCTTCCATACTTATTTTGTCCCTTCCGTGCTGCATTCAATTATCCACAAATCCACTAATCTAAATGAAATACCCCAAACCTTGGTATGTTGTTTAAATGTTTAAATATGTTATCTAAAGGCTAAAAAGTTCCTTAGGAAGATCAGTGTATAGTTTAAACCATAGTTAAAACACAATAAAACACTAAGACACGGTGTGAGCAAAAACATGCTCTAAGCTTGGAGTGAACTTGGTTAGGACCCATAGAGCCTACCAAGACTTGATAATATTTAATTATGAATTTATAAGGCTAATTAAGTCCTTAGGAAACCTTGGTAGACAATGAAACCAAACAAAACACAAATAAATACCTTAAGGTCAATATGGGCTAAAATGTGCTCTAAGCTTGGAATAAATTTGTATAAGACCTAATGGTCATACCTATGCCTTATAAATATGTTAATGAACATATTAAATCAATTACCAAAGAAAACCAAGCTTGAAAACAAGTTAAAACACAAAAAGTGCTTTAAGGAGTCTTAAAGCACGTTTTTGAAAAATTGTCTTGTAAATGAGTTTTGAGTGGCTAAATGTCCATCATTACTCTTAATATATATGTGTACTATATAATATCACATTTGGATGTCTATATCAATGGGAAATCAAAAATTTCACTTCTATGTGCCTTGTTTTCATGAATAGTAACTTTAATAAGCTAGTTTGTAACATATGTGGTTATAAGTAATTTAATTGGTCAACAAAGACTATTATACCCCTAGGTGATATAAGGGGCCGGTTTTCATGTGTGACTCACCACATTTGAACAAATAAATAAGTTAAGTAATGACAAAGCAAAAGTACTATTTGCTTTTAGCTTAAATATCTCCAAAAGCAAGTTTTATCTTCATTCTCTCATTTCCCTTCACTTCCAACGTCTTCTTCCTCCTCTCTCCATCGGTTTCCAACAGCAGCATCTCATTCTTCATCTTCCTTCACTTGTAACTTATGACTCCATGCTCCGAATTTAATTCCGAGACTACCGTTCTCTTAGTTGGAGCAAGCTCTACAACATTGTCTTTTCAAATCATCAAAACCACCATTTCGGTGCCAAGGAGAACTTCCATGGAAGGAGCTTGAGCTTATATTTTTATGCCTTGTTGATCACCTTTGCTTCAAGGTAAGGAAAAACCAAAGAAAACTCCATTTCCTTCATTTTTGGTGTTGGCCGAAAATGCACCTTGTAATGGTGTCTTCTCTTGTCTTGTTTTAGCTTCATTTGAATCTTCCAAGGGCTAGGAGGAGTCCTCTCTTGATACTCATTCAAGCTCTCTTTCCATTCAAAGGTAAAACAATTACCTTGATGTGTTAAAACAATATATGTAATTAGGGTTTACAATGAGATGAAGCTTAAAGCTTGAATACTCATTATGATGTTTGTATATTGTTTAGTAGTTGATAAGGAGTGAAATGCCTTACCGGTTTTATGAGGAAACAAGAAAGAAGTTTGGGTGGAAAAGAGGTAAATATACTAACCTAATGTGGTTTAATGCCTTAGGAGAAATGAGCTTATAATGCTTGTTAAAACTACCTAAAGAGCAAATGGTGAATGACTTAGTAAAGTGTTCTCAAGGAGACTAGTAAAAGAACATATGTCTTGGTGTATGTATTCGCAGGTCAAAGGCGTTATTTATGTGGGAAATTCAGTGTTTAAAGTTTATGCAATTTAAGGGCCTAAGAGCCATGTTATTTAAGGGCCTAAGTGCCAAGCAACTTAAATTGTGCACTATATTGTGATGTAGTGTAAATTGGGTGAAGTCTTGTGTGTGATGGTGTTCTTGATGGAATTAGGTGTTCTTGAGTGTTTAATGGTGAAAACTATGAGCTTTGGAATGATGATGTGCTAAGAGAACCTATGGCAAAATTTGTAAAATATATAAGGAGTTTTAAGTGCTTAAATGAACTTGGGTGAACTAAGAATGGTTAGGAATGGATACATGCTTCACTAAGGAAGAAAACATGCATTAAGGTGTTCTATGGTGCTATAAGGATTTAGGCATTGTCTTGGGAGTTCTAGGAATTCAGTATGTGTTTTGAGAATGTATTTAAGTCTTGGAGAAGTTTGTTTAAGGTTTAGGAATGTTGATGTACAAGGAAGAAATGATGTTTAAGTAAAATGTGAAAAAGGAGATTTAGTTGGTAAGAAATGATGCTTGGGAGATGATGTTAAAATGAGGAGAAAACATTATGGGCATAGTGGTTATCATAGGCATGAAACACCACCTGGAAAACTAAGGAGGTAATAACATAAGTGTTAGGAATTTTGGTATGAAATGAGTAAGTGCTTAAGGTGATAGATAATGAGTTACATGGTTGTGTATGGGGATATAAGTGTACTAAATGATGTTAGAACATATTAGGATACATGAGGTGAAGTTTGGAGTCAAATGGGATTGTAGAAACAAAGGTCTGGAGCCGACCGACCTTGCGACCGAACTTGTCAAGGTCGGTCGAGCTCAGTTTACACTACCGGGAGGAGTTTCTGGAATGGACCGACCTTGGGGACCGGACTTGCAAGGTCGGTCGGGCTTGTATTTTGTGTACGGATTGAGTTTCTGGAACCGACCGAACATGGGACCGGACTTAGCAAGTTCGGTCGGGCTGAATTTTCAAAGGGAAGAAACTCTCGGGAATGGACCGAACATGCGACCGAACTTACAAGGTCGGTCGGAGTAGAAAATTTTGACGGAAATATGTTCTGGAATGGACCGACCTTGTGCAAGGTCGGTCGGTAAGGTCGGTCGGACCGAAAATGTTGTTTATGGTTATGAAATGATAGGTCATGATGGGGATTGATTAGTAATGATGTTATAAGGTTGTTTAAGATATGTTAAGTGAGTTAATGACAATTAAGTAGGTGAAAAGTTGTAATAAAAATGTGAAAGTAAATCAAGTTAAAAATGCAAAGCTATGTAACTGAGTTAACGGGAAGGTTATAAGCAACATACTGTAAATAGTCCTGCTACCCCGATGTTAATAAAAGTACATGTAATGTTATCAGTTGTTCGAGAATTGCTCGAGGAACACAAGTGGACGTGGTAAAGTGGACTCCGGTGACAGGTATGGTTTTCTTGCAACCTGTGTCCTACCGGATTACACCGGCTTGTATGCCAATGTGTTTTTCTGAGTGTTTGCCACCTTGTAAGATTAGAACATGTAATGAGTTTATAGTAATTCATTTATGTGGCGAATTTGGCCTCCGATACCATTTAACCTCAAATATGTGTTAAACCTTAGCTAACCAAATCTAGGAACACATGAGTGATCGGTATTCGGAGTTAACGACCCAAACCTTGGGAACGTTCTAACCACGGCTATGTGTGAGTTAGTTGGATATTGTTGTTGTATGCAAGTGTGTGAACCTCCCTTGAGTGCTTAACTCGGTTATGATACCGTATGGTGTGTGGATGGTAGGCTCCATAATGGATCTCTAACTACTTATCTATAAGTATATATGTACTAATGGGGGGGTGAGGAGTCCGGTCATGTTCCGGCCACGCGTGTGAGGACGGGAGTCGATGTCATATCCGGTTCGACTCTCTTGGTCTATGTATAGGTTGTATTCCAATTTGGTCTCAACCTTCCCTTAGCTTATCCAAAGCTAGTTTACTGACTCACGTCGGGCCACAGGGGCATACAAATGTTATTTCGGTGTGCTTGGGATTACTATATCCGACACACCTTGGGTATAAGTTAACCGTTCGATATAACTGGACGGTAACGAGGTTGGTAACGAGCTTAGCATGAGATTGGCAATAATCTCTAGGCTCACTATGTATACTAACTATGGTGGAAGGTTCCTTGTGTGAACCGATCTTATGGTGTTTTGAGTTGTTATTGTGCTAGGCAATTTCCCTTGCTATGCTATGATATGTTTATGTTAGATGTTTAAAATGAATTCGATGTTATCATGTGTACGTCGAAACGAGAAAGTGTTGTTGTGTTTTGCTATGTGAGGAATGTGATATGTTGTAAGATATGGAGTGTGTGGATCATGGAAATGAATCCCAGTTTGTGACAAGAGGCGTTTAAGGATAACCCGATTTAAGGGTAGGTGTCGTCTATTAAGGAAGTAGCTCCATTAGAGGAGGAACACTCTAGGGATAATGAATACCATGAGTGACTTATCAAGTAAGGATGTAATATCCGTTTGTTGAGCCCATTGAGGCGAAATGTTATGTGTTGTGTGTTTACAGTTGTATGCATGATTTAAATATAATCAATCGCATGCTAAGACGACAATTAGTTGTGCATGGCCCGGTAGCATGTGGGCTGCGGGATTACCATACCAGCAAAGGTGCTGAGCCCCTTGGGGGCCACCCTTTCTCTTCTTTTCCTATTTCAGGTACAGAGGGCTGGAAGCCGTTCGAGAGTAGGACGGGGTAGACATTGTACATGGGAAATCATTTAAGTGCATATATACAGTAGGCGTAGTAAGACCGAAATTGTTATCGGCATCAGTTTGTGAATACTCGGTACAGTTGGAAGGTGTGTGTTATTATTGTTGTTAATGGAAAGGGATAGTAATGTGTAGTCGCTCGGGAATCTAGTCCATCAGACCGGTACAATGTACATGTATTAGCCTTGTTAGCCACGTGGGTGGTTAACGGCGTGTAACACCAGCGAGTTAAGTAATGTGACGAGGTTTGTTTTTCCGCTGCAGTTTATTGTAAGTGTGTTAATGTTGGATGGGGTGTTACACTAAATCACCTCCCTAAATCCAGCACAACACCCATAAGCATTCTGCTTTCCAACAAAAACACCACCATGCTGCTGCTACGTACTGAAGCACATGAGTCCTATTTATAGAACTCAATCTGATTGATAGAGGACACATCTTGCAGAGAAGGAAATCACCCTCACTCCATTCCAGTTCATCTCTCACGTTCCATTCATTTTCATCTCATAAAAACACCTACATACATACACAATTCTGCAGAGAGTAATACTCCACAACTCCACCCATCCTCATTTCCATCTCTCACGTACCATCCATATCCATCTCATTAAACATCAAACACATTCACAGAATCTGGAGAACACAAGCAGTTCGAGACTACACCATTTCCTGGAGAAGAAGTAGAAGAAAGCACTGATCACACACCGAGACTCCACTGCAGAGTCTTAAATCAGAGTTTCTTCTTTTCTTCCTCTTTAATGTTGTTCACATATCTTTGCAGTATTTTCATTTCCATGGCTGAGTAGTTTTCATAAATTTCAGTTTACTATGTAATCCAAATTCTGAGGTTCCATTATCTTTGTGATTTACCATTTTAACAGATTAAAGTGTTGTTCCTTATTTATTGTTATAAATCTTGTGATTTGGCCAATTACTGGATTTTATCTGTTTATCTACTTATAAGTGAGAACTGCGGTAGATAATAGACAACAGGAACAACACCGGTTAATTTAGAGATGGTAATTCCTCTAGGATATTAACTGATCATTAAACTGGATTATTCTTAAAGCTGTTAGCAATTAGTAAATTTGTAACGAGAGTTAAAATTTATTAGCTGTTAATTAGATTCCACCGAGCGGGAGACCGAACGTGGAATAATTCTGATCTAGGATTTTAATCTAGATGTTGGTAAACACACTGAGAAAGGAACCGAAGAAATTAGAGAACTAGTAAACCGGAATTTTCCCTTCTCGTTAATTCAAAAACATTATTATTTTATCCACTGTCTTGCATTTATTACCTTTGCTCATATTTACATTCTTGTTTTATACTTTAGTAATCCAAACAAACAAAACCCCCCTGTTACTTGAGTTATTTTATTTTGTTCTTAAATATCAATTAAACTAAAACGCTGCCTCCCTTGGATTCGATAACCTGGAGGGACACTTCTAGGAAAAACTTGCTATAATCGACCGGTATACTTGCCGTTATGTTTTTACCCAACAAAAAGAAATAAAATAAGTTATATTGTGTATATGATTGAGTTCGACTGACTGCTTCCGCACCTTTAGTACAATAGAGTCAGCCCACTTCATAGATTCATACCTTAAAGTGTTTTGAGTCAACTTACCGATTCTATAAACTAGGAATGTGATATCTATGTGTCTCATTCAAATTGTGATCTATGGATTAGTTAGTTGTTAAGCTTCCTGTATCAAGCTCCTCAATACTATTATATACTACATCTATTACTAAGCTCTTCCACTCCTTTTTCTAGTAGAGGGCACTAATTAAGCGAATTAATACTCCTTCATTTTCTTTGATTTCCATATGCATTATGAAGAGAAGTAGAGGTTTTGACCTTACAGATATCCATTATTGAAACCTTTTGTTTTCTCCTCAAGTCCATCTAGTTCATGTCACACTATTTGAAGAGATTTGGATCAGAACGATACATAATTTAACTTGTATAACGCCACCACTTACAGTTAACAAGTTGGGTGTGTCTCTCTTAAGGCAAGGGCAACTGTTCACTTCTAGCTGAGTTTTCTCTACTTCCCTGTTTTCCACCATTTTCTTCTCGGTCTCATTACTCTTTTTCTAGTTGCACAAGTCCCTAACCTGTATCGACCAACTATTCACGAGTATTCCCCAAATCCTCATTGGGTAGGGTTTTCCAATTTCCTTGATATAATCTATTTTGTATTCTCTCTGCTCTTATTATGGAGCAACAAGACGATGACGAAAAGGAAGCCACGATTGTGTATGCAAATATTCTCCTAGCATCATATGCAGTATTGCAACATGTTTGGGCGGTTGATATCTTCCACCATTGCTTTTCTTCTCTACCCGTTCATGGTTGTTTTCCTTGCAAGAAGATGATTCCGACTTGGCGGGTGCACTTCGAAGATATCACTTTGTTGATACTAGATGCGATCGAGTGGGTTTGTGGATACATGCATGTAAAATTTGTCTCATCCCACACTTCCACCACACCATTAATTGTAATAGTAGAAGTCTTTTTCTTCTCTCTTGGTGTGCAAAAAATAGAGAAATATGACATGCAATGAAGTGGCATTTGGTGATGAATCGAATTGAAAGTGTTAGGCTACGGAGGAATGCATCAACATTGCTAACAATCAATCCAATAATGGAATTCGCCGGGTTAAGGGTGGTAGCGATCGTTTAGAAGGAAGTGTTTTGGTTCAATTTCCTACCTTGCATGTGTCTCTTGAGCTGGCAATTTGGATAGACTCAACTTGGAAGGAGATGGATCAACAATATGAAGCGGCAACCTCTCGGCTAACTAGGGTTGCTAGAAAAAATGAACCTGGATCTCCATGGTTGCTTAGTTTTGTAGAGTAACTGGATAACCATGGCATGGGTTTTGCTCTCTGTTTATCTTTATTTCCATCTATGGGTGTACTATTGTCCAATTATCTACTTATATGTTATTTTTAGTTTGCAATTTCCTTTCAATTCAATAATTCCCCTAGGTAGCCCTAGGTATTTTATCGTATTTTGATGGTATTTTGGTCGCGGTTGGCTTGTGTCCCCTACTGAAAAGTGGTTTCAAAGCTTTGGGTTCATGGGTGAGTTTAACACCTTGGAGTCTTCATCGCCAAATTTGCTCCTCTAGCCTCACATTTCTGTCGCTACATTAGCACGACTCTGTGCGAATAAGTTGTTATTGGTAGTGGGTCTTCATGTCCTTACTTGTCACTCATGTGAAGCGGTATATAGGTATTAGGGTTGTTTCCAGTATGCAAGACAAGCTTATTGAACAAAGCAATGGTTGGTCCTTAGCCAAGCTACTCACACAAAGTCCATGAGGTTCGGGTTGCATATAGTAGCTGTTACTGTCCCTTCGGGGACATCTGATATAGTAGTTGTCACTTCTCATGTATTTGACAAAGTTTTAGGGGTCTATATGGTCTATGATGCATTTGGTCTTGTTGCTGGTGTTGATGTGGGTGGCTTGATAGGGGACATCCCTAGTTGTATGCTCAACCTTATATCTTAATAATAAAAACTTATGTCTTCGGAAAAGAACTCCACCACTTGGATGCCCACCATTAATCTTGATGATACTTGGAATTGAAATCAATCTTGCATACTTGAGGCTAGTCGGTCTAAATATGTGGATCCATTCATGATAAGTCAAATTACCCTTCTTTTAGTCGAGTGTATACAAACTCCCTTTTCATCCTCCCTTCCTTCCCCCGGCATGTTTTAAAAAATTTGAACTAGCCCTATTTTTTTGTCACATTAACAAATTAGTCTATTTGATCCACTAGTTTTTTCTCTCTATATATATCACATATATCAATTATCATATCAACTATTTTTTATCTCCACTTTTTCTAATTTCAACTTACAATTGACATCAACTATATATTTCAGTTCACAAAAGAGTGGGCGGAAGGACACTTCAAAACTCTTGTATGGTATTTAACAACCGATACAAGTCTACCACCTCATAAACTGCATGACGTCTCACTTTACACTACCTAAAATGATAGAGACCCGTAAATTTTGTTCATAGAGTAGAGCTATCACTTAAATGATATATGATTTGTGCTAGACTTGGGTCGTCCACCCAACCTTAATAGTAGTTGGCTCGAAAAGAGCTACTTATTCTTTAAAGAGATTTTGTAAGGGGTCATCCCCCTTAATTTCCTTCTCCTTGACAGATTGTATAATGTGGCTACTTTGTTTTCTTCCTTATGTATACATTAATGACTCCTTTCGTGTTCAAATCCTTTTTGCTCCCTTTTTATATCTATTCTTATTACTTTATGTAAAAATCTAGTTCTCTAAGCAAGTAATTATTATCGATAATCGACCGGAAAGTAACAACTTTAGTATTAGTAAACCATAAGGAATTTAATAATAGATGGACGGTTGTGCTGTGCTGATCTCGAGATGGTCATACATTTTGATTTGAGGCTTAGGAAGACAGACAAGACATGATGGATATGCTTCTAAACACAAACGGATCAGCTAACAACACGTAGGTTTGATGTGCATTTTGCTGCTGGTGAACATAATAATGAATGTGGTGACGACTTCTGAAAGAATTTTATCGCCGATATCTTTGTTGCAGAAAAAGTTGAGAAAATAAATTAGACTTTTGACCGCAGAAGCATCTTTTGTTAATATATATAGTATTAATTAAGTGCTCAATAATGTGATTTTCAAAATAAATAAAAAATAATCAAGTACTCGTCAATAATTGAGATAAGTGAATGTCGATCATGAGCTAGTCAATGTATTAAACAGGATTTTACAATGGAATCTTTTGCTGACCGGCTTGGCGGTGTACATAATTAATTGATGTTCCACAAATTTTTTTGATGGAAATTATTGATTGACTGATGATAGCATTGTAATAGGGTTGGCATTAATTTGTCTGAAAAATGTGCATAGACATATATAATATACGACCCGAAAAATTGGATTTGAAAGTGTGTATATGCTAATGCTAGTATATATCATCAAGATGAAGTAAATCTGTAATCAGTGCGTGAGTCTGAATTCGGTCGAAAGAGACACGGGTATGGAAGTAATAAACAAAAGAGAATGATAATCAAAAGAAGAACAAGTCGACAGGTGATTCTGAGGAAAATAATTACGGACTATTTTTTGACCATTCAGAAGCAATCTAGATAGGTCCTCAAGGATTGTCTAATAAATTTAGGGGATGTTTGTTTTGGTAATCGGAATGATTCTCTTTCCTATGGTTTGTTTTGTCAGATTTTTCTATTTTCAGGAAAAGGATTACCCCAAAACTCTCTATTTGTTTGAGTCGGGGGAAATGAAACAAATAACCAATCAAAGAACGCCAGTCAACATTGCAAATGAAGCAGTATCATGGTTAAAGCAGCGGCACCTCAGCGGCTTACTCTTGCAAATTGATTTCTCAAAAGCGTTTGATTGTCTCTCCTGGTCTTTTATTGATCTAATGTTGCATATTTATGGTTTTAACTCTACTTGGAGAGAGTGGATCTTTGAATGTATCTCCACCACCAGCATCTCGATCCTAGTAAACGGTGTCCCAACCTCACCCATCAAACCGTCGCGTGGGCTTCGACAAGGAGACCCACTGTCTCCGCTTTTGTTTATACTGTGTGCAGAGGCGCTTGGATGGATAGGAGGAGGCTATAACACAGGAGATAGACAGGGGCTTTGCATTGGAGCAAACCAGGTTCTTCTTTCACACTTACAATTTGCAGATGATACGTTAATTTTCTGCAGTGGTAGTTTTGCTGAAATCAAATCAGTAAAACTATGTCTGGCCGTGTTTTCGGAGATGTCGGGGCTAGAAATTAATTGGCAGAAATCTACCGCAATTCCTATAAATCTAAATGCTTCACAGATTGCAAGAACCAAAGGATTACTCAATTGTTCCATCTCCTCTCTTCCGACCATATATCTTGGCTGCAGTATTGGAGCCAGTCCGAATCGAAGTAACACTTGGGCCCCTGTTCTGACCAAGATCGAAAAGAAGCTAGCAGGGTGGAAATCATCCACGCTCTCGAAAGCAGGCAGGATTGTGCTAATACGGGCAGTCCTCAATAGCATGCCACTGTACTACCTCAGTTTATTCAAGATGCCAAAAACAATCTTGCAAAAAATAAACAAGCTTCAGAGAGATTTTCTCTGGGGAAGTGGCACCCGCAGAGGAATACCGCTGATGGCTTGGAGTAAATCTCACGGCCTAAGGAGCTTGGTGGTTTGGGCATTTCAGACTTGGAAACTAAGAATGCTGCTTTAATATTTAAGTGGTGGTGGAAGTTCCAAAGCGACGACGGCAAGCTATGGAAAAACATTATTTGCTCAATCTATGGAGTTGACACTTTTCTGCCCATAACTGATGAAAAGTGGATCAACACAAGGAGGAAAGGCTTATGGAAGTCCATCCTATCCATCCGAAGCTGGAAACCAATCTTTGAGCATGTAATCAACGATAATATTGAATGGTTTGTTGGAAACGGAACAAAAATCAGATTTTGGTTAGACCGGTGGGTGGGAACAGCCCCGCTGAAGTCCAGTTTCCCGAGGCTTTTTCTCATCAGTGAGCAAAAATCTGATTCCATTGCGGACATGGGGTGGTGGAATGGCTCACAATGGATATGGAACCTTATGTGGAGACGTCAATTATTTACATATGAAGCTGCTCAGGTGAACAACCTTCTTGAAATGATCGATGGGTTTTTGCCAAATGAAGAGAAGGCTGATTGCCTTACCTGGAAGGACGTCACGATGGCCTATATTCATCGAAATCCTTCTATCTCAAATCCATGGAAGCAGCAGAATATGTTGATGTCTCCTGGCACCGTAGCTTCTGGCAAAACTTTGCTCCCCCACGCGTAGAGCTGTTTATATGGTTCTTGCTACACGGCAGAATCAACACACGGGACCAGCTCTTCCTCAAAGATATTATCCCCATAGGCCAGCTCAATTGTTTACTCTGTAACAGGGTGGTTGAATGTCCTGATCACTTATTATCCATTGCTCCCACTCGAGAAAGTTGTGGAATCTTGTTCTGCGTTGGTGGGAGTTAGTTTCACATTCCCACGATCAGTCCCAGATCTGTTCATGGCATGGCAGGGGTCTGAAATGAAGCAGCCAGCTAAGCGCTTGTGGATATCCTCCTTATGTTACTCTCTCTGGTCCATCTGGAACTCCCGAAACAGATTGCTTTTTGAATCAGTCCAGCCCGATTGGGAATCCACGGCAACATCGGTTAAAATACAAGTTTTACAGTGGAACAAACGACCGTGCTCCATCTCTTCCATGCCAGTACAATTGATCTTATCTTCTACCAACCTTTTAAATCTTCTCTCCCCTGTTTAATCTTTCTTTTCAGTAATTTTCTTTTCAGTACTTTCAATATCTTTCTTTCAGTACTTCCACTCTCATGTTCATTTTCCATTTCTATATTTTTGTAAGCGAGAATGGTTCAATCCGAACCTTAGTATCGCATTCCCAGCTGTTTCAACAGCCACTTATCAAAAAAAAAAAAGAACGCCAGTCAACATTAATCAGTCACCGTTTCTCGGGCTTGAAACAAACCATCCTTAATGGTTTTCCTTCTTGTGACGCTAAGTACTTTGATTTGATATTAAGTTAATTAGTTTTTTCTTTAAAAAATAATAAGGGTGGGGATTTGAATTCGGATGTTAATTAATGTTGTTGTTGAGAATGTTGCAGTTAGAACTAATTATATATGCTGGTAAACGAATTTAATTAGACCAAAAGAGAGAACGTGCATCCAACAAACATAGTACTAATTGTAAGCAGTTCGCACATATCATTGTCAAGAAGAACAGATACATACCCTTCTTAATTAGCAACTCGTGCTTACTTTTATTTTATACAATACACATAATTCACAGGTTTTTCAAGAAGAAGAAAACGTACGTATACACAAGAAAATATTTTATGTAAGTTTCCCTATTTATATTTCCCGGTCTTAGAAGTATTAATTGGTAATAATAAAGACGCATGGAAATAAGTATACAACACTTACAAAAGAGAAACCTATATCTATATTGATCTTAATTTTCACACTCAGAAACAAATACGCACATCTGAGGTTAATTATAAACATCCTTTTTCCCTCAAAAAATACAAGTATTAAAGACCGATGTAATATTTCTGGAAATCGTGAAGAACAGATTAATTAACCCATAGGGTAATAATTCATAATGTTATTTGGAAGCATGGAGATTGGGACTAAGCACAACCCCTTGTTCTGCAACTCATGATGATTATCTTTACAGTCTTCGGCATTGTAGCTGTTGATCATCTTCTGATTAAACAGCTTCTCAACTGCAGAATCTGTTTTCATTTGATCATTCCCAAGATAATTACCATATTCTTCTTCACCTTTGCCCTAAAATACCCCCAACACATCAGTCAGTACCGTACTGTATATATACAAACTCAAGAGCCAAGCCGTAAGTCATGGTCGGTAGGAGTGGTATCCATATTGATTGCTCAACATAAAATTAATTAATTACTCACGATTAGAGAGGAAGTGGGAGAATGATCAGGTGCGCCCCTCTTAGCGTTTAGATCCATTCTCTTCAGACCCATCGTTATCTGTATAATTAATCTCATGAATGAATGAACGAATGAATGAAAATGATCATAATACCACCAAATCCATAATAAGCTAGCTAAATAAAAGAAATATACTATACGTACCTTGGGGCTGTTAACAGGAGAACTAGCAGTGTCCTCCAGAGATTCATCATAAGGAATCTCAGCCTTGTTCATTCTTTTGCTCTTGAATTTCAACTTCCTTAGCGTATTACTGTTATAAATATTCCTTGCAGGCGGCGATGATGATATCCCATCTCCGTCATCACCGCCAGTACCCACGGCACCACCACCACCAACTAATGAATTATTATTGTTGCTGATGCTGATCTTATAGTTATAATTATTACCAGGATTATAATTGTGATCAGTCGTCGTCGTCATCTGCTTCCACTCAGGGCCAGATCCAGCGTCTGAAACCATAGAATCACTCCGACCATGATAACTACTACCGTATGACTTAAACAACTCTTCCTTCGCTCCTGCTGTTTCCTGATCCTCTTCTGCTTCCAATCTTCCAACATAGTCTGAATAACCCGCCAGGATATCCGTCCACCCGCTGCTTTCTGAGTAAACATCGTCTTTTCCTTCATCATCGTTTTCAACTGATCTGTTCAGAGAAGAAGACCAAGAGTTCTCCATATATAGATATATATATGATCAGTAGTGTTTAATTCGATGATCGGTCAGTAGTACTGAGTCTGTAATGTGTTTATGTACTTGGAAGAGAAGGAAAGAGTAGTTTTATTTGTTTTGCGTGTGTGAAGAGGTTGAGAGAGACGGTAGGTAGAAGTTAGAGAGAAAAAAGTGATATGCTGACAGATGAAAGGAAGGAATGGACGGATTATATTAGCTAGCCAACCAACCAACCAAAGGGATAGGATTATTGTCTGAGGCACACCACAAGGAGGGATTATTAAGGCATATTAATCGAATCTTTTCTTTTCTTGAGGAAAACTTATAAGAAAGTTAATTATATGCTTAAAATTTAATACCAATAAAAAGATAGAAGAAATGAGGGTTTCCCTTGTTATATTGGTGCTAATAATATTACTTATTATTACTAGTGTTCTTTTTTTTCTTTTCTTTTCTATCAGTACATCTTTATTAATACTAGTGTTCTGTTTTGGGTGGTGGTGGAGGGCCATGTGTGATGGGTCGAATTCAGTTTTAAATATGACCAATTAAGGATCAATTACAGTTTAGATGACAACAAAATCTTGACTCTTCTTCTTATATGTGACCCCATCCTTCCTTCTTTTTTCTTTTCATAGAAGCAAACGCTACCCTTTTCTCTTCTTTTAGTACCACATTGGATAGTTTGAGGTACTATCTGAACTCATAGAATAACTGTGTTAGAAACATATTTTCAATCACTTAAATTCTGATAAACGGTTTGTTTTGTTAAGGTCTATGCTAATATTTCTATTGACTTTTACATTGTCGTTTGGTTCTTTACCTTTTTTCAAGCTTCTACTCATTCTTTTTTATTTGCAATATTTTATTTTTTTTATTAATTTTGCTCGCCGGTATCAAGGACCTTGCTAACGCTACCCCTCCCCAAAAAAGGCAAATTTCATGAAATGTTATTATATTTTTGGCTAATTCATAAAATGCCACTAAAAAGAAAAGTCACAAAATATCATTATATTTGTGTAAAAGTTCATGAAATATCACTATGTCATTGACCAGAAGTTAAAAGACAAAAATACTCCTACTAATTAACAAAGTAGTTTTAAAGTTCACAATATGCCCCTAAGTATTAAAAAATTAACTAAAATTCACAAAAAATCAAAATATTATAAAAATATAAGGAACTATAAGAATATATAAAAATAAATAAAAAAATATATTAAAATATCATAAAACGTTGAAAAAAGTAAATATTTCTTAGATGTTTTTCAAATTATTTAGTACCATAAAAAATAATATAGAGTTTTACATACATAATGTATACTAATTTTTCTACAAATTTAGACCGTACCATAATTTATATCTATTAATTACCATAATTTATACCAATTAATTACCATAACTTTTACCATACAATTTTAAATTATTTTTTCTACCAATTCAATAAATTTATACCAATTAATTATCATAATTTTTACCATACATTTCAAAATTATTTATTCAAAATAAGTTATTTTAAATTTTTATTAATATTCAAAATTTTATTTTTTATTTATATTCTATTTTGTAAATGAATTTATGACCTAATATAATTTATTTCAAATAAATAATTTGAATTGATAAAAAAAGATAACTTGAAAATGTATGATACAAATTATGGTAATTAATAAGTATTAGAGGCACCACTAGAATATAGATTTTTGGTAACAAAAAAAATTGTTACCACAAATCAAAATCGTTACTAATTTAATTGATTGTAACGATAAAAGTCGTTACATATCTTCACACGTGATGACGTAACTAAAGATCAATTTATTTATTGTAACGACTTTTATTCGTTACTAAAAGTTATATCGTTACTAAATATATGATTTTGTAACAAGTATATCGTTATTGTAGTCTTAATTTTTTTAATTCTCTAGTACTATCTTTGGTAACGAAATTCTTGTCACTAATAACAACTATGATAACAATATTAATCGTTGCAAGGACCTTTGTAACTAAATATTTAATTTTTACTAGTGAGGTGGCAATTTGGGTCAATCTTTCGGGTTCGGTTTGGTTAGGTTTGGTTCAGGTCAGCTTTGAACTATATAATATTCAGCTCGGGTCGGACTGGGTCGGGTGAATTCGATTTTTTGGGTTTAGTTTGGGTTTATGAAGTTACGGGTTGGTTTGGATCGATTCGATTGTATTTTGGTTTGCGTGATTTTTGGCTAGGGTGGTTTTGGCTTGGTTTCCTATGGTTCGGGTTAGTCAATGGTCTATTCGGTTTTTTCGGGATGTGAGTCTAATTCGGGTGAATTATTTGGGTTGGGCTAAGCTGATACAGATTTGTAAATGTCATATTAAAATAATCAATTTTTCATTTACGACTACATATATCTCAATAAAATTAGGCTAAGTTGACTACTCATGAGATAGACATGGGTCAAATTGAAGGAACATTTTGTATGTAGTGTGATTATAGAATCTAAAATAGTATACACCAATTCAAATCTAATTTTGTAAATCGATTCCCATTATAAAAAAAATCCTTCCTCAATCAACTAGTATCATAATTATTATGTTGTAGCAAAAAATACAGCCAATGTCTACCATCCTTGTTAATTTCATTTTTCAAAGGGGTTTCCTCATCGCTCATCATCATTTCTTCATCCTCATTATCAGTTTCACTTTCATCTTCTTTGGAACTTATAATTAAGTCTTCAACACTGTCTTCATCAAAATCTCACCTCTCTTCTCCCTTCACCTTTTTCTTTCCACCTTTTTCATGTCATCATGTCATTAATTAATGAAGGTTTGTGCCCCATACTTTGTTATTCTTTCTTTGCTCAGCTTAATAGTGGTAAAGTTTTTATTTTATTTTTATAATAAAGTAGGTAACATAACATTCTTGTTAGTGTGCGTTGATGATAGATATTCTTTGGTAACAAATGTATTGTTGAAGAATCAAAGGATATAAAAGATAACCAGATATTAGAAATAATAATATCATTTTATGGTTTTGTTTAGTTTGGATTATTATCAGTTTATTTTTGATATGAGTTGCTTTGGGTTTTAGGTGATTATCAGGTTTCGCGTGACTATGGTTTGGATAGCTTTGGTTTGAATGTTTTATGTTCGAATAATTGTGGATAGTGGTTGAATTTCGGTTCTATCAAAGCTCGGTTCAATTTGGTTCAATTCGGTTCATTGTGGGTTTCAGGTCATTTTTTTAATTGTCCATACGGTTGAGAATTTTGGATTTCGATTTGATTCGATTCAACTCAGTTTTTCGGGTTTGGGTCAATTTTACCACCTCTAATAAGTACTAGTTATGGTGCTTAATTGGTTGAAATTATGTAAAAATTATGACTAATGCCAATTTTTCTACCAATTAAGTATTATAACTAGTACCAATTAATTATCATAATGTGTACCATACATTTTCAAATTATCTTTTTTTATCAATTTAAATTATTTATTCGAAATAAATTATAATATGTCATAGAGTCATCTGCAAAATAGAATATAAATTAAAAAAAGTTTCAAATTTTAATTAAAATTTAAAAATAATTTATTTAGAATTAATAATTTCAATTGGTAGAAAATTTTTTTAAAATGTATGGTAAATATTATGGTAATTAATTGGTATAAATTATGGTATATAATTGGTATAAATTATGGTACTATATTGGTCTAAATTATGGTACTATATTGGTCTAAATTTGTTGAAAAATTAGTATAAATTATGTGGCTAAAACTCTATATTTTTTTTTGGTACTAAATGATTTTGAAAAAAAATCTAAGAAATATCTACTTTTTTTTCAATATTTACGATATTTTTAATATATTTTTATAATAGTTTAATTATATTCTTATAATTACCTATATTTTTATAATATTTTGATTTTTTATGATTTTTTAGTGAATTTTTTAACACTTAGTGGCATATTGTGAACTTTAAAACTACTTTGTTAACTAGTAGGGATATTTTTATCTTTTTTACTTCTGGTCAATGACATAGTGGCATTTCATGGACTTTTACAAAAATATAGTAACATTTCGTGACTTTTTTTTTTTATTTTTAGCGGTATTTCATGAATTAGCCAAAAATATAGTGGCATTTTATGAAATTTCAAAAAAAAAAAACGGTCGATTAGTTTCCCCCTGTCTTTCGTAAGTATTTGTTTATGTGCATATATGTATGTAATTATGTATAAATTTTGGGAAGGGGAATAAAGAAGAGGATGAAGGGGAATGAAAAGAACTTTTTTTTTTATTTTTGTAACTGTTTGTTTGTGTACGGGAAATGGAAATGAATAACTGGTCACCAGTCAATGGTCAACAATCGTTAGTTGCTAGTCAACGGTGAACAATTGCCGGTCAATATCCACCGGTCACTGGTCAATGGTTGTTGGTCATCGGTCAATGATCATATGTCACTGGTCAAAGTGAACTAGATAAATGAATCGCATTCCCTAGTAGGAAGTGGGGAATAAAGTTATAGAATTTGAGATAATCTTATTTTCCTTATTTTTCCTGAAAATAAGAAAAACTGGTTAAACAAACAACAAAAAACGGAATGACTTCGATTCTCAATCCTAATTAACCAAAACAAACGGCCCTTAAGGTGATACAGAATGATGTATTGTCGTCCTTAATGACTTAATGGTGATCAAAAGATCGTGCGGATGAGATAATGTTGGGAAGAAAACATACAATAAAAATGCAGAGAAAGGAAAAGTCGGTGGTTCTTTGGCGTGACATTTGCTGTTAAATCATAACTAAATTAATATTAATACTTTTTCTTAAGTAAGAATTAATAATAATAAATCAAAATATTAGGCCAGATTGAGATGCGTCATGTAAATATATTGTTCTTGTTGATTTTTCGGGTTGGTATTCGCCTTAGTTCGTTTTCATGTACCTGTCATGAACGATCCTTCGCCTTTTAATGCATTATTATGAAAAATTATTGATAGCTTAGGTGGTATTTTTTGAGTTTTAAGTACTCTCATTAAACTTTAGATAAAGTCAAAAAGAAAAAAAAAAGAGTTAAAATGACTTTAGACTTCGACTATATCTACCCCAGTCGATCTTATATTCCTTTCAAACTCATGAAAATATTTTATTTTGAGCTTTGTATGGGCATTATAATGTATTTAGGCTCCTTTATCAACATAGGAGTCGATTAGGGGAGATCTCACCTTACAAAATAGAAAAGGAAGAAACAATCGCCCGATGGAAAAAAAAAAAACTTGTACATATTGGATAAAACAAAAGTTTAACCCGGAGACCTAGCAAACACAGCTCTCTTAGCAACTAAGTTCTCCCTGGTGAACTCTACTCCCTTGCGTGTATGACTCCCTTCGTCTTCCATTGTGTCTCGGGTGCTGCTTTGTTTTCCAAGCAAAAACCTTACTTCTGCATATGTGAAAAGATAGGGGCTACAGGCCTCAGTCTCCACCACCCTCTCCGGATAGACAATAATGATGTGGGTAGGTATAATAATTACCCATGTCTTGTCTCTGTGGACAATATCCAGTCTCACTCTCGGCGGCCGATTTCATGTTTTCTCAATTACATGCAAATTGAACTTATAGTGGGAAGCCTCTCAATCTCCCCTTTACCTGCTTAGTTCCCCTATTTTAAACCGACGATTCAAGAAAATCACCCACACTTCTTCCAGCTCACTGCGAAACTGCAAACTTTCTTCTCTAATAAACCCAGTTTCCTTCTGATAAACCCAGTTTTTCTTGTTTAATAATTGTCACTCAGTACCAAGATATGGATACGATTATGATAGATGGTTTGAGCTTAGTAACCATGAGATGCTTGGTTGCCTAGTTATTCTCGGTCATCCCAATATATGAAGCTACACTTGCCCAATCCTTCAAGGCTATTGGACTGAATTCGGTGGCTTCCGCTTCATGGAGGTAGGCGTGGCTTCATCTTTAAATTCGACACAGTGGAGGCAATGGAGGTGATCCGTATTAGAGGACCTTGAACTATTAACAGCAATCTCCTAGCAATTCAAAGCCTAGATCCATCGAAGCCAATTTCTCAATAGGAATTTAGCTGGATTCCCATTTGGATGAGGTTTTGTGATGTCCGAGACATCACTATGCCCTGGAGTTTGTAAGAAGAGTTACGTAGAAGATCTGACGTTTTTCAGGGCAATTGAGGATGGAGAGGCGTCGGGCTTCGGGTTCTTACATTTCAAGGTGTTAATCAACATTCAAATCCCTATTATCCGAGCCTTACCGATGATGGTGGATGGGCAGTATTTTATGTTCTCTATTTTTTAAGATAATATTCCGTTTATTTGCTCGGTATGTGGTCTGTTTACCCATACAATTGTCGCATATCCACATGCTTGGCCGATGGAGGAGGGAGGAGCACCTTTTGGAATGTGGTTATCTACAGAATTTTTTTTTTTGGCAAGGAGAAGGGTAGAAGACAAGGAATTCACCGTTTCATGGAATGCCCCGGCTAAGGTGGGAAATATCACATTTAGGCTCCTGTCCCACTGAACTCTACAACATGGATGGGCAAACCAGTGGCTATGCAGGAGGGTTTTTTATTCCTCGAATTGTCCACGGAAGAGGAAATTTGGTGAGATGCTTTCGGAAGCTTCTAGCGTGGAATATTGGGAGCTGTAAATCCCGGATGTATGGAGAAGAGGCAAGGGTAAGGCTACTGCTACTGTGACCATGGCACAAACCGACCGCGGAAAAGGAGAAATTAATGTAAGGAGGTTGTCCAGAGAAATGGACAAGAGCAGGGGAATGAATGAATGGCATGAATGCAAGGCTGGACACTACCTTGGCATTTAGGAATATTGAGTTAGTGTCTTGTTTGTGTCCTAATACTTAGCTTGCTTATGTTTTCTGGTTCTAGTGTATGGTATTAGTCTTAGTAAGTTCTACAGTTTGTTAGTGTCGGCTCTGCTTTTACTATGTGACGATGGTGAAAATTTTGGTGTTTTGGGGTTAGTACAAGGCGTGTTGACGAGGGACCGAATTGAAAGGTGATAGCTCTAACTTATTACCGAGGGTGTTTCTTCCTAACTGCATGGGGCCGGCAGTGTTCCTACGGCGTGAAGGCGGGGTGTTGCTTACTGGAATAGTTCAAAGGATGATCGATGCTTTGGTTTGGTGGTGTCTTTTGTTTCAATCGTGTTGATGGTTAGCCGTAAGGGTGATTGGGGTCGTTTGGATGATAGTGACTATTTGTAACACCCCATATAGGTAACTGTCCAACAACCTAGCTCCCAAGCCATTCGGGCTTGAAAACTAGCCACTTTAGGCCCTTAATCCTCACTTGGGCTTAAAAGTGGAAGGCCTTGTTGTTGTAGTCAACCCATGTGTTTACATATAAGGAACTCACAATACTACTCATATCCCGATGTGGGATGGGGGTATTACATACTCCCCCACTCAAAGAACGCGACGTCCTCGTCGCAAGCCTAAATCCAAGTCCCATGGACCTCCTCGGTAGGTGTCGGGTAGCTCATCCCGGCACGGTCCCGAGTCCGCTCTGATACCATTTGTAACACGTCATATGAGCAACTGTCCATTCATATCCACTTTATTCATACTTAACCACAATTCTCACATTCAAGACTTTTGAGACCTCTATATCATAAATGTATTTATATTATATAATTAAATCTAAGAATTTCAATGATAATCTTAAGCTCAATACCTTTATTCTTACTTTAGGACCGACATCGTATTATAACCAATGATGGGTTGATCTTAGAATACTATACTATTATTTCACAATTTATTGACTATGTATCTTTATCAATATCTACTAGATAATCCATTATAACTAAGTTTTCCCCCTTAACTAAATTATGATCTACATCCCGTATACTGAAATCGTAGTGTTGAAGATGCATTTCAATATAACTTATTTGAGCTACTAAACTCAATTATCTTATCTTTAGTTCAGAATGGCCTTTAGTTACAACCATCTATTAATCTTGTCATAAGTTGTTAAATTACTCTTCATCTTGAAATAACCATATTATAGTTAACTCAACTTATCGAACTCTCACATTTAGTATCCACAGGGTATATTATTTACTTAACCATAACTTTATAATAAGGTGTTTTAAGATAACCCTTTTTATGTATCCTTACTTACATTTTAATTTCCCAAGTATTTAATTTTTACACACATTCTCTCCATAGAGTATGTATAATCCTTTTGTACTAAATTTTAATAAACTTATGTCTTAAATACATTTTATATTACTTACAAGGCCAAAGGTTTCCAAGGAATAACTTAATAAATAAATTTCCTTTATTGTATTTTAGGATAAACATTATATCTTAGCATAAGGTAGAATTTATCAAAGAATTAAATTCTAGTTCGTAAGTGAAATTATCAATTACTTAATAAGATAATATATTCTGAACAATCTCCATACCTTATATTCAAATGTCACATTAATATTTCCAGTGTCAAAAGGTAAATCAATAGTCTCTTATGTAACATAGTTCCATCTAATCAAAGGTTTAAAGATTTTAAATATCAAATTCCTATTCACAACCCTTCTTATAAATTCTCACTACTAAATACATCACTTAACTATTTACTCACATCCTGAACATTGGTGTTAAACGTATTTATATGGCTTAACTAGTTGTAAGAAACTTAAGGATTATTATTCAGATTAACTTCCTAATCATAGTTTAATGTAGTTTTATATCATAATCCCTTTTAATGATTTTATCTTAAAATATTAAGTTATTACTCAATACTATAAATGTTAAGAAACGATTAAATCTAGACTTATTTATCCTCTTCACATTTAGATGTAAAAGTAACTCATTTACTTTATTATTGTTTATATAATAAGAACATTTAAATGTAAAAGTATTTCATTCATTTTATTATCAATTATATAATAAGATCTATTTGTGTAACCCTTTATGTAAACTAATTACAAATATTCCTAAATTTCAACTTATTAATTTCTTAACCCAATTATAGATTTACATTGTGGACATTGACTAAATATACATGTATTTTAATACTGTTTATATAAATCCTAGAAATTCAAAGGTAACTAAAAACTCAATTCATAACCATAAAATAATACCACCTCATATAGTATTCTATTATTAGTATTATGCAGAGGTTTAGTTTAACTTATTAATTCCTTCATATTACATTTTCTATAAGGTATTTTATTCCTTTTATTTATTAATTTATCGTATATATATATATATATATATATATCCTTCCTATTATATTCTCACAAGGAATGCTATTTCCTTTATCTATTTTTATTGTATTTATATATATATAAATATATATATATATCTACATATATTAAGATTTATCCA
This sequence comes from Limonium bicolor, assembly GCA_023374045.1. Classification (NCBI taxonomy): domain Eukaryota; kingdom Viridiplantae; phylum Streptophyta; class Magnoliopsida; order Caryophyllales; family Plumbaginaceae; genus Limonium; species Limonium bicolor. Next base: position 438,747,003 of record CM041777.1, read on the forward strand.
GAAACATTCTTTAAGAAATTCTATTGTATTTAATTATATTTAATATCTTTTAGACATATCCACAACTGATTTATGGTTTATAAAATAATGTTTTCCCTTAGTTTTAGTTAAACATATTAGCTTCCATATTATATAATAAATAAAATGTAGTTTAGTTAAATTCCTTGATTTAATATAAGTTTCTATTTTATTTCTCTCATATAAATATATATAAATATATGTAACAATTTTTACTTCACTTAAAGTTAATACCCAAAATATTTATAAACATACTGTATTAAATGTTAATTAGTCTTATTATTTTTCCCCAACCTATAAAGTTCATTAATCAACTACACTTTAATTTTTGATTACATTAAAAACTTATATTATAGTTATTCTTATGAAAAACTCACAAACACAATTTTAAAACCTTTTCCCGTTGCCCAAAAATTCCCAAACTTTATACAGTAACTATAACATTTTAGACATATTATAAAATTTTTGTTTCATAAAAATATCTTTTTAATTTAGCCAAATAATTCCAGAAAACCCGTAACTTGTAAAAATCATAACTTATGTTTAAAAACTCCAAATCCATAATAATTTACATCAAAATAAACTACATAAAATAAGGAATCTATGGTTAAAATTTCAAGTCAAAATACATTCGGGAAGGCACTTAAATTAATTAAACAAGTTAGGGTTTATTCCTGGAAACAATATAAAAACTTAACATTTAAATTCGTTGTTTTAATCGTGGCCGTCCATCTCTATTAACTGAGATCGAACGGCTCCTGCTGCTCGAGTTCTTCAGAGAACTCAAATCGAAACCGAGTACTAATCTGCCTATATCTCCTAATCTACAGAACGAAATCGAATGGTTTTTGTTTCTATGGATTCGAAATTCGATTTCGGTTCTATTGGTACCGTTTTCCCCAATTTTAATGCAGAGCTCATCAAGATTCGTATTCAATTCGAACGTTAGGGCTTATATCGGTACAGACTTCAATTCGAACGAAATCCTCACAAATTCTCCTAATCTAGAGCGTAATTGACACAATTGAAACATGGGTTAGATCGGATTGTAATACCGGTTAGCATAATCGGAGGAATTTGAAGAGAACTCACCGGAATTGCCCGAATCGAAGCGATTCGAAAACGTTTTTCTGGAAAAACTTGAACTTTCGACCAGTTTAGGAAGCCAACTTCGAGGATCTATAAGTTATTGTACAGATCGAGTTAGGCTTTGTTTTTGGGCTCATTAGAAAGATGAAACTTAGATCTACACATTGATAACTAGAACTAATCCTAACTCGCATATACAGAAAGAAAATTGACCCGAAAGTTACGAGTTTACCTCTCTGTTTCGGTATGATTTTATGTGCTGGAAAATCCGAAACTTTGAGCGACTATAACTTCCAAACGGTTATGATTCAGGCTTGGGCATAAACATAAGAATTGTAGACGGATTAGAGATCTACACAACGAGCTAAAGAAATCGAAATTTGGTTGAAAGACGAGGAAGTTATGGCATGACGAACTTTACCTGAAATCGAAGTATAACTGGAATCTGGGTTACGACTGAGAAAGGTGCCAACTTGAGAACGACTTTCCCGTTGATGTGGATGGAGTTAGGGCTTGTATGAGTATGAATGTAAAGAGGGAATTAAGGAGAAGAGAGTGGTGAAGACGGCACTGGAAAATTCGAAGTAATGAGAGAGATATGGCCGTCACAAGTTAGGTCAAAAACGGTTGTTTGCTGGAGAAAATCAAGGAGGTAAAATCTGCTAAGTGTTGGGACGCACGAGAGGCTGACACGTGGCACCTATGAAATTTTGGCTCTAAACTTCAAACTAGCATAACTTTGGCTAGGATGATCCGTTTTTGACGTTCTTTTTATCGATCTTCATGGTTTTCCATAACCTATTTATTGGTATAGGTTTCATGGCCTGGTTTGACCATTCTCAAAAAGTCAACCCTAGCAAGGCTTAATAAGCTTTAAGGTTTCTAGAATTTTATATTGACTTTTATGATTCAAAACAATGTTCCAACACTTCCTAAAATCTTTATAATATATATGGAGTGTTTAATAATTTTCCCAAGATTTATTGACTTATAAATCTTATTATTAAATTCATAATACTATACAATAATATAATAATTAGGAGAAAACCCCTAAATAAATCTCACAACCCCATATAATAATTTAATATTCATAATTCCATATAATAATTTAATATTCATAATTCCATATAATAATTTAATACTTAATAGTATTATTAAAGGTTTAATAAAAGAAATCCCCTAAATTAATTTAAATTAATTTAGGGGTATTTCAGCATATCCCCCTTAAAAGAAACTTCGCCTCGAAGTTTAAAAATCAACTAATAAGCACTCACACCGCTTCGGGTGTGCTGAGACAATAAAAATTCCAATGAAATTCCATACCAAACCAATCCTTTATTTCCATCCATTTCCATAACAACATTCCACTCAAGATTACTCAAAATCAAACTGAATCAGGATGTATCAAGACATAGCATGATGAAAATCAAAAGTCACATACTGAGTCATACTGCAAAAACCAAGCACATACAAACACCCCTCATTCTGCTAATACTGTTCTCCCTTTGCTAATAACGAAACGCGGCATAATCCGGATGAGATAACGAAGGAGGAGTATGCCAGCATATCCCCCTTAAAAGAGCTAAGGTACGCCCTCGTACCGCTACTAATGGCACATTCAAAGAATTCAACAACTTATTAACCAGCTTTGTTGAATTTTACTGTACCGTTGATTATATCTATGATCGTTATATATATCTGTATCTCTTGATTGTTATGTATTTGTATTTCCTTGGTGGTTATAAAATTTTATCTTATGATTATTATCCATTCATTTAATGACGGATACGAATTATATGTCAATATATGATCATTTATCATATCAATTATATTACCAAGCTATAAACCAGGTGTAACGTACTTGAGTAGTTTAACATAATATTCCCGATCATTTAATAATCCTCAATAATATTCCAAAATTATCCTCAAAGGTTTATTAGTCAACCATATGTTAAAACTCTATAAGATAAATATTTTCTGTGACTTTTCAAGTTTCAATTGTTTCTATAATTAACTATCGTATTTTAGACGATCCATTCAGTGTTTACTTTATAAAATTTACTTATTATATAACTTCACCCAAGGCAGCATTTTAGAAAGTTCTTCCAAAATCTGATTCCTTCATCTTAAAATTTATATTATATATTTTTTTTTTTAAGGTAGGGACTCTGTATAAAATTTTAAGTCAAATGAGCTAGTCTAATGAAAACTCACTCACTCTTGGTAATTATTTTTCTTAAGGTTTGTTCTATGTAAGTATTCTCCTGATTATTAAATCTTAGTACTCCCTTAGATAATGGTGGCTTTTGGTAAATATCACTTTTAGTGTGTCTTTTAAAATTTTATACCTGTATAATGTTAAACTTCCAAGTAAACATGGGAATTTTCAATCTTTAAGTAACTCTCAATTTTTTTTTTAAGATGCTCAATACTCAAGTATTTAAGGATCAACGATATTTAGTTTAGTATTACTCTTCTCTTCACTCAATCTTTAAGTAACTTCTTTTATTGATTTTGTTTTTTTTTTTTTTTATATTCAACCAGGGTAGATGTTGTATCTTGGAGCACCCAAACTTAATCCCTTCCTCCAATATAGGTATTTTTCACCAAAGATTTAACTCAATAAACCCTTTACATTTATGAGTTTTAATACCGGATCTTAAGATACAAATTCTGATTTGTTCATTGTGGTTAGCAATGAAATATGCCTAGCTCAAGATTTCATGATGGTAACGTCTTACCACCACTTCCCCTCAAGTTCAACACAATCCATCACCTGCGTAGAAGATTATTTACAGTTAGATGACAAGGCTTGTCTAGCCCCTAAACTTCTAGAAGTGGGTGTGCACCCCCACTACTTTCAGCCTAGGAGTTCGTCGCACCAGGCACTTCCCGTAGGGTGTTAGGTTTAGTGTTTTCTTTCTAAAGTTAACATAGAGTTTTAATGTGTTTTATAAGTTCAGATGTTGATCTTTTCTAATACGCTACTGGTTCTTGTTAGCTTAATAATTTTCTAGACTTAAGATTTATCTTAAACATTATCTTTAGGTAATAATTGTACCAAGTAGTTCTGAGATTTATTTCAAACTTTAAAGGAGTTGAAGTACTTTCACATAATATCAATACTAATTTAGTTATTAAAGTTCTATTTGGATACTGTTTTCAACCAAAAGTATTCTTTAATTCAGGAATTTGTGTACTAGCTTTTAAAGGATTGCATTTTTAGCAATGTATTCTCCATGAGTACTTTTGAAAAATACTTAATATTTGGTTTATCTCAACCAAAATCTTATCGTACTTAATATAGGATGTTCCAAACTTATATATATATATATATGTATATATTTTTTCTGTAGTTTATTGTTGGGACGGTATAACAACACATCACACTCAACAGACATTCACAAAAGAAAAGCGTGTAAGGGAATCGTTCACAATTCCAAAAAGGGTTAGGAGTCGTGCCTTACTGGAGTCCTCACTTCCCAATTCTACCCCAGTTCCCCAGTTTTAAGTGCACCTATAATCTAAGTATTTCACTCGGCTTGTTTTCTCGGGTTCAGAGCGTAACTACGCTCTGATACCACTTTCTAACACGTCATATGAGCAACTGTCCATTCATATCCACTTTATTCATACTTAACCACAATTCTCACATTCAAGACTTTTGAGACCTCTATATCATAAATGTATTTATATTATATAATTAAATCTAAGAATTTCAATGATAATCGTAAGCTCAATACCTTTATTCTTACTTTAGGACCGACATCGTATTATAACCAATGATGGGTTGATCTTAGAATACTATACTATTATTTCACAATTTATTGACTATGTATCTTTATCAATATCTACTAGATAATCCATTATAACTAAGTTTTCCCCCTTAACTAAATTATGATCTACATCCCGTATACTGAAATCGTAGTGTTGAAGATGCATTTCAATATAACTTATTTGAGCTACTAAACTCAATTATCTTATCTTTAGTTCAGAATGGCCTTAGTTACAACCATCTATTAATCTTGTCATAAGTTGTTAAATTACTCTTCATCTTGAAATAACCATATATAGTTAACTCAACTTATCGAACCTCACATTTAGTATCCACAGGGTATATTATTTACTTAACCATACTTTATAATAAGGTGTTTTAAGATAACCCTTTTTATTTATCCTTACTTACATTTTAATTTCCCAAGTATTTAATTTTTACACACATTCTCTCCATAGAGTATGTATAATCCTTTTGTACTAAATTTTAATAAACTTATGTCTTAAATACATTTTATACTTACAAGGCCAAAGGTTTCCAAGGAATAACTTAATAAATAAATTTCCTTTATTGTATTTTAGGATAAACATTATATCTTAGCATAAGGTAGAATTTATCAAAGAATTAAATTCTAGTTCGTAAGTGAAATTATCAATTACTTAATAAGATAATATATTCTGAACAATCTCCATACCTTATATTCAAATGTCACATTAATATTTCCAGTGTCAAAGGTAAATCAATAGTCTCTTATGTAACATAGTTCCATCTAATCAAAGGTTTAAAGATTTTAAATATCAAATTCCTATTCACAACCCTTCTTATAAATTCTCACTACTAAATACATCACTTAACTATTTACTCACATCCTGAACATTGGTGTTAAACGTATTTATATGGCTTAACTAGTTGTAAGAAACTTAAGGATTATTCAGATTAACTTCCTAATCATAGTTTAATGTAGTTTTATATCATAATCCCTTTTAATGATTTTATCTTAAAATATAAGTTATTACTCAATACTATAAATGTTAAGAACGATTAAATCTAGACTTATTTATCCTCTTCACATTTAGATGTAAAAGTAACTCATTTACTTTATTATTGTTTATATAAGAACATTTAAATGTAAAAGTATTTCATTCATTTTATTATCAATTATATAATAAGATCTATTTGTGTAACCCTTTATGTAAACTAATTACAAATATTCCTAAATTTCAACTTATTAATTTCTTAACCCAATTATAGATTTACATTGTGGACATTGACTAAATATATACACGTATTTTAATACTGTTTATAAATCCTAGAAATTCAAAGGTAACTAAAAACTCAATTCATAACCATAAATAATACCACCTCATATAGTATTCTATTATTAGTATTATGTAGAGGTTTAGTTTAACTTATTAATTCCTTCATATTACATTTTCTATAAGGTATTTTATTCCTTTTATTTATTAATTTATCGTATATATATATATCCTTCCTATTATATTTCTCACAAGGAATGCTATTTCCTTTATCTATTTTTATTGTATATATATATTAAATATATTATATCTACATATATTAAGATTTCCAGAACATTCTTTAAGAAATTCTATTGTATTTAATTATATTTAATATCTTTTAGACATATCCACAACTGATTTATGGTTTATAAATAATGTATTTCCCTTAGTTTTAGTTAAACATATTAGCTTCCATATTATATAATAAATAAAATGTAGTTTAGTTAAATTCCTTGATTTAAATAAGTTCTATTTTATTTCTCTCATATAAATATATATATAAATATATGTAACAATTTTACTTCACTTAAAGTTAATACCCAAAATATTTATAAACATACTGTATTAAATGTTAATTAGTCTTATTATATTTCCCAACCTATAAAGTTCATTAATCAACTACACTTTAATTTTTGATTACATTAAAAACCTTATATACGTTATTCTTATGAAAAAACTCATAAACACAATTTGTAAAACCTTTTACCATTGCCCAAAAATTCCCAAATTTAATAACAGTAACTATAACATTTTAGACATATTATAAAATTTTTGTTCATAAAAATATCTTTTTAATTTAGCCAAATAATTCCAGAAAACCCGTAACTTGTAAAAATCATAACTTATGTTTAAAAACTCCAAATCCATAATAATTACATCAAAATAAACTACATAAATAAGGAATCTATGGTTAAAATTTCAAGTCAAAATACATTCGGGAAGGCACTTAAATTAATTAAACAAGTTAGGGTTTATTCCTGGAAACAATATAAAAACTTATACATTTAAATTCGTATGTTTTAATCGTGGCCGTCCATCTCTATTAACTGAGATCGAACGGCTCCTGCTGCTCGAGTTCTTCAGAGAACTCAAATCGAAACCGAGTACTAATCTGCCTATATCTCCTAATCTACAGAACGAAATCGAATGGTTTTTGTTTCTATGGATTCGAAATTCGATTTCGGTTCTATTGGTACCGTTTTCCCCAATTTTAATGCAGAGCTCATCAAGATTCGTATTCAATTCGAACGTTAGGGCTTATATCGGTACAGACTTCAATTCGAACGAAATCCTCACAAATTCTCCTAATCTAGAGCGTAATTGACACAATTGAAACATGGGTTAGATCGGGATTGTAATACCGGTTAGCATAATCGGAGGAATTTGAAGAGAACTCACCGGAATTGCCCGAATCGAAGCGATTCGAAAACGTTTTCTGGAAAAACTTGAACTTTCGACCAGTTTAGGAAGCCAACTTCGAGGATCTATAAGTTATTGTACAGATCGAGTTAGGCTTTGTTTTTGGGCTCATTAGAAAGATGAAACTTAGATCTACACATTGATAACTAGAACTAATCCTAACTCGCACTATACAGAAAGAAAATGACCCGAAAGTTACGAGTTTACCTCTCTGTTTCGGTATGATTTTATGTGCTGGAAAATCCGAAACTTCGAGCGACTATAACTTCCAAACGGTTATGATTCAGGCTTGGGCATAAACATAAGAATTGTAGACGGATTAGAGATCTACACAACGAGCTAAAGAAATCGAAATTTGGTTGAAAGACGAGGAAGTTATGGCATGACGAACTTTACCTGAAATCGAAGTATAACTGGAATCTGGGTTACGACTGAGAAAGGTGCCAACTTGAGAACGACTTTCCCATTGATGTGGATGGAGTTAGGGCTTGTATGAGCTATGAATGTAAAGAGGGAATTAAGGGAGAAGAGAGTGGTGAAGACGGCACTGGAAAATTCGAAGTAATGAGAGAGATATGGCCGTCACAAGTTAGGTCAAAAACGGTTGTTTGCTGGAGAAAATCAAGGAGGTAAAAATCTGCTAAGTGTTGGGACGCACGAGAGGCTGACACGTGGCACTTATGAAATTTTGGCTCTAAACTTCAAACTAGCATAACTTTGGCTAGGATGATCCGTTTTTGACGTTCTTTTTATCGATCTTCATGGTTTTCCATAACCTATTTATTGGTATAGGTTTCATGGCCTGGTTTGACCATTCTCAAAAAGTCAACCCTAGCAAGGCTTAATAAGCTTTAAGGTTTCTAGAATTTTATATTGACTTTTATGATTCAAAACAATGTTCCAACACTTCCTAAAATCTTTATAATATATATGGAGTGTTTAATAATTTTCCCAAGATTTATTGACTTATAAATCTTATTATTAAATTCATAATACTATACAATAATATATAATAATTAGGAGAAAACCCCTAAATAAATCTCACAACCCCATATAATAATTTAATATTCATAATTCCATATAATAATTTAATTTCATAATTCCATATAATAATTTAATACTTAATAGTATTATTAAAGGTTTAATAAAGAAATCCCCTAAATTAATTTAAATTAATTTAGGGGTATTTCACTATTAGCTATGTAATATTTTACAGTTATGCTCTAATGATATAATATAGTCTTTAACTTTAATAAAAAGTTTAAAATTGTATCAATTTTCACATCAATTCCCCTAAACTATAACAAAGCGTAGTTATCTTTAACCACAACTATGTTGTTATAATTTATATACAGTAAAAATACAAATTTTGTAAACTATAGTATAATTTTAATAATATCAAAATTCAATTTATATATTTTTATATATACATTTGTATAATTTTTATATACTAACAACACAATTTTTATAGAACAAAGATATTTATAGCTAACATAAGGATGTAGAAAAAAATTACCAAATGCACCCACATTCTTCAACTCAGTGTACGACTAATAAATACTGCATAAATACTATGGTTTTACACAAGCAAGCTCTCTCCTTTCTCCTTGGCTATCTCTCTTTCTTCGTGTTTTTCTCTTTTACACTCAGAAAGCACTGAACTTTTTTTTTGAAATAAATGATGTATATATAAATGATAATGAGTTACAAGATAGTTAGATACATAGAAGGTCTATGTATCTGAGAACTAGTAGGGCCATTGCAGCTAAGAGGATGATGGATTTACAAAAACCTCCTAAGCACTAGACAAAAACAGCGATACGCTGACAAGAAATTCCCAAGGCCCACTGCCAAAATACAAATACAGGGAAAAGCAAAAAGGGATTCCACCATACAAATAGCTCCTAAGAGCAAAGGACTCTATCGAGTCAATGAAAGTCTGTACTGGTTGTGAAATACCCCAAACTTAAATATAGTGATTAAGATAATTCTAATCCTTATTTAAGAGCCTAATAATGCTTGAGTAATATTGGTAAGGAAAAATAAATCCAAAAGAAATAAATAAACGCTTAAAAAGCGAAGAACGCTAAATAAGCGTTAAATCACCATAGGAGGTATGAGACCTCGGTTAGCGTATTATATGAATTCTAAAGGTATAATAAGACCTAAATAATATATGGGAACAACTCCCGAAGAAAACAGATTCAAATAATGTATTAAAACGCTAATAGAGCTTTAGAGCACGTTTTTCGAGGAAACCCAAAAACGTGGCTTTAAGTGGTCAAACGGACCCGTAAAAAAATTATAAATCATTAAATAATAATAATTATTAAGCAGTGACGGAAGCTTAATAACCAATAATAATATTTAAAAGAGAAAATTCCGGAAAACGGGCCCGGTTAGTGAATAGTACCTAAACCGGGTAAAATAACGAGCGTTTTCTGTAAAAGACGAAAAACGCTCCAACCAGTAATACTGTAGGGGGGCCGATTTTTATTAAGTCAAATAACCCCACACACACACACATGTAACTAGCCAATTAAATAAGGGAGTCAAAAAGCAAAAGAGGATAAAAGTAAAAAGGGTACCCACTTTTCCTCTCACCACACCTTTCTCTATTCTCTCACCTCCCTCCTCTCTTCCAACGATTTCTCTCTCTTCTCCCTCCTATGCTGGACGATTTTTGAAGCTCCAAGAAGCTCCAATGGCTTCTCCACTTTGACTCCATGCTCCACCTCCATGTGAGCTCCAAATGCAAAAATAAATGTATATTCTTGCTCCCCTCATTCTCCTCTACACTTCCCTCTTTTTAAAATTCCAAAATGATGAAGTTCAATTTCATGGGTATACCCCATTGGTGAAGAAAATAGCATCAATGTGTAGCTTGGAGTCCCCTCTCTCCATTAAGGTAAAAATCTTCATGGAAATTCCATGTTTTCTCCACCTCCTTTTGGTAACCGATTTTTGCCCATAGTAATGCCTTGTTTTCTCTCTCTTTTGAGCATAAATTTCACCTTGCAATGGTGGTGGATTCTCCTTCTTGAACCAAGGGCTAAAACCCCTCCCAAAACACTCCAAAGGTAAACCCTAGAATTTGTATTTTTAACACTTCAATGATTTAGTGTTAATTTAAGGGTTAGTAGTTTTATTTCACTTATTTTGTGTACATTGGGTGATGGGAATGGAGGTTGGAAACTCCATTCCCCATGTAGCCGATTTGGGCAAGAAAGAGAGGAAGAAGAGAATGGGAAAAGAAATGAAGGAAAAATAAGCTCAAGGTAAGAGCTCCTTCTTAATGCTCTATTTTAAATTCATTAGAGTAATGGGAATGGGTAAACCAATTTAAAGAACCCAAAACATTGTATTAAGATTGTAGTTGTGGAAGTTTGAGTAATTGTGAGCTTGTATTTGGATTGTAGGCCTTAGAGCCAAGTGTTGAGTATTTGTATTGGCATTGTTGTTTGATGGAAGTATTGGAGTATTGGTATGATGTATTGAGATGAATCTATATAGCTTTGTGTGCTGGTAGGACCCTTGTATGGGTGTGGCTAGATTAGGAATGGAATGATGTGAATTGAAAAAAGTGTGTATGTGGATAAGTAAGAAAAGTAGATGAACTATGGCAAAATTTTGGTAGGAATATGTACAATTATGGATGACTTGGTGAATGGGAGAACCAAGGTATGTATTGGGTTGAGTAAGGAGATTTAGTAACCATGGAATGGTGGTGTAGTATGAGGATATAAGAATGCAAAATCTGTAGCAAGGAGTGCTAGGATGCATTGGAGAAACTGGGAGGACTTAAGGTGAGTGTTTAATGCCTTGGAAGCAAATTGAAAAGGATTTAGGTAATGAGAAGAACTAGGATGTAAAGCAATGCATTTTGAATGCTAGGAGTAACATTGGTTGAGGGTGTATTGAATGGTAAAGGTTAGAACAAAAATCTGTAGCATTGGGGGAATGAAAAACTGTTGTAAGTGTTGAAATGAAATGAGGAAAAATTGTATAAGTTGAGTAGAAATTGAGTAGTAAGATTGGTGGATGAACTAGGGTGATTTAGAGGGCTTAATTAGTGCTAAATCATGTGGGGAAGTATTGGTAAAAGTTGGGGAAGCAATGGGTAAAGAAACCAACTGAAAACAGATTTTAAAACTGAAGTACTGGGCCGGACCGGACTTGCGACCGGACTTGCAAGTTCGGTCGAGCCCAGAATCACAAAGACGGGAACCTTCTGGAATGGACCGGACTTGCAACCGGACTTGCAAGTTCGGTCGGACCAGAAAATTTTCCCGTCTGAAACCTTCTGGAATAGACCGGACCTGCGACCGGACTTGCAAGGTCGGTCGACCAGAAAAATTCCCGTAATGAAAGCTACTGGAATGGACCGGACTTGCGACCGGACTTGCAAGGTCGATCGAGCCTGGAATTTTGCCGTATCGAAACTTACTGACTTAGACCAACCTTGGGGACCGGACTTGCAAGGTCGGTCGAGTCAAAACAAAAAAAAAAGTTTTATTATATGATTATAGTAATCATAGGTATGTATATATATGCCTATACACATATATGCATATGTAAGTTGTAATACACCATTAATGAAGCAGTAATGGTAAGAAAATAAGTAGACGAGTAAGGAAACAAATTAAGGAAATTGTAAGTATAAGAACATTAAGTTAAACCGAAACAACGGGATAACGGGGTAAGTACGGGCGTAGTAATTATGTATGTATTGTAAAGCTTAGTATTAATAGAATCATTTGGCATGTAGTCATTGATTCGAGAGTAAGATTCGAGAAACAAATGTGAACCAAAGGAACAAGGGAATGCCCGCTAGAGTAAATCAACGGTGAAAGGTATGATTTCTTCATGCTCTGTATCCTAACCTGGTTACCCCGATTTGTGTGCTTATGTGATCACCAATAAGATAAATGCACGAATCGGACTTATATTGCACTTAACTGTGTTTGAACTATTTTGTTCTTGTGTATCTTCTTGAACATTTAGTTTGTATAATTCATGAAATGTATGAATGGAAATGAAGAGTATGTGTAAGTAATGTGTACTTGTGTATTGTATGGATGTATGGAAATGAAGTACTGACTTCTACTAATTCCTAACAATCTAACTCCTAACATGAGTAATGAGTAAATGGAATGAGTAGAAGTCCGATATAGTTTCGGCCACGCGTGAGGATAAGGAAACACAAGAGGTTGGATCCGAATCCTGGCTGTAATCTTTTCCATGGACCAATTCCCTTGAATGGGTAGCATCTTGGATTAGTGGGCCACCCTAAAGCCCGGTGGTGGGATGTAGTAATCCCTGCCCGGAGGTCATACCGACTTGACTTGAGTAAAGTATGTAAGAAGTAAGTATTGTATGTGTATCGGTCTTGACTATTGTAAGTCATTGACCTTGAGTAAAAGAGTATTGAACACCCGATTAACCCGGGTGTGTAATGAAGCTAACAAGACCATTGTATGAATTGGAGAAGGGAATCTCCGTATGGCGTATTGAGTATGTGACGTGTATGTATTGTGTATGTGTATTCCGGAAGGTGGTAAGTAAGTACCGGTTGACTTGTATTGTCTTCCATGTATGTAATGTACTGTGCGTATGTATGTATACCTTGCGTAGTATTGTAGTATTGTGAAATAAAGTATGTATGTATGTATTGTAAAATGAACTGCATGTATTCGACCTAAGTAGTCGGCGTACCCTCGCTAGTACGTGAGGTATGCGGAAGTCATACTCAGCGTAAGCTGACCCCCTAAGGGGAACGTTTTTAGTGCGCAGGTACCGGAAGCAGACATGATCGCGGTAAGAGACCGACGACTACACTTGATTAGCTAGGATGGACTGTAGATAGTAGAGAATTGTAAAAGGCTTGGAGCCTTGTATGTAGTTGTGAGAAATGGGTAGATGTAGACTCTTAATGAGTGTGTATGAGCTTGGAAGAAGTATTGTATTGATTGAAATACCCCAAACCTTGATATGTGGTTTAAATATTAAACTATGGTATGTAAAGGCTAAAAAGTGCCTTAGAAACATCAGTGAACAATTTAAACCATAGTAAAATGCAATAAAGCACTAAGATACAGTTTGAGCAAAAACATGCTTTAAGCTTGGAGTGAACTTGGTTAGGACCCAAAGAGCCTACCAAGACTTTATAACATTCAATTATGACTCAATAAGGCTAATTAAGTCCTTAGGAAACTTTGGTAGACAATTAAACCAAACAAAACACAAATAAATACCTTAAAGCCAATATGGGCGAAAATGTGCTCTAAGCTTGGGATAAGTTTGGTTAAGACCTAATAAGCTTACCAAGACCTTGTTTATATGTTAATGAACATATTAAATCAATTACTAAAGAAAACCAAGCTTGAAAACAAGCTAAAACACAAAATGTGCTTTAAGGAGCCTTAAAGCACATTTCTGAAAAATTGTCTTGTAAATGAGTTTTGAGTGGCTAAATGTCCATCATTACTCTTTAATCAACATGTGTACTACTTAGTATCACATTAGGAAGTCTAAATCAATGGGAAATCAAAAATTTCACAATTATGTGCCTTAATTTGTGAATAGTGCTCAAATAGTGCTAGTTTTGACTTAAGTCAACTTTGATTAGTTAAATGGTCAACAAAGACCATAAATATCTTTTAGAATGAAGGGGGCACGGTTTTTAGAGTGTGAGTCACCATACCAAGCCAGCAAACTAAAGAAAAGAAAAAGAAATAAAGTAAAGTTACTATTACCTTTATAAGTCAAAATATCTTAACAAAGCATACCTCTCACCTCCTTTCTTCATTTCCTCTTGTTCCCACCGTGTTCTTCCTCCATTCTCCCAACCAATCTCGTTCTTGCTACAGCACATCTCTTCTCCAACTTCAATTGCTCACCAAATGTTCAATATTGCTCCAAATAAAAAACTAAGCACATATTTGTCTTAGTTGAGTCAAGGCCTTTCATCCTCTCTTTTCAAAATTTCAAAAGCTCATGTTTGATGCCATGAAGAAACTCCATTGAAGGGGGAAAGTTCTGTTTGAAGAGCTCTTTTGCTTCTTCTCTCATTCAAGGTAAGGAAAATCAAAGAAAATCCAAGTTTCCTTCATTTTTGTGTATAGCCGAAAATTCACCCCTTAATGGTGCCTTGTCTTGCTCTATTCTTATCTTAATTCAATCTTCAAAGGACTAGGAGGAGTCCTATCTTGCTACTTATTCAAGTTCCCTTTCAAATTCCAAAGGTAAACATCAATTTTAGTGTTTTAAGGACACTTATGTAACCTAGGGTTTAATTATGAGTTTAAGTATTAAACTTAATGATCATTACCCTTATATGTGTATTGGTTAGAAGATTGACAAGTGATAAAAGCTCCTTGCCGATTTTCAACCAAGAAAGAACAAGAGAAAACATGTGGGAAAGCTTGGAAAACAAAGAGGTAAATGACCTCTCTTAATGTAGTTTTATGTACTAGAAAATTGAGCTATATTTGCTTAATAATTAACCTAAAGAGCCAATGGGAAATGAGATAGAAAACTATCCACAAGGTGGACTAAAAGGACATGGGAGCATTGTTGTATGTAATTGCAGGTCAAAGGCATGATTTATTTCGTGGAAATTCTCATGTGTTTAACACTACTGCAACAAAGAGTGCAATTTAAGGGCATAAGAGCCATGTTAGTTAAGGGCCTAAGTGCTAAGCAATTAAGTTTATGCACTATATTGTGATGTAGTGTAGTTAAAGGTTTAGTTGTGTGTAAAGAACATCTCTTTGTGAAGGTGAAATGGTTTGTGGTTAAGGATGAAAAACCATATGTTTGTGTATAAGCGGTGTGTATTAAGAGATTGAATGTTCTTGTTGTCTAAAGGTGAAAAACAATGTGTTTTGGTTTGTAAGGTGATAAGACGAAAGCTATGGCAAAATTTAGTTGAAAAACAAAGAGTTATTGTGTTGATAATGAGATTTTATGACCTAGAAGGTACTAGGAATTTTTAAGTGTTAAGATGGTGAAAGAAAGTGAATTAAGGTGTTCTTAGGTGTTAAGATGCCTTAGGCATAGTCTTGGAGATTTAGGGGAACTAATGGATGATTTCTTGATACACAAGGTGATGGTGGAGGTGTCGTAAGTCTTGTGCAAAGTTTGGTGAACAATGGAAGTGTAACGCCTTGCGAAGGTTTAATTATGAACTTGTGGGAACGACTTGAGGAGTGTTGTGTAAAGGGGATGAGTGGTAGTGCAAATGATGTTTAAAAGGGTGGTTTCTAGGTAGTGAGGGAGAGTACTTTGGTTAGGTGA
This sequence comes from Limonium bicolor, assembly GCA_023374045.1. Taxonomy (NCBI): domain Eukaryota; kingdom Viridiplantae; phylum Streptophyta; class Magnoliopsida; order Caryophyllales; family Plumbaginaceae; genus Limonium; species Limonium bicolor. The sequence goes on from CM041777.1 coordinate 438,762,900, forward strand.
AGTTTTAGGCAAGAATACAAGTTAAGTGTAAGAAAAAAAATGTGCTAAGTGTTAAGGACTTAGTAAAAGTTGAGTAAAAGTTTAAGGAATTTGGGATGTTTCGAGAGGGTTAAGTGGCCCAAAGGATGTTTAAAACATGTGGGAGAACATGTGTAAAGCATAGGAAAAAATTGGGATGAATTTGGAGTTCAGAAAGAGGAGAAAAAGGCACATTAGAAAATTGGTTCTGCAGTTGGGACCGCCCTACGGACCGCCCCTGTGGGAGGTCCAGTGCAGAGAAGTGAAAAAAAAAAACAAACGTGTAGCATCTGTTGGGGACCGCCCTGGGACCGCCCAGAGGGCGGTCCAGACCAGAGATGAAAAAAAAATTTTGTTTAAGGCTCCTAATGATGGGGGATTGAATGGTAATGGTATTAGATGATGTTTAGGCCTGTTGGTGACATGAAAGGTTAAAGGTCTTAACAGTGTGTAAACAAATGTTAGGTTTTGATGTGAGAGTTGTGAACTTAAGATCACAAGTGTAAAATTAAATATAACGGGAGACGGGGTAACTAAGGGCGCATTAGACGTTAAACAAGCATGTTACTCCAATGTTAATGAAAGTAATTGTAATATTATCGTTGTTCGAGAATGCTCGAGGAACATAATTGGACATGATAAAGTGGGACTCCGGTGACAGGTATGGTTTTCTTGCAACCTGTGTCCTACCGGATTACACCGGCTTGTATGCCAATGTGTTTTTCTATGTTTCCACGTTGTAAGATTAAACATGTAATGAGTTTACAGTAATTCATTTATGTGGCGTGTACAACTCCGATACCATTTAACCTCGGAAGTGTTAACCTTAGTTAACTGAGTCTAGGATCACATGAGAGTTCGGTATTCGGAGTAAACGACCCGAACCATGGGACGTACTAACCACGGCTATGCGTGTGTTAATTGTGTGATATGTGTATGTGAATGTAGGGATCTCCCTTGTGTGTTTAACCCAGTTGTAATACTGTATGGTGTGTAGTTATGATAGACTCCATCTAACTAATATCTAAAGTAAGTATGTACTAACAGTGGTGAGGAATCCGGTTTGGCCGGTCGCGCGTTGTTTGGGAGAGGGTATCCTTCTTAGCCTTACCCTTCTCTTTGTTATGGTTGTTTCCCTCACGGGTTATGATCTCCCATTAGCTTATTCCAAAGCTTAGCTATTCTGACTTATGATCGGTTTAGGGGGAACATGTGTTTGTGTGGTGTGTTCGGGCCTCCAAACCCGAACCATCTTAACTTAAGTTACTCGTCCGACTATTAGGACGGTAATGAGTGTTGTTGTTATTGTATAACGAGCTTACCATGAGGGTGACACCATTCTCTAGGCTCACCAGTGAATTAACTATGTTTGGGTCGGTTCCTAAGAGGACCGTTCCCGTTATGTTATGTGATGTTGTTGCAAAGCAATTCCTATTGTGATGTTATCATGTGCACGTGGAAACGTGAAGAGTGTTGTTATGTTTTGTTATGCGAGGAATATTATATGTTATAAAATATGGAGTGTGTGGATCATGGAAATGAATTCCAGTTTGTGATATGAGGCGTTTAAGGATAACCCGATTTAAGGGTAAGTGTCGTCTATTAAGGAAGTAGCTCCATTAGAGGAGGAACACTCTAGGGATAATGAATACCATGAGTGACTTATTAAGTAAGGATATATTATCTGTTTGTTGAGCCCATTGAGGCGAGATGATTATGTGTTGTGTGTTTACAGTTGCATGCATGATTTAAAGATAATCAATAGCATGCTAAGTCGACAATTAGTTGTGCGTGGCCCGGTAGCATGTGGGCTGCGGGATTACCATACCAGCAAAGGTGCTGAGCCCCTTGGGGGCCACTCTTTCTCTTTTCCTATTTCAGGTTCAAGGAGCTGGAAGCCGTTCGAGAGTAGGACGGGGTAGTCGTTGTACATGGGTAATCGTTTAAGTTGTATATGTACAGTAGGTGTAGTAGACCGAAACTGTTATCGGCATCAATTTGTAAATACTCGGTACAGTTGGAAGGTATGTGTATGTTGTTGTTGTTGTTAATGGAAAGGGTCAGTAATGTGTAGTCGCTCGGGAATCTAGTCCATCAGACCGGTACAATGTTTATGTAATAGCCTTGTTAGCCACGTGGGTGGTTAACGGCGTGTAACACCAACGAGTTAAGTTATGTGATGAGGTGTGTATTCCGCTGCAGATTGTTGTTATATGTTTGTTGGATGGGGTGTTACAAAAAGTGGTATCAGAGCGAAGTATCGCTCTGATGACTGAATTACCGAGCTTAGGAAGTACCGAGTTAGGATTTTAGTACTTTGGGTTAAGGGTTGAGTGATAGCGTGAGAGATACGCTAGTTAGGAACTACCAGTGACTACTGGAAACCTACTATATCCTTCCCGCCCTCCACAATCCCTGTTTTATAACTTGGAAACAACGCCAGAGAGATGAAAGTCCTCTCATACTCGGGAATACCCGATCTGGCTTTTATTGAATACCTCTAAGGGTACAGAGAACCTGTCATACGGTAGATCCTGAAAACTGAGAATCCCGGAGACGGTTTCCATCTGAACAATGTTAACCGCATGCAATAGCGAAGAATGAAGAATCTTGTGTATAGGAGAATAGAATTTCCGGCAACCTGGGTCGACTTGCTGAGCAGTCGAGGATAACCAGCTTGCAACGCACTGACCGTGCAACAGGCAAGAAGTGAAGTAATGGAACCCGAGACAAGTGTCTACGGGACCACAGTTGATAAATAATACACCAATGGTATACCAACCGACAAAGGAACTACAACGTAGTGCCCAAACAAGAGACAAGTCTCAGTAACCACGACAAGTGCGTGGAACGGGCTATAAAGAGGATACGATACTAAGTAAAGGGGGACTCCAAGAGTGGGAGACACCCCAGTTGATAATTACCATATGAATACAGTGAGGAGTTACCCGGAGGAATTATTGTCAAGACTGTAAGATCAAGTAAGAACAATACCGCAACCAGTATATGTGCTTAACCGATAGCCAGTTAGCATGGCGCACTTGCTATAGCAAGTGCTGCTATAACAGGGCTGTTGGGGAAATTTATAACCACTACAAAGTACTTAGTAAAGTACCACGAAGTTAAGTGTGATCATTATAACCATGGAAGGGCTTAACAGCCTGACCTTTGTAATTGGAAGTACACCAGTCAGCAAGAAGCTAGACTTGGTTAAGGTAAGAAGATGTTGTGAAACCGTGAAAATTTTCTTTAAACCCAGATTTATTCAAACTCTTCCCTTTTCAAACCAAATTTTCTTTCAAACCAATACTTCTTTCTACCTTCTTTTAAGAACCAAACCAGTAAAACCAAGGACAGTTGACAAGGATACAACAGTGGATAAACTTTCCCTCAATTAAGTTCGGGAAGCATGGAATGAATATTGTCAAGGGACAATATAAGGGAGTTGACAACAGAATACTTCACCTAGGCGTGTGACGGACACTACGAGTGTACCAACTGAAATGTGGGACGACCGCACTCCGATAGGAGCTTGTGGGCCTGACAGACCTACTTATGGGTTAGTTGGGTAAGTAGCAATGTATCAGTATGGTACCCCACATATGTATACAAGTAGAGTCCGAACACGGGAAGTAGTCGACTCCATACTACGGTCAGCAGTATAAGTCAAACAGGAGCTAAGGATTACCATGAATGGTTGAAGTAAAGGAACCTAGTTAAGTTAACGAGACCAAAGGAATTAGTGAATTCATTTCAAGGAAATGTTTAAGAGTCAGGAGGCGCGAAGTGCACCAACTATAATGTTAAGACATCGAATACGTCTTAAGGATCCGCAGGGATATACATGTTAGCTGGAACGATGACCCAGCCTGTCCATGGCTAAGCAGATGCCTAAGGTGGACACATTAATGTGCAAAGAACGGGATGAAACTCCCATAATAAGTACCTACACTACCAGGAAATGTTGATCTTCACAGAAGGAGATAATAAGCCAGTTAAGAACGCAAACGGCGTGGCTAACTGAGTATACCAATAAGTGTGAACCTGATGTAAAGGCATAACTTAGCAACACCCAGGAGCGATCCTTGAAGGGTGTTTGCATCAACGATAATTGAACAAGATAACGTGACAGAAACACAAGGGTTGAAACTAACACCCAGTTTAGATATAAGTTGTCAGGAGACGGACTGACAATCCTAAGGGACATCCCAGGAAAGGAAACGGAATGCAACGACTTTGTCGTGGAGCTCAATATAATATTCAAACCATGTAATGTTGTGCAAAGAAGTACATGTGTGTAGACAGCCTATAATGAGCGCAGCTCAAGGCAAGTAGGGCTCATAAGCCACAAATAAAATGTGTTACGTAAATTAGATTGATTGCAGAAGTTTATGTTATATAAGTGAATAGAATGGAGAACGAACCACTGCACTAAGAGTGGGGATACCTCTCGATGCTGTGAAACCGCTGGAGCGGTAGTTATGTGAACCAAGCTCAAGAAATATGTTAAGGATGGACAATATTATTATTATTTGAGAGCAATTAGTTTAGTAGTATGTGTGTATAAAGTGAAGCACCGAGCTAAATAACGCCGGTTTGTGACTCGAGTGATCAACGCTCAAAGAGTATTCAGTAGTCATCCAAAAGAATGACAAACCATAATACGAGTGATGTAAGTATATGCGTGGAAGTTAATGTGACAATAAATACGATGTAAGTTAGTGTTATACAATAAGCACGGTGCGCAGTAAGCGACCGTTGTATAAGTATTGTTAAACAATAATGTAGCAGATAAGACCAGTTATGAGTTAAACTCAGTGGAGATGCAAGATAAGCGATATTAAACAGACTGGGCAATAAGCCAGTGGTAGGTACTGTGTGATGAGGAACTCAGTGTGAATTCCATGGCGAATCGCATAAGGGATTTACTGTGAAGAGTTTACGCCTCTGCACTCTGTATGACTGAGTGTTTTGGTATTGCACTTGCGCAGTAATGATCGAGTGGGATAGCTAGGAATTGGAAACATGTTAATGGTGGAGGAATAATGTTGTAAGGGCCGATGCATAGGAAATGCAAGGCCGCACCAATGAAAGAATACATGTATAAAAACCAAATGTGGAGACATGATTAACAGTAAGTGACTACAGTAGCACTAACTGCCAAATATCGGTATGGAATATACCCCAAATGTTGTAAATAGTTGAGAGAGCACTACACTCTAGGTAGTAGCTCAATCTCAACCGACAGTAAGTCGGAAGGGAACAAGTCAATCATTGTGAAATACATAGCTGTATACACAGTAAATTGTTATGGAAGTGGATAGAAAGTGTATAACTCACCGAATTCACTAACGGTAAGAGATACCACGCGTCGGTTGAGAAACCATTGTTACCAAGATGAAGGTGACAATTGGGGATGTACAATACAGTAAGAATAACAAATGGGGCAATTAAGCTCTACAGTTATTAGAGTTTCGCAGCAGAAACTAGTGAGCCAGTGATTCAAGTGTTGAATGTACATGGTGAACATAAGTGAATGGCTAATTATTAACGCCTAGAAGCCTAACAGGCCAGAATCGAAACCAGCTAAGAGTTAAAGCAAACTCCAATGAGAATTCTTGGTTTAGGAACTAAACCACCAATATGGTTAAGATCCTCTAACCAGAACACATTGTATAACAGACCGCATGGAAGTTAAAACACTTCACGACGGCAGAACATTTTAAGCCAATGTTCAGTGATTGATTACGTGGGCGTAATCCCTTTTAAGGGGGGTAGAGCGCAAAACCACTTAGTGTGTATTACCGTACAAGGGTACGTAGTGTATGTGACCTATATTGTGCATAGCACAAAATAATTGTTTTGATGATTGATGCGTACGTTACATAAACATACGCATTCATTCATGGTTTAATTGTGGTAATTCTGCACAGTAGATGCGAAATACCATTGTGATTGTGATAAGTGTGTTTATTCGTTAACAGTTGTGTGCGATAATTCAAGTGTGGGGAGTACAGAAACTCCCGGGGAACAAAACCCCATAAATGTGAAACTGTGTGTTGTATTTTGATAAAATATATGTGTATATATATATTATATAGTGATTCATGAAAGGGCATGATACCGACATAGAACCTAGTGAGAATAAGATTCCCTAGGTAACAACATTAAAGTGAATGGAAATAACTGATAGATGAAGTTCTATCCCTTGGAGATGTATGATCATGATTAGAATGATTAAAAAGATAGAAAATTGGAAATGAGTGATTTATTTGATGCTTGAAAATGAAGTGGGAGGTGGAACTTGATTTGCATGCGATCAGGGGAAGCCGAACACAAATTGGGGTGGAAGGATAGTTCAACATTGATGCTGATCACATCAGGGTTGGATGATTCTTGAAGCTCCCTATAAGTGGTCACAAATAACCACGCTAAGAAAAGAAGCAAAGAGCATAAGTTGGACTTGGAGTTGTATGTGTTTTCAAAAAGGATTTTGGATTGGTATTTATAAAGCGCCGATAAATACTTTACATAATTAAAGTTTTCTTACTTAACCTCACAAAAAAAATTTCAAATTTAAGTGATTGTTTTGATCTCCAAAGGCACGGGGACGGAAGGTGTCCATCGCGACCGGGTTCTGCGGGATCACAGTGTATATCAAAGATATTTTGATTGCTATACATGCTATGACATGTTGTGTGGTATGTGTAATAAATGTTATTTTGACCTTGCTTTCCAAAAGTGTATGTTATCAAGACCTATAAGTCTAAATGTGTTGTGTTACATAGACCTATGTGTCTAAAGGCTGTTATGTTATCAAGACCTATGTGTCTAAATGTTGTTATGTTACCCAAGACCAGAGAGTCTAAGGGTTGTTATGTATGTGTAAATGTTGTTAAGATACCCGGACCATTGAGTCCGAGGTTATCTTGTGAATATGTTATGCTATGTATGGATGTGAATGTGTTACCCGGACCATTAAGTCCGAGGTTGTGATGTAAAGTGTGTTTGGTTATGGAAGTTTTATCTCTATAAGTAATCCCCGTATTCTAATCCAAGATGTGTGGGAAGTGTAAACTTCGAGGACGAAGTTCTTTTAAGGGGGGTAGATTGAAATACCCCAAACCTTGATATGTGGTTTAAATATTAAACTATGGTATGTAAAGGCTAAAAAGTGCCTTAGAAACATCAGTGAACAATTTAAACCATAGTAAAATGCAATAAAGCACTAAGATACAGTTTGAGCAAAAACATGCTTTAAGCTTGGAGTGAACTTGGTTAGGACCCAAAGAGCCTACCAAGACTTTATAACATTCAATTATGACTCAATAAGGCTAATTAAGTCCTTAGGAAACTTTGGTAGACAATTAAACCAAACAAAACACAAATAAATACCTTAAAGCCAATATGGGCGAAAATGTGCTCTAAGCTTGGGATAAGTTTGGTTAAGACCTAATAAGCTTACCAAGACCTTGTTTATATGTTAATGAACATATTAAATCAATTACTAAAGAAAACCAAGCTTGAAAACAAGCTAAAACACAAAATGTGCTTTAAGGAGCCTTAAAGCACATTTCTGAAAAATTGTCTTGTAAATGAGTTTTGAGTGGCTAAATGTCCATCATTACTCTTTAATCAACATGTGTACTACTTAGTATCACATTAGGAAGTCTAAATCAATGGGAAATCAAAAATTTCACAATTATGTGCCTTAATTTGTGAATAGTGCTCAAATAGTGCTAGTTTTGACTTAAGTCAACTTTGATTAGTTAAATGGTCAACAAAGACCATAAATATCTTTTAGAATGAAGGGGGCACGGTTTTTAGAGTGTGAGTCACCATACCAAGCCAGCAAACTAAAGAAAAGAAAAAGAAATAAAGTAAAGTTACTATTTACCTTTATAAGTCAAAATATCTTAACAAAGCATACCTCTCACCTCCTTTCTTCATTTCCTCTTGTTCCCACCGTGTTCTTCCTCCATTCTCCCAACCAATCTCGTTCTTGCTACAGCACATCTCTTCTCCAACTTCAATTGCTCACCAAATGTTCAATATTGCTCCAAAAAAAACTAAGCACATATTTGTCTTAGTTGAGTCAAGGCCTTTCATCCTCTCTTTTCAAAATTTCAAAAGCTCATGTTTGATGCCATGAAGAAACTCCATTGAAGGGGGAAAGTTCTGTTTGAAGAGCTCTTTTGCTTCTTCTCTCATTCAAGGTAAGGAAAATCAAAGAAAATCCAAGTTCCTTCTTTTGTGTATAGCCGAAAATTCACCCCTTAATGGTGCCTTGTCTTGCTCTATTCTTATCTTAATTCAATCTTCAAAGGACTAGGAGGAGTCCTATCTTGCTACTTATTCAAGTTCCCTTTCAAATTCCAAAGGTAAACATCAATTTTAGTGTTTAAGGACACTTATGTAACCTAGGGTTTAATTATGAGTTTAAGTATTTTTTATTAACTTAATGATCATTCCCTTATATGTGTATTGGTTAGAAGATTGACAAGTGATAAAAGCTCCTTGCCGATTTTCAACCAAGAAAGAACAAGAGAAAACATGTGGGAAAGCTTGGAAAACAAAGAGGTAAATGACCTCTCTTAATGTAGTTTTATGTACTAGGAAATTGAGCTATATTTGCTTAATAATTAACCTAAAGAGCCAATGGGAAATGAGATAGAAAACTATCCACAAGGTGGACTAAAAGGACATGGGAGCATTGTTGTATGTAATTGCAGGTCAAAGGCATTATTTATGTGGAAATTCAGTGTTTAAGGTTTATGCAATTTAAGGGCCTAAGAGCCATGTTATTTAAGGGCCTAAGTGCCAAGCAATTTAAGTTTATGCACTATATTGTGATGTAGTGTAGTTTAAAGGTTTAGTTGTGTGTAAAGAACATCTCTTGTGAAGGTGAATGTGTTTGATGGTTAAAGGATGAAAAACCATATGTTTGTGTATAAGAGTGTGTATTAAGAGATTGAATGTTCTTGATTGTCTAAAGGTGAAAAACAATGTGTTTTGGTGTAAGGTGATACAAGAGAAGCTATGGCAAAATTTAGTTGATAAACAAAAGAGTTTATGTGTTGTAATGAGATTTTATGACCTAGAAGGTACTAGGAATTTTTAAGTGTTAAGATGGTGAAAGAAAGTGAATTAAGGTGTTCTTAGGTGTTAAGATGCCTTAGGCATAGTCTTGGAGATTTAGGGAACTAATGGATGATTTCTTGATACACCAAGGTGATGGTGGAGGTGTCGTAAAGTCTTGTGCAAAGTTTGGTGAACAATGGAAGTGTAACGCCTTGCGAAGGTTTAATTATGAACTTGTGGGAAAGACTTGAGGAGTGTGTGTAAAGGGGATGAGTGTAGTGCAAATGATGTTTAAAAGGGTGGTTATAAGGTAGTGAGGGAGTACTTTGGTTAGGTGAAGTTTTAGGCAAGAATACAAGTTACAAGTGTAAGAAAAAAATGTTCTAAGTGTTAAGGACTTAGTAAAAGTTGAGTAAAAGTTGAGTAAAAGTTTAAGGAATTTTTGGGATGTTTCGAGAGGGTTTAAGTGTGCCCAAAGGATGTTAAAACATGTGGGAGAACATGTGTAAAGCATAGGAAAAAATTGGGATGAATTTGGAGTTCAGAAAAGGAGAAAAGCACATTAGAAAATTGGTTCTGCAGTGGACCGCCCCTACGGACCGCCCCTGTGGGGAGGTCCAGTGCAGAGAAGTGAAAAAAAAAAAAACGTGTAGCATCTGTTGTGGACCGCCCCTGGGACCGCCCCAGAGGGGCGGTCCAGACCAGAGATGAAAAAAAAAATTTGTTTAAGGCTCCTAATGATGGGGGATTGAATGGTAATGGTTTTAGATGATGTTTAGGCCTTGTTTGGTGACATGTAAAGGTCTTAAAGTGTGTAAACAAATGTTAGGTTTGATGTGAGAGTTGTGAACTTAAGATCACAAGTGTAAAATTAAATATAACGGGATGACGGGGTAACTAAGGGCGCATTAGACGTTAAACAAGCATGTTACTCCAATGTTAATGAAAGTAATTGTAATATTATCAGTTGTTCGAGAATTGCTCGAGGAACATAAGTGGACATGATAAAGTGGACTCCGGTGACAGGTATGGTTTTCTTGCAACCTGTGTCCTACCGGATTACACCGGCTTGTATGCCAATGTGTTTTTCTATATGTTTGCCACGTTGTAAGATTAAACATGTAATGAGTTTACAGTAATTCATTTATGTGGCGTGTACAACTCCGATACCATTTAACCTCGGAAGTGTTAACCTTAGTTAACTGAGTCTAGGATCACATGAGAGTTCGGTATTCGGAGTAAACGACCCGAACCATGGGACGTACTAACCACGGCTATGCGTGTGTTAATTGTGTGATATGTGTATGTGAATGTAGGGATCTCCCTTGTGTGTTTAACCCAGTTGTAATACTGTATGGTGTGTAGTTATGATAGACTCCATCTAACTAATATCTAAAGTAAGTATGTACTAACAGTGGTGAGGAATCCGGTTTGGCCGGTCGCGCGTTGTTTGGGAGAGGGTATCCTTCTTAGCCTTACCCTTCTCTTTGTTATGGTTGTTTCCCTCACGGGTTATGATCTCCCATTAGCTTATTCCAAAGCTTAGCTATTCTGACTTATGATCGGTTTAGGGGGAACATGTGTTTGTGTGGTGTGTTCGGGCCTCCAAACCCGAACCATCTTAACTTAAGTTACTCGTCCGACTATTAGGACGGTAATGAGTGTTGTTGTTATTGTATAACGAGCTTACCATGAGGGTGACACCATTCTCTAGGCTCACCAGTGAATTAACTATGTTTGGGTCGGTTCCTAAGAGGACCGTTCCCGTTATGTTATGTGATGTTGTTGCAAAGCAATTCCTATTGCGATGTTATCATGTGCACGTGGAAACGTGAAGAGTGTTGTTATGTTTTGTTATGCGAGGAATATTGTTATAAAATATGGAGTGTGTGGATCATGGAAATGAATTCCAGTTTGTGATATGAGGCGTTTAAGGATAACCCGATTTAAGGGTAAGTGTCGTCTATTAAGGAAGTAGCTCACTCCATTAGAGGAGGAACACTCTAGGGATAATGAATACCATGAGTGACTTATTAAGTAAGGATATATTATCCGTTTGTTGAGCCCATTGAGGCGAGATGATTATGTGTTGTGTGTTTACAGTTGCATGCATGATTTAAATAATCAATAGCATGCTAAGTCGACAATTAGTTGTGCGTGGCCCGGTAGCATGTGGGCTGCGGGATTACCATACCAGCAAAGGTGCTGAGCCCCTTGGGGGCCACCCTTTCTCTTCTTTTCCTATTTCAGGTTCAAGGAGCTGGAAGCCGTTCGAGAGTAGGACGGGGTAGTCGTTGTACATGGGTAATCGTTTAAGTTGTATATGTACAGTAGGTGTAGTAGGACCGAAACTGTTATCGGCATCAATTTGTAAATACTCGGTACAGTTGGAAGGTATGTGTATGTTGTTGTTGTTGTTAATGGAAAGGGTCAGTAATGTGTAGTCGCTCGGGAATCTAGTCCATCAGACCGGTACAATGTTTATGTAATAGCCTTGTTAGCCACGTGGGTGGTTAACGGCGTGTAACACCAACGAGTTAAGTTATGTGATGAGGTGTGTATTCCGCTACAGATTGTTGTTATGTGTTTGTTGTTGGATGGGGTGTTACAATAAGGATCCTAGTAAACTCGGTATGTTATTTTGTATTGGATGGTATTGTACTGAATGGAAAGTTGTAGTACTCAGTAAGTAATGGGAGTATGTACTATATTTGTGTAGTACTCAGTAAGTAATGGGAGTATGTACTATATTTGTGTAGTACTCAGAGATTCTGGTCCATCAGATTGATGTTGTATGCAGTAGTAGTAGCTTTGTTAGTCACGTGGGTGACTAGCGGCATTGTATCACCCACCGTATGTAAGTAAGTATCCGCTGCGTGATTCTGGAAGTACGAGGAGATTGGACGGTAATGATGGTATTAACGGTAGGGGTGTTACAGGTTGTATTCATCTTCATCCATATGATAGCTTTCATGGCCGCATTGATGTCAGAAATTATGAGAGAGGGGTCTCTGGCTTGGTTGGCCATGGCTCGTATGCATCTTTTGATCCAGAGATGATAGACAACGTTGGCGACAGTCGCTCTCTTCACTAGATCAATTGGGCGTCCCTCCTGCAATATCGATTGATCTAGGCTGAGGAGCTTTGGAGGCTACTCCTGTTTGTGGGGATACCTAACCAGTCACAAGTGCTCCACCAAACTCTGCTTGAGTACCTGCAATGGAAAAAGAGATGGTCACTTGTCTCCTGAGCACGCTCACAGAGCCAGCACCTGTTAGCAAGACAAATGCCCCACGATTGGAGCCTATCATAGGTTTTAAGTCTACCTTTTAGAGATACCCATAAGATAAATTTATCCTTGGGAACAGACCAAGTGTTCCAGCAGACATTGAACCAGGGAAAGGGCCGGGAAGGGATTGAGACATCATTATAGAATAAGCTGACACTAGGGCAGCTAGGATAGGAGTGGAAGAGGGAATATGCATCATTGGATGACCCACATTGCTTAATCCACCAGTCTCTTGCATGAAGGATAGCTTTCCAGATCCATGGATCATTCCCTTTAGCAACGGTCATCCATATGGTAAGATTGGGCAGGAAGAGCTTATGGATCCATTGGATCCAAAGGCGCTCTGGGTCGTGGGCAATGGCTGAGATAGTCTTGAGCATGAAGCACATGTTCCATTTGTGGATGTCCTTAAGCCCTAGACCACCATTTTTCTTAGTATTAGTGGTGGAGCTCCAAGTCACTGGAGGAGCGGAGCTGCTATCTGCCTCTCCTGACCAAAGGAATGACCAAAAGCAATTGTTGACTCTTTTAATGACAGACTTAGGGATAGCGATACAGGAGGCCCAGAAGCCAACAATACCAAAGAGAGTACTTTGGATGAGAGCGAGTCGGCCCGCAAACGAGAGGGATTTACTGCTCCAAGATGTGATAGCTTTTCGGATGCTATCCATTAAGGGGTTGAAATCAGCAGCTCTAGGCTTCCTAGCTGTGATAGGGATGCCCAAATAGCGAATGGGGAATGACCCCTGGTTAAATCCCGTGAGTTGGATAAGCGAGTCAGTAAGCGCGGGGGTAACCCCACCAAGGAATAGGTCAGATTTGGATGGGTTAAGCATAAGCCCAGAGGCATCAGCGGAAAGATTAATCTTGTCAAGCATAGGAGTAATGGAGCAGTGATCACCTCTACAAAATAGAAGGGCATCATCAGCAAAGAAAAGGTGGGAGATGCGAAGAGATTTGCATGATGGGTGGTAATGGAAGCCTGGGGAGGATTGTAGTTGGTCAAGCAGGCGAGAGAGCATATCCATAACCAGAGAGAATAGGTAAGGAGAAAGAGGGTCCCCTTGGCGCAAACCTCACTCCCCTTTGAAGGATGCTGAAGGGGAGCCATTGATGTTTATTGAGAAGGAGGTGGTGGTGACACATTACATAATCCAGTTCTAAAATTCCGGGGGGAAGTTTAGGAAGGAGAGGGTGTCCTGGAGGAAAGTCCAGTCTACAGTGTCGAAGGCCTTTCTAATGTCCATCTTCATTATGCATCAAGGGGAGATGTGAGCTCTTTGATAGTTTTTCATTAGGCACGAGCAAAGCTGAATATTGTCTGAGATGAGGCAGCCTTTGATGGAAGCCCCTTGGTTAGAACTCACTAGGGTGGGGAGGACATTCTTGAGTCTCTCTGCAAGGATTTTGCTAATGATTTTATAAAGGGTGTTGCAGCAGGAGATAGGTCTGTAGTCCCCAGGGGATGAGGCATTGTCCAACTTTGGAATTAGTGTGATGAGGGTGGCGTTAATCTCTTTAAGAAGCCTTCCGCTATGGAAGTAACTTTTAATTGCATCGGAAATGTCGTCTCCAATAATGTCCCAGGCTGCTTTAAAGAATTTGGCAGTGTAACCATCCGGGCCCGGGGCTTTATCATCACCAGTGGAAAAGAGCGCTGATTTAATAGCGCTATTATCCACCGGCAGGATTAAGGAAGCCCAGGATGATTGGTCTAGCAGTCTATAGTTGTCTAGGCTAAGATCAGAGAGGGATCGACAGAGAGGAGCTCTAGAACCAAGAGTTTGTTGGAAGTGGTCAACTAGACAATTCTCAATGTCTGGAGGGGTATTGAGTACATCCCCCCGATCATTAGTAATGGACGTTATGGAGTTTTTGTTCCTTCTCACTTTTATGGCTCTATGATAGAAGGAAGAATTAGAATCTACTAGCTTTAGCCAGCGGGTTTTAGAGAGCTGGCGGAGGAACAGAAGCTCATGGGAATCCCTAGCAAGAAGCTTAGGCCTTAGAGTTTTCTCTTGAGAGATTAGGGTTGGGTTCCATGGATCGAGGTCCAAGCTTTTCTGAACGTCAGCAAGGTCATTTCTGAGACTTTGACCTTTGTCCCCAATGGAGTCGTACTCCTTTTTATGGAGAGAGATGAGCCCAGATCTTAAAAGAACTATCTCTCTATATAATAATCTAGTCACAGGAGAACTCCAACAATCTATATTAGTAAATAATACAATAGATACTTTTCCCAAAAAAAGTTGAGAATAACTTTTATCACATATTATTTGCCTTACATGTAGGAGCATTATGTAGTAACATATGATTTTCTTTGGCATGTTATTGAGAATATTTCTCTATCTCCCCATGTAGATGATAACAACCCATATGGATTTTATATCATAAAAGAGAAAAATAAGATGTAACATATAACTCCTCCATTCAAAACAAAATGTATAAATATTAATCAAAAAATACAATAACAACCATTTACCGTCTTTCTATTAGTAACATCGATATCTCATTGTTTAGTAGCATAGACATCTCCAATGAAGGCAGAGGCGCAGCCAAAAAAATATTTCCAAGGTGGCAAGAATTTTGTAATATATTAATTAATATTTTAAAATTAATGTAAATTTTCAGTATTTATAATTATATTTTAAAAAAGTGATAATGGATATATAGTTTGTCATAAAAGTTAAATTAAAATTAAAATATATAAGTTATAAATGAAATGTTTGTTTTACATTTTTTATTTCTCTGGTATACTAAATTATACGTTAATGCTATAATATTATTCAATAGTTCTAAACTAATAGATTTTTCTAAAACTTTTTTATAAATTATTTTGAGTAATTCTAATATTATTTTAATTGTAAAATATGTAATTTAAACTAAAAACAATTTTATTATGGATTGAAGGGGTACATGATTACTAAGAATGACATAATAATCAACTTTACTTTAGACTATATTGATAAAATAAAAATATTAAGAGTTTTCTTATCTACTATAGACTAAAAATGATTTTTTACAATATAATTCTAAAACAAATATTACATATTAATAGAAATAAAATTAATAATAAATAAAATTTAGTGATATCATGGTGATATTTTACAAAATGTTATGGGACGAACAAATATCTAGTAACATAAATGAACTATATAACCAAAAACTAAAACTAATTTAAGCATATACCCGAGATAGTATGGGGGAGGAGGGGCACACACCCACCCGCCCCCCTTGTCTCCGCCCCTGGATGTAGGTACTCCAGCAGGATTTGGTGGACTATTTGTGACTGGCTTGGGATTCCTACCAATAGATCAAGCCTTCGCAGCTATTCCTATTGGATAGCCTACTACTGTAAGAGGCACCGTCCGATAGACTTAGTGAGAAGATCTTCCATCGCTAATGTCATCTATTATATAGATCGAGAGATGCAAGTGAGATATGGCTAATCAAGCATGAGACCCCACTCTCATTGTTTCAAACATCAAAGCCGCCACGAAAGCTGTCATTTTGACGAAGATGGGGTCATTCCAATAGGGACTTTGACTGGCTGGACAAGGTGCTTTGCTCCTGAGGTCATATGTTGTGCGGGAGTTTTTGTACATTTTACCCTCCCCCGAAACGCTCATATAGTTGGCCCCCTCCATTTTTATATTATGCTGCTTGATGTATATATCCACTCGTCTCATATATCTCTAGGTGTGTGATATATAGACCTCCTATGTATCACTTTTGTTAAAACACTCAATTATCTATACATCAAAAAACCATAGACACCTTCATTTCTTTGCGTTATGCTGGATCTCCTGAGAAGGTTGGTCTCCTTTGCTATCTTGCGATGGGCGTAACTTTTAAAGGGGGAGGTGGTGCCCTGTTTTGAAAATGATGTTGTTGAGGAGCGTGGAAGTTCATCAATGGCCACAGATTTCTCCCTCCTTGTCTCGACTCCTGAAACCATCCCATCTTTGCCTGAATCGCTGAACTCACCTGGTGCTTACGTTATCAACCATAAGAGAAGAGGTATGAAGCTCCAGCTCCGAAAGAGCTCGTCTGATTCCAGCTAGTTGAAAGAGAAGCTCTTGGATGAGATATTGGGTAAAAATCAACACCTCAACCATGCAGTGTATGAGAGGAAAGCCACCCCGGCATGAATATGGGAGTAATGGCTCAGAATCAGTGGAAGTGTCGGAACTGGAATCAGATTCGAATGGTCTCAATGACAAGATGATTGTCAATATCAACGGGTAGGAATGGTGTGGTGGCGGCAAATCAGGGCAGTGCCCGTTTTGATAGTGGTGGTGATGGTGGCGTATGCATAGAGGATATACTATTGGGCTTATCTTTGGATGACGTTAATTATCTTCCTTTAGTATTAGCTAGTTTATATTTATATTTTGGTTGCAATATATCTATATATGTTAGTAGTTTTTGTCTAATTAAGATGCAGATCAAGTTTTTAAAACCTTTGCTGGTTATGTCATTCATCCTGCTACTCACACAACAATTCATGAGGCTCCGGTTGTAATTGGTAGTTATCTTTGCTTAAACACTTAGGTCTCATTCTTTTACACAGATTTCAGTTGGTTTATACATTATTAGTTGGGACGATCAGCTCAGACTATTCTTTTGGACATATTATGGGTCGGGTATTATCTAACCAAAAAGTTTATTCAAAACGACATTATCACTTGGTTAATCAGTTAGTTTATACATTATCAAATCTAATACAAAAAGAACAACTTATATTGGTTTTTACACAATCATCTAGTTTTGAAATCAGTCATCAGTTCATATCAACTTGTATCAGCTATCAGCTATCTACTCTCAAAACGAAAAAGAATTGGGCCTTAGGATGTCTGAAGATGATTTAAGGTCTTAACTCTGTCTATATTTCTATATATCATAATATTAAGATAATGAAATGTTTAGTGTTTAAAAATGAAATACCCCAAACATTTAAATAATTAAATAATGATAAATAAGTATTATTTAGGGGATTATTAAACCCTAAGAAAGTATATAAACACTTGGGCGTTAAAACGCACCTAAACTCCTTAAGGTCAAAAATGTGCGTTAAAGCCCGACCTTAAGCTAAACAAGTTATATAAGTTATAAAACTCATATGAAGTTAATCAAGGATCATTTTATGACCTTTAAAACACAAGTCCTCAGTTAGAAATGAGTAAAAATACAATATGCCCGGGAGTTCCCTTAAGGGCCCTTTAAGGCCCAAAAGTCCCGGAAATACTTTATTAAATAAAGTAAAGCATTACACTTCATTATAAATGCACAATAACACTTTAATGAACATTTAAGATGATGTTATCAAGCTAAATTCTCAGTTAAAGACAAAGTGCTCGGAGGTTCCCGATGAGGGCCCCATAAAACCCCGGGAGTGCCCCGGAGAGGTACCGAAGTGGCACAAACTCCAATATAAATTATTCTAAGAGTTCCTAACATTAATATTCACCATTCTAAAGAGAATTCTTGAGCTACTTTTTCAAAAATACACAAAGTGCTCGGACGAATTTCTTAACGCTCCTTTTTGCCTCGGGAGTGTCCCGGTAGCCCGAAAATTGAGTTATGAGTCTATATAACCCCATATAACTCAATGTAACACCTTAACATATTATTATTGACTATAAACAATGTCAATAAACACTTGGAACTCATAGCGACTAATTAATTCTCAGGAAATCCTTAAAGCACAAAAACGCACCTTCGGGTTTCACAAAAATGTGTTTTACGCAATTGCCTAGAAGTTTTTGAGGAGCCACGAGTTGATAATCTTAAAAGGGGATAAATTGAGCATCTAAATAAATTAATTCCAGTACTAAATTCATAGTACAAATGGGGGCGATTTTTGGGTCAAAAAGGTACCTAAAATCAGCATTTTTACCTTAAAACTTTCACCTTTTACCTTAGTATAAATGTACCAAATAAATGTTGTGACCTATTACATGTTATAATATGGTCTTAGTACAATATAATGTGACAGGAATTAATTCAAAAATTAATCCCATTTGATCCCCATTCCATGCGCCATTTAGGGTCATTTTTGGGCTAGTTTCACTTGAAAATGTTGCTTATGGATGCTGAATCATCATATCACAAACCATGTGATAATGTATTAAGTAGTGCAGTTAAATAAACCCTTCATCTACGGTGTACCTACAAGAAGACAGCAAGGAGAATTAGTATATGAAAAAGAATGAAATAAATACTAAAATAGATCTACTTTTGACAAGGTTACAATTAGACAAAAATCAAGTTGCTTACCACCACATGTGGCTGCCGATAATGATGGAGAAAATAAGGGTCTGATTTCCTATATTAAAATCAAAAGAAAACACTACCTAATTAAGCTAGTTTCCTATGTCTAAAATGACAAAACCAAATGACATGTTAGAGCACTACTTTACCGAATTCAAATAAGGAAAATCAATTTGCTATATGGGCATGTGACTACCGATTTTTGAGAAGAAAAACAAGTCTCATTTGCTGTCTACTTATTCAAATATAATAGCCACCTACCTATGTATATTTCTATTGCCTAATACAACAAAAAACAAGTGTCTTGTAACAGCCGTGATTACCGAAAATGAGCAAGCAAATATGGTGTGATTGTCTTATAAAATTCAAAGTAGAATACCTACCTATCTAGCCATGTTCTCTAGTCTTAAAACAACAAAGAAATCATCCTCCAAACAGCTATATTAACGTGGGCAATCAAGAGGAATACAAGGACAAAATCAACACTAAAATGCTAAAGTAATACACCTACCTAACTTGCATTTGTATTCTAGTTTCAAGTGGCAAACAAAGCCACCATTCTCTTCTTGTCATCAGCCAAAAGAGGGCTACAATAATGAGACCATTGTCTTGAGCCAAACAACAAATAATTAACAAAAGAAAAGATTAGTTAATTTGACAATTATTGTCAAAACAATTCTATCCTTCATTCTTTCCTTACCTTCTTACGTGAGGCTCCATCCTCATTTGCCTTCATTCCACTGAAATGGGTAAGCTCTCATCCTCTCTCTTTTCTTCTTCATTTGATAGCTCATTCCTTAGAGCTTCTAAGCTCCATTAATGGTGAATTAAGTTCTAACACCATTTCTATGTAATTTCCTAGTCAAATCTCGTAAGTCTTGAAGCAAGAATCATCTTAGCAACTCTCTTAATTTTCGCCAAGGTTAGATGCTCCAAGGAGGTTCCTAGATTCAACAACAACATAAGGAACAACAAGATCAAGTTAAGGTATACTTTCATGTTGAAAATCCTAAGTAAATTCCTTAAGGTATTTTTGGAAATTATGAACTCCTAAACCAAGGTTCTCTTCATCATTTCATGAAGGAAATCTAGATCTACAATCATCTCAAGGTCTACCGAAAATTCCTTGAAAAGTTCCTAAGGTAAACTCTTGTAAAACTACTCCAAATCTTATTTATAATTTTTGTTAGAAGTCTAACAAATGGATCTCCTAAATATATACAAGGAGGCCGAATTCTCTTCATCAAAATAGCATTTGGAGAGCTTGGAATTCAAGTAGAAATCAAGTACAAGAATTGTCTTGATTTAAGGGTAAGTATATATTAATTAAGGTTTATTAAGTTTGAGTTGAATTAAGCTTCAAACTTTGGTATAAAAATTATGTATAAAGCCTAACTAAATTAAGGCCGAAAATCATAGGTTAAAATATCAAGGAAAAAAATAATTTTTAACATATAAGGTAAGATTATTACCTTAAGGTATAAGTTGGTGTCACAAAAATCTATTAAGATGCATATATATGCAAACCGAAATATCTAAGAGTTATTTGTTCTATTTTGAGATTATAATCATTCTAAGTCATTAGCATAATTTTTAGAAGTGTTATATGGCTTATATACATTTATATATATTTATTATAAAGTTTAAATCAAGTTTTGGAAACTATATGGTAAAATATACCAAGGCCGAGAATAAAAGGGTATTATTTGGTGATTTTCAAAATATATAAGTATACTAACTTATAATATAAATTTTGGGAACATTAAAAATAGCTACAAGTATTTAAATGGCCAGTTTATAAAGTTATGTGGCTAAAATATAAATTTTGAAAAGTATAGGGTACAAATTATAATTGCCAAGAGCATAAGGAGTTATTTGGTAAATTTATGTTATGATATAAGGTAGGAATTAATATTATCAATTTTGGTGAATTTAAATAAGTGGTTAAGTGTTAAAATAACAATTTATAAAGTTTTGGGACTATTTTGTAGTTATTGGAAAGATAAGAGGTGAAACCGAATTACTTATGATTTTATGGGTATATTAAAGTATTAATTATGAAATTAAGTATTGGTCAAAGTGTTGACCAAAAACTTTGGGTTAAAATGATTTATGACATAAAATATTAAGTTTATAAAAGTTTAAGGGTGAATATGTAATTTAAGAAAGTATATAGGAAAATAGAAGTTAAATGGGGCGGAAATATAAATTGAAGAAAGATATGGGTTGTTTCGGTTATTTAAAAGAATTTAATATTAAAACTATAATTTATAAGTTAAATTGTAACTTATATAAAGTTTGGGGTTAAAATGTAAATATAGAGAATATTTACAAACGAAACATGGTTAAAGGGCGAAATAATTAATAAAATTATAAAGGGGCTTTTCGGTTATTTAAGGTAATTAAGAATTAAAACTATAGTTTATAAGTTAATATGTAACTTATATAAAGTTTTGTGGTGAAATTGTAAGTAAAGGAAGGATGTATATTAGAACCGAAAAGTTTATGGGCTTAATTAGTGATTTATAAAAGTTGGTAAGGTTAAATTGTAATCACCGAAAGTTAGAAAGGGTAATTGGTAAATTGTAAAAGTAATGTGGTTAATTAATAAATTATGAAAGTTATGTGTTCAAAATATAATTATCGGATTTATAAGGTTGGTTTTGTAATTTAATAAAGAAAGAAATTAAAGTTAAGTAATTTGATATATTATGAGGAATAATATAGGGATTATAAAATAAATTGTGGTTATGATAAGAATAACCAAAAGAATAAAATATAGAGTTTATGAGATAAATATGGAATAATTAAGGTGACCAAATTATATGGTATATGGAATAAGAGGAAAATAATTATGGATAATTAAAGAGATGAAGAAATATCAGATAGGGAATTCATTATCACATGTGGGAATCACTTAACATAATGAACTGATGAACTACAAGAACCACTGTTAAATAATAGGGGAAATAAAAGAACATACAGAGTATAATTACAAGCGTTAGTTCTACAGTGACAGTACTGTAATATTAGTGACTAGTTATATTAATATTATCTGGTATTGCGTTTGTTATATAACAGCGTACGGGAAGGAACTATGAACATGAATTTG
Organism: Limonium bicolor; assembly: GCA_023374045.1. Taxonomy (NCBI): domain Eukaryota; kingdom Viridiplantae; phylum Streptophyta; class Magnoliopsida; order Caryophyllales; family Plumbaginaceae; genus Limonium; species Limonium bicolor. The sequence goes on from CM041777.1 coordinate 438,784,673, forward strand.
AAAGCTAGCAGTTACTGGTGAACGGTATTAATGGTGTGTGGTCTGAATGTCCTAAGGATTTTCCTAAGGTCCAGACGTGTGTCTTAATTGTTAAGAGCGATATCTGTGACTTTGATATATTTGTATACGTATTGCTCATACAGTCATTGCGTTTTATTTTACGCGAACGTCTTTGACTGGAATTATCCATCAAACTGAAAAAAAAACTAACTGACCTTAGGTATTAAACCCTAACTGGTGGTCAACCGTTAGTCTTAACTCAAGGATTGGTTATTGTATCATTGACTAAAGGGCTAACTATAAAGAGCGGAATCCAGACTGTTCGATTTTCTGGTTTGCGCATCGTGACATACGCGAGCTCAATGGGGAGTCACTCAAGGGAATCCATTGTCCACACTCGACGATGGCGAAGGGCACTGCCGTTGGTGCACAGGTTCGACCGGATCGGTCAATATATTATCCAGGGCCATAAGGTCAGCTGGTAACGGTTCCATTGCAACCCAGGGGACTATCGTCCATTAATAAGTTATTAAGGGTTGTCTTGACATGACGCCTAAGGTGGAAATTAATTGGAAAAGGTTAAGTGATTGGTTTAAAGGATAAGGGCCAGGTGGCCAACTAACAAGTACAGTTTAATACGCGTATCTTGTTTGGATTATTGATGTGAGATTATTGGTTATTGCTATGGATTATTGATGTGTGGTTATTGGTGTTGTGTACTATTGTACATTGATGTTTACAGGTGAGTTGTTATATGATTGTCTAATGTTACAGTTATTACTGTTGTTATTGTAAACCGGTATTTCATGTAAAGAATCTAATATCAAGATGGCTAAAAAGACTTAAGGAATCTAGATGATTTATGTAACACCCCAACCGCTAATCCTTCCTTTATCCTCTAATCCTTCCCACAACTACCTTACTCGCAGCGGAATACTTACCTACTCCCGGCGGGTGATACAATGCCGTTAACCATCCAAGGTTAGCAAGGCTACTACTGCTTACTGTATCGGTCTGATGATTAGGATGAATACATACATACTACTTACTTTACAATACCAATCACTTAATTACATTTGATTACCGAGTGTCTAAAGTATACAAATTACATTCCATGTCTACTTCCCAAAAATGATGAGTTTATACAACTACTCCTTCCCATCCAATCAAGAATTCAATATCCCAAAAAGGTGTACCACATGGTACACCGGCTACCCAAAAAGCTCTAGCCGTGTACAACTCGGTACACTATTCCAATTCCTACTAACTACTCCAAAAAGAATTACATGCTGCCCTTACTCTACCTTCACGCCTCGCGGGTACCTGTGGAGTAAAAACATTCCCCTAGGGGGTCAGCTTACGCTGCATATGATAACCGCATACCCCGCGTACTAGCGAGGGTACGCCAACTATTTGGTCGAGTACATGCGGTTCGTTTCATTCATACATACATACATGCTTTATACAATACATTACAATACATTCATTTTACCAAGCATACATACATACAATACATACAAGGAATACAATACAAGTCATTCCTTCACACTTACCATACTCACCGCATCACGGAGATACAATTCTCCAATACATACAAAGGTCTTGTTAGCCTTATTACACACCCGGGTTAATCGGGTGTTCAATACTTTTACTCCGGTCAATGACTTACAATAGCCAAGACCAATACAATACAATACTTCTTACATACTTTACTTCCAGTTAAGTCGGTATGACCTCCGGGCAGGGAATACTACTTCCCACCACCGGGCTTTAGGGTGGCCCACTAATCCAGGATGCTACCCATACAAAGGGAATTGGTCCAAGGAAAAGATCATAGCCAGGATTCGGTTCCAACCTCTTGTGGTTCCTTATCCTCACGCGTGGCCGAAACTATATCGGGCTTCTACTCATTCCATTTTACTCATTACTCATGTTAGGAGTTAGGTTGTTAGGAATTAGTAGAAGTCCATACTTACTTCCATACATACATACATACACAAGTACTCATACTTACACATACACTTCATTTCCATTCATTCATTTCATGAATTATACAAACTAAATGTTCCAGAGCATAGACAAGAACAATATAGTTCAAACACATATAAGTGCAATATAAATCCGATTCATGCATTTATCTTGTTGGTGATCACATAAGCACACAAATCGGGGTAACCAAGTTAGGATACAGGGCATGAAGAAATCATACCGTTCACCGTCGTATACGTACTACCGGGTCCTTTGGACGATCAACTATTTGATTCCTATACATACATGGAGTAATATGATCAATGATCTATTATTGACCTAACATACTCCTTCATTGATACCTTCAAGGCATACTTACTACTTCATTACTCCCTTACTTGATTATAAAACCCTTCTTTTCCTTACTACTACTTAAACTTGTTTCCTTACACATTTACTTACTTTCTTACCATTATTACTTCATTAATGACATACTACTACTTACATATGCATATCTGTGTATAAGCATATATATATACATACTTATGATTACTATAATCATACCTTAAAAACATTTTTTTTTGTTTGACCCGACCGACCCACCCTGGGTCGGTCCCCTGGGTCGGTCGGGTGCAGAGACTCGATTACAGAAAATTTCAGACCGACCGACCCAGCCAGGGTCGGTCCACTGGGTCGGTCGGTTACAGAAAGAATCCGACTCAAAATTTCTTCTCGACCGACCCAGGCAGGGTCGGTCCCCTGGGTCGGTCGGCTGTAGAGACATTTCCAACCAAAAATTCCCACTCGACCGACCCAGACAGAGTCGGTCCTCTGGGTCGGTCGGATGCAGACGCTTTCGAGATTACAGATTTTCGGGTCGACCGACCCTGCTAGGATCGGTCCTAGGGTCGGTCCAGCCCAGTACTCATTTTAATTACTTATTTTGAATCCCAAACTCTACTCAATTCACACCCAATCTTTTCCTACTCATTTCCACATGTTTCCTACATGTTTAAACACCATTTAAATCCTCTAATTCACTTTCGTTCATCCATCAAACTCATTGTTAAATCCATCAATCCACTTACACCATTTTCCTCCCTTCATTCCAGCACTTATACCAATTTTCTTTCTTCATTGCTACAGATTTTCATTCAAACTTCTAACCTTCATTACTCTCTCAACTAATGCTACTCTTGGCATCTCAAATTCATTACTCACATCCTAGTTCCATTCCCTTAACCTACTCTTTTCCCAATCTGTTTCAAAATACAAAACCACTCCTCTTAGACCCTCCAAATACTTCCTCATCTTAAACAACTTAAGTCCTCTCATTCCTACACAAAATTTGACATAGTCTCCCCTATATTTTTAACATTCTCCACACCATATTTCAGCTCACATAATCTCATTCTCACAACCTGTTTATACCACACATTGTATACACAATTCAACACTACTACAACAACATAATTTCCTGTACACATACCCATTCAATACCCAATGTTGTCCCAAGTCTTACACATCATTTAAAACTTCAGAAACTGTTACATTCTCTTCTCCAATACACTACTACATTACCACTACTCATTACTCAAATACATTACTCACTTTACTACTTAAAATCTGTTACACTACTACATACAAAACTAGTTCAAGGTGAGAGCAATTACCTTGTCTTGCTAGTTTTTCTTCCTTCTTTTCCTTCTTCTTTTCTTTCTTCTCCTTGTTCTTGGTTCCAATGAGATTCACACACACGCACAAGTGCTACAGCACATAACCCACACACCATTTAGCATTTCATCTTTATACTAACCCTAGAATTCAAGTTTTAGGGTTTAGAAAAGGGTGTTACCTTCAAATGAGTAGATGAAGTTCTTGACTAGTGGAAGAACAATATTTCTAGCCCAAGAGGGAGCCAGAATCGGCTGAAGCAACAAAGAGCCAAGATTCAAAAACATGGAAATTTTATAATGCTAATGAGGGCTAGAAACGATGGATTTTCGAACTTTTTTTACCTCAAGATGACAAGGAGGTGAAGGTGCTTCTAATGGTGGCTTCAAATCTCCAAATGGTGAACACCCATAAAAATGAAAGTGGAGGTTTCGGATTTTTGAAAGGAGGGAAATGTTCTCCTTTGCGAGGGGATTCCAATGGTGCTGTTTTTATAATTTTTGGACAAGTATTGAGCTAGAACAAGAAGAGAGAAGGAGGGAGTTTTGTGGTTTCTTTCATTTCTCCATGGCTGTCGTGAGGTAGAAGAAAATAGAGAAGGAGAGAATAGAGAGGAGGGCTACGTGAGTGAAGAGGGAAAAGTGAGGTTTAGGAGAGAGAGTGTGTTAGTTTTTACTTATTTCCTTGTCTTCTAGCTAATAAGAAAGGAATAAAGAGAGTGGGAGAGAGTGCTGTCCGCCCCCACACCCACACACAATCAGATTTTTACATTTTTATTTGTAAAGTGGACACACTAAGTTTGTTTATTTGCATTCTTACCCCACAACTTACCGGTTGTTACAGTTTTCACTAACCGGTACCCGTTTTCCGGAATTTTCTCGTTTAATTAATTTTATTGGTTCTAAAGCTTCACTAATATTTATTAGTGACTATTTAGTTGACCAAAATTGTTACGAGTCTGTTTGACCCGCTTAAAGTCACGTTTTCCCGGATTCCTCGAAAAACGCGCTTTAAGGTCCGTTTATGCTCTTAACCCATTTTAAAGGTCCGTTTTCTTCGGGATTTGTTCCCTCATATTTATTTTAGTGTAATTAAGCCTTTAAAAATATAATTAGCCTAATTAATCACTGCTTTTAATTACGGGGTATTTCAATTTAAGACTACATTTAGCATACCAGCATTTCGATTGTTGAGCCCTTCAATGGGCCAAACATTCCAGGTTATAGAAGAAGACTCAAGCCGGAGTGCGGGACTCGGGTGTAGCAGTTGCGTTTTTCAACAGATACCTTTGGTTTTATTTTGTATTGTATTAAAGAGGTTGTTGTATTCAGTTAGTTGCTCATTTAGTTGGATTTGGTTTGTAATAATTTGAGTGCTCAGTATCTGTTCATCACAGCGTGAGGAGTTAAGATTGTTGGACGGATGCCTTGTTACTCACAAGGGTGAGTAACGGCGTGTAACACCAAGGTAGTTAGTTTTATTTTCCGCTGCGAATTATTATCTATTATGCTACGACTTGCGACGTCATTACAGGATGAGGATTAGGGGTGTTACAAAAAAGGTACATATTATTTAGTGAGATAAACAATTCAGATTGACAAATCCTATAGGAAATTTTCTTAACAGTATGGAGAAGCTGGAGATGGTGCCATATTACAAGGTGGAGACTATCCACTTGTCAACAAATGATTGGAAGAAAAATACTAAGAGAAGGAAAAACTAAAAAAAATAAAAAATAAAACAACTGTACGCACCTGAAGGAAAGAATTGGGGGGCTATGATTGTTGTTATTAGGAGAGAGAAAACGATATTTTTTTCAAAATATTATACCTTACAAAATATAAGTGCAAAAATAAAAAAAATTATATCATTGTTCATCATTTTTCGTGCTCTTCAAAACAAGATGCATCATGGATATGTTTTGGTAAACTTAAAATTTTATGTTTTTATAAGGAGTATATATTACGTATTTTTAAAATGAATCTTATTCATTAACCAAATGAATCTTCTTTAACAATCAAATGAACCTTATTCATTAACAAAATGAATCTTATCCTAAACACTATAAAAACTTCCCTAGGAAAGTTAAAAACGTCAAAGATATTTGTATGATTTGTAGTACATGGTTTAGGGTTCACTTTCAATAAATGAAAGATTCATACTGTTCTCGCATAAGTTTGTGGTAGAATTAACTTTTACTAGTCTTAAACTAAATATTCACTTTTCTTAAACATTTGATTCACCTTTAAAAAACCTTTGATTCACTTTTGTTAAATCCCTGATTCACTTTTCTTAAACATCTTATTCACTTTAGTTAAACAATCTCTATTTGCGAGAATCACTTTTCTTAAACTTCTTATAAACTTTTCATAAACCCATGAATCACTTTATAAAAACCTCTTATTCATATGCTTAAACCTCTTAATCACTTTAGTTAAACAATCTACGCTTACGAGATTCACTTTTTTTGAAATACCCCTAACCTTTAAATAATTAAATAATGGTGAATATATATTATTCAGGGGATTATTAAACCCTAAGAAGGGATATAAACACTTAGGCGTTAAAAACGCACCTAAACTCCTTAAGGTCAAAAACGTGCGTTAAAGCCCGACCATAAGATAAACAAGTTATATAAACTATAAACCTCATATGAAGGTAAAATAGGATCATTATATGACCCTTAGAATACAGGACCTCATCTGAAACTGAGTAAAAATACAAAATGCTCGGGAGTTCCCTTAAAGGCCCTTAAGGCCCGAAAGTCCCGGAAATACTTTATAAAATAAAGTAAAGCATTAAACTTCATTCCAAGTACACCATAACACTCTAATAAACATATAAGATGAAGTCCTCAAGCTAAATTATCAGTTCAACGCAAAGTGCTAGGAGATGCCTTATGGGGGCCCCATAAACCCTCGGGAATGCCCAGGAGGAGTGCCGAGGTGGCACGAACTCCTATAAAATTCATTCTTAGAGTTCCTAACATCATTATTCAATATTCTAAAGAGAATGCACGAGCTACTTCCTCAAAAATAAACAAAGTACTCGGGCGAATTTCTTAACGCTCCTTTTTGCCCGGTTAGCCCGGGAGTTGTGTTTAGAGTTGATATAACCCCATATAAATCAATGTAACACCTTAACATATTATTATTGGCTATAAAAACTGTCAATAAACACTTGGAACTCATAGCGACTAATTATTTTTCAGAAAAATCCTTAAAGCACAAAGACGCACCTTCGGGTGTCACAAAAATGTGTTTTACGCAATTGCCTTGATGTTTTTGAGTAGCCACGAGTTGATAATCTTAAAAGGGGATAAATTGACCATATAAATCAATTGATGGCAGTACTAAATTCATAGTACAAGTGGGGGAGATTTTACCATCAAAAAGGTACCTAAAATCAGCATTTTTACCTTAAAACTTTCATCTTATACCATCATATAAATGTACCAAATAAATGCTGGAACCTATTACACATATTAGTATGGTCTTAGTACAATATAATGTGACTGGAATTAAAGCAAAAAATCAGTCCCATTGGACCTCCATGCCATGCGCCATTTGTAGTCACATTTGACTAGTTTTTGGTTTAAAAATTGTCTTATGCTAATGTGACTCACCTAGCATATATTCTGTGATGATAGAACAATTAAATTCAGTCAATTCAAGCCTTCCTCCACCATAAGACCTGTAGGAAAATAATGAAGGTTAGCTTATATCATGATAATGGGAGTAATATGCTAATCTAGTCACACTTACGTACTAAGCAATAAGCAAATTAAACAAGTTGAATTCTTGGCATGTGATTGCCGATCTGATTCAGGTAGTGGGAGGTGAGTGCTGTTTATTAAGCAAAATAAGACTTAAACTAATTAGCATGATTAGCTTGCTTAGCAATTAACAACTCAAAGTGGCCTCCTAAGATCTCCATTAGCCGTGAGTCTACACAATTGGAGATGCCTACTTCCACCTTGTCCGAACACCTGCATGAACAAACAAGATTAGTGTTGTTAATCAACTTAGTAAATTCAAAAAGGAAGATAGCCACTCACATTGCCTTGTCATCTTCCCATAAACAATCAACAAAGGCTTCAATCATGCTTGCTAATCAACCGTAAGAGTAGTCAAGTTAAGAGACCATAGTGGTCAATTTAGAAATCAAAATAATCTAAAATATGTCATAAAATAATGACATGTGACCAACCAATAATTCCCATTTTGGATTCAGCCTTGTTTTCCTTAAGACCTCACGTAGCCACACTCTTTTCCTTGCCTCATTACCGAATTGGTAAGTCCTTGCTAAGATCTCTTTCTTCTTCCTTTGTCATGTTAATTTCTTAGAGCTTTAAAGCTCCATTAATGGTGATCTAAGTTCTAACACCATTTTAATGTAATTTCCTAGTTAAATCTCCTAAGTCTTGAAGCAAGAAATCATCCTAGCAATTTCTACAATTTTCGCCAAGCATAAGTTTTTCAAGGAGGTTTCTAAATTCAACAACAACACAAGGAACAACAAGATCAAGTTAAGGTATATTTACATGTTGAAAATCCTAGGTAAATTTCTTAAGGTATCTTCGAAAATTATGAACTTCTAAACCAAGGTTCTCTTCATCATTGCATGAAGGAAATCTAGATCTACAATCATCTCAAGGTCTACCGAAAATTCCTTGAAAAATTCCTAAGGTAAACTCTTGTTAAACTACTCCAAATCTTATTTATAATTTTGTTAGAAGTTTAACAAATGGATCTCCTAAATATTTATAAGGAGGCCGAATTCTCTTCATCAAAATTGCATTTGGAGAACTTGGAGTTCAAGGAGAAATCAAGTACAAGAATTGTCTTGATTTAAGGAGTAAGTTTATATAATTAAGGTTTATTAAGTTTAAACTTGATTTAAGCTTCAAACTTTGGTATAAAAATTAGGTATAACCTCTAAATAATTAAGGCCGAAAATACTATGGGATATAATGGCAAGAAAATAATTTATAACATATAAGGTAAGATTATTACCTTAAGGTATAATTATGTGTCAAAAAAAATTAATTAAGATACATATATATGTAAACCGAAATACCTAAGATTTATTTGTTCTATTTTGAGTTTATAATCATTCTAAGTCATTAGCATAATTTTTGGAAGTATTATATGGCTTATATACATTTATATGTATTTATTATAAGGTTTAAACCAAGTTTTAAAACTATATAGCAAAAGTATATTAAAGCCGAGAGTTAAATATATTATTTAGGTGATTTTCAAAATATATAAGTGTATTAACTTATATTATAAATTTTGGGAACTTTAAAAATAGCTACAAGTATTGAAATGGTTAGTTAAATAAGTTATGTGGCAAAAATATAAATTTTGAGAAGTATGGTGTACAAAATATGAAAACCGAGAACATAAGGAGTTGTTTGGTATACTTATTGTAACACCCCCGAATAAAACATCCAGTAATACAACGTCGCGCCTAAACAACATCACGGTTAACTACACAGCGGTATAAACTCCATCCGGGTGTTACAGACGCCAACCACCCACGTGGTTGACACAACCATACTACCAACGCCAAGTTACGGTCTGCATGACTGGAAACCGCTCTCAACCATAACTCATATACAATTCAAGATACAATTCCGAATACCGACTGTCTACAACAATGTTATCAAAACATAAACTGAAAATTACATCCCGGGTGTAGTAACAACCCATACATCAAGCATACTACTACAACTCAAGAATTATGCCCTGATGGACTACCCCCATGGTAGCCATCCCGCCTACGCTCCGTTATCGTCCGGTTCAATACCTGTAAAAATTGGGTTGTAAAGGACTCAACAAACTACGCTGAGTATGAACGTGTGTAGCCCGTATGTTGCCGGGTCACACGACTACTTGGTCGAATATTATTAAGTCAATTTACATGCTATAATAAAGCAGTAAAGCAGGCCACAATACATCATGGTTTCATACACACCCAAAGGTAGCAAGCATAAACAACAAGCAACCAAACATAACATGTTGGCGTCATCGCAACATCAAACACACCACCAAGCACAACAAGCTGCTAGTATCGCAACAACAATCAGGTACGTAATAAAACGTGTGCATAGGTACGTTATACTCCTGATCCTCACTATGGGATCATTCGAGTGTTGTGTGATTTTATTTCTTCCCTCTTGTTCTCATAATGTGTATTTACTTTCTCTTTCCTTGCACCAGGTCTGGGGATATAGTTAGATCCCGTGACCATATCATGTAGGTGCCAATCTTTCCTTGTTTCTTTAAGGATTATTTGTGAATTCTTTTATCACCGCACGTTGGAGGACGTCTCCTCCATAGCTAGTCCCCCATTCCTGACGTCATGTGCCGAGAAAGCAGAGTCGCCTCTAGACTCTAGGATAAGCTCCACCAATTTGTCACTCCCCCATTCCCGACACTGTAACGCCCCTATTAACCATAAATACAACGGAAATAAAACTCTAAGGCGATTACAGACCATCGGGTTCCAAACACCCGGCATCAAACCTCACCAATTACAACTTACAATCTACAAAAGCTACGGTCTGAACTCGAGAAAAACTTAACACAAACATAATAGAAATTAAACACATTAACTCTCCACAAAACCTAGTCCCATCCCAAACGCTCATTCTCTTCGTGGCCACCTGTAAATCAATTCGTACCTGCAAGATGAAACCAAGCAGCCCACCCCAAAAGGGGCGGGTCAGTTCCCTAGAATGGAACTGGTACAATTCTCCAAAAACAAACTTATAAAACATAACTCTTCAAAATAAACAGTAACATGAAAACAAACTCTTAAAAGTAAAACAGAGATAATGCACTCCAAAACAATCAAGTTAAAGAGAAAAGAAAACAAGACAAAGATAGAGATAGAGAACTTCCAAACCAAGTCATCCACTTAAGTAGTCACACCACATAGTTAGTAAGCATCCATTGTTGATGTTAGAACCAATTCTGGTTAAGAAGTGAAAGACTTAAGTAGTCACAAAGGACTAGGAGTGACAAAATAGCTCCAAGAACCCAAAACTCGAGAGTGGAATAAAACCCATTGGGAGAGATGGCCCCCACCGCCAGTCAGTTGCCACAAGGGCAAGGTAAACAGACCTCCGCTGTCAGTTGCCACAAAGGGCGAGGTAAACAGACCTCCGCTGTCAGTTGCCACAAAGGGCGAGGTAAACAGACCTCCGCTGCCACCGACCCGTTCTCAGTCATCGGTGAAAAGTGTGTGCACCACTTATTAGAAATAATCCATACTCAATACCAAGAAAACTTTCCCCATATTCCCACTAGATCACCAACTACCCAGAGCAATACCAAAACACTCAGTCCTACAGAGTGCAGAAGCGTAAACCCTAAGCAGCCAATGTCTAACGGGGCACCAGATAGAAGGAACCAATACCCATGTAAGTCTCACATCCAAGGCTCAGTTAGTCACACAAGCTGAGTTAGTCACACAACCAATTCCTTTTAGAAGTTCCTCTTAAAGTCAGTTAGCGTTTTCCAAAACATTCCACAAGTCAATCAGCCAAAATAACGTAGTACGAGAAATCGTACAAAACATTCCATAAAGTCCAAAACACAACAAGCTGAGTACGAGAAATCGTACAAAACATTCCATAAGGTCCAAAACACAACAAGCTGAGTACGAGAAATCGTACAAAACATTCCATAAGGTCCAAAACACAACAAGCTGAGTACGAGAAATCGTACCTGGGTAACGTTGTAGCAGTTCTAATCAACTTGCGCAAACAATCAACAGTACTCTGAATAATATTAAAGGTAATCCATCATCAACCACTCGTAGCCTATGTTACGCTTAAATAAACTCCTTACTCTTATTTCAAAGTCTCAATTATCCTTTAAGCCCTCACTCAAATGTTATGTATAATCTTTGACTTGTCTGAGAACGTTGTATTACTCAAGGTTGTAAGACCAAGGAATGTATTTTATCAACACTAGTTAATTGTTCCACCCTTATCCACTTTACCCATACTTAACCTTAATTCCCACATTAAAGACCCTAATAACATAAGGGCATTATACGTTATTCAATCAAGTCTTAGAATTTCAATAACAATTCTTAAGCACAATACTTTTACTCTTACTTTAGGACATACATCGTGTTATGACCAATGATGGGTTTATCTTAGAATACTATACTATTATTTCACAATTTATTGACTGTGTATCTTTATCAATATCTACTAGATAATCCATTATAACTAAGTCTTCCCCCTTAACTTAATTAAGATCTACATCCCGCATACTGAAATCGTGTGTTGTAGATGCATTTTAGTATAACTTATTTGAGCTACTAAACTCAATTATTATCTTTAGTTCAGAATGGCCTTTAACTACAACCATCTATTAATCTTGTCATAAGTTGTTAAATTACTTTTCATCTTGAAATAACCATATTATAGTTAACTCAAACTTATCGAACTCTCACATTTAGTATCCACAAGGATATTATTTACTTAACCATAACTTTATAATAAGGTGTCTTAAGATAACCTTTATGTATCCTTACTTACATTTAATTCCCTAACTGTTTTTACTTTTACACACATTCTCTCTATAGACCATGTATAATCCTTTTATATTAAACTTCGTTAAACTCAAGTCTTAAATACATTTTATATTGTTTACAAAACCTAAAGTTTCAAAAGAATAACTTAATAAATCATTCCCTTTATTGTATTTAGGATGGACATTATATCTTAGCATGAGGTAGAATTTATCAAAGAATTAAATTCTGGTTCGTAAGTGAAATTGTCAATTACTTAATAAGATAATATATTCTGAACATCTCCATACCTTATATTCAAATGACACATTAATATTTCCAGTGTCAAAAGGTAAATCAATATAATCTCTTATGTAACCTAATTTCATCTAATTAAAGGTTTAAAGATTTTAAGTATCTAATTTCTATTACAAACCTCCTTATAAATTCTAACTACAATACATTACTTAACTATAAACTCACATCCTGATATTGGTGTTAAATGTATTTATATGGCTTAACTAGTTGTAAGAAACTTAAGGATTATTATTTAGATTAATTCCCCAATCATAGTTTAATACAGTTTTATATCATAATCCCTTTTAATGATTTTATCTTAAAATATTAAGTTATTACTCAATACTATAAATATTAAGAAATAATTAAATCTAGACTTATTTATCCTCTTCACATTTAGATGTAAAAGTAACTCATTTATTTTATTATTGTTTATATAATAAGAACATTTAAATGTAAAAGTATTTCATTCATTTTACTATTAATTATATAATAAGATCTATTTGTATAACGCTTTATGTAAACCAATTCCAAATATTCCTAAATTTCAACTTAATTTCTTAACCAAATTATAGATTTACATTGTGGTCATTGACTAAATATACACGTATATTGAATACTGTTTATATAAATCTTAGAAATTCAAAGATAACTAAAAACTCAACCTATAACCATAAATTAATACCACCTCATATATATTCTTTTATTAGGTAACACCCCATCCAAAGCCTATCGTGGTTATCGCAATCTGAACTCTTATCGAATACGTCGCAGCGGAAATAAACAACACCTGACCTTGCCACGTATTTATTTATTTATCGTATATATATATATCCTTCATATTATATTTCTCACAAGGAATGTTATTTCCTTCATCTATTTATTTTTATATATATATATATATATATATATATACATATACCTACATATATTAAGATTTATCCAGAACATTCTTTAAGAACTTCTATTGTATTTAATTATATCTAATATCTTTTAGACATATCCAAAACTGATTTATGGTTTATAAAATAGAGTATTTCCCTTAGTTTTAGTTAAACATATTAGCTTCCATATTATATATAATAAATAAAATGTAGTTTAGTTAAATTCCTTGATTTAATATAAGTTTCTATTTATTTCTCTCATAAATATATATATAAATATATGTAACAATTTTTACTTCACTTAAAGTTAATACCCAAAATATTTATAAACATACTGTATTAAATGTTAATTAGTCTTATTATATTTTCCCCAACCTATAAAGTTCATTAATCAACTATACTTTAATTTTTGATTACATTAAAAACTATATATTATAAGTTATTCTTATGAAAAACTCACAAACACAATTTTTAAAACCTTTTCCCGTTGCCCAAAAATTCCCAAAATTAATATACAGTAACTATAACATTTTAGACATATTATAAAATTTTTATTTCATAAAAATATCTTTTGAATTTAGCCAAATAATTCCAGAAAACCCGTAACTTGTAAAAATCATAACTTATGTTTAAAAACTCCAAAACCATAATAATTTACATCAATATAAACTAGATAAAATAAGGAACCTATGGTTAAAATTTAAAGTCAAAATACCTTCGGGAAGATATTTAAATTAACCCAACAAGTTAAGACTATTTACTGGAATTTATTAAAACCCTTATAAACTAAATTCTGGAATGTTTTAATCTCGGCCGTCCAATCTCTTAAAACGAGATCGGACGGCCCCTGTACATCGAGTTCATCAGCGAAGATATTCAACAGATCGAGTACTAAATCTCTTATAACTCCTAATCCACAGAACGAAATCGAGTGATTCTTGTTTCTATGGATTCGTAATCAAATTCCGGTTCTAATGATGTCAATATCCCCAATTATAATGCAGTATTCAACCAATTCGATTCTGGGTTCGAAAGTTAGGTTTATTTTCGGTTTCGAATTTTAATCTTTCAAATTCTCTTAATCTAATGCATAATAGGGGAAATTGCAACATGGGTTTGGTCGACAATGAAGATTAGTTTAGCATCATCGGAAGAATTCGTGGAAAACTCACCGGGAATTGCAAGAACGGAGCTAATCGATTTCGGTTTTCTGGAAACACATTCGAACCTTGCCTGTTCGAGTAGTCAACTTCGGGGATCTATAAAATACGTTCTAGATCGAGTTAGGCCATGTTCTTGGGCTCATTAGAAAGAAGAAACATAGATCTACACAATGATAGCAAGCACTAATCCTAACTCGCATCACACAGAAAGAAATCGAAGTCACAAAACACGAGTTTACCTCTCTGTTTCGGTATTATTTTATGTGCTGGCGAGACCGAAACTTTAGGCCTCTATATCTCCCAACTGGTTACGAATTGGACTTGGGCATAAACACGAAAGTTGTAGAGGGATTAGAGATCTTTACAACGAGCTAAAGAAATCGAATTTTGGTTGATTAACGAAGAAGTTATGATTGACGCAAGTTACCTGAAATCGAAGAGGAATATGGAATTCTGGAAACAGTTTCGCAAGGTGGCTACTTTGGCTCGATTTTCCGGTTAACTCAGAAGGATCTAGGGTTTGTATGAGTAATGGTTGGAAAGAGGAATTGTAGGAGAAGAGAGTGGTGAAGACGGCATGGAAAAATATTGAGTTATGTGAAAGTTATAGACGTCTAAAGTTAGGGCTAGGAAGTGAAATCGGTTACGAAAATCAGGGAAGGAAATCGGCTAAGTGTGGGCGACCCATTACAGAGTGACACGTGGCACTTCTTAAAATTTTGATTCAAAACTTCAATCTAGCATAACTTTGGCTAGGATGATCCGTTTTTGACGTTCTTTTTATCGATTTTCATGGTTTTTCATAACCTATTTATTGGTATAGGTTTCATGACCTGGTTTGACCATTCTCAAAAAGTCAACTCTAGCAAGGCTTAATAAGCTTTAAGGTTTCTAGAATTTTATATTGACTTTTATATTTCAAAACAATGTTCCAACACTTCCTAAAATCTTTATAATATATTTGGAGTGTTTAATAATTTTCCCAAGATTTATTGACTTATAAATCTTATTATTAAATTCATAATACTATATAATAATATATAATAATTAGGAGAAAACCCCTAAATAAATTTTACAACCCCATATAATAATTTAATATTCATAATTCCATATAATAATTTAATATTCCTCATTCCATATAATAATTTAATACTTAATAATATTATTAAAGGTTTAATAAAAGAAATCTCCTAAATTAATTTAGGGGTATTTCAGACACCCAGGGTCAAGAAAGCGGAGTCACCTCTAGACTCCAGGATGTGCTGAGAAAATGGGGTCACCCAGGGACCCCCAACATATGTTCCACCATAGACGGTCGAAGGATCTGATGCAGATGCCAACTCCCGATCATCCATACCGCGCGGCCCGAGCTGTTGTCTTCCCGGGTTATTCTCGTGTTTCACCAGTTGGTACTTTTCGTTTCATTATCATTAAAATCTCGACACCATAGTGGGAGTCATTAGCGGTCCTCTATAGTTAGAGAGGAGTTTTCTCTTTGTATAGTTCTTTTGTATTGTTTTTGTAGTCTGTCAAGTTCCATCTCAAAGCTTCATAAACGAGAAAGGGACTAAACTACTGTGTGCGCACAAGTAACATGCCACAATGATATAACAAGTATATAAGCAAGTCACAGCAAGCAATCCAATTTCATGCTTTAGTCTTATGGTCGTTTTCACACAGAGCACACAGCAAACAAGCCGTGTAACACGGCAACATACGAACCACACATGTCCATACCTGGTTCAGAAGCCAGAGTTGTCTCACACACATGGGGTCCCGGTTGGCGTTCGTTACGGCCCTATCGTTATTAAAACCACTTGTCAGTTTAGGATTTTATGTGACGACCGTTGTGACATCTTCCTAGGTTATCTCATTTTATCGATGTTTTTCCCTAGGTGCATTTTTGAATGTTCAACTAATATTATCCCTTAGAAACTTTCTTAGTATTAACTTTAGACTTCACCAATTCCTTGGACATTTACATTGTCGTTTTACTTACGTTCCCGCTAGTCGTAACATAATCTCGTTATATTGTTTACCTCATTAATCATCACCCCAAGGTATCTCAACATTATATTATCTCTCTACAACCATATATATTTAGTTATGGATGAGCCCTCAATGTGTCCAAATCGACCATCCCCCCGTATTTTCCCACAATTACATCATAACCCCTTTCATTTTATAACCAACACTATAATTAATTAAACCCTTATATTATACCCCTGAATTAAATATCATTACTTAAATTCCCAAAACCTTTTTAAGATTATATACTAATCCCTTCCACTATTAAAATCTCCATTTATGCCCACAAATTTTCGGTAATTTCATATACTCCCATAATAACAATCTTTTTGTTATTCTTTTTGACTTAATATTAATTTAAATACTTAGAATAATTATCCTTATCATTTTATTTTGGTCAACCTCCATAGGTGGTCAAGGTTGGCCACTTAAATTATTCTTTGACCAATTTGATAGTATTTATGAAATACCCCATGGTTTCCTAGTTTACAATTTACTCCTTTTCTTTTTATAAAATGCATATTCTATACTTATAACAATCCCCAAAATCATCCCTTTCGTTCATTATTATTATTTACTCCCTAGATTTCTTTTCATTACCTTTCGACCCCCATATATGATTTACTCATCTATTTAGGATGTTTTCCTAAGGTTTTAAAATTCGTTTGTGAAATACCCCAAACCTAAGTATGCTAAGTAAACATCAAATTATGATGTATTAAGGCCAAGATATGCCTTAGAAAGATTGGTAGACAATTTAAACCAAGAAAACACAAGAAAATGCCTTTAGGGCAATTTGGGCAAAAACATGCTCTAAGCTTGGAGTGACTTTGATTAGCACCCAAATACCATTATAAGACTTTATTAATATGCTAATGGACATTTTAAATCAATTACCAAAGAAAACCAAGCTCAAAAACAAGCTTAAACACAAAATGTGCTTTAAGACTCCTTAAAGCACCTTTTTGAGAAATTGTCTTAGAAATGAGTTTTGAGTGTCTAAATGCCCATGATTACACCTTAATCAACATGTGTACTAATTAGTATCACATTAAGAAGCCTAAATCAATGGGAAACCAAAAATTTCACGAATATGTGCACTAATTAGTGAATAGTGCTCAAATAGTGCTAGTTTTGACTTAAGTCAACCTTAATTAGTTAAATGGCCAAACAAGGCCTTATGTATGTTAATTAGTAAGGGGGGGGGGACGGTTTTAAGGGGATGAGTCACCATAGACTTCATCAAATAAGGAAATAAGAAGAGATAAAGTAAAGAAAGTTACTATTTGCTTTTATAAAGCAAAATATCCTTTATTAGCCTACCTCTCTCCTCTCTTTTTCATTTCTCTTCTTCACCAACGATTTACTCTTCTTCTTCTCTGTTCTAAACCGTTCCCAAACAGCACCATTGTTGCCTAACCTTGCTTTGCCCACCAAATCTTCATTTTAGCTCCAAATAAAAAACAAAGCATAGATTTCTCTTAGTTAGACCAAGGCCTTGCTTCCTATCTTTTCAAAATTTGAAAAGCTTCATTTTGGAGCCTTGGAAAAACTCCATTGATGGAGGAAAATCAAGTTTGAAGAGCCCATTTGGTTCTCCATTCATTCAAGGTGAGAAAAATGTAAGAAAAATCATCTTTCCATCACTTCTTCACATGTCCGAAAATTACACTCATGGGGATTCATTTTTATTCCTTGTTATAGCTTATTTTCTATTCTCCAAGGGCTAGAGGAGGTCCTTCTTGATCCATATCCAAGCCTATCTTAAGACTCCAAGGTAAAACATTCATTTCAATACCTTAGAACACATTTTTAACCTAGGGTTTACTCCTTAAGGTTAGTGTATTGTTTAGCACTCATGAGAGTCATTGAATATTGATTAGAACATTGGCAAAGGAAATTTAATGGGTGGACGAGATTCATTCAAGAAGAAGGTCTAAGGAGGAAGTTAAGATAAGCTTGAGAAAACAAGGTAAAATGCTTACCTAATGGTGGTTTAAGTTTTAAGGGATGAGTTTTAGGTGGGTACTAATGTGGCTTAGAGCTTACATTGTGTAATGAGATATATAACCTAAGAAAAAGAACTTAAACAAGCTTGTGAACTTGTGACTAAGGAGCCAATGGGAATGAGTTAGTAAGATAAGTTTAAGATGGATTTTAAGAGCATTATAACTACTATGAGATTGATGGGTGTATTTGCAGGTTGAAAGCTTTTATATATGGGAAATTCAGTGTTTAAATTCATGTCATTTAAGGGCCTAAGAGCCATGTCATTTAAGGGCCTAAGAGCCATGTCATTTAAGAGCCTTAGTGCTATGCAATTTAAGATTTATTGCACTATATTGAGTTCATTATGAATGAGTTGATTTGGGTGAGAAAATATGATGAGAAAGGATTTGATGTGTGTGTGATGATTGAATGAGAAAAACAATGCTTATGGGCATGATAATATACTAGAGGAGCTATGGCAAAATTTGAATGGAAATAAGTTAACAATGGTGTTCTTGAGGATTAGAACGACCTAGAGTTGTTTAGGAAGAATTAGAGGTTAGATGGGTGTAGATTGTGTGCTAAGATTGTGTACTAAAGATTTGAATGTTCATGATTGTATTAAGGGTGAAAAACTAAATGTTGGGTATAGAAATATACTAAGGAAGCCATGTCAAAATTTGGAGAGGAAACTAAGTGTTTAAGGTGTTCTAAGGAGATTTTATGACTAAGGAATGTTCTAGTAATCACTAAGGGTTGTTTTGGTGAAAATGGATAAACTATGGAGTTCTTGAGTACTAGGAAGACCTAGGGATGTCTAAGAGGGACTAGGGCTTATAATGGTGAGTTTTATGCACCAAAACCATGGTTAAGGAAGCTACGGAACTTGTACAAAGTTTGAAGGAAAAATAAGGTATAATGACTTATAAGGATGTAAGCATGTGCTAGATTATATATGGCTTTGAGAAGTTTGAGTAAAGCAAATGGGTATGCATAATGAAGCTTGAGGAGTAGCTAAGATGTTTGGGAAGAAACATAATGATTAGTTGAGGTCTTAGGAAAAGTCACAAGAGGGAAGTGTAAGGAATCAAGTGTTAAGTGTAAGAATTTTGTAAGAAATTGAGTGTCAAGCTTGGTGATTTTTGAGGAAGGTTTAGTGCATGTTTTAAGGTGTTTAAACATGTAGGAAACATGTGGAAAGATTGTGGAATGAGTGGGAAAAGATTGGGGTGAAATTGGAGTTCAAAATGAGGAGAAAAGCACTTTGGAAAATAGGTTCTGCTGTGGACCGCCCCTAGGGACCGCCCCTGTGGGGAGGTCCAGGCGAATTCTGCAGCGTATGAAGCTTCTGGTTGGGACCGCCCCTGGGGACCGCCCCAGAGGGGCGGTCCAGTGCAGAGAAAAAGAAAAAAAATTGTTTTGGCTTCTAATGATGGGGGATTGAATGGTAATGGTTTTAGATGATGTTTAGGCCTTGTTTGGTGACATGTAAAGGCCTTAAGAGGTGTAAACAAGTATGAGGTGTAATGAGAAGTGATTAACTTACATGATTAAGTTTAAATTACAATGACTTAGGGGTCCACCATTAGAAGAGTGATGATGATTTGAAAGATAAGCATATAAGGACTTAAGAGGTTAAGGTAAATAAAATGGTATTAAGTGTTTAAGGTTAAGTTGGTAAGAATTTAAGAAGAGCTAGATGGAGATTGATATGTAATGATAATATAAGGTTGTTTAAGACATGTTTGGTGAGTGACAATGATAATTAAGTGGGTGAATAGGTATAAGGAATGAGGAGAAGTGATTCACTTAAGATTAAGTTTATAAGAACTTAAGTGGTATTTAGTTGGAAATCATTAGTGATTAAGTAAGCTAGGTTAATTAAAAGTAATTAACCACCAAATTCGATGAATGTTTTAGGACTTGGGAATTTGGACTCCAGAGGAGAGTAAGCAACCGAAACGACCAACGGTGAACGATACAGTTCTTCTTGTGACCTGCTTGCTAACGAGGTGTCCCTCGGCTTGTGTGCTATTTGTTTATGTGTGCCGACTAAACAAGATAAAGCATGCAACCGGAACATTATGTTTATTGCATTGTTGTGTGATGTTTGGAAACTAACACAACTTACCGTGAGAACTTACTAACCAACGTTTAGTAAGGAATTGAGTGAGACTAAGGGACGCTCCCTAATATTAGTTTGTTAATAACCGAAAGAGGTTTAACCAACAAACATTGTCTTGAGACTTCTACTAACTGGAATTTAAGGGGGGAGTGAGGAACCCGGGACTGACTCCGGTCATGCATGCTAAGGAAAAAGGGGGTCGGTATCTATAGCAGATCCGACTTCCGCTTAAGGACTTGTCTTCGGACTTGTTGCCTAGGGTCGGTTGCCGGCTCAGCTACATTGGACATATAGTCCAAGGTAGGAGGCATTAAGATGGTGCGGTAGGATCACCTAAATCCTAAATTATAAGATAAGTTGTTTATTCAACCAGTGGAGTTAATAGCTCATTGGCTAGGGTCGCTTTTGACCCGACAAAAATAAACATTGAGATAGATACAATCATTTCTATTTAAAGAGTGGTTTGTATTCTAAGATTAAGATAAGGTTTGAGATAAGTTGCAACCATTCCTTTTTAAAGGATGGTTTGTATTATAAGACTAAGATAAGCTACATCCATTCCTTTTTAAAGGATGGTTGTATCTAAGACTAAGATAAGACTAAGATTGAGGTAAGATAAGGATGGACTAAGATTAAGAGGAAACATAACTTAAGGAGTTAAATAATTAACTCTCTAATTAAGGGAACGCATTTAAGTCGTTCGTTATGTTTGAACTTTGATTGTTCATATTTGGATTGTTGTTTACTGCACTTTCTATTATGTTGTGCATCTAATCAACCTCCATGCTATCGACAATTAGTCGTCGTAGCCACGTTAGCTTGGGGGCCATGAGAGGATCGTACCAGCATTCGTGCTGACCCCCTTTGGGGGCTGTTTTTACTACACAGGTGAACGTCAGGAGGCGGCCGTCGCGAGAGTAAGAAGGGGTACAAGCGTTACGGGTTAAGTGTGGCCTACGAGTTGTGCATGTACACTCGTATGGCAATTTGAGTTAGTAAGATGTATAGGATGTGAGGGGATTGTAAGAAGGATATGTATTTGGTTAAGATTTGTATGTACTAATGTTCGGTATATTCTGTCAATCAGACCGTGGCAAGGTCCTGGAGTGTATTGAATTCCGCTGTGACATTTATATATATGTTGTTAAGTTGCGAAACCACATTTGAATTGAGATGGGGTGTTACAGTTTGGGCCATATTAGAAGCTTATAATTATACCAATATATTCTTAAGTAACTATAATTATTAGAATTATGATTTGCACCATAATAATTTTTTTTTCATATCATCTTTTAAATCAATCTAAAATTTATTTATAACTATTTAATGCCCCCAAACACTTATAATGACATGGCTTAAATATATAACCTTAAAAATAGCATACTACTTACTCCAAAATAGTATTCGAATGTCTCTAAAACTTTGCTATGACCACAGTTGTGCAGAATTTTACTAAAACTCTTTCAAATTCAATTTCCTCCCATATTCATAATTAACCAAACATTAACAACTTCAATAACCCATATATGTATCTGCCACTCCATATACATGTAAATATATACATCTATATATTTTTTTCCGCCCTAACTTATAGTCATCATTTGTTACGTATTATCGATTCGACATAACACACATATATATATATACTCATTATTGTTTACGCACTATAAACCCGATATAACATGTATATATATATGTATATAAACATTACTAGCTACTCATTATAACCACATATGCATGTTTATATATATATTTCTACCCATTGTTCTCGGTTCCAAAACAATGCTCAAACTAGCAGTCCCTGAAGGCATTAAAGATGGATATTAGTATAGTTACCTTGTCTTAATTCACCAAGCAATTTTTTTTGCAGTCTCTACTATTTTCTCAGCCAGTACGCTCGTCTTTCTCCTTCAGTAACCTCCTATATAGCCCAGGTCCTTTGGAGCATACACCATGCGGACGCATTGACAAGGCAGTGTAAGCTTAGTTATTCACTTTTATCTAGCTCACTTGGAGAGACCTTTACGCATGCATTTAGGCACTAAAGGAATGATTATTACCTTGGTATTTTGCTGGGGTTTGAGTGAGCTCTCGGTCCCTACAAGCAGAAGGGTGCTTTAGTACATATATATCTGGAAAATGAGGACAGATGGAAAGGTTCATAAAGCAGTATATTGCTTGTTTTTTTTGTACTTAGGCTCCTTTCATGGGGATTATTGTGTCGGTTTACAGCTCCAGAAGAAGGCTGGAATGGAGCTTCAACCATGACATTCGAGAGCAGAGGGAGGTGTCAAGATAATGGCATTTACAGACATAAAAACCAGGGAAGGGAAAGAGGGTTAAGAGTATAGTATAGTGTTTTTTTTACGTAACCAAGCGGAGGAATTGCTCTAGTACATATATATAGTCGCATGGAACATGCAGAAGGAAAAACGATTTACATAGCCATGTCCATGCTGTTCCTTTACCTTTGTTTGAAGCTTTTCAGCAGCCATATTGCTCACGGTTCAGTTCGTCAGTTTTCCACTTATGCTCTTCCCATGGTGAAGTTTTGGTGCTGGTTTTAGTCCAAAGGAAGGTTAGAGTATGAGCTTCAAGAGTTAGCATCAAGAGCAGGAGAAGAATGTCAAGAAGCTGGTACCTTCGGGCAACGCTACTACAATAGATGGTGGTGTTTGAGTGCAGGTTTTTTTTTTATCGTTGAAGACCAAATGCTCTCCTTCAGCTAGTGCAGTCTCCAATGATGGGTTCCAAGCTTGTAAACATGAAGGCTCAGTGAGAAGGAGTGATGGGTTCAATATCCAGAAAAAGAAAGAAAAAGAAACGAAAGCAAGAGAGGGTGTAAATAGGCTGTAGAACCGTGGATGAAATAGAGGGGAGCAGTGTCCTCTTACCATGGTTTTCTATTGTTGTTCGTTACTGTAACCCGTGACTGGAGTGGGGTGTGCGGTGTGATGTTATCACGTTTGTTTTCTTTCTTCAGGTAGCGCGTATGAAACAGAAAGAGTAAGTGGTGGAACCGGTACAGAGGAGTACCTGTTTCTGTTTGTGTATATGTGTAACACCCCAACTACTAACAACACACTTAATAACGTATCGCAGCGGAAATCTCAACTCACAACATCACTTAACTCTTTGGTGTTACACGCCGTTAGCCACCCTTGTGGCTAACAAGGCTAACATACATACATCGTACCGGTCTGATGGACTAAACTCCCGAGCAACTACACATTAATCCCATTCCATGTCCAACATTCATTATACACTTACATTACAACTGTACCGAGTATTTACTAACTCACGCCGACACAATTTCGGTCTTACTACACCTACAATACCTCCACATTTCACATGACTACCACATACGAACAACTACCCCGTCCTACTCTCGAACGGCTTCAGTTCCTTGTACCTGAAACAGGAAAAGAAGAAAAGGGTGGCCCCCAAGGGGCTCTGTAACACCCCTAATACGCACATGATACTAAATGAAATCGCAGCGGAATAAAACAACTAAACAGTAACTAACGCTTCGGTGCTACAACGCCGCCAACCACCCACGTGGTTGACAAGGCAGAACAATACACTTGTACCGGTCTGATGATCAGACTCCCGAGCAAATAAACTAAACCATAATTACATCATATACAATACCGAGTGTTTACATATTCAACCTTCACTGTTAAACATCACTGTAAACTGTCACAACCAAATCCAACAACGCCACGGGAGCACAGGCGCATCCCGGGCCAACATCCCAAAAGTATACAAAAGTAAACCTGCACCCTAGGATCTAAAGCCACTCCGCTTCTTCGATCCTCATCCTGCAGTATAAGAAATATGGATCCCCCGAGGGGGTCAGCAACCCTTGGCTGGTATGGCTAACGCGCAGCCCATCGGCTACCGGGATACGCGCAGCTACTTGTCATTATAACATGGCATTCAATTATATACATCGCATAACATAACATGGAGCATGGCATCAATAGTGCATAGCTCAACAACACATACACAGTGGATTTTCACTCCACGATAACAAACCACAAGGGTCAAATAACATAAGAGCCTAGAGAGTGATTCACTCTCATGTCAAGCTCGTTAAACACACTCATTACCGTTCTGTTAGACGAACGAGTAACTTAAGTCACAGATGGTTCGGATTTAGTGACCCGAACACACCACACAAACACAGGTTCCCACTAAACCGATCATAAGTCAGAATAGGTAAGCTTTGGAAGAAGCTAGCGGGAGATCGAACGCCCAATTAAGGTGAACAATCTTAACAACATAAGAGTCGAATCTGATTCAGATATCTACTCTTAACTTACATGCATGACCGGACAACCGGATTCCTCACTTCCCAGTTAACACTCGTTAGAAGTTCATAGTGGAACTTAACGACCAACACACAATAGTTGGTAAGACTTGTTAGACACACACAAGGGAAAGTGAGTCACAACAACACATAACAATAGTATAAACAACTGTAAACTCATTACATGTTTAAATCTTATAACGTTGTAAACACACAGAAAAACATACAACACACAAACCGGTGTAAACCGCTAGACAACAGACTGCAAGAAAACCATACCTTGGTCCTTGCCTCGACTGATTTCCACCTTGCGAGAATCCTAAATACATTAGTAATGTCGGTTAATTATTTATTTAACTCAAAGCTTACTAAGTATTTAACATGATTGTATGACATGTTTTAATGCCTATCTTACCCTAGGTTACCTTCATTATACACCCTAGGGTTAACTACATAAGTCACATTCTTTTCTTTTTTTTTTTTTTTACAAGTTTTGGTCCGACCGACCCACCGTCCGACCCACAACTGGGTCGGACCCTCCCAGTGGTCTTCGGGTCTGAAAAACTTTACCTTGACCGACCCATGTCCGACCCAACCTTCTGGGTCGGTCCATTACAGAACCCTTTTACTTCCTCATAATCATGTCCGTCCGACCCACGTCCGACCCACCATTCTGGGTCGGTCCATGTGCGAACATTTTCCTTCCTTTGAAACTTGACCGACCGACCCATGTCCGACCCACCATTCTGGGTCGGACCATTACCGAACACTTTCCTAACATCTAACAGAGGCTCGACCGACCCAAAAACTGGGTCGGCCCCTGGGTCGGTCGCCTCCTAATCTTACCCAAACTTTGCCAATTTTCACCAACCTTCTCCTAAGGCCTCTTAATGCTTCCTAGCAACATTTGGTAACTTTATATCCACATACAACACCCATGAAACTCATTTTCTAACTCCTTAAGCCTTTACTTATTTCCTTGTAAAAATTCCTTAACACTTATGTTATTTCATACTAGGTTTCCTAGATGGTGTTTCTCACCTATGGTAACTACTATCCCAAAATGCTTTCTCCTTGTTTTAACATCATCTCCCAAGCATCATCTCTCACAACTAACTCCTTATATCATTACTTCAAATCCTTTCTCAAGTTCATACATTCTCCTTAGTTTACCAAAGTTTGCCTAAGTCTTTACTAAGTCCCAAAATGACTTTGGTACATACTAAGATCTCAAGCTCATGCCTAAGTCCTTATTACATCCTAAATCACCTTAATGCATGTTTCTTACACAAGAACAACACTTAACCATTTTAAATACTCCTTAACTTATCAAACTCATTTTAACACTTAGAACTTCACATTTGTTACCCAAATTTTGACATAGGTTCTCCTAGAACATTACTAACCCAAAACACATTGTTTTTACCAACAAACAACCAAGAACACTAAAAATCCATCAAGTACTTATTATACACAAACTTCACTTACAAAGCACTACATCACAATATAGTGCACAATTTAAATTGCATGGCACTTAGGCCCTTAAATGACATGGCTCTTAGGCCCTTAAAATGCACAAATCATAAACACTGAATTTCCACAATATACTTGCCTTTAACCTGCAAATACACTCAACAACACATATGCCTTTTACTAAGCTCTTGGGAACACTTTACTAAGTCATTCACCATTGGCTCTTTAGGTAGTTTAATAAGCATTTATGAGCTCATTTCTCCTAAGGCATTAAAATAACATTAGGTTAGTAGATTTACCTCTTTTGCAAAATAACTTCTTTCTTGTTTCCTTTAGAAAACCAATAGAGTACTTGATTCTTTGACAAGCTCTAAACAATATACAAACATTGAAATGAGTATTCAAGCTATAAGCTCCATCTCATTGTAAACCCTAGTTTTACATTGTTTCAAAAACATTAATGTAGTTGTTTTACCTTGCTCTTTGAAGAGAGTTTGAATATCTAGCAAGAGAGGACTCCACCTAGTCCATGAAGAGTTGGAATGAAGCTAGAACAAAGTCACATAAAAAGCTCCTTCAATACATATTTTCGGACATGACAAAAACAAGGAGGAAAGGAAGTTTTTATTTGAGATTCCTTACCTAGAATCCAAGGAGAGTAATATGTAGTCAAACAAGCTCAAGCTCCTTCAATGGAGAAACTCCATGGCACCGAAATGGTTGTCTTGAAGTTTGGAGAAGATAGAAATGAAGAGCTTGAGGAGAGGAAGAGATTGGTGGTGTTTGTTTTTGATTTGGACAAGTGAGCAAGGTTTTACAAGAGATCAAAGCTTGTGTTTTAATGGTGGTAGTGGTTCTATCGTGAGAGAACAAAGAAGAAAGGAAGAAGAAAGGTGGGAAACCGTGTGAGCAAGGAAAGGAAATGAGAGAATGAGATAGAATTTACTTTATGAAGATATTTATACTTATAAAGTAAAAAGGGTACTTAAGTAGTTTACTTATTTTGTTAACAAGCTAACAAAGGTGGTGTGTCACCAACCTTAAAAACCGGCCCCAAATAGTAGTAGGAGGGTAATATAGTCTTTGTTTGTCAACTTAAATACTTATACAAACATATGTTACAAAATAGCTTATAAAAGTTACTATTCATAAAACAAGGCACATAGAAGTGAAATTTTTGATTTCCCACTAATATAGACACCCAAATGTGATATTATATAGTACACATATATATTTAAGAGTAATGATGGACATCTAGCCATTCAAAACTCATTTACAAGACAATTTTTCAAAAATGTGCTTTAAGACTCCTTAAAGCACATTTTGTGTTTAAACTTGTTTTCAAGCTTGGTTTTCTTTGGTAATTGGTTTAATATGTTCATTAGTGTATAGATGAGGTCTTGGTAAGTTCATTAGGTCTTAACCAAGTTTATCCCAAGCTTAGAGCACATTTTGGCTCTTATTGACTTTAAAGCACATTTTGTGTTTCCTTTGTTTAAATTTGTTTACTAATGTTTCTAAGACTTTTTAGTCTTAATACACCATATTAAGTGTTTAAACAATATATTAAGGTTTGGGGTATTTCAATCTACCCCCCTTAAAAGAACTTTGTCCTCAAAGTTCATACTTCCACATATCCTAAATATTAGAACACGGGAACACTTATAAACAATACTTCCATACGTTACTAACAACACACTTACATAACATTGGACTCCAGGTCCATACAATATAACATAACCTTGGACACAAGGTCCATACAACATAACATAACATTGGACACAAGGTCCATACAACATAACATAACATTGGACACAAGGTCCATACAATATAACATAACATTGGACACAAGGTCCATACAATATTATCCACATCATTCAGACACAACGGTCTGTAACATAACAACATAACATAGACGATGTATTCAAATACACGTCGTACACACATAACCGAAACGGCTCTACCCCCCTTAAAAAGGGGTACGCCCCGTACCCTATACACATAAGAACTAAGAAGTAAACAATGACGGGTACTTCGCCTTCATCTTATCTTCCAGCTCCCAAGTGGCCTCCTCAACGTCCTGGTTAGACCAGAGAACTTTCACCAGTCCCACGGACTTATGGCGAGTGTCTCGAGTCTTAGCATCCAGAATCCGTACCGGAGTCTCCACTGATCGCATGGTCGGCTCTAAGGTTAGCCTTTCAGGCTGAAGCACATGAGACGGATGAGACATATACTTCTTCAACTGGGACACATGAAATACATCATGTACCTTGCCCAGCTCGGCGGGTAGGTCTAGTCTATAGGCTACCGGGCCGATCCGCTCCGTCACAACGTAAGGCCCCACATACTTTGGGCTCAACTTGCCTTTCTGGCCAAAACGAAACACTCCCTTCATGGGGGACACTCTCAGAAATACCTGATCGCCCACGGCGAACTCCAGGTCACGTCGGCGCACATCTGCGTACGACTTCTGCCTATCTTGAGCTGCTTTCATATTAGCCCTGATCTGGCGAACTTCTGCCTGAACTTGCTCAAGATACTCTGGTCCTATAATGACCGTCTCACTCGACTCATCCCAGCATAATGGCGTGCGGCATGGTCTACCGTACAAGGCCTGGAAGGGAGACATCTTGATCGAAGCATGGTAACTGTTGTTGTAACTAAACTCGATCAGATGTAACTTATCAATCCAGCTGGTCTGAAAGTCAAGTGCACAAGCACGTAGCATATCCTCAAGTGTCTGAATGGTGCGCTCACTCTGACCATCGGTCTGTGGATGAAACGCTGTACTCAATTTCAATTCAGTACCCAATGCCTCTCGTGTGGACTTCCAATATCTGGATAAGAATCTGGTGTCTCTGTCAGATACAATCGTTTTCGGTACACCATGATGTCTTACAATCTCTTTATCAAACAGTTCTGCCAATCTTGCCACTTTCCAAGTGTCCTTCATCGGAATGAATCGGGCCACTTTGGTCAGTCGGTCAACTATCACCCATATCATATTCAGACCTCCCCTTGTAGGCGGAAGCCCTACTACAAAGTCCATGGAGATATCATGGAACTTCCACTCAGGCACTGGCATTGGCTGTACCATACCACCAGGCCGTCGGTGCTCAAACTTGACCTTCTGGCAAGTGAGACACCTCAATACATAATCACTAACATCTCTTTTCATTCCAGTCCACCAAAAATACCTTTTGATACCTTTATACATCTTTGAAGCTCCGGGGTGAATCGAAGTAGTAGAACAATGGGATTCACTC
Source organism: Limonium bicolor (assembly GCA_023374045.1). Taxonomy (NCBI): domain Eukaryota; kingdom Viridiplantae; phylum Streptophyta; class Magnoliopsida; order Caryophyllales; family Plumbaginaceae; genus Limonium; species Limonium bicolor. The sequence goes on from CM041777.1 coordinate 438,814,390, forward strand.
AATATGCGCTCTTTCAACTCAGCGCTACCCCTAGGTATACACAAGCGGCCATTCAGCCTAATCAGGTCATCATCATGGAGTCTGAAGTCGTACTTCTGACCCTCGAATGTGCCGTCAATAAGCTTCTGCCGGATCTCCAGCATGTACTGATCCGTCATCTGAGCACTCCGCACCTCTTCAACCAAGCCAGTATAAGAGACTAGCGAATGGAGAGAGTGTGCTCGGCGACTCAGCGCGTCAGCTACCACATTTGCCTTACCCTCTTTGTATTGCAGATTAATATCGTAGTCATTCAGAAACTCAACCCACCTTCTTTGCCTCATGTTCAACTCTTTCTGAGTGAACAAGTACTTTAAGCTTTTATGATCAGAATAGATTGTCACACTCACCCCATACAAATAATGTCGCCATATCTTCAATGCGAAGACAATGGCACCCAGTTCCAAGTCGTGGGTAGGGTAGTTCTCCTCATGCTTTTTCAGCTGACGGGAGGCGTATGCCACGACCTTCCCGTGTTGCATCAATACACAACCCATACCTCTGCCTGATGCGTCGCAGTAGACCTCAAAACCATCTGGACCGTCTGGTATAGTCAGGACTGGTGCAGATGTCAGAGCATCCTTGAGACTCGCGAAAGAACTCTCACAGTCAACTGTCCACTCGAATGGTGCATCCTTCTTCATCAAGGAAGTCATCGGCTTCGAGATACTGGAGAAGTCCTTCACAAACCTCCTATAATATCCTGCCAGACCGAGGAAGCTCCTGATATCAGTGACTGTCTTCGGCCTAGGCCAGGTGCGCACTGCATCTATCTTTGCCGGATCAACAGCGATCCCGGCATCAGAAATCACATGCCCAAGGAAAGATACTTGGTTCAACCAAAATTCACATTTCGAAAATTTTGCATACAACTGGTTTCTCCTCAGAGTTTGTAACACATCTCTCAGGTGGCTTTCGTGCTCACCTCTAGATTTAGAATACACAAGAATGTCATCGATGAAGACTACCACTGACTTGTCCAACTGATCTTGGAACAAGCGGTTCATTAAGTCCATGAACTTGGCTGGTGCATTCGATAAGCCAAATGGCATAACTGTGAACTCATAATGCCCATACCTCGTTCTGAAAGCTGTTTTCTCGATATCTCTGTCACGGATGGCAATCTGATGGTATCCGGAACGTAAGTCTATCTTGGAGAATACTGATGCACCCCTCAGCTGATCAAATAGATCGTCGATGCGTGGTAAAGGGTAACGGTTTTTCACCGTAACAGCATTCAGCTCCCGATAATCAATACACAGGCGGAGGCTACCGTCCTTCTTCTTCACGAAGAGGACTGGCGCTCCCCATGGTGACACACTAGGGCGAATAAAGCCCTTGTCGAGTAGGTCTCTCAGCTGCTCCTTGAGCTCTGTCATCTCTGCTGGAGCCATACGATAAGGTGCTTTCGCAATGGGTCCAGTGCCCGGAACTAAGTCGATCTCAAACTCAACCTCTCGTGCTGGCGGCATGCCCGGCAGTTCCTTAGGAAATACATCAGGAAACTCCGACACTACCGGCACATCTGGGCTAAACTCAGGGTCTCTCTCTATGTCCTGGACATAGCAGAGGTACACATCACTCCCTCGTCGTAACTCACGATACATGGCCATGGCGGTGATGATCTGAGTCGAAGGCTCCCTGGGCCTCTGGCGGTAAGATATGGTAACCCCAGATGGACTCCGAAGAAGCAGTCGATGCTCGGCACACAGGATTCTGCCCTTGTACCGCTCCAACCAGTTCATCCCGACAATCACATCAAATCCAAGTCCGTCGAACTCTATCAGGTCGATCGGGAACTCTTCACCTCTGATTCGTACAATGACATCTCGGTGGTAGCGGGTACACCTGATCCGCTCTTTCGATGGGAGAGTGACCAAGAAGTCTGGCATCTCTCTCCATCTAACCCCAGCCTCTTCGCAAAAGATAGCGAAACGAATGTGTGCGAGGCTCCAGAGTCGAACAGGATCGATGCATCCACGCCATTCACTGGAAAGGTACCGGTGAGGATTGTGCCGCTCTTGCCGGCTTCTGCCTCATTGCAGACACTCAATGTACCTCCCGTTCCGAGTGCACAGCCTAATTCATTGGCAAACTAATAAGTACTGGGTAACAACACGGTTGATATACTTCAATAACTCCACTTTATTCATTAACACCTCCTTTTTACAACATCGTTGGTTTACATGATTGATATAACTTAACACATACATAACTCCCTTAACATATACTGGCTTAACACATTACAAGGTATACAAGGTTTAGAATTGTCTGAAGGTCAAATTCAAACGTCCGGGTTTCATGTGTGTGGCATTGATCACTGCCGACGGTGCGGTATTCAGTTTGATCTTCCTGATGCCATGATATAGCATCCTTGACTGCCCACCCATGATTAGTACATCTCCTGACTTCAACATTAACTTCCTGGCGAGATCAGCACGCTTCTGCTCGCCATATACAAATACTGCGGTATCACCAATGGACCAAGACACCACGGGTACTCCCTTACTTAGAGACTCGGGTGACTCGTCCTTATCTTGGTGTAATCCTAACCGTCCACCTTTCTGGTAGAAGTTCACAATACATAAATCTGCTTCCACACTTGGAATTGATTCCGTTTCAACTTGTTGAGCAATTCCCACGGCGTGTTAACGACCGCACGGAACTCCTCAGGTATACTTGGTACCGTTGCTCCATCTTCGGCTCGCACTTCTTGATATGACTTGGTGTAAGGGTTCCAGTCCTTACCCATGCACATCATCTTCAATTGCATTCTTGATCCGTTCGGATATTCAGGTGTGTAGAAACCTCCAGGTTTAGCTCCAAGTTCGTCGCATCGTCTGATGATATGGACTTGTGCTTCCGGTGTCAGGTATCCACTTAAGAGTATCATACCTGGCTGGATAACCTGACATTGCTCCATTGGAAAGTCGGTGATGTTGATGGTGGTCTCTTCAGGGTTTGGTGTGGGTGGGATTGGATAACATATATTGAAGGTTCCTTTCAGTTTAGAATTACTAATTAGGTGTCTTTCACACTATACTTTAACTCCTTACTCACATGATAACACACTTGAACTCACTAACACACATAAGCATGAAATGCGGTATGCAATCACTTATTACATTCAACAGTTTAGGCGGTACCTGGTCTAGAAGAGGGCCCTGGCGCCTCAGACCGGTCCACCACATTCAGGGTGGCCTTGCTAGGTCCCGACCCTTTCCCCTTCTGGGAATCAGTATGCCTCTGATCGGTGGGTGGCTGGTTAGCCGTCTTCGGGCCATCAATAGCTGCTGTGGCCTTACCCTTCCACTGCCCCTTGGGCTTGTTGACTCTGCTGTTGGGGTTCCGTAACACTCGTGGTCACGGTGACCCCACTTCTCGCAGTATCGACACTGCACCTCATTTCCCTTGCAGTCCTTGCCGGGGTGGTCTCCATTGCACCACTTACAGTAATAGTGGCGCTCCGGTCCAGAGCCCGTGCTAGCTGCTAACACAATACACACTCAGTACTCATTTCACAACTTATCAACATACACATCAACTTATTACACATGATTAAACAATTACCCTTTGGTGGGTAAGAGCGTAGGGGCTTCGCCGCATAAGCATATGTGAGCTTCAGTGGCTCCTCAGCGGTGGTGGTTTGGGCTTGGCCCTTGTCACCCTGGTGCTGACTCTTCTGGGGCTGGGGATAGGATTTCTTCTTCTTCTTTCCTCCCCCGTACCCCTGCGAACTCTGGCCCTCGCTCGTGGCCTTGCGCTTGTGCGCATTCTCCTCGTCCCTCAGACGGACGGTGATCTCCACCTTAGCAGCGGCATGATAGCACTCCTGTATTTAGGATGATCAGTCATGCCCCGCAATACATACTCACAGACTCACGTTACTACTCACTTATAGACTACACATATTCACATCACTTTTTACTTAAATTACCTGCAAGGTAGTATACTCAGCTGGCCCCATCCCATAGCGAAGACGGTGGCTGAGACCGTTGTAGAAACGGTTTACCAGCACCCGGTTCGAGTATCCCAGGTCCGGTAACAGGTGGACAAGGCCGGTGAAGGCGGTGTAATACTCATCAACCGTCACCTTGTCTCCCTGCCTCAGGCTATCCAGCTCGAGGCGCTTGGCCTCCTGAACGTGCACGGGGTAGTATTTGGCTCGCAGCAGAGCCGTGTACTCCCTCCAACCAAACTGAGGATCCGCCATCCGGTCCTCCCTCACAAGCTTCCACCAATTCTGTGCCGAACCCTTCAGATAGTAAGCGGCAAGACGGACCTTAGCCTCTGCGGGTACAGCCAAGGTCTCGTAGGCGGTCTCCAACTCGGAGATGTACGCCTCCAGCTTACGTGGGTCGGTCTCCCCATGAAATGAAGGGGGTCTCAAGTCTGCCAATGCCTTGACCCAGTTGGTCTCTCGTGGCTGGTGGTGGTGGTGGCTGAACTCCGGGCATCTGCCCCTGCTGGATCGCAGCTACAAGCTGGGGTACCATCTGGGCCACAGCGGCTGCTACAGCCTCAGCCATAACCTGAGCCGTAGTGTTCTCGCCCTGGTCACCCCCAGTACTAGTACCACTTCCGCGGCCTCTACCGCGTGGTCTACCTGACATCTGTATTCACATGAGTATTCATTAGCAATATGCTTACACACTTATCGGTCCAACGATCATAACGCTTCCCGACAATAAGGTATTTCCACACTTAGTGGTTAACCTTCCATAACTGATCACTTAGGTAACTGTAGTTAGGTTTCCTAACTCGGTATATTCCTAAGCTCGGTATTCTAGTCATCAGAGCGATACTTCGCTCTGATACCACTTTTTGTAACACCCCTAATACGCACATGATACTAAATGAAATCGCAGCGGAATAAAACAACTAAACAGTAACTAACGCTTCGGTGCTACAACGCCGCCAACCACCCACGTGGTTGACAAGGCAGAACAATACACTTGTACCGGTCTGATGATCAGACTCCCGAGCAAAAAACTAAACCATAATTACATCATATACAATACCGAGTGTTTACATATACAACCTTCACTGTTAAACATCACTGTAAACTGTCACAACCAAATCCAACAACGCCACGGGAGCACAGGCGCATCCCGGGCCAACATCCCAAAAGTATACAAAAGTAAACCTGCACCCTAGGATCTAAGCCACTCCGCTTCTTCGATCCTCATCCTGCAGTATAAGAAATATGGATCCCCCGAGGGGGTCAGCAACCCTTGGCTGGTATGGCTAACGCGCAGCCCATCGGCTACCGGGATACGCGCAGCTACTTGTCATTATAACATGGCATTCAATTATATACATAGCATAACATAACATGGAGCATGGCATCAATAGTGCATAGCTCAACAACACATACACAGTGGATTTTCACTCCACGATAACAAACCACAAGGGTCAAATAACATAAGAGCCTAGAGAGTGATTCACTCTCATGTCAAGCTCGTTAAACACACTCATTACCGTTCTGTTAGACGAACGAGTAACTTAAGTCACAGATGGTTCGGATTTAGTGACCCGAACACACCACACAAACACAGGTTCCCACTAAACCGATCATAAGTCAGAATAGGTAAGCTTTGGAAGAAGCTAGCGGGAGATCGAACGCCAAATTAAGGTGAACAATCTTAACAACATAAGAGTCGAATCTGATTCAGATATCTACTCTTAACTTACATGCATGACCGGACAACCGGATTCCTCACTTCCCAGTTAACACTTGTTAGAAGTTCATAGTGGAACTTAACGACCAACACACAATAGTTGGTAAGACTTGTTAGACACACACAAGGGAAAGTGAGTCACAACAACACATAACAATAGTATAAACAACTGTAAACTCATTACATGTTTAAATCTTATAACGTTGTAAACACACAGAAAAACATACAACACACAAACCGGTGTAAACCGCTAGACAACAGACTGCAAGAAAACCATACCTTGGTCCTTGCCTCGACTGATTTCCACCTTGCGAGAATCCTAAACACATTAGTAATGTCGGTTAATTATTTATTTAACTCAAAGCTTACTAAGTATTTAACATGATTGTATGACATGTTTTAATGCCTATCTTACCCTAGGTTACCTTCATTATACACCCTAGGGTTAACTACATAAGTCACATTCTTTTCTGTTTTTTTTTTTTACAAGTTTTGGTCCGACCGACCCACCGTCCGACCCACAACTGGGTCGGACCCTCCCAGTGGTCTTCGGGTCTGAAAAACTTTACCTTGACCGACCCATGTCCGACCCAACCTTCTGGGTCGGTCCATTACAGAACCCTTTTACTTCCTCATAATCATGTCCGTCCGACCCACGTCCGACCCACCATTCTGGGTCGGTCCATGTGCGAACATTTTCCTTCCTTTGAAACTTGACCGACCGACCCATGTCCGACCCACCTTTTGGGTCGGACCATTACCGAACACTTTCCAACATCTAACAGAGGCTCGACCGACCCAAAAACTGGGTCGGCCCCTGGGTCGGTCGCCTCCTAATCTTACCCAAACTTTGCCAATTTTCACCAACTTCTCCTAAGGCCTCTTAATGCTTCCTAGCAACATTTGGTTTATATCCACATACAACATCCATGAAACTCATTTTCTAACTCCTTAAGCCTTTACTTATTTCCTTGTAAAAATTCCTTAACACTTATGTTATTTCATACTAGGTTTCCTAGATGGTGTTTCTCACCTATGGTAACTACTATCCCAAAATGCTTTCTCCTTGTTTTAACATCATCTCCCAAGCATCATCTCTCACAACTAACTCCTTATATCATTACTTCAAATCCTTTCTCAAGTTCATACATTCTCCTTAGTTTACCAAAGTTTGCCTAAGTCTTTACTAAGTCCCAAAATGACTTTGGTACATACTAAGATCTCAAGCTCATGCCTAAGCCCTTATTACATCCTAAATCACCTTAATGCATGTTTCTTACACAAGAACAACACTTAACCATTTTAAATACTCCTTAACTTATCAAACTCATTTTAACACTTAGAACTTCACATTTGTTACCCAAATTTTGACATAGGTTCTCCTAGAACATTACTAACCCAAAACACATTGTTTTTACCAACAAACAACCAAGAACACTAAAAATCCATCAAGTACTTATTATACACAAACTTCACTTACAAAGCACTACATCACAATATAGTGCACAATTTAAATTGCATGGCACTTAGGCCCTTAAATGACATGGCTCTTAGGCCCTTAAAATGCACAAATCATAAACACTGAATTTCCACAATATATTTGCCTTTAACCTGCAAATACACTCAACAACACATATGCCTTTTACTAAGCTCTTGGGAACACTTTACTAAGTCATTCACCATTGGCTCTTTAGGTAGTTTAATAAGCATTTATGAGCTCATTTCTCCTAAGGCATTAAAATAACATTAGGTTAGTAGATTTACCTCTTTTGCAAAATAACTTCTTTCTTGTTTCCTTTAGAAAACCAATAGAGTACTTGATTCTTTGACAAGCTCTAAACAATATACAAACATTGAAATGAGTATTCAAGCTATAAGCTCCATCTCATTGTAAACCCTAGTTTTACATTGTTTCAAAAACATTAATGTAGTTGTTTTACCTTGCTCTTTGAAGAGAGTTTGAATATCTAGCAAGAGAGGACTCCACCTAGTCCATGAAGAGTTGGAATGAAGCTAGAACAAAGTCACATAAAAGCTCCTTCAATACATATTTTCGGACATGACAAAAACAAGGAGGAAAGGAAGTTTTTATTTGAGATTCCTTACCTAGAATCCAAGGAGAGTAATAATATGTAGTCAAACAAGCTCAAGCTCCTTCAATGGAGAAACTCCATGGCACCGAAATGGTTGTCTTGAAGTTTGGAGAAGATAGAAATGAAGAGCTTGAGGAGAGGAAGAGATTGGTGGTGTTTGTTTTTGATTTGGACAAGTGAGCAAGGTTTTACAAGAGATCAAAGCTTGTGTTTTAATGGTGGTAGTGGTTCTATCGTGAGAGAACAAAGAAGAAAGGAAGAAGAGAGGTGGGAAACCGTGTGAGCAAGGAAAGGAAATGAGAGAATGAGATAGAATTTACTTTATGAAGATATTTATACTTATAAAGTAAAAAGGGTACTTAAGTAGTTTACTTATTTTGTTAACAAGCTAACAAAGGTGGTGTGTCACCAACCTTAAAAACCGGCCCCAAATAGTAGTAGGAGGGTAATATAGTCTTTGTTTGTCAATTTAAATACTTATACAAACATATGTTACAAAATAGCTTATAAAAGTTACTATTCATAAAACAAGGCACATAGAAGTGAAATTTTTGATTTCCCACTAATATAGACACCCAAATGTGATATTATATAGTACACATATATATTTAAGAGTAATGATGGACATCTAGCCATTCAAAACTCATTTACAAGACAATTTTTCAAAAATGTGCTTTAAGACTCCTTAAAGCACATTTTGTGTTTAAACTTGTTTTCAAGCTTGGTTTTCTTTGGTAATTGATTTAATATGTTCATTAGTGTATAGATGAGGTCTTGGTAAGTTCATTAGGTCTTAACCAAGTTTATCCCAAGCTTAGAGCACATTTTGGCTCTTATTGACTTTAAAGCACATTTTGTGTTTCCTTTTGTTTAAATTTGTTTACTAATGTTTCTAAGACTCTTTTTAGTCTTAATACACCATATTTAAGTGTTTAAACAATATATTAAGGTTTGGGGTATTTCAGGCTCAGCACCTTTGCTGGTATGGTAATCCCGCAGCCTGCATGCTACCGGGCCACGCACAACTAATTGTCGTCTTAGCATGCGGTTGATTTTATTTAAAACATGCACACATTACACACATACATCATGCTTAAGAGCACACAACCGTTAACAGAACACAAACACAAGGTTAGCACACACAACATAACAACACATTTCACTTAATAACATACACAAACTTAATTCCATCCCTCTTAGGGAACATAAACTTTACTTGGGGAGTGCCGGGGTGATATAAGCCCGAGCACAACATACATACATTTTCTTTACTTGGGTGTGGTGGCCTCATATAGGACCGATCACACCTTACACAATTTCCCCCTAGCTCCGATAATGATGAGGTAGGTAAGCCTTGGTTAAGATTGTGGGTGGTTGTAATTCAAGGAGGAAAAACAACCGTAACATATTAAAGAGGGAGTCGAAGCAACTTAGGCAACAACACCCTACCAACATTACACATAATTTCCCTCCTAGCCCGATGTGGAGGTCGGGTAGGTAAGCTTTGGCTAAGCTAGTGGGAGGTCGAACATCCAAGAAGGATAAACAACCCTAACATAACAGAGTGAGAGTTAATTCACATATGTACATCAGCTCCCAAACAACACGCGCGACCGGAACGACCGGATTCCTCACCATACATAACATATACTTATTAGTTAGAGGTTCCTTTATGGAACTTATCACATACATACATCACATTGTGTTACTAACTCGGTTAGACACATCAGGGAAAATCACATTCCATTTCAACAACACGGATAACAGTATCCAATAACAACAACATACTGGACAAGTCACATACATCACACAAAGTCACACATACACTAGCGCACAGATAGCCGTAGTTAGAACGTTCCCGTGGGTTGGGACGTTTATTCCGAATACCGATCTCTTATGTGAACCTAAGGTCGGTTAACTATTATTTAACACATAATTAAGGTTAAGCGGTAGCGGAATTAATTACGCCACAATAATGAATTACTATAAACTCATTTCATGCTTTATCTTGCAAGGTGGCAAACACACAGAAAAACACATTGGCATACAAGCCGGTGTAATCCGGTAGGACACAGGTTGCAAGAAACCATACCTGTCACCGAAGGTGCACTCTAGTGTGCCATCACAAGTTCCTTCGAAAACTCTTTGAGCAACTGGTAACATTATAACTATCTTTATTAATATCGGGGCAATATAATTATTTAACGACTAATGCGCCCATGGTTAACCCCGTTAAGTAGTTTTATAACTCCACATTTTTAACTTGTTTAACTTTCACATTTTTATTACAATTCTTCACCACTCAATTGCCATTATAACTCACTTAACATATCCTTAACAACCTTATAACATCATCACTTATCAATCCCCATCATTGGTTATCATTTCCTAACCTTAAACAAGGTTTTTGGTCAAAATTACACTGTGTCCGAACTTGTGTCCGGACATCCAAGGTCGGACACAAGTCGAAGCAAATTCTGGGAAAAATTTCAAAGCATCTGAACTTGTGTCCGGACATCTAAGGTCGGACACAAGTCGAACAAAAATCTGGAAAAATTTTTTAACACATCCGAACTTGTGTCCGGACATCTAAGGTCGGACACAAGTCGAAACGAAAACCAGGGAAAATTTTCGTGCGTCCGAACTTGTGTCCGGACATCTAAGGTCGGACACAAGTCGAACAAAACTCTGGAAAAATTCATTCAACGCGTCCGAACTTGTGTCCGGACATCTAAGGTCGGATACAAGTCGAACGAAAATCTGGGGAAAAATTTCCTTCAAGCGTCCGGACTTCAAAGGTCGGACAGAAGTCCGGACATAACTCAAACTCAGAAAAATTTTAACGCGACGGGGCATGTCCGAACTTCCAAGTCCGGATGGAAGTTCGGACGTGCCCAAAATTTCAGTTAACAGAGGCAAATTTCTATCTATTTTTACACTTCCAAAAATCCATACTCACTCCTTGAAATCCCAAGTCATCTAGCACCATTATGCTATAATTTTTTTGCACTCTCTCAGCACTAAACAACCCAAGTAAACACCTAATTCTCTCATCCATTATCCATCATCAAACACTCATTTTCCATTAAAATTTTGCCATAACCTCCCCATAAACTTTACATCTCCATTTCATCAATATACATCCCTCTCATTCCTAATCTAGCCACACCCTTTCAAGGGTCCTAACAGCACATTACAAATATATCAAACTCCATCAACAACAACATATTCACAAACTCAAACATTTGGCTCTTAAGGCCCTCAATTCAACAATTACTTCACAAACTTCTCTAAAATCAATTTAAACACCTTCCAACATATACTTCAATCCACAATTTGGGTTCATTAAATTGTTTACCCATCCCAAACACTTAAACAATTATAACAAGGTTTAAGGTAGTTTTTCTTACCTTAATTTCACAAGCCTCCTTAATTCATCTCTTGACCCTCATCTTCTCCAAAATTGGTTAAGAGGGTATGGAGTTTCCAAACTCCATCCCAACATCCAAGAACACAAAAACATACTTAATTAATTATCTAAACCCTTGGAATATTTCAATTCAATCAAAGGGCTAGAACACAAGTTAGGGTTTACCTTTTTGAAGCTTTTAAGAGGGATTCTCACCCTTGAATCAAGAAGAGAACTACTCCACCATTGAAGGATTAATTTGGAGCTCAAGAACAAGGAGAAAACAAGGTATCAACAATGGTGAAAAATTGATTACACCAAGAGATGAAGGAAAATGACTTTTTCTTGGGAATCTTTACCTTAGAAGGAAAAGGAGACTCCAAGCTTCTCATTGGTGCCATTTTCTCTTCAAATGGGGAAAACCCATGGAGGTCAACTTCAACCTTTTGGAATTTTGAAAAGAGAGGATGATAGAGGGAGATGAGAGGAAGAAGAATATGTGATTTGTTTTTGATTTGGAGCTCAAATGGAGCTTGGGGATGAAGAGAAAGTGAGGAAGCCATTGTTGGCTAGATGGAGAACTCCATCGGCAGCAAGGAGGGAGGGAGAACCGGCTGGGAGAGAAAAGAGAGGAAAGAGAGGAAGGGAGAGAGGGGAAAAGAAAAATAAGGAAGGAGAGAGAGAGAGTGTGTGGGGGTATAAGTGGTGTTTTTATTTTTTTGCTTTTGACTTAATTAATTAGTTAACTAGTCTTGTGTGAGTGGGCTGTTTACATAAATAAAACCGGCCCACTACTGTAAACACGTTGGAGCGTTTTTCGTCTTTTAACAGAAACGCTCGTTTATTTACCCGGTTTAGCACTATTCACTAACCGGGACCGTTTTCTGGAATTTTCTCATTCCTTTAATTTTAATGGCTATTAAACTCCCATTAATGTTTAATTATAGTTACAAATTCAACTATTATTTTTACGGGGTCATTTAACTGTTTAAAGTCACGTTTTCGGGTTTTCTCGAAAAACGCGCTTTAAGACTCCGATAGCGTTTTAACGCATTGTTTGGATCTGTTTTCTTCCGGAATTTTTCCCACACGTTCTTAGTGTGTAATTAAGGTATAAAAATATATTTATAACCCTAATGAGGGTTATGTATCTCCTAAAATAATTAAATACGTATTTTCACGTGTTGCGACTTTTACGCATTTTTTTTCTTTTTGGTTTTCATTTCTTCACCAATGATCTTAAGGACTTAATTAGCCTTAGAAAATTATAATTATACATTTAATCAACACATTAAGGTTTGGGGTATTTCAATCTACCCCCCTTAAAAGAACTTCATCCTCGAAGTTCACACTTCCCACACATCATTGGTTAGAATACGGGGATTACTTGTAACATAAACGTCCATAACAAACATACTTTACATCACAACCTCGGACTTAACGGTCCGGGTAACACATCCATACATACATAACATGACATAACATACTTATATAGTATCCTCGGACTTAATGGTCCGGGTACCTTAACAACATTGTACTTACATAACAACCCTTAGACTCTGATGTCTGGGTAACATAACAACATTTAGACACTTAGGTCTTGATAACATAACAACCTTTAGACACATGGTCTAGGTAACATAACACTTTCGGAATTCAATCACATTAGGACTCGAGGTCAAAATAATAATTGTTACACATACCACACAACATGTCATAGCATGTATATCAACCAGAAATTCCTTTTCCATCTCTTCATGGGTTCGAGACCCACGTTGAGTACATATACACTGTGATCCCGTAGAACCGGTCACGATGGACACTCTGGTCCCTGTTCCTTTGGGAGATCAAAACAATTGCATACATCTTTAAAATATACTTCTCATGTCACCGGTCCGAAGACAAAGGCTCATACGTCCTCAGCTCGTGAGCAAGTAATACGAAAATACTCTATATGAGGTTAAGTATAACGAAATCCTTTATTGGAAGGACACTACTTGAAAATCCCTTACAAGGTCACATAAAGGTAGCCCTTCCTTTGAAAATACCACTTAAGAATCTTAAAAGTATTAATTGAAGTCTTGAAAATACCAATTGAGAATTTGAAACCAATTTAAAATTCTTTTGAAAAACTCAATACAACTCCAAGTCCAATTATTGCTAACTGCATCTTATTCTTGATGTGATGATTTATGACCACTTATAGGGAGTTTCAAGAATCATCCAACCCTAATGTGATCAGCATCAGAGTTGAACTATCTTTCCACCCCAATTTGTGTTCGGCTTCCCTTGATCTCATGATAATCAAGTTTCACCTCCCACTTCATCTTCAAACAACAACTAATTCAAACATGTACCATTTTCTATCTTTTAATCCATCTAGTCATAATCATACATCTCCAAGGGATAGAACTCCGTCTATCAATCGTCATCCAAATTCAACTTTCTCCAAGTTACCTAGGGAATTCAATTCTCACTAGGTTCTATGTCGGTTTTATACCCCTTCATAATTCACAACACTGTATATATATACTTTTATCAAAATACAATATACGGTTTTACATTTAGTATTATATGAACATACATAGTCGGGGTCTTAGTTCCCCCGGGAGTTTTTCTACTCCCTTATACTTATACTTTCGCACACAACTGCTAACAAAATAAACACATTTATCACAATGGTATTCGCATCTTCAGTGCGCAATTACCATAATTAAACCATGAATGAATGCGTATGTTTATGTAACACACGCACCAATCATCAAACAAATCATTTTGTGCTATGCACACCACAGTTCACGTACACTTGTACGGTAAAAACATTAAACGGTTCGCGCTCTACCCCCCTTAAAAGGGATTACGCCCACGTAATCAATCACTTAATCACTGGTTTATAACATTCTGCCGTCGTGAAGTGATTTATCTCCACGTGGTTTATTATACAATGTGTTCTGGTTTGAGGATCTTAGCCATACTGGCGGTTTAGTCCCTAACCAAGAATTCTCCTTAGAGTTTATTTAATTCATAACCAGTTTTGATTCTGGCCTGTGAAACTTCTAGGCGTTAATAATTAGCCATCCACTCATGTTCACTACACACATTTAACACTTGAATTGCTGGCTCACTAGTTTCTGCTGCGCAACTGTTGATAACTTTAGAGCTTAGTTTGCCCCATACATTATTCTTACTGTATTGTACATCTCCGATTATCACCTTCATCTTGGTAATAACGGTTTCTCAACCGACGCGTGGTATTTCTTACCGTGAGCGAATTCGGTGAGTTACACACTTTCTATTCACTTCCATGATAATTTATTGTATTCCCCAATGACTTACTTGATTTCTTCCGACTCACTGTCAGTTGAGTTTGAGTAACTACCAAGCGCGTAGTACTCTCTCGGTTATTTCCAACACTTGTGGTATGTTCCATACCGATATTTAATAATCATGTTACTGTAGTCACTTATTCTCAATCAAGTATTCTTTGATTGGTACGACCGTGCTTCTCTTATGCATCGGTTTATCACACCATAAGTTTTGTCCTTCCATCACATTTAACATTTCCCAATTCCTAGCTATCTCACTTGATCATTACCGTGCAAGCGCAATACCAAAAACACTCAGTCATACAGAGTGCAGAGGCGTAAACTCTTGACGGTAATCTCTTATGCGATTGCAATAGGAATTCACGCTGAGTTCTTTATCACATAGTACCGACCATTGGCTCATTGCCCAGTCTGTTTGTTATCACTTATCTTGTATCTCCACTGAGTTTAACTCATAACTGGTCTTGTTTGCCATATTATTATTTGGCGATATTTATACAACGGTCGCTTACTGCGCACCGTGCTCTTTCTCACTGCATAACACCAACTTGCACCGCATCCGCTATTATATTAGCTTCCGCCATTACACTGTGTTTCGCCACTTATTTTGGCCGATTGCTGAATATTCCATTCTTCGAGCCTCTATGCTCCTTGAGCGTTGTTCATTACACATCTAGCATCCCACACCTATGGTGGTTGCCGTTAGGCTTATCACCCTTTCCGTCTGCACAACTGGTACGAATACTTCTTTTCGTAGTGACAACATGGTCAACTCTTAACACATTCTCTGAATTTAGTTCATATAACTACCGCTGTTGCGGTCTCACAATATCAAGAGGTGTCCCCACACTTTAAGCAGTGGTTCGTTATCCGCTTACTTACTTATATAACGTAGACTTCTGTGATCAATAACATTTTCTTAACACATTCGATTTGTGGCTTTTAAGCCTTATTGCCTCGAGCTCTGCTCATTGTAGGCTGTCCACACACATTTACTTCTCCGTACAATATTACATGGTTCCTTTCATGGGATGCCCCTTCAAGTAGGGCTGTCCATTAGGTTAGGTTAATTTGGTTAAACCCGAAAACCGAAATTAATTTGGTAACCGAAAATTTTAACCGATTTTGTAATTCGGTTTTTCGGTTATACCTGAAATTTTTTCGGTTCGGTTTTCGGTTATATGTGTGGAAATTTCGGTTAACCGAAAACCGAAATATAAAACATATATATACTAATCCAGTTTGTCCGGGGCACAAGTAGTAACCCTCTCTTCTCGAAGTCAAATGTCACAGACATACTAACCCTAAAAATCTCTCGCATTGCATCGCCGTCTCTCGCTCTCTTCGTCTGAGCGTCTCCCACAAATCAATTCCCACTTCCCAGTCGTCTCTTAACTCTCATTCGCATTAATCCAGTTCTCTCATTCTCAACTCTCCCAATCTTCTTTCTCGATTGAATTGCAATCTTTCTCTCTCTCGACTCTCGCTAAGCCACAAAGTGGGCGGCGTTCGACAATCGACATTGTAATCTTCTTCTCTCGAACTCGAACTGGCTGGGTTCATTCGCACCCAAACTGGAACATTAAGGTGTAAGTTAATTCCACATTCTTTCTTAAATGTCGTTCTGATTTCGCATCCATGAAACCAACCCGAACTCTTTTCATCTTGATTTTTATTATTCGAAGCTTTAAAGTTGGAAACGCTAGTTTCTGGTGAGCCGCATTGTAATCTTCTTAGGGTTCTTGCTCTTCAAGTGGTGAGCAAATTTTGTACTTCATTTTCATTCTAACTGCTCTAAATCCTATTTATTCTAATAATGCGTAGCCTGCCTGCCATAACCCAAATTTATAACAGAAGTACAGAACCTGCCAGAGTTGCTATAGAGTTTCTTTGTTTTCTTGTTTTGTTCCAGTTGCTGGATCCGTGAGGTGAAAGAAGATTAGGGGTAACTGAAACTATTTTTTAACTGAGCTGAATGACAGATTTAAAGCAAAATTAGACAAGTTTTAATAACATAATCCCGACAAACCTATAACTTAAGAATGTTGATATATATTATATAAACTATATCTTTCTGGTTGATGCATTTGTTGGGTCTGATGCTGTCTTATTGCCCATGTGGTCGGAAACTCGACTTTTAAACTTCATTCATGCATTAGTTTGTTCGAATGTGTAAAGCTTTTGTGACCTATATTTATCTTCACTCAGGATATCTTGTCAGCGCTTTTAGGATACTTCTACTACCTTTGATTCAGTTCGATTGGGTTTCATACTTGTTAAGAAGATCAAACTTTATTTCATGTGCTTATAACTTGTTCCAGTTTCATCTTTCCTTTTGATTGGCTGCGTTTTAGTGGGACTGATTCTATTGCAACCCTGCTACATACTTCCAACAATTGGTAGACTTCAATACAGTTATCCATTTGTAATTTTCAATCTGTGAATAGGATAAGTACAGATAGCCCAGTTACTTCAGTCTATTTTTAATTTTGATTTTGTTCTCATTGGATATGTTTTCTATATTAGTATCTCTATTTGTATTCTATCATGCAATGAGCTAACCTATATTATTGATATTTTCTAGTAGTTAGTGGTACAGCAATGTAAGATTGAGGTCTAAACTATCAAGTATAACATTCTTTCTAAGTCAATCTTTCTGCAACACAAGGATAACATTCTTTCTAAGTTAATCATTCTAAACAGACTTATAATCTAGTTATAGCAATAGTATGCCATCTTTACAGTTTATGATCTATATTTAAGCAGTTCATGGTCTGTTAATTGAGCACTTTATTTAGTAACATTTTCTAGTATGATTTTAATTTTAAAGTACTGAAATACATTGATCTACTGCTGTGTATAATTCTGTCAACTGAATGATACGGTGAATTTATGTATTATGTTTACTTCACTATTTATTAACTACTGATGCCTTTGCCTTCTGTTTTAAGTGGGTAATATGTTTAATGCCTCTGCTCTCATTTTGTTTCTGAACTGGCTTGCGTCTTTTAGAATGATGTTGTTATGGTGTGTGGTTAAAACAACTTTATTTTGTTACAATTGATCAACTCACTATATAAGTACAATAGTAGTATCTTGTTTGGCTTCCAGATTTCTTTTTGTACATGGCAATGTAATGTTCTGATATAAGTTAGTCTGATAGTTCAAAGTTCAAACAGCTTCCTGACTACTGATAAGAGTTTGTTTGTTTCATGTTCATTGAAATAGTTACATGAATCAAAAGTGATCAGGACATTGTGTATTGTGTAGAATACAAGAGATTGAGATACAGTGAATTTATGTATTATGTTTACTTCACTATTTATTAACTACTGATGTCTTTCCCTTCTGTTTTAAGTGGGTAATATGTTTAATGCCTCTGCTCTCATTTTGTTTCTGAACTGGCTTGTTTACTTCCAGTATGCTATCTGGTTCCCATTTTTGTTCGTCTTGTTTATTTACTATTGGAAATGGCATATCCTATTATCTAAGAGGGATGTAGTGTTCGTTTTCCTTGTTAATCTTTACAAAATCATCATAAAGCTGAACTATTGGGATGGTTGTTTAATGCAGGTACATAACCAAGGCGAAGGAACAAGGATGCATGATAGATTGATCGTTGATGGAACATGAAAGTTGTGAAGATAAACTATTATTTTGGAACCGTTTTTGCTCGTTTTCTGATATTTTTTGTAAAATTTGAAAGTTTGTGTAAGTTGTAGAGGTGGAGCAAATTGCAGATTACACCTTGTCACAATTCTGTATGTGATATGCTTGTTTTTAAGATATTTCGGTTTTTACCATGCAATTTCGGTTTTTTGGTTATTTCGGTTAACCGTATAACCGAAAATTAATTCGGTTCGGTTATCGGTTATAGGAGGCTTCAAAATTTTGGTTTTCGGTTAAATCGGTTATACTTGTATAATTTGGTTAATTCGGTTATAACCGATTTAACCGAAAACCGAACGGTTTTTAATAATTCGGTTTTCGGTTAACCGAATAAACCGAATGGACAGCCCTACCTTCAAGGATGTCAGACTTCGTCCTGACGACTTATGTTTAAACTGGGTGTTAGTTTCAACCCTGGCGTTTCTGTCACGTATCTTGTTCAACCATTGTTGACCCAAACACCCTTTTAAGGATAACTCCTGGGTGTTATTAGGTTATGCCTTTTCATCTGGCTTGCACTCATTGGTATCTTTAATTTCTACTTCGCCCCGCGTTCTTTGCTGGGTTGAATATTATCCTTAGTGAGATTGATATCTCTAGTGATCATCTCGGGAGTCTCATCCCGATCGTTGCACATTAACATATCCATAGTAGGCATCTGCCTCACCATATATAGGCTGGGTACTTACTCCAGCTATTGTGTTCATCCATCCAGATCCTTAAGACATATGCGATGTCTTTACTTACTAGTCAGTGCACTTCACACTTCTAGATTCTTAAACATTTCCTCGCAATAATTCACTAATCCCTTTAGTCCTCTTAACTTAACTGGGTTCCTT
Source organism: Limonium bicolor (assembly GCA_023374045.1). Classification (NCBI taxonomy): domain Eukaryota; kingdom Viridiplantae; phylum Streptophyta; class Magnoliopsida; order Caryophyllales; family Plumbaginaceae; genus Limonium; species Limonium bicolor. The sequence goes on from CM041777.1 coordinate 438,833,446, forward strand.
TACTTCAACCATTCGATGGTAGTTTATTACTCTTGTTTGACCTTTACTTCGGACCGTAGTATGGAGTCGACTACTTCCCGTGTTCCAGACTCCACTCGTATACATACGTGGGGTATCCTACTAATACATTGCTACTTACCCGACTAACCCATAAGAAGGTCTGTCAAGCCCACAAGCTCCTATCGGAGTGCGGTCGTCCCACATTACTGTTGGTACACTCGTAGTGTCCGTCACACGCCTAGGTGAAGTATTATGTTGTCAACTCCTCTTATATTATCCCGTGATAACATGCATTCCGTGCTTCCCGAACTTAATCAAGGGAAGTTTATCCACTGTTGTATTATTATGAACTCCATCCATTCCCTCGGGTTGCTACCCTTGGGTTTACCGGTTTCCATCCGGTTATTTTAAGTAACTGGGTATAACTTACCTACCTTGTCCTTGTGGCACTGACGCCGGTGTAGGTCTTCTGGTTTGGTTTAAAAGAAGGTTAGAAATAAAATGGGTTTGAAAGAAAGTTTGGTTTTGAAAAAGGTTTTGAAAATACATTTAAGTTTGAAAGAAAAATTCTCGTGGTTTTACAACGTTTCCTTGCCCTAACCAAGTCTAGCTTCTTGCTGACTGGTATATTTCCAAGTACAGAGGTCAGGCTATTAAGCCCTTCCACAGTTATGATGATCCCACTTAACTTTAAGCACTTGTAGTTGTTAAAAATCTCCCGCACAACCTTGTTGTAGCAGCACTTGCCATGGCAAGTGCGCTATGCTAACTGGTTATCGGTTCAATACACACTGGTTGCGGTACTGCTTTCACCCGCTCTAACATCAGTGGCCTTGCTGGCCCTTGCTTGATCTTACAGTCTTAACAGCAAATCTTCTGGGTACTTCTCACTGTCTTCACATGATGACCATTAACTAGGGTGTTTTCCCATTCTGGGAGACCCCTTTTTACTTAGCATTGTATCCTCCTCGTACTACATTGTAGTTCCTCGATCGGTTGTATACCGTTGGTGTATTTTTTTAACATTTGTAGTCCCGTAGATACTCGTCTCGGGTTCTACTACTTCACTTCTCCACTGTTGCACGGTTAGTGCTTGCAAGCTGGTTGCCCTCGACTGCTTCGCATGTCGACCCAGGTTGCCGGAAATTCTATTCTCTTTTGCACAAGATTCTTCACCTTTCGCTACCTCATGCTGCAGACATTGTTACAATAGAGACCGTCTTCGGGATTCACACCTTTCGGCATCTACCGTGTGACAGGTTCTCCGTACTTATCAGGACATTTAATAACAGGCAGATCGGGTATTCCCAAGTAAGAGAGGACTTTCATCTCTCTGGCGTTCTTTCCGAGTTATAAAATAGGGTTTGTGGAGGGCGGGATGGATATTGTAGGTTTCCAGTACACACTGGTATTTCCTAACTGGCGTACTTCTCACGCTATCACTCACCCCTTAACCCAAAGTACTAAACTCTTAACTCGGTACTTCCTAAGCTCGGTAATTCAGTCATCAGAGCGATACTTCACTCTGATACCACTTTTTGTAACACCCCAACTACTAACAACACACTTAATAACGTATCGCAGCGGAAATCTCAACTCACAACATCACTTAACTCTTTGGTGTTACACGCCGTTAGCCACCCTCGTGGCTAACAAGGCTAACATACATACATCGTACCGGTCTGATGGACTAAACTCCCGAGCAACTACACATTAATCCCGTTCCATGTCCAACATTCATTATACACTTACATTACAACTGTACCGAGTATTTACTAACTCACGCCGACACAATTTCGGTCTTACTACACCTACAATACCTCCACATTTCACATGACTACCACATACGAACAACTACCCCATCCTACTCTCGAACGGCTTCAGTTCCTTGTACCTGAAACAGGAAAAGAAGAAAAGGGTGGCCCCCAAGGGGCTCAGCACCTTTGCTGGTATGGTAATCCCGCAGCCTGCATGCTACCGGGCCACGCACAACTAATTGTCGTCTTAGCATGCGGTTGATTTTATTTAAAACATGCACACATTACACACATACATCATGCTTAAGAGCACACAACCGTTAACGGAACACAAACACAAGGTTAGCACACACAACATAACAACACATTTCACTTAATAACATACACAAACTTAATTCCATCCCTCTTAGGGAACATAAACTTTACTTGGGGAGTGCCGGGGTGATATAAGCCCGAGCACAACATACATACATTTTCTTTACTTGGGTGTGGTGGCCTCATATAGGACCGATCACACCTTACACAATTTCCCCCTAGCTCCGATAATGATGAGGTAGGTAAGCCTTGGTTAAGATTGTGGGTGGTTGTAATTCAAGGAGGAAAAACAACCGTAACATATTAAAGAGGGAGTCGAAGCAACTTAGGCAACAACACCCTACCAACATTACACATAATTTCCCTCCTAGCCTGATGTGGAGGTCGGGTAGGTAAGCTTTGGCTAAGCTAGTGGGAGGTCGAACATCCAAGAAGGATAAACAACCCTAACATAACAGAGTGGGAGTTAATTCACATATATACATCAACTCCCAAACAACACGCGACCGGAACGACCGGATTCCTCACCATACATAACATATACTTATTAGTTAGAGGTTCCTTTATGGAACTTATCACATACATACATCACATTGTGTTACTAACTCAGTTAGACACATCAGGGAAAATCACATTCCATTTCAACAACACGGATAACAGTATCCAATAACAACAACATACTGGACAAGTCACATACATCACACAAAGTCACACATACACTAGCGCACGGATAGCCATAGTTAGAATGTTCCCGTGGGTTGGGACGTTTATTCCGAATACCGATCTCTTATGTGAACCTAAGGTCGGTTAACTATTATTTAACACATAATTAAGGTTAAGCGGTATCGGAATTAATTACGCCACAATAATGAATTACTATAAACTCATTTCATGCTTTATCTTGCAAGGTGGCAAACACACAGAAAAACACATTGGCATACAAGCCGGTGTAATCCGGTAGGACACAAGTTGCAAGAAACCATACCTGTCACCGAAGGTGCACTCTAGTGTGCCATCACAAGTTCCTTCGAAAACTCTTTGAGCAACTGGTAACATTATAACTATCTTTATTAATATCGGGGCAATATAATTATTTAACGACTAATGCGCCCATGGTTAACCCCGTTAAGTAGTTTTATAACTCCACATTTTTAACTTGTTTAACTTTCACATTTTTATTACAATTCTTCACCACTCAATTGCCATTATAACTCACTTAACATATCCTTAAACCTTATAACATCATCACTTATCAATCCCCATCATTGGTTATCATTTCCTAACCTTAAACAAGGTTTTTGGTCAAAATTACACTGTGTCCGAACTTGTGTCCAGACATCCAAGGTCGGACACAAGTCGAAGCAAATTCTGGGAAAAATTTCAAAGCGTCCGAACTTGTGTCCGGACATCTAAGGTCGGACACAAGTCGAACAAAAATCTGGAAAAATTTTTTAACACGTCCGAACTTGTGTCCGGACATCTAAGGTCGGACACAAGTCGAAACAAAAACCGGGGAAAATTTTCGTGCGTCCGAACTTGTGTCCGGACATCTAAGGTCGGACACAAGTCGAACAAAACTCTGGAAAAATTCATTCAACGCGTCCGAACTTGTGTCCGGACATCTAAGGTCGGACACAAGTCGAACAAAAATCTGGGGAAAAATTTCCTTCAAGCGTCCGGACTTCAAAGGTCGGACAGAAGTCTGGACACAACTCAAACTCAGAAAAATTTTAACGCGACGGGGCATGTCCGAACTTCCAAGTCCGGACGGAAGTTCGGACATGCCCAAAATTTCAGTTAACAGAGGCAAATTTCTATCTATTTTTACACTTTTAAAAATCCATACTCACTCCTTGAAATCCCAAGTCATCTAGCACCATTATGCTATAATTTTTTTGCACTCTCTCAACACTAAACAACCCAAGTAAACACCTAATTCTCTCATCCATTATCCATCATCAAACACTCATTTTCCATTAAAATTTTGCCATAACCTCCCCATAAACTTTACATCTCCATTTCATCAATATACATCCCTCTCATTCCTAATCTAGCCACACCCTTTCAAGGGTCCTAACAGCACATTACAAATCATCAAACTCCATCAACAACAACATATTCACAAACTCAAACATTTGGCTCTTAAGGCCCTCAATTCAACCATTACTTCACAAACTTCTCTAAAATCAATTTAAACACCTTCCAACATATACTTCAATCCACAATTTGGGTTCATTAAATTGTTTACCCATCCCAAACACTTAAACAATTATAACAAGGTTTAAGGTAGTTTTTCTTACCTTAATTTCACAAGCCTCCTTAATTCATCTCTTGCTCCTCATCTTCTCCAAAATTGGTTAAGAGGGTATGGAGTTTCCAAACTCCATCCCAACATCCAAGAACACAAAAACATACTTAATTAATTATTTAAACCCTTGGAATATTTCAATTCAATCAAAGGGCTAGAACACAAGTTAGGGTTTACCTTTTTGAAGCTTTTAAGAGGGATTCTCACCCTTGAATCAAGAAGGGAACTACTCCACCATTGAAGGATTAATTTGGAGCTCAAGAACAAGGAGAAAACAAGGTATCAACAATGGTGAAAAATTGATTACACCAAGAGATGAAGGAAAATGACTTTTTCTTGGGAATATTTACCTTAGAAGGAAGAGGAGACTCCAAGCTTCTCATTGGTGCCATTTTCTCTTCAAATGGGGAAAACCCATGGAGGTCAACTTCATCCTTTTGGAATTTTGAAAAGAGAGGATGATAGAGGGAGATGAGAGGAAGAACAATATGTGATTTGTTTTTGATTTGGAGCTCAAATGGAGCTTAGGGATGAAGAGAAAGTGAGGAAGCCATTGTTGGCTAGATGGAGAACTCCATCGGCAGCAAGGAGGGAGGGAGAACCGGCTGGGAGAGAAAAGAGAGGAAAGAGAGGAAGGGAGAGAGGGGAAAAGAAAAATAAGGAAGGAGAGAGAGAGTGTGTGGGGGTATAAGTGGTGTTTTTATTTTTTTTGCTTTTGACTTAATTAATTAGTTAACTAGTCTTGTGTGAGTGGGCTGTTTACATAAATAAAACCGACCCACTACTGTAAACACGTTGGAGCGTTTTTCGTCTTTTAACAGAAACGCTCGTTTATTTACCCGGTTTAGCACTATTCACTAATCGGGACCGTTTTCTGGAATTTTCTCATTCCTTTAATTTTAATGGCTATTAAACTCCCATTAATGTTTAATTATAGTTACAAATTCAACTATTATTTTTACGGGGTCATTTAACTGTTTAAAGTCACGTTTTCGGGTTTTCTCGAAAAACGCGCTTTAAGACTCCGATAGCGTTTTAACGCATTGTTTGGATCCATTTTCTTCCGGAATTTTTCCCACACGTTCTTAGTGTGTAATTAAGGTATACAAATATATTTATAACCCTAATGAAGGTTATGTATCTCCTAAAATAATTAAATACGTATTTTCACGTGTTGCGACTTTTACGCTTTTTTTTTCTTTTTGGTTTTCATTTCTTCACCAATGATCTTAAGGACTTAATTAGCCTTAGAAAATTATAATTATACATTTAATCAACACATTAAGGTTTGGGGTATTTCAATATGCTTGTGACTGGAGTTGGACTGGTGTTGCTCACAGAAAACAACGCCTTTTTAATTGTGAAGATGGAGCAAGAAGTTGAAGACTGGAAAGGCATCGGCCTCGAACACTTGCATTCAGTGAGAATGGCGTGAGCCCATGCTCTGCTATAGCTCTGTAGCATGTTCTCAGTTGAGAAAACTGCTTGCGAAGAAGTTCGTGCCTCCCTCAAAAGAAGAAAGAAAAGACGACAGAAGCGGAGTATGCATCTGCTGGTTAGAGCTGGAGTGGGAACCGTAGGGGAAGAAGCAAGTTACTTCAACGGCCGAGACTGTTTTTTTTTTTGTTGTTGCCACAGTGGACAAGGAGAAGGAACTGGGGTTGCAGAACTTTGTGCCCGTAGTCAGAAGAAGTAAAGGTTGTTGCAATTAGGAAATTTGTGTTGAGAATGAAAAGGAGAGAAAACAACTTGGTGCTTGGCTTTGGCTCTGTTCGAGAGTTTGGCGGAGGAAGTACTTGGTTTCACCACTGATGCGGTGAGTTCGAGGTGGGTGTCCAGCTTTCTTTTTTTTTCGCCAGAGCATGCGTATGTACAGAGGGGAGGAGCCCTGTTGTCGATGTGGCATTTGCAGCTCTTGCTGTTGTGGTTTGAACCGAGAAGAATGGGGTATGGTGGGGCATTCCCTTCCTGCACTGATCCAAACAGAAGAGCATATATACTAAAAGAAGGGGACCGATGGTGGGAGACAGGAAATGGTAGTGCTGGAGCGTTTGCCTCTGGAATTAGTAGTCACGTTGTAGATTCATATGTCTAGGGGTGTAGTTTGGTACTGAATACGAGCCTAGCTTGACCGGTTAAGGCGTTCACTAGCATTACCAATGGTACCGGGTTTGAATCCCGGTAGGAGTGTATTTCACTCTTTTTCTCTTTTTTTTTATCAGCTAACACATGCCTATTTCTTGTATACTTGTACATATATGTGCGACTATATAATATGTCGTTATAAGTTATATACACAACTATTTTATTTTGTCACATTGTTAGTCGTATATGTATATATACATACGACCATTCCATTATGCCCCGTTGTTGCTTATGTATGTAACGTTGGTTGTATATATGTACGTATATATATATGTGCGTGACTATATTGACGTTTTCGGTTCAGGGATGCGCATATTTATTTGAGCTTATAACGGCGTATTACGTACCGATACGCACATACGATGTTATTATTATTTACTGAGTATATATATTTTTTGAGTATGATCATGATTGTTACTCATAGTTTAATTCAACCTTCACGAATTTATACTGATAATTATTCGGGGTATTTCAGCCTACCCCCCTTAAAGGAACTTCATCCCGAAGTTGTTACTTCCTTAACCGATGTTTTATTTCTCGTTAATTCTTGGGATCAATTCCCGCATTCATTCACGACAAAGTGTACATACACGTACATACCATTCACATACACTCAATCCAAAACACACAAACTTACTAACCATCAACGTGTGGTTGTAGGAATACACATAGTGAAAAGATCAAGTCACGCAATTCCACGGTTCTATTTCACCATTTGTTCTTATAAGCACCACGCCACATCTGTGGCTTGACCAAGTTCTCTATAATATTATAATGTACCAGTAATACTCATATACTGTACTCATCAGCAATCAAATGAACAATTTATTCATTGATAACCACAATGCATTCAATCATTCCACACACAGTTCACACACATAGCATCCAAAACAACACCACGAAGGAGCAATAACACAGTGAAAAATCATTCCACACACAGTTCACACACGTAGCATCCAAAACAACACCACGAAGGAGCAATAACACAGTGAAAACGCAACGCGCCTACCCCCCTTAAAAATGGATTACGCCCACGTAATCCCTATCATATCATCCTTGAACCTTGGTTTTAATTCTCATGGGGTATTCTAGTTTCTATGCGATGTAGCTCACAATATAATCTCATCTAAGGCCTTGGCCATGAATGGCTTAGTTTCTATATCGAAGGCACTTATCGGTATTCATACCGATCTATAACCGGATTTGGGTTTAGCCTCTCTAGGTCTAAGGTATTGACCGATATGTTACTTGTTATTCAACAGGAAAATGTGAGGTATGGTCCACCAGCTTCTGCTGCGCGACTCTGATTTCTTTCAGGTTTAGTTTTCCCTCACTATGCCTTTTAAGGTAGTGCATGATTTAGTTGTGTCCCTATCATTTAGAAGTAAGGGCCTCTTGCCTGTCGTGGGGTATTTGAATTTACACACGGTCTTGGTGGCTTGTAATTTGTCTATCCATTTTCTTTGGAGGTCGGATATTCATTCTTTTAGTGCGCTTTTAAGCGTCTGAGTTATTCTTTCCAGCTGATTTCTAGGCTTATATTGATATATTCTCTGTAGTAACGATTTAGTTCTATTATTTCTCAATGTTATAATCATGTCACTGTTATAACAACATGTTTATTTTATATAGCCGATCGTAATTATACGTTGACGGTTAGTTTACTCTCCCGACATTTTTACTTATTTTATAGTTTGATTTGTACCGTCAACTTAGACCTTTCTTTGTCTTTAGGTAACCTTTATTTCTCAGCCGAATCATGGCCTTGACACTGTCGGTTTACCTAACTGTATATGTTACAAGTTTTTGCGATTGTAAACCATTTAATATAGGGTGTTTAGTTTTCTTATCATCACCATTTTTCTTATGATTGTATCAACTAGCCGCTTGCCGACTAGCCTTGCTTCGTCACAAGGTATGGAGTCATTATTATGTTCCGCCAGGGATTAAAGTAATTGACTACTATAGTTACATATTGCATTTGATTGCGATAGTATATATTTTATGTGGTAACTATTAGGTTATTGGTAACATTGCACCATTTCAATCCTCACGAATCTGTATACTCATGTGTTTACCCTCCAATTTTTGAATTATGCATTAATGTATTTTACACGCACGTGTCATCTATCATCAATCTCGCTTCCCTGGTAATTACCTAATCCAGCTTATAAAATTTTCCTCCTTTTGTAGTTTATGTGACCACTTGCAGGGGGTTTCGAGAATCATCCAACACTGACGTGATCAGCGTAAGTGTTGGATTACCCCTGCGCCCCAATTTGTGCTCAATGTCCCTTGACCTGGCCAGGGTCAAGTTCAACCTTGCACGTCCAATTTAAGCAGCCAATCAATTTCACCAATTTCCACTCTTATCTTCCTCATTCCTAGTCATCTGGCAAGTAATTCGTGGACTAGTGTCAATGGTCTAAAATCTTCAACCGTATATACATCTAGGTGTGTACATACATATACTTTTCTTATTCATGTATATCTAACATAACATACTCATGTGTTATAAGTTCAAGGTCGTATCTATATTACAGTAATCCTCTGGATTATACATATCCACTATGGTTGTTCCTTAAATTCAATGATATCCATTGCATACCTTTATATCCCCCTGATCTTCTATGTTCTTTTAATTCTAATTCTCGCACCATATGTAAACATACGTATTCATTTATTTATACATGTGGTCTCATAAATTCTATTGTTAGCCAATTGGATATACAGTTGTATGCCTCCAAGTTCTCACATTATTTCTCGTGTCCCCCACACTTACAAATTAATACCTGATCTATATAGTGATTCCTTAATTATCTTAACCCATCAATAATTCCTCGGTTGAATCCATTAATCTTCTTAAAATTTCCAAATTCCAATATCCGACTATTCATAAATATTCGATTGAGTTGGAACTACTCCTCGTTGGAGTGCTTAGTTAATTTGGCTGATTTCATCTTGTTTGACCGTTTAGGCCCACTCCGATCTGACTTCATATTACAAATTTTAATTCTTGAATGGACCATCTATAAAGTCAAATTCTATATTTATATATATTGTTTTTCTTGTTGTTAGATTCCCATCTTAATCTTCTTTTAGGTTTTGTTAAATATGGTTTATTTATTCAGATTCTCATCTTAATCTTTTCTGGGTTTTTGTAACCCTTCTGTTACCTCCTCATTTTTATTTCTTGTGTGTATCCACCACACCAGTGGTAAGTATTCAGGAATGATCACCACTGAGATCCCAATATTTATTCTCGGTTGTTACCTTATAACATTAACTTAAGTCGGGTGTGATTGATTTACTACTCATGACCTTCTTTAATTGAATCTCATTTACTCCCTGAGTTTTATTGATATTGTGTCTTTCCTGATACGTATGTATATACATTTGTTTATGTAGAATTTGCTAAGTCTTATCCAGAGTTCCTCGATTTAGTCTCCGATTCTGCATCTGTCTAGGTTATATTCGCTACGTTATAAATCTTACCAGGAGTTCCTCTCTGGTCTTTTGATTATAATTGTAATTGTCATAGTTTCTCCTGATTTAACGAGATCGCTCTCCAAAATCTATTTAGAACATTTGTCCTTCAGATGTAGTGTGTTTGAAGAGGTTATACCACATAGCAGCATCATATATTGTTGTTTAGTCATATACAAAAGAGGTCAGATCTATAGGGTGGTATTGAAGAGCACTGTAATACAGTGTACGGAAACAGCTGGTACACTGATTGAAATGTATGAAGTACATATCTTTTGTCTGGGAACCCTGCTGGAGTAGTTTTGCAGCAGGTCAGTGTTTGGAGGTATCTCCGCTAAACTTTGGTATGGATTTAAGGAGTTTAGACACTTGTTGACTGTCATCTAAGCCTGGTGTTCCCAAAAATTGACTTCCTTGTTGTCATGGTTGTTGTTTATTTGCAGTAGGGAGAGAGAGATTTTGATTTCAGAGTTTTGTGGCAATCTTACCGAGGCTATAGTAAAACTTAGGCCAATAACCTATTGAACGGTCTTGTATTGGACTGTTAGATTTACAAATGAAATAAATTTTAAATCTTTCGTGTGTAAGTCTCCCGGGGCAAGTTTTATGCATGTCTTGAACACTCAGTTAAACCTCACCTGAATATGGCACTAGGTGCTCTTTGGTATATATATCTTGTGAGCATAACCCCTTTTTTTTTTGGTACTTGAGTTTTCATTTTATGTTTTCACTGTATTAATTAATAAGACTTCGTATCAGCTCCCTCATAGCCATAGTGAAAGATAATAGACGATGTAAAGGGTTTATTTATTATAACCGAATTTTTCAGCCATCGGCGACATTGTTTGCTGGTATACTAATAATTCCTCTTTTGGAATGTGTTCATCCATGACTGACACTTAACTTTCTGTTGTACAATTTTCCCTTATTTGATCTTCATGATCATGATACTCGTTAAATGGTTGAAACATAATGGCGAGTTCACTACCATTTCCTTATCTGTTGAGTTATGTTTGGGTGGCAACTAGTGCCTGATAATATTGGTTACTTATAAAGTTCAAGAGACCTGTTTATGGTCTATATTAATGTGTTTTTGATCTCCGAGAAATACAAATTAGAGTTGAGAAGAATTGTTGTGCAAGAAGTAATGAGGAACAGAAGAATCAAAATAGAGGATTTGAGCTTCATAAGAAATCACGGTAGCCATGTATTTGGATAGTTATATACTAATGGTGAGATAGGTCGTGTATGGTGATGGTGGTTAAATGGGCATATATGCCACACACTGAACTAACGATTAGATGTTTGTAATATTTGTTGCCCATTCCAATGGTGTGCTATTATAGTGTTGTAGAGTAGAAGAATGATAAGCAACGTTTTTCCTTCGTGGGACGTTTGCTAGGTTCCAAAGGTATAAAACGTGTGAAAGAGACGTTGATAAGCATGTATATATGTTCCTTGTTCACCGGTGGTAGAAGCAGGAGAGAAACCCAGTAATGGTCACCGGTTTCAGTTGGTTGAGATGGAGAGATGTAGATGATTAATTGAGTATAAAGAAGGGGAAAGGAGGTGGTGACAATGCATACCGTTCACCAGTTGGGGTGTTGTGTCTTTCAGGTAATGCAGAGGATGGAGATGATTGTAAGAAGGAGCAGGGAATTTATTGAGTCCCGAAATATTAGATTTTAGTGTATAAAATTATGTCATGCTTATTCAGCGTTACAGATCGTACCAATTTTATGGTGTAATTACGTTTCGAATTATATTCTCTGATTTCATTGTTTTACGAGAGGTTTTCTTAAATTACCCTCTCAAGTGTTCGAATTGCAGAATTTATCTCCATCCCAATCTTGGCTTAATTAATTGCTTATTTGAGCTTTATTTATATCATAAATTTTAGGGTATTTCGGTCCTCTTTGCTTGTGAGGTAGGCTCCCATCGACTGCTAAACATGTCGACCCAAGTTGCCGCTGAAATTGGTTCCTCCACGGGTATTATCCTTTTGGCAACACCGATTGTATAGTATAGTCTTTTCTCCACGGGTTGATTGTATGACATTAAGTAATTGTCAGATCGGGTTTTCCCGAGTATGAGGAGACTTTCTACCTCTCTGGCGTTCTTTCTCTGAATTTTTTAAAGAAAATTAGGGTCGTGGAGGTTGGGTGTAGGTGTCTGTTAGGTATCCAGTAATTACAGGGGAAGAATCCTAACTAACGTGCCTCACGTACTACCCACTACCCTTAACCCCCGGTTAGAATTCCTAAACTCGGTATTTCTTGTTCCAGTCATCAGAGCGTAACTACGCTCTGATACCACTTTCTGTAACACCCCCGAATAAAACATCCAGTAATACAACGTCGTGCCTAAACAACATCACGGTTAACTACGCAGCGGTATAAACTCCATCCGGGTGTTACAGACGCCAACCACCCACGTGGTTGACACAACCATACTACCAACGCCAAGTTACGGCCTGCATGACTGGAAACCGCTCTCAACCATAACTCATATACAATTCAAGATACAATTCCGAATACCAACTGTCTACAACAATGTTATCAAAACATAAACTGAAAATTACATCCCGGGTGTAGTAACAACCCATACATCAAGCATACTACTACAACTCAAGAATTATGCCCTGATGGACTACCCCCTGGTAGTCATCCCGCCTACGCTCCGTTATCGTCCGGTTCAATACCTGTAAAAATTGGGTTGTAAAGGACTCAGCAAACTACGCTGAGTATGAACGTGTGTAGCCCGTATGTTGCCGGGCCACACGACTACTTGGTCGAATATTATTAAGTCAACTTACATGCTATAATAAAGCAGTAAAGCAGGCCACAATACATCATGGTTTCATACACACCCAAAGGTAGCAAGCATAAACAACAAGCAACCAAACATAACATGTTGGCGTCATCGCAACATCAAACACACCACCAAGCACAACAAGCTGCTAGTATCGCAACAACAATCAGGAACGTAATAAAACGTGTGCATAGGTACGTTATACTCCTGATCCTCACTATGGGTGTGGAGGGTGATTTTTCGGTATGAGGGGGGTCTATCTAAATATGATCTGGCTGAGAAGTCTGGATCCTAAAATGCCATTCTGTGGAGGGTAAAAACCCGTTATCCTGGCATCCCTCAAATACCTACTAAATCGTCCGTCTTTCCCAGAAAGCATAAGGGGAGTGTAAGTGAACACTACACCCGCTCTCGATGGGCTCCACGCGGACTTATGCCTCTATAAGGCGGAATTGACTAGAGTCGCCACCTAGTTTGACCTAAGATACTAGGAAGGAAGGGAAGGAGGGTTCTAAGAACCGTTGATTGACTCTGAATTTGCTGCTTATGGATAGGACTTAGCTGGTCGCGTCAGAGATTCTATTGTGGGTTCGTACTGGGTTACACCCCTTAGAAGCGGCAACGACCACGACTTCGGATTGGTGCCCGAGGAAACCTCGGTCTCCAATTGTCAGGATTGTCTTCTTTCAAAACCTTATTAAAGAGATTCATTTAAAAGCCAAGGATAGGATTAGGATGGGAAGGGAGAAAGAGAATGGATGAGACTGGCGCCAAATGGAAGGGTTGACAGGTTGAGAAATGTTCGAATGTAGAACGAAAGATCGAGGAAAGGTTTAAGGGTCAAATGGATGAAGAAAACCTGAAATCTAGAGACATGAGGGTTTAATGTGAGTCGGAAGAGATTTGAGAACTTTTGATAGGTATAAGCACCACTTTAGAATGAGAAAAGGGTCTTTTGATTGGAATGGGGTCGCACCCTAGATGGGTTGCCTACGTACTCAACTCCCTATTGAGATCAGACCTTACGTAGTTCACGAGTGTTTGGGTTTTGGAAGTTTTGATGTTTGTGGAGCTTTGAAGATATTTGTAGTGTTTGAGATTTTAGAAGGGTTCGAAGTTTCAAGAAGTTTCAGGTTTGGATGCTAGTCTGTGAGACGCTCGGGTCTGTGAGACGTTTGGTGAAAAGAGATATCGAAGTCTATGAGGCGCTCGGGCCTGTGAGACGTTTGAATCTTAAAATGGTTGAATTGAGGCGTTTGAGTCTGTGAGGCGCTCGGGCCCGTGAGACTTTAGGGGTTTGGAAGAAGTCGGGATTCAGGAGTTGTTTTGAGTTTGAAATGACTTGAGTTTGGATAATTATTTGAGTGTGAGACAATTAAAGTTTGGGTAGAGATCCCGGATTTGGGATTCTAAAAGGATTGAGGTTTTGGGATATTTTGAATTTAGAGTGACATAATGATGGACTGAATTGTTTGGAGGAATGATTGTCAAAATTGTCTCTTAAGGTTTTTAAAACTGAAAAATCATTTTTAATTGTAAAAGGGCGGATAATCCCGAGGGATTACCCTGTGTACCCCCTCGAACACGACACTTAATTAATGGTAAATGCCGAGGCTCGAAAGATGGGGCAATGAATTTATGTCGAAAAATAGGATTCAGAGAAAAACACCATGAATGAGATGTTCTCAGTCGAACCCTAATAACGTCTCTAACTCCCGGGTTTTAAAACGTTGAAAACCGAAAACATTGAAATCGAGCGGAAGGGAGTTAGACGATTCTGAAATCCTGGCTGCAGCTAGGAAGGTCGTTACTTCCCTAGCACCCCGCCTTGTAAAAATCTAGGCTGCAATTAGGGGAGGTTTGTCACCCTAATGCCCCGCCTAAAGAGATCCAGACTGCGACAAGGGAGGTTACGACCCCAGTGCCCCGCCTCAGATTTTTATTCGGAAAGGGAGACAAGTGATGTCTAACTAGGAGGAAAGTGTTTTGAAAGTGTTGGACATTTCATGTTCCCCGAAAACGATTTATTTGATTTGAAAACTAAGTTAGAAAACTTTTGAAGTTGTTCGGAATTCTCGACGAAGAAACACTGATTTTGAGAAATGTTTTTAGGAGAAAACTTTCTGTATATGTGAGAAGAACTTTCTGTATTTGAGAAAAGTTTTCTGTGATGTGAGAAGAGTTTTTCCTTTAAAATTCCACAAAATGGTTCCTTTGAAAACCTGATGAGATTTGAATGAAATGATTGTTCAAAATTTGAGAAAGAAGATTTTTTGGGGTTTTTGAATTAAAGCTAAAAAGAAATGTTTTTTGGATTTTTGGAGTTTGAATAGGATTTACAAGTTGAGTTTGAATTGGATTTTGAATGTGAACTAAATGGGATTGAACTGAATTGAATTGGACTGAATTGAAATGAGTTGGGTTTGTATTGGGTTGAATTGACTTCCGATTGGGGCTGGAAAACGAGTTGGGTCAAAGTTGGATTGGTCAAAGTTGGGTTGGTCAAAATTGGACCGAGTTACAGTTGGATCAAGGTCAAAGTTTGGGGTCAAGGTCAAGGTCGGACCGGATTAGGCCTTGGTCAAAGTGGGGTTGGTCAAAGCTAGACCGGGTCAAATTTCAGATTGGTCAAAATTGGACCAAGTCAAAGTTGGACAAGATTGGGCCTTGGTCAAGGTTTGGGCCGGATTGGGCCTTGGTCAAGGTTTGGGCCGGATTGGGCCTTGTTGGGATTTCGGGTGAAATTGGGCCTTGTTGGGCTTCTGAGTAGGGCTGAGGGTTGTTTTTAGACTGGACTAGGCCTTGGGCCTTTTTATTTGATTTGAGGTGCTGTTGGGCTTTCTTCTTTTTTTTTAAATGAAATTGGGCTGGTTTGAGAAGTGGAGTTGGGCCAATTTGAGAAATGCGATTGGGCTGGTTTGAGAAGTGGAGTTGGGCCGATTTGAGAAATGAGAGTAGGCTGGTTTGAGAAGTGGATTTGGACCGAGTTTTGAATTGAACTTGAGCCTAGGTTTTTGGGCCTCAGGTTTGCGGGCTTCCAAATTGGATTTTTGAATTGGGATTTCAAATTGGAATTTGAATCGGGCCATGAAATTGAAATTTTGAATTGGATTGATTGTTCCCTTTGGATTGGGTTTCACTTTGAAGCTAAAAATATTTCAGATTTTGAAATTGATTTTTTTATTATATAATAAGATGTGGTTTGGGTTTAGGGATAACCCAGCTTATTAGGTGGGACCATGGCTCACCTAAATCTTAGGGTTCACCCTCTATCCTAAGGCTTGGTCCTAAATGATAATAACTATGGCTTAGTTGGAAATAAATAGACTGGATCAACAAATGACAGTGAAAGATAAAGATAAAAGCTGTACATCTACAATAAAGAACTAAATAATAATAATAAAAAAAAGGGTGAATAAAAGAGTTTGATCTATCGAATTTGTGAGAGGTTCCTACCCGACATTACCACAGCAGTTGGTGGTTGTAAGGATGTTATTTAAAATTAAGCTGGTAGTGAACGGGACCGAGACCAATATCAAATGTACATTCATGTGTCGGTCTTTCTTCCATTGTAGGTAATTCGAATTCAAGATTTTGATTGCCAATTTAAAAAAAAAATGGAAAGGCATAACTGAAGCTACACAGCGTATAGTAGAAACTGAATGAAAGCTACTCTAACGTCAAATAAACTAAACACAAGAATAAATGAATCTCCTAAGAACCCAACCAGGTCGGCGATAGCAGTTTAAAGTGTGGATAGGAATTTACAAAACAACAAAATTCTTCCTCTAGCAACAACACACGTCCTTTTCTTTTCTTTTAAGCCAAAATTTGAGCCAATGATAGAAGTAAGCAAAGCGCATAATCGCTCAACATTATCATCAGCAAAACAATAGGAACCGCAAACAGGGAGCATGTTCAGCGTAGTAGTATGGACACATTCACATCCGGGCATGTTTCAGATGAGAGTTTCAGACCAAAAGGTTTAGAGGGGTAGTTACCGTGGGATGAACAGAAGAAATTTCCTGCAAGAGAAGAAACTACAAGAAAGAAAAAAAACAGAGAACACCAGATGAAGGGTTAATCGATTAATATAAACATCATGGATGAAGTATACCGAAAGAGTTTGAGCGGGTGGGAACACCATGTTGCATTTTCTAGACCTGGGGGGTCTGTCTCATACAGAACCTTCGTTTTACACAAATTTTCTCTGAGTTCAAGAACTCCGGCTGGTCAGATACTCATAGAGTCAATAAGCAGTAAAGTGAGAAAGTTTGTTGTTAAACGTGGAAAGACCAAGTCGAACAGAAACCAACTGGAATGGAAATTTTGGTGGACTAGGTTGAGGAAATTTCAAACCGCGGATCAAATTCTTTTTCGGTGGTGGTGTGATCTCGGAGATGATTCGAGACTATGATGGCGGACAAGGCTCTGGAGTAGCCACTAAAAAAAAGGACCGAATCGTCTCGAACGAGAAGAAAATTATCTCCCATGGACACCTTGGAAAAAGAAATTTGTCTTCCAAGTTGTGCAGGTTGTCGATACGGGAATTGGTGCTAGGCCTCTGGCGACGGGATCGATGGCGGTGATGTTGGAAACAGTCGCACGAGGCAACCTAGGCATCAGAGATGGAGCTCACGTGAAACGATAACGAAAGACGGAATAATTCAACGCCGGGCGACGTGGAGGAGGAGCAATAGCTTTGTTCGCTAGTTTGGGTTGCAAGATCGAGAAAAGGGAATGGATGGAGGAAGTTCAGAGTAGTAAGTTGAGGTTTTGGGAGGAGGTGTGACCGGTGGGATTGAAGGTTTGAAGGTTTTCAGTGTGAATGTGGGGGGACGATGGTGGTCGGACGTGGCCACTGTGAGGAGGGTTATATCGATTGAGAGGATGAATACGATGCAGAGCTTGTGTGTTCCTCGTTTTGCCAGTTTTTCTTTTTGTAGAAGAAGAAAGAAAACAGAGGTTTGAGGAAGAAGAGACCGGGTGAGGGTTTAGCAGCTAGGAGATTTAGGGTTTTTGGGTCTTGAGATCGAGAGAACAATCAGAGCAGGACAAGAGATGGATCGAGAGAATTATCGGGGAAGAAGAGAGAGTTGTTCCTCGGATGGTTCAGCTCCAGGACCGAAAAAGGCGGTCACTGTAGTTCCGTCTTTATACGAAATATCTAGGGTTTTTTAGGACACATGACTAGGGTTTACTAGTTTTCTGGGTCGGGTTTGACCCATGGTCAACACGGGTTTGGGTCCGGGCCGACCTTTGCGAGTAACAAAAATAAAAACAAGCGTTGCTGCTCCTGGGTTTTGAACTCGAGATGTTGGCCTCCTCCCTGATAACATTAACCAGTTGAGCTACGAGAACATTCAGCACATTTGCACACGAAATGACAGAAAGATTCTTTTTGTGGGCAGGAGAAAAGTAACAAATGCACCCCGTCTTTTGCTAGATTTGAACCGGGGTCTACGGGTTCCCACATGAACACTTTAACCAGATGAGCTATGCCAGAATTCAATATATACATGCAAGAAATAAACTAAAGCTCGAATTTGAGTCATATAATATTTCTAAAAATGATATTATTCCAAATGGGAATATGCAGTGTAATGAAGGAGTTTTAATCCAATAAAAATGAAATGTTTCTTTACAAAATAACAACATGAAAAATGATAAATAAATATAAGCAAAATAAAGTAAATGAAATATCAATAACTAGTGACTTAAACTAAAAATAGCTAAATAGATAAATAAATAAAAGGGTAAGTCCAAAACAGGTTACAAAAATGGATTTTTCTAAAATGCTTGAAAATTGGTTTAAAATTTTTGTCGTAAAACGATGGTTTCATTTTGGCACGCACGTCAATACGTTTTGAAAAAGAAAGGCGACGACCCCTCTTATTGTATTTTTTATTCTGGAATTTGCTTTATAGGGTGAGAATTTTTGGTGTCTACAATGGGATCATTCGAGCGTTGTGTGATTTTATTTCTTCCCTCTTGTTCTCATAATGTGTATTTACTTTCTCTTTCCTTGCACCAGGTCTGGGGATATAGTTAGATCCCGTGACCATATCATGTAGGTGCCAATCTTTCCTTGTTTCTTTAAGGATTATTTGTGAATTCTTTTATCACCGCACGTTGGAGGACGTCTCCTCCATAGCTAGTCCCCCATTCCCGACGTCATGTGCCGAGAAAGCGGAGTCGCCTCTAGACTCCAGGATAAGCTCCACCAATTTGTCACTCCCCCATTCCCGACACCCAGGGTCGAGAAAGCGGAGTCACCTCTAGACTCCAGGATGTGCTGAGAAAATGGGGTCACCCAGGGACCCCCAACATATGTTCCACCATAGACGGTCGAAGGATCTGATGCAGATGCCAACTCCCGATCATCCATACCGCGCGGCCCGAGCTGTTGTCTTCCCGGGTTATTCTCGTGTTTCACCAGTTGGTACTTTTTGTTTCATTATCATTAAAATCTCGACACCATAGTGGGTGTCATTAGCGGTCCTCTATAGTTAGAGAGGAGTTTTCTCTTTGTATAGTTCTTTTGTTTTGTTTTTGTAGTCTGTCAAGTTCCATCTCAAAGCTTCATAAACGAGAAAGGGACTAAACTACTGTGTGCGCGCAAGTAACATCCCACAATGATATAACAAGTATATAAGCAAGTCACAGCAAGCAATCCAATTTCATGCTTTAGTCTTATGGTCGTTTTCACACAGAGAACACAGCAAACAAGCCGTGTAACACAGCAACATATGAACCACACATGTCCATACCTGGTTCAGAAGCCAGAGTTGTCTCACACACACGGGGTCCCGGTTGGCGTTCGTTACGACCCTATCGTTATTAAAACCACTTGTCAGTTTATGATTTTATGTGACGACCGTTGTGACATCTTCCTAGGTTATCTCATTTTATCGGTGTTGTTCCCTAGGTGCATTTTTGAATGTTCAACTAATATTATCCCTTAGAAACTTTCTTAGTATTAACTTTAGATTTCACCAATTCCTTGGACATTTACATTGTCGTTTTACTTACGTTCCCGCTAGTCGTAACATAATCTCGTTATATGGTTTACCTCATTAATCATCACCCCAAGGTATCTCAACATTATATTATCTCTCTACAACCATATATATTTAGTTATAGATGAGCCCTCAATGTGTCCAAATCGACCATCCACCCGTATTTTCCCACAATTACATCATAACCCCTTTCATTTTATAACCAACACTATAATTAATTAAACCCTTATATTATACCCCTGAATTAATTTATATCATTACTTAAATTCCCAAAACCTTTTTAAGATTATATACTAATCCCTTCCACTATTAAAATCTCCATTTATGCCCAAAAATTTTCGGTAATTACATATACTCCCATAATAACAATCTTTTTGTTATTCTTTTTGACTTAATATTAATTTAAATACTTAGAATAATTATCCTTATCATTTTATTTTGGTCAACCTCCATAGGTGGTCAAGGTTGGCCACTTAAATTATTCTTTGACCAATTTGATAGTATTTATGAAATACCCCATGGTTTCCTAGTTTACAATTTACTCCTTTTCTTTTTATAAAATGCATATTCTATACTTATAACAATCCCAAAAATCATTCCTTTCGTTCATTATTATTATTTACTCCCTAGATTTCTTTTCATTACCTTTCGACCCCCGTATATGATTTATTCATCTATTTAGGATGTTTTCCTAAGGTTTTAAAATTTGTTTGGGCCATATTAGAAGCTTATAATTATACCAATATATTCTTAAGTAACTATAATTATTAGAATTATGGTTTGCACCATAATAATTTTTTTTTCATATCATCTTTTAAATCAATCTAAAATTTATTTATAACTATTTAATGCCCCCAAACACTTATAATGACATGGCTTAAATATATAACCTTAAAAATAGCATACTACTTACTCCAAAATAGTATTCGAATGTCTCTAAAACTTTGCTATGACCACAGTTGTGCAGAATTTTACTAAAACTCTTTCAAATTCAATTTCCTCCCATATTCATAATTAACCACACATTAACAACTTCAATAACCCATATATGTATCCGCCACTCCATATACATGTAAATATATACATCTATATATTTTTTTTCCGCCCTAACTTATAGCCTTCATTTGTTACGTATTATCGATTCGACATAACACATATATATATATACTCATTATTTTTTACGCACTATAAACCCGATATAACATGTATATATATATAAACATTACTAGCTACTCATTATAACCACATATGCATGTTTATATATATATTTCTACCCATTGTTCTCGGTTCCAAAACAATGCTCAAACTAGCAGTCCCTGAAGGCATTAAAGATGGGTATTAGTATAGTTACCTTGTCTTAATTCACCAAGCAATTTTTTTTTTGCAGTCTCTACTATTTTCTCAGCCAGTACGCTCGTCTTTCTCCTTCAGTAACCTCCTATACAGCCCAGGTCCTATGGAGCATACACCATGCGGACGCATTGACAAGGCAGTGTAAGCTTAGTTATTCACTTTTATCTAGCTCACTTGGAGAGACCTTTACGCATGCATTTAGGCACTAAAGGAATGATTATTACCTTGGTATTTTGCTGGGGTTTGAGTGAGCTCTCGGTCCCTACAAGCAGATGGGTGCTTTAGTACATATATATCTGGAAAATGAGGACAGGTGGAAAGGTTCATAAAGCAGTATATTGCTTGTTTTTTTTTTTGTACTTAGGCTCCTTTCATGGGGATTATTGTGTCGGTTTACAGCTCCAGAAGAAGGCTGGAATGGAGCTTCAACCATGACATTCGAGAGCAGAGGGAGGTGTCAAGATAATGGCATTTTCAGACATAAAAACCAGGGAAGGGAAAGAGGGTTAAGAGTATAGTATAGTGTTTTTTTTTTACTTAACCAAGCGGAGGAATTGCTCCAGTATATATATGTAGTCCATGGAACATGCAGAAGGAAAAACGATTTACATAGCCATGTCCATGTTGTTCCTTTACCTTTGTTTGAAGCTTTTCAGCAGCCATATTGCTCACGGTTCAGTTCGTCAGTTTTCCACTTATGCTCTTCCCATGGTGAAGTTTTGGTGCTGGTTTTAGTCCAAAGGAAGGTTAGAGTATGAGCTTCAAGAGTTAGCATCAAGAGCAGGAGAAGAATGCCAAGAAGCTGGTACCTTTGGGCAACGCTACTGCAATGGATGGTGGTGTTTGAGTGCAGGTTTTTTTTTTATCTTTGAAGACCAAAGGCTCTCCTTCAGCTAGTGCAGTCATTGGTTGTCTGTGAAGCCTCCAATGATGGGTTCCAAGCTTGTAAACATGAAGGCTCAGTGAGAAGGAGTGATGGGTTCAATATCCAGAAAAAGAAAGAAAAAGAAACGAAAGCAAGAGAGGGTGTAAATAGGCTGTAGAACCGTGGATGAAACAGAGGGGAGCAGTGTCCTCTTACCATGGTTTTCTCTTGTTGTTCGTTACTGTAACCCGTGACTGGAGTGGGGTGTGCGGTGTGATGTTATCACGTTTGTTTTCTTTCTTCAGGTAGCGCGTATAAAACAGAAAGAGTAAGTGGTGGAACCGGTACAGAGGAGTATGCTTGTGACTGGAGTTGGACTGGTGTTGCTCACAGAAAACAACACCTTTTTACTTGTGAAGATGGAGCAAGAAGTTGAAGACTGGAAAGGCATCAGCCTCGAACACTTGCATTCAGTGAGAATGGCGTGAGCCCATGCTCTGCTATAGCTCTGTAGCATGTTCTCAGTTGAGAAAACTGCTTGCGAAGAAGTTCGTGCCTCCCTCAAAAGAAGAAAGAAAAGACGACAGAAGCGGAGTATGCATCTGCTGGTTAGAGCTGGAGTGGGAACCGTAGGGGAAGAAGCAAGTTACTTCAACGGCCGAGACTTTTTTTTGTTGTTGCCACAGTGGACAAGGAGAAGGAACTGGGGTTGCAGAACTTTGTGCCCGTAGTCAGAAGAAGTAAAGGCTGTTGCAATGAGGAAATTTGTGTTGAGAATGAAAAGGAGAGAAAACAACTTGGTGCTTGGCTTTGGCTCTGTTCGAGAGTTTGGCGGAGGAAGTACTTGGTTTCACCACTGATGCGGTGAGTTCGAGGTGGGTGTCCAGCTTTCTTTTTTTTTCGCCAGAGCATGCGTATGTACAGAGGGAAGGAGCCCTGTTGTCGATGTGGCATGTGCAGCTCTTGCTGTTGTGGTTTGAACCGAGAAGAATGGGGTATGGTGGGGCATTCCCTTCCTGCACTGATCCAAACAGAAGAGCATATATACTAAAAGAAGGGGACCGATGGTGGGAGACAGGAAATGGTAGTGCTGGAGCGTTTGCCTCTGGAATTAGTAGTCACGTTGTCGATTCATATGTCTAGGGGTGTAGTTTGGTACTGAATACGAGCCTAGCTTGACCGGTTAAGGCGTTCACTAGCATTACCAATGGTACCGGGTTTGAATCCCGGTAGGAGTGTATTTCACTCTTTTTCTCTTTTTTTTATCAGCTAACACATGCCTATTTCTTGTATACTTGTACATATATGTGCGACTATATAATATGTCGCGTTATAAGTTATATACACAACTATTTTATTTTGTCACATTGTTAGTCGTATATGTATATATACATACGACCATTACATTATGCCCCGTCATTGCTTATGTATGTAACGTTGGTTGTATATACGTACGTATATATATATATATGTGTGTGACTATATTGACGTTTTCGGTTCAGGGATGCGCATATTTATTTGAGCTTATAACGGCGTATTACGTACCGATACGCACATACGATGTTATTATTATTTACTGTGTATATATATTTTTTGAGTATGATCATGATTGTTACTCATAGTTTAATTCAACCTTCACGAATTTAAACTGATAATTATTCGGGGTATTTCACTTATATTATAATATAAGGTAGGAATTAATATTATGAATTTTAGTGAATTTAAATAAGTGGTTAAGTGTTAAAATAACATTTTATAACGTTTTGGGACTATTTTGTGAATAGTTGAAACTATGGTGTTTAACCGAGAGTTACTTATGATTTTATGGGTATATTAAAATATTAATCATGAAATTAAGTCTTGGTCAAAGTGTTGACCAAAAAACTTTGGGTTAAAATGATTTATGACATAAAATATTAAGTTTATAAAAGTTTTGGGGTGAATATGTGATTTATGAAAGTATATGTATAATACCGAATTGTTTAAGGGGCACAAATATAATTTGTGAATTTATATGGGTTTTTTTCAGAATTGAAGATAATTAAATATTAAAACTATAGTTTATAAGTTAATATGTAACTTATATAAAGTTTTGGAGTTAAAAGTGTAAATATGAAAAACTATATGTTGAAACTGAAAAGCTTATGGGCTTAACTAGTAATTTATAAAAGTTGGTGAGATCAATTTGTAATTACCGAAAATTAGTAAGAGTGTTTGGTAAATTGTAAAAGTAAGGTGGTTAATTAATAATTACAAAGGTTAATGTGGATAATTAGTGAATTATAAAAGCTATAAGGTTATTTGGCAATTTATAGAAGATAATATAATTGTTTTACAATTTCCGAAAATTAATATGGGTATTTAGCAAATTATAAAAGTATATGGTTATTTGATAAGTTGTAAAAGTTAATGGGTTCAAATTATGATTACCGAAAACTATATGTGGTTATTTAATAATTTATAAAGTTGTTGGGTATAAAATATAAATACCGAATTAATAAGGTTGGTTTGTAATTTAATAATGAAAGGAATTGAAACTAGGTAATATCATGTAATATGGTATATTATGGAGTATAATACTACCTCCGTCCCTAATTGACCTTCCTGTTTGCTTTTTGGCACGTTTTTCCATTTCAATATTAAACATATAAGATAATATAATTTTATAAAATAAATTTCTATAACATATAGTTTTTCACATAAGGATTCCATTGCAATACTTAGATTTATAAAATTATGTTATCTTACATGTTAAATATTGAAGTCAAACGACATGTCCAAATAGTAAAGGGGAAGGTCAATTGGGGACGGAGGGAGTATAAAGTTTATAAAATAATTGTGGTTATAATAAAAATGACCAAGGGATATAATATAAAGAATAAGTGGAAACAATTATGGGTATATAAATAGGAAGTAGAAATATACTACAAGGTGAAAATTCATTATCACATGTGAATATCACATAAAATAACGAACTGTTGAACTATCTAGAGTCACTGTAAAATAACAGGGGGAAATAAAGAACTTACAGGATTAGTATATTACAAGTATTAGTTCTACAACGACAGTACTGTAATGTTTAATGGATAGTTATATTAATATTACCCGGTATTGCTTGTAAATATAACAGCATACGGGGAAGGACTGTTAAAGCGTGAATAGTCAAGCTAGCTGTTATCACGGTGAACGGTATGTTAATTGTGTGGTCTGAATGTCCTAAGGATTACCCTAAGGTCCAGACATTATGCGTTAATTGTTTAAGAGCGATATCTGTGATTTTATGTGTATGATATTATATACTGTATTGCTCAACATTTTTGCGTTGTATTTTTACGCGAACGCCTTATGACCGAAAGTTTATACATCTAAACTGGAACAAGACTAACTGACCTTTAGGTATTATTGAGCCTATCTGATGGTCAATATTATAGTCTTAACTCAAAGATTGGTTATTATGTCACTGACAAAAAGGGTTAACTTATAAAGAGAGGAATCCAGACTGTTCCGACATTCTGGTTGCGCATTGTGATCACTACGAGAGACTTCAATGGAGAGTCACTCAAGGAAATCCATCAGCCACATTCGGGGATGGCGGAGGGCACTGCCGTTGGTGCACAGGTTCGACCAGATCGGCCAATTAACCAGGGCCTAGGGTCATCTGGTAACAGTTCCAATGGAACACAGGGGACTACTGTCCATAAATAAGTTATTAAAGGTTGTCTTGACATGACGCCTGAGGTGGAAATTAATTGGAAAAGGTTAAGTGATTGGTTTAAAGGATAAGGGTCAGGTGGCTAACTAACAAATACAATTTAATACACGTATCTTGTTTGGTGATTGTTATGGATTATTAATGTGTGCTTATTGGTTATTACTATGGATTATTGTTGTGTGGTTATTGGTGTTGTGTACTACTGTACACTGATGTTTACAGGTGAATTGTTAAGTGTCTGTTAAATGTTTACAGTTATTACTGTTATTATTGTAAACCGGTATTTCATGTAAAGAATCTAATATCAAGATGGCTAAAACGACTTAAGGAATCTTCATGATTTAAGACTACATTTAGCATACCAGCATTTCGATTGCTGAGCCCTTCAATGGGCCAAACATTCCAGGTTATTGTAGAAGACTCAAGCCGGAGCGCGGGACACGGGGGTAGCTGATGTGTTTCCAGCAAACACCTTTGGTTTTGTTTTGTGTTGTAATAAAGAGGTTGTTGTTTTCAGTTAGTTGCTCATTTTAGTTGGATTTGGTTTGTAATACTTAAGGTACTCAGTATCTGTTCATCAGAGCGTAGAGAGTTGTATTGTTGGAAAGGGTAAGGGTGTCTTGTTACTCACAAGGGTGAGTAACGGCGTGTAACACCAAGGTAGTTAGCTTATTTTCCGCTGCGAATTATTATCTATTATGCTACGAATTGCGACGTCGTTACAAAGTTTAGGATTAGGGTGTTACATTTTTTATTACTCTGATTCACTTTGTACATGTAACACCCCAACCGTTAATCTCGTCATTACCTCTTAAACCGTTACTAAATACTCCTACTCACGCAGCGGAACTCTAATTACAACGAGGGGTGAAACAACGCCGTTAGCCACGCATGTGGCTAACCAGGCCTTTCTTACTTACCGTACCGGTCTGATGAACTGGAACAACCGAGTACTTCATACAACACAATACTCAATTCCTTTCTTTACTATACCGAGTCTACAATATACGGATGCCGATAACATACTCGGACTTACACCTCTTCCAAATGCATTAGTAATTACTATCTAACTACCCATGCTTCATAGCAGTCCCCGTCCTACTCTCTCGAACGGTGGTCAGCTTCAAGTGCCTGCACACTAAAAACGTTCCCCCTAGGGGGTCAGCTTACGCTGAATATGAAATTCGCATATACCGCGTGCTAACCGCGGTACGCCGACTACTTTGGGTCGGATATACATGGAGTTCATTTTAATCAAACAACATGCATCATGGGAATACAATATATATGTATATTACACAAGGAATCTACATCCAATCAGGGAGCACAATTCCTAACCAACAAAACAAGGTTGTTAGTTGTATATGTTTACTCTTAGGCCATGAGGGTTATACCTCACTATGCCTTGTTTACTTATTCAGTACCTCTCCCGTTCTCTCGGGTTACTTATTCAATTACACGCCCATTCTCTTGGGCTACTCGTACTATACTCACCCACACTCTCGGGTTACTTATTCTCATTATCTCACCCTTACTCTTGGGTTATTTACACTCATTATCTCACCCACACTCTTGGGTTATTTATACTCAAGCTCTTGTAGATTCTCGAGACACTACAGGTCTCCTACGTCACGCTTGATACTCTTAATACATATTTGGGCCAAAACTCATGGCTCTCTAGCATAGTCTTACTTCCCCGGTTTTGACCCTACTCTGGGTCTAGCATGGTGGGAAGGCTCAACTAGCTCATGGAACTTTCTCTTAGTTCCCATCTCTTTTTACATAGGTCCGACTACTCTCGGACTACTCACTTTCCCATACACTCCTCTCTCGGAGTTATAATACTTTTATGTAAATTAGTCTAGAAGCATCACTCTTGATGTTTCTAATGACTTTGGGAACTTTACTTAATTTCGGGTAATCTTAGGTTTAAGGGTTACCCTCACAATCATATACTTATACATTCGGATATTTCTTATACCGGGTAAGATCCTCATATAGGAGGTCGACCATGTCTCAAGGGAGTTACATAGTCCCTTAGGTCTCTTTTACCTTTCTTATAAGTTCACATTATTGGACTAACTTCAATCCTCTCGATGGAGGTCATTTATCACTCCACTCATATTTATTTCGTGGATTGTTCAGTAGGGTTCTCTAACCGTTATCGGGTATTTACTCAACCCGTACATCTCCTCACATTTTAGGGAGTTCATATGTTTGTGTTATCGTTATACTTTAATCGATAGCTTGTGTGTGTTTGCATATTACCATTGTTCATGAGACTACCCGATCTACGGGTTTCTAGTCAATCACTACTCTCTATGAGTCGGTCTATGCACTATGTTAGACCACACCGGCGTACAAGTATGTTAGTTCATACAACATACAATAAGGCATACATAATCAAACAAGGGATTATTTCCATGCTTTAATCTTGATTAAGCCGGCACACAAACACAAATCAGAGTAACTCGGTTAGCATACGGGGCATGAGAAAATCATACCTTTCACCGGGGTTTTTACTTTTACCGTGTCATCTCACCATGCTCGGGTCACGCACGATTCTCTGATAATGTTTCAAACATTATTATTAATACTAAGCTCATACGGTACATTATTAAATGCTACTCCCGTACTTACCCCGTTATCCCGTTATATCGGTTTTACTTTTGTTAATTTGAGTTCTCACTTCTCAATCACTTCTAACACTTTCTTACACTTCCTAGGGCCTTTACATGTCACCAAACAAGGCCTAACATATAACATCATTAACACTCAAACCCCCATCATTTACAACCTTTAAAACACTCACGGCATGATTCTGGGGGTGGTCCGGGACTTGGTCCTCACCCTAAGTCCCGGACCAATTCATTAACTAACTCTCGGGTGAAAAACAATACCTGGTCCGGGACCTTGTCCTGAAGTATAGTCCCGGACCAAAGCAGGATGTGTACTCTCGGCGGAATTTCTACCATGGTCCGGGACCTTGTCCCCATCCCAAGTCCCGGACCAACATGGTTGTTCACTCTCGACATAAAAATTGGGGGTGGTCCGGGACTTTGTCCATGGACTAGGTCCCGGACCCTGCTAAAACCTGCAACATACATTATTTTTCAACCCCAATTCAATCCTTAATCCACTCCTAATCATTCCCTAATCTTTCCACAAGATTCCTACATGATTAATCACCTTTAAACATGCTCTAAACCTCTTCAAATCATGGGTTAAACCCTTACTCAAAATCTTGCCCAAACTCACAAATTTGTATTCTCCTTTTTCACTAATGCACACTTGTGCATTTTTCTAACCTCTCTTGATACTTGAATTATTGTTCTCTCTTTATTTGACCATTCCAAGACTTCCAAGATAATGTACAACTCATATCAAGGTCCACATCTCTCTCTCAAAACCTTAAATCTCCTTTGTTTTCCTACAACTCCTCAAGCATTTAAACAACCTCTTTTGCTACAGATTTTTGCACAAATCTCTTATCTTTGAACAAGCATTCCTATGGTGGTTACCAACTCAAATAAATCTCCACCCACACCTAGTTTCCCTAGGTCATTCCTCACTCACGACAATGCTCAAACCACTCAAATTTCTATACAAATTTCGCCATAACTTGGCTACTTTTCTAACATTGTCCAAAACTCAACTCTTCACCTATTTCATCCTAAAACTAGCCAAACCACAAGGGTTCTATCAACACAATAAACCATCTATACTCATCAATTCTCCAAATACCTCACAATGCATAATTCACAAAATGCATAACACTTAATCAAACACTAAATTCACAATGTTTTCTCACTTGCATTATTTCTATACAAGCACATTGCTACCAAACACACGTGGGGTTCATTCATTCATTTAATTATTTTTCCCTTCCCAATTCTAAAAGCATTAGACTAGGCTCCAAGGTAAATTACTTACCTCTTGTTCACAAGCCTTTCCTCTTTTCACACCTCTTCTTTCTCTATCTTTTCTCTTGCTTGGAAATCGGCCAAAGGCCAAGAAATTGCCCATCTCCAAATCAATATACAAGGCAATGAATGAGTTTAAGTAAAAACACTTAACCTCATTATTTAGAGATGCTTAAAGCTCTAAGATTGGTGTTTACCTTGAAACCCTAGGTTGGGGTTTTGATCAAGAATCAAAGGGGAACTCCCAAACCACCATTGAAGACTTGGAGAATAGCTCAAACAAGGAAAATCAAGGCATCAAAACATGCCGAAATCGGCCAACAAGAGAGAAGATGAAGAAAAATGCAATTTTTTCGGATTTTACCTTGGATGGAAGAAGAAGCTTCAAGCTTCTAAATGGTGTGCTTTTCTCTTCAAATGGCCAACACCCATCAAAATGAAATTCATCCTTTTCAAATTTTGAAAAGAGGGAAGTGTGGAGCTTGATGAGAGGAACACAAATATGTGTTTTGTTTTTGATTTGGAGCATTTATGTGGCTTAAGGAAGCAAGGGAAGAGGAGCAGCCATGGAAGCTCTTTGGTGCAGCTCAAATCGCCAGAGATGGGGAGGAGGAAGGGAACTCACGGTGGAAGAAGGAAAGGAAGGAGAGAGAAGAGGGAAAATGGGAGGAAAGAGAGTAAAAGGTGCTTTTATGCTTTTTACTTTACTCTCTCCTCTTTTTCTTCTTTCTTCTTTCTTTATTTGTGTGTGAGGGGGGATGACTCACTAATAAAACCGGCCCCACTATATTAGTAAGCTGGAGCGTTTTTCGTTTTCTTACAGAAAACGCTCGTTATTTTACCCGGTTCGACACTATTCACTCACCGGGCCCGTTTTTCGGATTTTTTCTCGTTTCTTTATTTTTAATGGTTATTAAGCTTCCATTAATACTTAATTATAGTTATTTAATCAACTATAATTTTTACGGGTCCGTTTGACCACTTAAAGTCACGTTTTCGGGTTTTCTCTCGAAAAACGTGCTTTTAAACTCCGTTAGCGTTTTAATCCATTATTTGGATCCGTTTTCTTCGGGAATCATTCCCGTATACTTATTAGGCCTAACTAAGCCTTAGGAATCCATCTCGGACCCTCTCGAGATCATATATCTCATATACTCATTTAACGCGCATTTTAGCGTTTTTCGCTTTTCAAGCGTTTTCTCTTTTCTTTTGGTTTTATTTTCTTTACCAATACACTTTAGGCACCATTAGGCCTTTAATAATCATATTAGAGTAATTTAATCACCATTATTAGGTCCGGGGTATTAAAATCTACCCCCCTTAGGAACTTTGTCCTCAAAGTTGGTGGATCTAAATGGTTACTCTCATGGGCACGCTATGCCAAGGTTATAATACATGTATAACCTTACAGACTCCACAAGTCAGTCACATTACATACTACACATACTACACACAAATCACAGCATGTATAGCAATCAAAAATACTCTTTCTCTCTCCATGGAATCGGTCCGAAGACAAGAAGGCACTACAGTCCTCGAATCCATATCGAGTAATCTACTACTGATCCCTCAGGTACCGGTCACGTTGAACACTTACTCTTTCTGGTTCACGGCCGTTTCATGACAAATGGGCACTTACTCTCTCTGGCCCACGGTCCCTTCGGTTTTGATCAAAACATTACACATATACATATCCTCAGGCACTCTGGTTGACTCACTCAACACAGGAACATCTCAGGGTACTCTCCCCGTCCCGCTGCCTTTGGAAAAATCACACACTGACACTCCCCCAACCGGTCACTTAGGACCGCCGCACGTACGGTGCAATGGTTTCAAAACTCATACACGCCCACCGTTCTACCGGTCATCAAGACTTAAGGCCACAGCCATCGGCGGGTGATAGCGGTTTCAAAACCAGTTTTCGTTTCCATCTTCGTACTTGAAGAAAATTCTTTTCAAAATCTGTTTGAAAATTCTTTTTAAAACATCACACAACTCCAAATCAAATTTATGGTAGCTGTATCTTTTCTTAGCGTGATTACTTGTGACCACTTATAGGGAGCTTCAAGAATCATCCAACCCTGATGTGATCAGCATCAGTGTTGAACTATCCTTCCACCCCAATTTGTGTTCGGTTTCCCTTGATCGCTAGCAGACCAAGTTCCACCTCCCACGTCAGTTTCAAACAATCAGATAGTCAAACATTTTCGTTTTCTATCTTTTACTCTTTCTAGTCATCTTCATAAAACAATCTGTTTTAACTTATTTTTTATGGAACTTAAGTCATCCATTATTCTCTATTTGTTTCACTTACCTTGCCTAGGCATTCCATACTTGTGGCCTCATTAGTCAAATTACTCAACTTAAAACATACAACTCCAAAGGATGGAACTCACTCCATCAATCATTCTCAAATAAAATCACCTAGGGAACTCACTCCCTCTTAGGTTACACATCGGTTTCATGCCGATTTATACTCGTCATATCTCATATCTAATCTCAATAGACATATACTATAGGGATTCTCATTCCCTAGGAGTCTCTCTACTCCTCTTTTCATAAATATTACATACTCGTTACTTGCATCACTCATGCACAATAATCATTATTACACAATGAATGGGTACACATGTTTGTGTAACATGAGATCCAAACATCAAAACAATTTTCTTTGTGCTATGCACATAGTAGTTTACGCATCTATACGTAAAACATACTCTAAGCGGTTTCTCGCCCTACCCCCCTTAAAAGGGGTTACGCCCGCGTAACCAACCATATGTTATCATTGAACATTGGTTCACTAATTCGGGTATTATGAAGTGTTTTAACTTCAGTACGGTTAATTAACTTATAACCGGGTTCGGTTTTAGCCTCTAAGGCTTCAAGGGGTTTATGATATAGGTATACTTAACCCTGAATCACGGTCCACAAGCTTCTGCTGCGTGACCTGATAACTAGAGCTTAATTCGCTCTTTGGTATTCTCAATGTATTTCAATCGTCGCTTGGTATCTCTTACCGTATGCGAATTCGATGAATTTTAGATTGTCTCTCCAGTTCTCTAGGAATCTACTTCGTATAACACTGTATACCTTTGTGATTATTCACTTATTTTTCCCGACTTGTTGTCGGTTGAGGTCAAGCTACTACTTAGCATGTAGTGCTTCCTCGTTTAATAGTGGCTCATGGATTATGCTTGTTTCTTGGTTCTGTTCCAGAGTTCTTCATTCATACTACTCTGCATTTACCATTCATGGATCCTGGGCCCTGTGGGTTACTGCTCACGTTCCTCGTGCATCTTTGGCCAACGGCCGCACGGTTATCTCTCTAAATTCTCACTCAACAGGCTTCGTTGACATTTCTCAATTCCTGGCTCTCCCACTCAATCATTACCGCACAAGTGCAATACCAAAACACTCAGTCATACAGAGTGCAGAAGCGTAAACCCTTGACAGTAAATCTCTCATGAGATAGGAATGAACATGTCTCCTTTACCACATTTCTTCATCAACTCTAATCACTATCTGAATATACTCTTACAATGGTCGCTTACTGCGCACCTTGGTCTTTCTCATTTCTATGGCATCCGCTACTACTTTAGCTTCCGCCCAGGTGTTCTCGCCATTTACACGATGGCTTGCCATTCATTTGGCTCAACAATATACGTTATTCTTAAAGTCTCTCTGCGCACTTGTGCGCTGCTTACTCTGCAGTTCATATTACACACATACAATGTTTACTACTCAACTGATTGCTACAATCGAGGTTCCTCTTTACACTCTACTATAGTTCATATACTCATTGGCATTATACACATGCTCAAGTTTGACTACACCGCTCTAGCGGTTTCACATTACATACTTAGGTGGTAGCCTTTCTCTGGAGGATTCACGCAAATGCCGCTCCATAGGCCCCATAATAACAAGTGGTATCCCCACTCTAAGGTAGTGGTTCATTCTCCACTGTTCCTCTTATGCCTCTATGCATAGGTTTACAACGTTTAGATCTACAAGTTGCAGTTAGTTTACCGGCTATAAGCCACATTGCCTCGCCATGCTCCATGCGGGCTGTTTATTCAGGTTTCATCTTCTCCGTATGCCATTAAACGGTTAGGAGGTTTTTCTGGGCTCTTTGACATGGTTGTCTCACCACTCTTCCGTACTTGGAAGGCCCTTTTTTACTAGGTATTAATTCATGCCCTCTAGCAATTTAGGGTATCCCGTGTTACGAGGGATCCCTTCGGGTTCTACCCGAGTGTTTGCTTAAACACTTGTGTTCTCAACACGATGTTTCGTTCAACTACTGTTGACTCCAGCACCCTTCTCGGATTGCTCCTGGGTGTTACTGAGTAATGCCATTACATCTGGCTTGTACTTATGGTTATGTTCAGTTGCGACTTCGCCTTGCGGCTATGTATAACTCAAACTATCCCGTTTAGGGTTGTAATGTCTCCGTCTTTATGGGTAGAGTATTAGTACTTTTCCTTTACCTACTTAATTAGGTCGTTATTCTCTTAGTGAGATATACTGTGGGAATTCTATCCCGTTTATCAAACATTGATATGATCATTTTAGGAATTTGCCATATTACTTATGCTGGTATATATTTCAGTTATTAGGTATTTCCTGAGACGTATCCAATGTCTGTGCTTAATACTCTGTGCTTCTCGCACTTCTCCACGCTATGTCCTTAGGTCCGTCCTTACTGGTTTAGACTCCTTATCTTGGTAAACTTCTTGTTCTTCTTCGATCATTCGAGATGTCCAACTGTCTTGGTTTGATTGGCTCTTTCGTCCGTAGTATGGAGTGGGCTACTTCCCGTGTTCCGTACTCTACTTGTATACATACATGGAGTATCTTATTGATACGTTACCACTTACCTGACTAACTCATAATTGGTCTGTCAGGTCCGCAAGCTCCTTCGGAGTGCGGTCGTTCCATGTCTCGTTTGTACACCGTAGTGTCGGTCACGCCTAAGTGAAGTATTCTGTTGCCAACTCCTCTTATATCGTCCTATGATAACTTACCGTGATTCTCTGGTTTGGTTTTTAAAAATTTAGGAGTTTTTGGAAAATTCTCTGTTTGAAGGAAAAAATTTGAGTTGAAAATAAAATCTCCACAGCATTTCAATGCCGGTTGCTTCTTACCATCTGACTTCTTGCAGACTGGTATGTTCTTTATACAGTGAGGCCTTAGCCTTTCAAGGTTTCGTTTCAGAATTCTTAGGGTTTGTGGTGCTATATTGGCTTCTCTTGCCGTCTTGGTACTTGCTAAGTACTGGTCGCTTGCCAAAGCTCTTCTTATTAGTCCCGCTATTACTGCACTTGCCGTGGCAAGTGCGCGGTACTGGCGGTTTTTGGGTTAACTCATACCGGTCACGGTATTGTTCACATGGTATTTGGTAGCCTTGTCGGCTCTTCCTTGATCTTTTAATTGGATAACTGCTCCTTGGAGCTGCTTCTCATTCCTCTTGACGTGGCTGTCATTCATTTAGGTGCTCCTCCACTCTCGGAGTTCCTTAACTATTTTAATTCTATGCTTTACCTCGTTGCTCGTTCCCACGTTCTTCCTGTGGTTACCGAGGTTTAACTTATTTAGGTACTACTTCTGTAGTCCTATTCGGGTATATCCCGTAATTATGCTTGTAGCTGTCTAAGCTGTGCCCGTTAGGTATTGCAACCTCTTCGGGTGTGGCAGGGTGGGTGTACCTACTCTTGACTAGATTCTTGGTCGGTTAGTGTACCGATGTTGGTATTAGTTAACTATGGCGGTCCGTAGACATGTGTCCCGGTTCTCGTTAGTTCTCATAAGTCCGTCTGGTCGCACGATTGGTGCATCCTTCTCACTGCTGCTCGACCAGCTGGGTTCTCGCGACTGCTAAGCATGTCGCCCCAGGCTGCCACAAATTCTGGTCTCCTTGGATTAGGATGTCTCGACCTTTCGTCATTGCATGCAGTTATTGTCATTTCAGCGGGATCCGTCTCCGGGATTTCCGGTTCTCGGGATCCACCGCATGACAGGTTCTGGTTCATATTGATACATTAATTAAGTAACTGCCAGGTCGGGTTTCCCGTCTCTCTGGCGTTCTTTCCCGAGCTTTTAATGCGGGGGTTGTGGGGGGGGGTCTGGTATTGTAGGTATCCAGATCATACTGGAAGTTCCTATCTAGCGCATCTCTCACGCTACCACTCAACCCATAGCCCTAAGTCTCTAATTCCTAACTCGGTATTTCCTAAGCTCGGTATTTCCAGTCATCAGAGCGATACTTCGCTCTGATACCATTTTTGTAACACCCCAACCGTTAATCTCGTCATTACCTCTTAAACCGTTACTAATTACTCCTACTCACGCAGCGGAACTCTAATTACAACGAGGGGTGAAACAACGCCGTTAGCCACCCATGTGGCTAACCAGGCCTTTCTTACTTACCGTAACGGTCTGATGAACTGGAACAACCGAGTACTTCATACAACACAATACTCAATTCCTTACTTTACTATACCGAGTCTACAATATACGGATGCCGATAACATACTCGGACTTACACCTCTTTCAAATGCATTAGTAATTACTATCTAACTACCCATGCTTCATAGCAGTCCCCGTCCTACTCTCTCGAACGGTGGTCAGCTTCAAGTACCTGCACACTAAAAACGTTCCCCCTAGGGGGTCAGCTTACGCTGAATATGAAATTCGCATATACCGCGTGCTAACCGCGGTACGCCGACTACTTTGGGTCGGATATACATGGAGTTCATTTTAATCAAACAACATGCATCATGGGAATACATATATATGTATATTACACAAGGAATCTACATCCAATCAGGGAGCACAATTCCTAACCAACATAACAAGGTTGTTAGTTGTATATGTTTACTCTTAGGCCATGAGGGTTATACCTCACTATGCCTTGTTTACTTATTCAGTACCTCTCCCTCTCTCGGGTTACTTATTCAATTACACGCCCATTCTCTTGGGCTACTCGTACTATACTCACCCACACTCTCGGGTTACTTATTCTCATTATCTCACCCTACTCTTGGGTTATTTACACTCATTATCTCACCCACACTCTTGGGTTATTTATACTCAAGCTCTTGTAGATTCTCGAGACACTACAGGTCTCCTACGTCACGCTTGTTACTCTTAATACATATTTGGGCCAAAACTCATGGCTCTCTAGCATAGTCTTACTTCCCCGGTTTCGACCCTACTCTGGGTCTAGCATGGTGGGAAGGCTCAACTAGCTCCTGGAACTTTCTCTTAGTTCCCATCTCTTTTTACATAGGTCCGACTACTCTCGGACTACTCACTTTCCCATACACTCCTCTCTCGGAGTTATAATAATTTTATGTAATTAGTCTAGAAGCATCACTCTTGATGTTTCTAATGACTTTGGGAACTTTACTTAAATTCGGGTAATCTTAAGTTTAAGGGTTACCCTCACAATCATATACTTATACATTCGGATATTTTCTTATACCGGGTAAGATCCTCATATAGGAGGTCGACCATGTCTCAAGGGAGTTACATAGTCCCTTAGGTCTCTTTTACCTTTCTTATAAGTTCACATTATTGGACTAACTTCAATCCTCTCGATGGAGGTCATTTATCTCTCCACTCATATTTATTTCGTGGATTGTTTCAATAAGGTTCTCTAACCGTTATCGGGTATTTACTCAACCCGTACATCTCCTCACATTTTAGGGAGTTCATATGTTTGTGTTATCGTTATACTTTAATCGATAGCTTGTGTGTGTTTGCATATTACCATTGTTCATGAGACTACCCGATCTACGGGTTTCTAGTCAATCACTACTCTCTATGAGTCGGTCTATGCACTATGTTAGACCACACCGGCGTACAAGTATGTTAGTTCATACAACATACAATAAGGCATCCATAATCAAACAAGGGATTATTTCATGCTTTAATCTTGATTAAGCCGGCACACAAACACACAAATCAGAGTAACTCGGTTAGCATACGGGCATGAGAAAATCATACCTTTCACCGGGGTTTTTACTTTTACCGTGTCATCTCACCATGCTCGGGTCACGCACGATTCTCTGATAATGTTTCAAACATTATTATTAATACTAAGCTCATACGGTACATTATTAAATGCTACTCCCGTACTTACCCCGTTATCCCGTTATATCGGTTTTACTTTTGTTAATTTGAGTTCTCACTTCTCAATCACTTCTAACACTTTCTTACACTTCCTAGGGCCTTTACATGTCACCAAACAAGGCCTTAACATCTTATAACATCATTAACACTCAAACCCCCATCATTTACAACCTTTAAAACACTCACGGCATGATTCTGGGGGTGGTCCGGGACTTGGTCCTCACCCTAAGTCCCGGACCAATTCATTAACTAACTCTCGGGTGAAAAACAATACCTGGTCCGGGACCTTGTCCTGAAGTATAGTCCCGGACCAAAGCAGGATGTGTACTCTCGGCGGAATTTCTACCATGGTCCGGGACCTTGTCCCCATCCCAAGTCCCGGACCAACATGGTTGTTCACTCTCGACATAAAAATTGGGGGTGGTCCGGGACTTTGTCCATGGACTAGGTCCCGGACCCTGCTAAAACCTGCAACATACATTATTTTTCAACCCCAATTCAATCCTTAATCCACTCCTAATCATTCCCTAATCTTTCCACAAGATTCCTACATGATTAATCACCTTTAAACATGCTCTAAACCTCTTCAAATCATGGGTTAAACCCTTACTCAAAATCTTGCCCAAACTCACAAATTTGTATTCTCCTTTTTCACTAATGCACACTTGTGCATTTTTCTAACCTCTCTTGATACTTGAACTTATTGTTCTCTCTTTATTTGACCATTCCAAGACTTCCAAGATAATGTACAACTCATATCAAGGTCCACATCTCTCTCTCAAAACCTTAAATCTCCTTTGTTTTCCTACAACTCCTCAAGCATTTAAACAACCTCTTTTGCTACAGATTTTGCACAAATCTCTTATCTTTGAACAAGCATTCCTATGGTGGTTTACCAACTCAAATAAATCTCCACCCACACCTAGTTTCCCTAGGTCATTCCTCACTCACGACAATGCTCAAACCACTCAAATTTCTATACAAATTTCGCCATAACTTGGCTACTTTTCTAACATTGTCCAAAACTCAACTCTTCACCTATTTCATCCTAAAACTAGCCAAACCACAAGGGTTCTATCAACACACAAATAAACCATCTATACTCATCAATTCTCCAAATACCTCACAATGCATAATTCACAAAATGCATAACACTTAATCAAACACTAAATTCACAATGTTTTCTCACTTGCATTATTTCTATACAAGCACATTGCTACCACAACACACGTGGGGTTCATTCATTCATTTAATTATTTTTCCCTTCCCAAATTCTAAAAGCATTAGACTAGGCTCCAAGGTAAATTACTTACCTCTTGTTCACAAGCCTTTCCTCTTTTCACACCTCTTCTTTCTCTTATCTTTTCTCTTGCTTGGAAATCGGCCAAAGGCCAAGAAATTGCCCATCTCCAAATCAATATACAAGGCAATGAATGAGTTTAAGTAAAAACACTTAACCTCATTATTTAGAGATGCTTAAAGCTCTAAGATT
This sequence comes from Limonium bicolor, assembly GCA_023374045.1. Classification (NCBI taxonomy): domain Eukaryota; kingdom Viridiplantae; phylum Streptophyta; class Magnoliopsida; order Caryophyllales; family Plumbaginaceae; genus Limonium; species Limonium bicolor. The sequence continues at coordinate 438,872,765 of CM041777.1, forward strand.
GGTGTTTACCTTGAAACCCTAGGTTGGGGTTTTGATCAAGAATCAAAGGGGAACTCCCAAACCACCATTGAAGACTTGGAGAATAGCTCAAACAAGGAAAATCAAGGCATCAAAACATGCCGAAATCGGCCAACAAGAGAAGATGAAGAAAAATGCAATTTTCTTCGGATATTTTTACCTTGGATGGAAGAAGAAGCTTCAAGCTTCTAAATGGTGTGCTTTTCTCTTCAAATGGCCAACACCCATCAAAATGAAATTCATCCTTTTCAAATTTTGAAAAGAGGGAAGTGTGGAGCTTGATGAGAGGAACACAAATATGTGTTTTGTTTTTGATTTGGAGCATTTATGTGGCTTAAGGAAGCAAGGGAAGAGGAGCAGCCATGGAAGCTCTTTGGTGCAGCTCAAATCGCCAGAGATGGGGAGGAGGAAGGGAACTCACGGTGGAAGAAGGAAAGGAAGGAGAGAGAGAGGGAAAATGGGAGGAAAGAGAGTAAAAGGTGCTTTTATGCTTTTTACTTTACTCTCTCCTCTTTTTTTCTTTCTTTCTTTCTTTATTGTGTGTGAGTGAGGGGGATGACTCACTAATAAAACCGGCCCCACTATATTAGTAAGCTGGAGCGTTTTTCGTTTTCTTACAGAAAACGCTCGTTATTTTACCGGTTCGACTATTCACTCACCGGGCCCGTTTTTCGGATTTTTTCTCGTTTCTTTATTTTTAATGGTTATTAAGCTTCCATTAATACTTAATTATAGTTATTTAATCAACTATAATTTTTACGGGTCCGTTTGACCACTTAAAGTCACGTTTTCGGGTTTTCTCGAAAAACGTGCTTTTAAACTCCGTTAGTGTTTTAATCCATTATTTGGATCCGTTTTCTTCGGGAATCATTCCCGTATACTTATTAGGCCTAACTAAGCCTTAGGAATCCATCTCGGACCCTCTCGAGATCATATATCTCATATACTCATTTAACGCGCATTTTAGCGTTTTTCGCTTTTCAAGCGTTTTCTCTTTTCTTTTGGTTTTATTTTCTTTACCAATACACTTTAGGCACCATTAGGCCTTTAATAATCATATTAGAGTAATTTAATCACCATTATTAGGTCCGGGGTATTAAAGTACAACCTGTGATTCACTTTTTAACAACCTTCGATTCACTTTTCTAAAAATCTTTGATTCACACTAGTGAAACAATCAGAATCATTTTAGTTAAACAATCTATGTTTATGAGATTCACTTTTTTTTAAAACCTCTTATTCACTTTTACTCAACTCTCTGATTCACTTTTTAGCAACCTTTGATTCACTTGTTAACAACATTTGATTCACTTTTCCTAAACTTAAGATACACAATGAATTTTAAAAAATATGCACTACAAAAAAAAATAAAAAATTATCAAAATATATTCATATTTGGTCTTATTTTGAAGAGCTCGAATTATGATGAATAATGAAATAAAATTTATGTTATTTGGACTTATATATATTTTAAAATTTTATAAAATAATAAGTCACAAAAAAATAAAATAGATGTCATTGGGCACCACCTCCAGCTTGGAAATCGCCTATCTTAAAATACAAATCCCAGCGGAATTAAGACAAAAAAGAAAGAAAGAAATGTCGATAGGTTTGAACTGTATACTATAGACTACTACGCATGTGCGCGCGAGGGCCACCATGTTCTTTATTCCTATTTGTTTCTTTCCCTATCGAACGATTCGCGCCGAATATTGGATAAGCAGTAAATCTAGGCCTGGCCCATTCAATTACCTTTTCTGTTCAGTCCACTAGTCGATCAGCCCATTTACGCAACCATAGCGGTGATTGGGTGTATTAGTCTAATTACGCCGATAGTTAAAGTTGTAAGATGATTATGAAATCCCCATTGAGGATTACCGTGTGTATTAGATCAATTATATAGATACATGTACAAGGAGAGTGGCTAAAGTCTAGGAGGTTGTTAGGGAAAATAGGAAGCTGTTATGGAGTTAGTTACAGATATTTTACAGCCCCCCGCAGTCGAAGCCGGAGGAGGACGGAGGCGGAGTCCCTAAAGTCTATAAAAATTGAGTACGGTAATCCCTTGGTCATGATGTCCGCAAATTGACTTGTGGTGGGAACATGAAACACACGGGCTTGGCCGAGGGCAACTTTTTCGCGGACGAAGTGTATGTCGAGCTCGATATGTTTTGTTCGTTGATGTTGGACGGGATTGGCAGACATGTAGACGACACTAACATTGTCGCAGAATACGAGGGTCGCCCGAGTGTGGGTGCATGGAGTTCAAGGAGCAGACTCGTAGCCAGCATGATTCTGCGATTGCATTGGCGACTGCGCGGTATTCCGCTTCAGCACTGGAGCGAGACACAGTGGGTTGTCGTTTGGAGGACCAGGAGATGAGGTTAGGACCGAGGAAACACGCAATAGCCAGAGGTGGAGCGGCGAGTGTCGGGGCAACCGGCCCAGTCGGCGTCGGAGTAGACAGTGAGTTGGTTGGAGGTGTCGGGGGTGATGCTGAGGCCGAGGTGGCAGGTGCCTTAATATAACGTAAAATTCTTTTTAAAGGCAGTGAGGTGTGCCTCCCGCATCATGCATATGGAGACAACACTGTTGAACGGCGTAGCTGATGTCGGGCGGGTAAATGTTAAATACTGTAGTGCGCGGCGGGGGAGCGGTAGCGGTGGGGTCAGTGACAGGGGGACCGGCCTCGTGACCAAGTTTGGGATTGGTATCAACGGGTGTGCGGCAGGGGTTGCAATTTGTCATGCCGAAGCGGTGGAGGATGTCTTTTGCATAAGTGGTCTGATGAGGTGGAGACCGGCTCGTGATCGGGTGACGGAGAGACCAAGGAAGTGATGGATGGGGCCGAGGTCGGTCATTGAGAATTCGGTGCTGAGTGCCTGTATGATTTGGCGGAGGAGAGAGGGAGAGGAGGCGGTCAAATGATGTCGTCGACGTAGACTAGTAGGTGTGCCTGGTGGTGTCCGTTGTGATGAACGAATAAGGAGGGGTCAGAACGACAACCATGAATCCAAGTCGGTGTATGTACGTGGCGAAGCGATGGTACCAGGCACGAGGGGCTTGTTTGAGGCCGTATAGTGCCTTGCGAAGTTTGCACACGTGATGGGGAAATTGTGGTCGATGAAGCCTGGTGGCTGCTGGCAGTACACTTCTTCTGCAAGATAGCCATGGAGGAAAGCATTTTTGACGCCTAGCTGGTGAATTGGCCAGTTTCGGGCGACGGCTAGGGAGAGAACAGTGCGAACAGTGGTGGGTTTGACGACCGGGGAGAAGGTCTCATCAAAATCTAGGCCGTGTTCCTGAGAGAATCCACGAGCGACCCATCGCGATTTGTAACGTGAGAGATGTCCATCTGCATCAAACTTATGTCGAAATAACCATTTTCCAGAAACAACGTTAGCATGAGGGGGTCGGGGTACGAGATCCCATGTCCTATTTTTAATCAGGGCGTCAAATTCCTCCTTCATCGATTGAAACCATTGTGGGTCTTGTAAGGCGTCTCTATGGTTTTTGGGTAGGGGAGTGGTGGTGACGTTTAGATTAAAGGGAATTTTTGGTTTGGAGATACCGGATTTTGAACGGGTCTGCATGGGGTGAGTGGAGATGGAGCCGTGGCCTAGAGGGGGGGTGGGCTCGGGTGAGGTAGGCCAATTGGTGTCATTGCTTGAGTCGGGGGTTGCTTGTGTCGGTGAGTGGATATGATTAGCAGAATGCGGAGGTGGCTGGAGGATAGTGGCAAAGGTGGGGTATTGTGTTGCTGGGTGGGGGACGTGTTGGGGCTGGATTGGGAGATGGGCTGAGTTTGGGAATCGGGAGAGAGTGGATGTGTGGAGGGAGCGCGAGTTGGAGGGGTCGGGGATGAGATGGGCCTGGGAGCAGAGACGGCGGGGTTGGGCCTGGGCGCGTGTGGGCAGGGAAGGGATGGGCCGAGAGATGGGGGGAGGGGAGTCTGTAGTACGTGTGATGGTGGGGGGGATATGGGCCGAGAGAGGGAGAAAAGTGGATACGGAAATATGGTTTCATTAAAAGTACGTGACGAGAAATGATAATGCGGTGTGTTGTGGGTCGAGGCAGCGATAGCCTTTGTGGTTGGGCGTAACGAGGAAGATGCAGGGGGTGGTGCGAGGGGTAGCTTATTTGTGTCATATCGGTGGTGGTGATAGCAGAGACAGCCGAAAGTGCGAAGATGTGTGTAGGAAGGGGTTTGGCGGTAGAGAATTGTGTGTGGGGGACGGAAATGGGTAGTCGAGGTGGGTGTGAGATTTAAGAGATATGTGGTGGCTAGAGCTTCGGCCCAGAATGTAGGTGGAAGTTGGCCTTGAAAGAGCAAAGTGCGGATGGCGTTTGTGACGGTGCGGATCATTCTTTCGGCCTTGCCATTTTGTTGGGAAGTGTGGGGGCAGGAGAAACGAAGGATGGTGCCGTGGGAGGTAAGATGAGTGCGAAGGGTATTATTGTCAAATTCGCCGCCATGGTCGCATTGGATTTGTTTGATAGTACGATCGAATTGAGTGCGTACGTAAGTGTGAAAATTTTGTAAAATAGTAATAGTTTGTGATTTTTGTTTCAACGGAAAAGTCCATAAGTAGTGAGAATAATCATCAAGAATGATTAAAAAATATTTAAACCCACTTAAACTGGGGACCGGGGAGGTCCATAAATCACAATGGATAATATCAAATGGATGAAGTGTAATGCTAGTAGAGTGAGAAAAAGGGAGCCGTGTTTGTTTGCCCAACGAACAAGCGTGACAATGTAACGGAGTATTATTAGGAGATGAAATAAAATGCTGATTTATTAAGCACTGGAGAGATGCACGACTCGGGTGTGCAAGCCGTTGGTGCCATGGTGGAGAGGAGAGAACCGCCGATAGTGCGTGAGGAAGAGATTTCTGCTGCTGCGTGGGAACAAATGGGTAAAGATCACCAGCACTATTGGACCGATGGATCACGCTCCTGTGGATAAGATCCTTTATGGAAAAACCAAATGGGTCAAATTCGATAGAGCAACGGTTATCACGGCAAAATTGACGAACAGAGATAAGTCTTTTAATTAAGCGTGGGGTGACCAAAATATTGTGTAATTTAAAAGGAGAAAAGGGTAGGACAGTGTGACCGATTTGGGTGATAGGTAGCAAAGCGCCGTTACCGACAATTATCTGGGAAGGAGAACGTGAGCCAAGATTAAAAATAGAGGAGATTGTACCTGTGGGTGGGCTCATATGGGATGAAGCCCCGCTGTCCATATACCAGTGGGAGTCAGTTGAGCGGGGAGGTTGAGTCAGCGTATTCAAGGCATTGACCAGCCCTTGCGCATCCCAGGTTGGAGCAGGTGTGGTCGCATGGAGTGCCGGTGCGGGTGTAGCAGGGCGAGGACCTAGGATTCCCGGTGCCGACCATGGTTGTGGCCACTGATTTTGTCCGTTGAGAAGGTTCCAAAGTTGGTGCTGAAGGGAGACGCGACCGCGCCCACGCCCTCTGCCTCGACCGCGCCGGTTTGAACGAGAGGTAGAAGACGACCGCGACTGGGAGGTGGTGGAGTTATCGGAGGAGGATTCGGCGGGTGGTGGTTGACTGGGTGTAGCCGGCGGCGCAGGCGTAGTGGTAGTGAGGGCCGTGGCAGTTTGAAGAGATGAAGTGCGACATGTCTCTTCCAGTAGCAATGCGCTTCGGACTTCTTGGAAGGAGGGGAAAGGTTTCTGGAACTGTAAAATACTGCGTAAGTTGGAGTAGCTATCATTCAGTCCGCTTAAAGTTTGAAGTACCAAGTTTTCGTCAGTCACTGGAGCATCGACATCGGCGAGGGCGTCGGAGAGGGATTTGAGCCGCGTACAATAGTCATTGACAGTGAGGGCGCCCTGTCGAAATCCTCGAAATTCGGCTTCCAATTGGATCGCCCTTGCCTTTTTATTATCCCGGAACAGGTTCTCGATGGAGTGCCAAACTTCGAAGGCGGTGGCACCAGGGCGGAGAATTAGACTGAAGATGTCTGGATGGATTGTTGCGTAAATCCAGGACAAGACGGTGAAGTCGAGGAGCGACCAGCTATCGTCGTTCGCTGGGGGAGAACCGTCAATATGACGGAGGAGATTAAATTTACCCAGTGTGACCAGAAACAGATGGCGCCACATCGTGTAATTCGGCGGTGTCTGGGTGAGTTCGATACGCACGTGGTTAGTGATGGAGTTGACGTGCAGCGCTTGGGAGACAGCAATGGCCCCGGGGGAGGCGACGGGGGCGGTGGTTGCAATGCGCGGTGGACTCTGAGGGGGTGAGGCGAGTAGTGTACGTTCTGAAGGAGGGGAAGAGTTATTGTCGTTGTTGTCTGCCATGATATTTTCGCTGTTGGCGGCCATGAGGGGTTGCAGACAAGACGAAAGAGGGGTAACAGGATTGACGAGGTAGAGGGCGAAGAAAAAGAGTGAAGGAGCGTAAACAGGTTTGAACTAGGGAGGGAAAAGTAGGGAAGGTAGTCGGGAGCAAGGATCGGGAGCAAGTAATGCTAGGCTGATACCATGTAAGATGATTATGAAATCCCCATTGAGGATTACCGTGTGTATTAGATCAATTATATAGATACATGTACAGAGGAGAGTGGCTAAAGTCTAGGAGGTTGTTAGGGAAAATAGGAAGCTGTTATGGAGTTAGTTACAGATATTTTTACAAAAGTTAAGGTTCTCTCTCTCTCTCGTATGCGTCTGCATCTATCTTCTCTTTCTCTTTCTGACTTTCTCCATAATATAAACCCAGCGATAGACCTCGCAGCTGAGTTGGTGGTAATCGTTTTAATATACCTACGCAGAAGGAATAAAAATTTCTTGATTCTACCATCTTCTTTCCCTTCTTCTTTTTTTGTTGGCGCCGCACTTTCCGCTCGATTATGGCAGCAGAGGAAGGAGAAAAGTGTTGACCCAATTCGAACGACATGGGAGACAACGATAAGACTGGAAAGGTGGTTGTTTCGTCTCTGACTCGCAGCGCGGGGTGTTCCAAGATTGCTTGATTTTACCGACTAATCTGCTTCGAACCACTCCTGCTGCTGGGGAGAAGAGTGTTACCAGAAGAGACAGAGTTGTTCATACTGTAAAAAATCTGACCAACCATCTAGTAGATGACTGCTATCGTACGTCTTCACGGGCAGGATGAGGTGTTGGCGCGGAGAAAGAAAGGGATAGCGAATCTAGCCACAAAGCAAGACGGTGGTGCAGAGTATGACACAGCGGGCCGGTTTCGAAAGTATAACTTCTGTCATCCCTATCCATGGTTTGTTGCCACTCTGGATACTGGCATGAGGATTTAGGTAAGATAGCTGTCCAGAATGTTGTTAACTAATAACCGTATCCCTAATTCTAGGACATACAGAGTCAAAGTAGTTGTCTACTTTAGTGGATATATTCTAGAAGTTGTTACAGATCCTATTATTACTGTAATTAGTTGCTTCACTCTGTACTATAAATACTTGTAATCTCTGTGTAATAGATGCACAGTCATCCAATTAATACATTCCTCTCTTAAATCACTTACATGGTATCGGAGCAGTATATATTTTTTTTCTCTGTCTTCTTCATCCTCCAAAAAGCTGTCACCCGTGGTCGATTCATCCTGCTTGGATATTCATTCCCTTCATGGATTTTCAACAATCCAGAATAGTTTAATCCCTTCTCACACAGTTAGTGCTGTTCCTTATTTCTATTGCCGATCAATTTCATTCTCCTACACATCTGATTAGTGCCGTTCCTTATTTCCAACCACAATATCTCTATTGCCGACCAATTTCATTCGCCCGCAACTACCTCTGTTTAGATACCCACCCTTCCGCCCATCTCCTTCCTACCTAACCATGGCTTCCGCCCCACCCAACAACCAGCAACTCCTTTCTACGCCTCTGCCACAGAACTCACCACCTCCACTCTCAATTTCCAAATTCCCTCTATCAGCATCAAACTCGATCGAGAGAATTTCTCCCTCTGGCGCAGTACAGTCCTTTCTGCTCTAGAAACCTTTGACCTTGAATCACACGTTCTTCAGCCCAATCCACCCTCTAAGACTATCACCACTGCCGACGGCTCCTCCTCCACCAACACCGACTATACCCAATGGAAGAAACGCGACCGCTTTGTTCTGCTCTGGATTAAATCCACCTTGTTTGAATGCGCACTCGCCCTTGTTGCCCGTGCCACCACCTCTCAAGACGTCTGGCTTGCCATAGCCCGCACGTTCCAGGCGCACACCAGAGCGCGACGTATGACCATGAAATCGCAGCTCCAAACATTGACCAAGGGCTCCCTCACTATGCTCGAATATATCGAAAAAAAGCGCACCATCGCAGATGCCCTGGCTGAAAATGATTCTCCCGTCTCTGATGAAGACCTAAATGGATATCTTCTCGCCGGCCTCGACTCCTCCTATGGCTCTTTCACGGCCGCCTTCCTCATGAAAACCGAGGACCTCACCGTTGACGATCTCGTCGGCTTACTACTTCAGGAAGAAGCTCGTCTCGAGCATGACCATACCCGCCAATCCGGCATTCTTCCACTCCCGGCACCGACGTCGACGCCCGTCACCCCGACCGCGCACATGGTTAGCCGCCCTCCTTCTCGTGCCCCTTCCGGCCGCTCACCGAACTCTTCCACTCACCGACGCTCCACCTGCCAAATTTGCAACAAATCCGGTCATGAGGCCATCGACTGCTGGCAAAGGTCCAACCAAGTTGACTACCCACCTCGCCATCCTCGCCCCCAGCAAATACAAGCAAATATTGTCACATATAACAGCCCTTCCTCCGTGGTTGATCCCGCTTGGTATTTTGACACGGGCGCCACCGATCATGCCACCCCTGACATTCACAAACTCTCTATATCGGACACTTATACTGGCGACGACAAACTACAAGTAGGCAATGGTAATCAGTTACATATCTCTCATATTGGATCTTCTAACTTGCCTCATCTTATACTTCCTAATATTCTTGTCGTCCCCTCCTTAACCAAGAATCTCCTTAGTGTCTCCAAACTCACCCGCGATAATAACATATTTCTGGAATTTTGGCCTCACCAATGTCTTGTCAAGAATTTATAGGGTCAACTTTTGCTCCGCGGGGACGTTGAACAAGGCCTATATCATCTTCGACTCCCGTCCACTCCACACTCTGTGTCCCAGGCTCTCACCGGAGTACGAACTTCTCTTCATGGCTGGCACCGTCGCTTGGCACATCCACACGACTCCGTTCTCGAGCGACTTGTTTCCTCGTTTCAACTCCCACTTAGTTCAAATAAATTACCTAATGTTTGCGATGCTTCTTCATTAGGCAAAAGTCATCGTCTTCCTTTTAAGCATACACATGTTCGTTCACACAAACCTTTCGATTTAGTGTATTCGGATGTTTGGGGCCCCGCTCCTCTTTTTTCTCTTCATGGAAATCGTTATTTTGTTTTATTCATTGATGACTGCACCAAATTTGTTTGGATCTATTTTTTGTCACACAAATCTCAGGTACTGCCCACCTATGTCCAATTCCGTCAAATGGTTCTAACTCAATTCAATTGCAACATTAAAAACCTACAAACCGATTGGGGTGGTGAATACCGCAGTCTCACCACACTACTCCGCACTCATGGCACCAATCATCGCGTCTCCTGCCCACACACTCCTAAACAAAACGGCGCTGTGGAACGACGTAATCGTGTCATTGTTGAGAAGGGTCTTTCATTACTTGCTCAAGCCTCGCTTCCACAACATTTCTGGGAACATGCTTTTCACACTGCTACGTACCTCCACAACCGCACTATTACACCCATTCTCAACTTCACTTCCCCATACTCCGCCTTATATGCATGCACCCCTGACTACTATCTTCTCAAAACATTTGGCTGTCTTTGCTATCCGTTCTTACGACCCTACACATCACACAAAATGGACTTTCGTTCTCTTCCCTGCGTGTTCATCGGCTATAGCTCGACCCACAAGGGCTATCTCTGCTACCATAAGCCCACCTCCCGTATCTACATCTCACGCCACGTTCTGTTTAATGAGGATGTTTTTCCCTACACCCCTCCTAACCCCCACCCATCCCCCACCCTCGCTACCCCTCAGCCCACCTACACTCCACCCACCCTTCTCCAGAATGCGGCAGCTATCAACAATCCAACTCCTCCTTCCCCGTCCCCCGCACCCCCTCTCCAACCCCACATAACACTTCTGTGTCTACTCCTACCCACACACAATCTTCTCCTACCAACACCATCGTCACCCCACCTACCCCCCCCCCCCTTCCTACTTACAACCTACCACCAGCTCCCGTGCCAAAACCACGCTTAAGCATTATCGACCAGCGGCACAAAATCGTCATCCTATGGTTACTCGTGCATCCACCAACTCCCTAAAACCAAAAACTTTTCTTTCCACACACTCTCCTACACCTGACTTTGAACCCACCACCGCCACACAAGCACTACAGCACGATCACTGGAAGCATGCTATGACAACCGAGATTGATGCCTTAGTACGCAACAACACCGGTCTCTCGTTCCTCGCCCCCGTCACGCGACTATTGTTGGCTGCAAGTGGATATTCAGGATTAAACGCCACTCCGACGGCACCATAGAACGATACAAAGCAAGACTGGTTGCAAAAGGATTCAGCCAACAAGCAGGTGTCAACTTCTTTGAAACCTTCAGCCCGGTCATTAAACCCACCACCATTCGCCTAGTCCTCTCCATTGCTCTTTCCTGTGGCTGGACAATTCGCCAACTCGACGTCAACAATGCCTCCTTAAATGGTGATCCATCCGAAGAAGTCTATATGGCCCAACCTCCAGGTTTTCAACATCCCAATCATCCCTCCTATGTGTGTCGTCTCCACAAAGCTTTATACGGCCTCAAGCAAGCTCCACGTGCTTGGTTCCATAAACTCAAAACCCATCTTGTCCACCATGGGTTTCGTGCGTGTCAGTCCGACACGTCATTATTTGTCCACTCTACACCTCGTCTAACCATCTATGTCTTAGTCTATGTGGATGACCTCATCATCACCGGCAACAATCCCGATCGTATCCAACAATTCATTCACACCCTCCATCGCTCCTTCTCTCTCAAGGATCTTGACCCCTTAACATATTTCCTTGGTCTACAAATCCATCACAATTCCTCTTGGCCTCCATCTCTCTCAATGAAGTTACCTTCATGACGTCCTTACTCGCACCCATATGCTCACTTCCAAACCCGTGTCTACCCCTGCCGATCCCTCCACCTCACTCACCCTTGCAGGCGAACCGTTCCATGACCCAACTTTATACCGACAGGTAGTTGGCTCCCTTCAGTACGCTACCATCACTCGACCCGACATTATGTTTGCTGTGAATCGTGTCTGCCAATTCATGCATGCACCCACAACTGCACATTGGACAGCTGTCAAACGTATCCTTCGATACATCAACGGCACTCTCGATCATGCACTTCACTTCACACCCTCCCCGAATGCACCCTTGGTAGCGTTTTGTGATGCTGGATGGATGACCGACTCTGACGACAACCGCTCTCAGTATGGTTTTGCTATCTTTCACGGCAACAACCTAATTAGCTGGACATCCCGCAAACAACGGGTCGTCACCCGTTCCAGCACCGAAGCTCAATACCGAGCCCTTGCCTACACCACTGCAGAGCTCCTGTGGATCCAACAACTCCTTCAAGACTTACATGTACCACTCCGTCTTCCTCCGCAGATACTCTACGACAATGCCGGTGCCATTTTCATGACAAAAAATCCAGTCATCAGTTCCCGGTCCAGACATATCAAACTTGATTTCCACTTCGTTCGTGAACAGGTCGAATCTGGACATCTTCGCGTCGGTTATCTTTCCACAACTGACCAACTTACGGATATATTTACCAAACCACTCCCCAAAGCACGGGTCTCACATATTTGCTCCAAGCTTCAACTCCGTCCCGCAGTTTCACTTGCTGGGGGGTAGTAACCGTATCCCCAATTCTAGGACATACAGAGTCAAAGTAGTTATCTACTTTAGTGGATCTATTCTAGACGTTGTTACAGATCCTATTATTACTGTAATTAGTTGCTTCACTCTGTACTATAAATACTTGTAATCTCTGTGTAATAGATGCACAGTCATCCAATTAATACATTCCTCTCTTAAATCACTTACATTAACTAACTGTTTACTATGAATGCATCAGTAGCGAGTCGACTGTTTTCATAAAAACAAAACATTATAACATTGCAAACTTAAGTAGCATTAATCCCATATGAGTGACACAATGTCTGAGAATACTGGTCTTGATTATCAGCTGGAGTGTGCTCTCCTTGTGGCTGAGTAGAAGATATTGGTGAAGGCACGCTGGTTTATGCACTTGCATCATTGATAGCTTAAGAAATCTAAAGCAAAATAAAAGAACAACAGGTGATGAACCTAATCAGCAGCCCAAGTGTTGATGATTTTTTATTAGCACAAACGCATCATCTTGGCAAGATTCTAATTCACTTAGCTTGAATGACTGTAGCTTGCCTCAACTTCTCCAAACTTTGTCTGCTATATCACAAAGAGGCATTACGTTTAGGACATGCAATGTATAAAAATTGGTGAAAGGAGATTGTGCTAATAAATAGCAGGAATAGGGTCTCTTACTAAAGCAAGTTCGGAACTTCGGGGGAGTCATTACAAAAATTTGGAATTATTTTATGAAATGTTGTTTATTTAAGTCTTTGTTCCTCATTTTCTAGAATATAAAATGTAATAAGATTACCTAAAACCCTCTAATGTGATTCAATTTTCTCAATACTTTTTTACCGGTGTTAGGTGATCATTGATCGGAGATGGTGTCATACTTATAAAAACATTTGCATTGTTGACTTTAAGTGTTATAATTTAGAACAAATATTGATTAAACTTCAAACTTTTACATTGTTGGTAAAAACTTTTAGACTCTTAGATTCACTTAAAAAAATTGGTTCAATGATCAAAATTGAGCATGACACGTGTCATAACTTATTGATATGACACAAAAGTCACATCCAATTTCTTTCATTTACCAGCATGTATCCATAAATTTGCTCTAGTGACATATAATAAACTGGACGGAATGTTCATGAATAGGGTATAACTTTTATAAATTACAATATATATGAAATGGTGTTAATGTCTATGCATTGAAAATGCCGATATGTAAGCCTAGCGAATTCTCTCTACCTTGTGAACATGAAGACCTTACGAATTCTCTTCATGAGACTCTTCTTCATCGGCCTTCTTTCTCTTTTTCTGTCAAGTGTTGCGTCTCTTCACATATCGGTTGTAGGCCTAGGCCATTCCACCGCTTCCCAACACCCGCCACCGCATGAGAGGTGCAATGATGGTACTTATTACACTTCCCTTGCACAGGTTTGCAAAATCTAGTTGATGGACACTCAACAGTGTGGGATCTTTGGCTCTGCAACTTCCTTTGTCCCCTGTAGCATGCAAAGTTTATGTTTTGCAGAGTCGCATCCCCCTGATTTCCCTCACCCGTATTTGAAGTCTGTTCCTTGTAAATCCCAGTCTCAGGTGCAAATGGTATGCATGTGTGCTACCAACCCAACTCTCTCATTTCCAGTGTTTTTTACTTCTCTTGTTTTCCATCTTTGTTGCGTTCTCTTCTTTGTTTCCTCTCAACCTTTCCAATGGATCCTTTCGTTGTCAATGGCATCGCCTTGTCATTTGAGTAGTGTTTATTGGTCCACCTTTTTCAGTCATTCCTACTTGTGCCACTTCACTTGCACGCATCCTTGGGCACTGTTGGACACAGTTCGGAGGCTTTTGTTTTACTAAGGTTGGTCTGAATCTATTTGTTTTTTGAGTTTGAGACTATGGAAGCTATGGTGGCGGTGAGAGTGAGAGGCCCCTGGACAATCAATAATAACCTTTTTGCTGTTCAAACCCTCGACCCGTCTAAAACATTAATACGGCAAGAGTTCACCTGGATACCATTTTGGGTCAGTGTTTATGAAGTACCACTCCATCATCATCCTTTGGATTTTGTGCAACTTGCTGCCCAAAAGCTGGGACATCACTATATATGGAGTTATTGAAGATGCTGAATCTTTGCCCAGTAACTATCTAAGGTTTAAGGTTCTTTTGAATGTTTCAACTTCTAATGTTGTGTGCTCTATTTATGCTTGTGGATGGTCATCATTGCACATTCTCAGTTTCATATGATAATATGCCTTTGATTTGTACAATTTAAGGGATGCTCACTCATACCACCACTGCAGGCCTGACTCCTTGGCCGGCGGATGAGGTTCGTGTGTCCTATGGAATATGACTCTTAGCTGAAAACTTCCAGGCTAGATTGCGTCTGTAGGTGGTCGGGCAAATGGATCCATGGGCCTTGGCGTAGCATGCGATGTCCTCATCCTCATGTCCTTCGAATTGGGCTAATCTCTTCTGCCAGAATCCTGCTTAATCCAACCAGGATGTGGACCTTACTGACTCTTTGAGTTGTCCACCCAAACGCAAGTTCAATGAGGTTCTTAATGATGCGTCAGTGTCCGAGTTTTGGGACATCCAGTTGGCTGAAGCAAGGAAAAAGTCTAAAGGTAAGCCTTTTGTGGGTGCGGGACCGTCTGCTCATGTGGGGGAGCAAGACAAGGGGATGGATGTTTTGGCTCATAACCCATCCCAAAACAAGCTTAGGGAGTGATTAGTGTTCTCGGGTGCATGAAGGTGGACACTTTTCAAGCATCTCGTGTTCTTTTGGTATAGTGTCCTGGTTGTCTTTGCTAAGTATTATTGACTTGTCTTTTTCCACAGCTTGGTCTATGTTCTTTTGTGTGTCTTTACTTGGGGTTTGGTCCTTGTCCTTGTGTTTGGTTGGTTGGTGGTCTTGGAAGTCGATTGCTCTTTTGTTGTGGTTTTGGAGTACGTTAATCTTACCCTTGGTTCCCTAGGGCCCGTAGGCTTTTGCATGAGGCTTACTATGTTGGATCTTGCTTGTTGAGGGTGGTGTTGCTGGTTGTCGATGTAGTGTGGTGGTGTTGGCTGGAGTGTTTTGGTCATGGTGGTTGACTCAACTTTGGAAGTGGTGCTTGTTGGTTTTGTTGCTCTAATATGGTTATTGTTGCTAGTTTGTGCTTAGGGTTGTACTTAATCATATCTACTATAATATATAACTCTTATTTCGAGTAAAAAATGCCAATATGTAGACATTGTTGGGCATTTTGAGACTATCATTTTTATCATCCAAGTGAATGAAGAATGCAAATCAATAACATATTTAAAGTCTCTCATTGGTGCAAGTTCCAAATTTAGGGGACTTATGTTATAGGAAATTAGGAAAATTAATCAAAATGATTCTCTTCCAAATTGTTTATCTGAATGATATTATCAAAATTCCTCCATCTTAATTTTCCACCTCTCATTGGCATAAACTCTTTGATCAGTGACTAATGTTATTAATTGGTGACAATTGACCGATAGATGTTTACCATCAACTATTAGCTGTTGTTCAATGACTCTTATCGATCAATTATTGGGGATTCACCTTTTTTTTATCGGCGGACAAGGCTCCACGAGTGTAGATTTGTGCCTCATTCTCAGCGACATGCACAAAGACAATAACACCGACGACACCGAGGTTGAGGAGCAAAAAAGGCCTACAATTTTTGTTCCTTCCTGTTAATCCTTGTCGCAGTGACCTGCTCCGTCATTTCCTGCTGTACCAGCCTCATCTTTCTTTGAATATCAATGTTGTTGTGATGAAGATGGTCGCAAAGAGAATGAATACTATGGGCCAATTGCGAAGAGAGCAACAAATGAAGCACATGCAAAATAACAGATCGGTGAGCCTCCTCTCCCCGAGCCTTCAAACAGATCTGCTCGTTGTGAAGCAATATCACAGAACCAAACAAAAGTATGGTTATTGAAGTTGTGGATTGTTGAATAAGGTGACACGCAAGGATAATTATTTTTGCAAAAAAAAAAAAAACAGAGAAAAAGGTAGACAGAAATGTAAGCAGCAGAAACCAACGAGGGATCCAATTAGGTACATTGGAGCTCACGTAGAGACCCCGCCTACGCAAAGTATGCTCTATCCTCTCTCCTACCAGCCCCACCCTCTGCCTCACTTCCTCCACCTACGTTCGTAGCACCACCTCAAACCATGCCTAACTCCGCCGCTGACACTGCCCTAGCCTTCATAAGACCACCACAAGATAGCCTTCACCACCAAAAGAGCCTAATCCCAACCTCCACAACACCAAAACTTCCTGTCGTTTTACCTCCAACACAAAAAACCTAACCCTACCCTCACCACAACACTCCAACCACCACCCTCACCACAACTCATGCTGAAATACTCCGTAATTAAAAATAGTGATTAATTAGGCTAATACATATTTTAGAAGCTTAATTATGCCTAAATAATCATGAGGGAACAAATCCCGAAGAAAACGGATCCTTAAAACGATTAAAACACAAACAAACCTTAAAGCGCGTTTTTTGAGGAAACCGGGAAATACGACTTTAAGCGGTCAAATAGACTCGTATAATTTTGATCAACCAGATAGTCATTATAAACATTAATTAAGGTTAGAAACCAATAAAATCAATAAACGAGAAAATAGGTAAAAACTGTAAAAACCGGGAAGTCGTGGGGTGAGAGTGTAAATAAACTAAACTAGTGTGTCCACTTTTAAAAATAAAAACTCAAAATCTGTGTGAGGCAGTGTGTGGGCCAATTTTAATTTCCCTCTCTCACTCTCTTATTGTCCTAATATGCTAGGAGACAAAATAATAAAGTAAACAAGTTTATTTAGCCCTCTCTCTCCTACTCCCCCTCATTTCCCTCACTCTCTCACGTAACACTCCTCCCTCTTTAATTTCTCTTCTTCTCCAAGCTGCCTACAATGGCGATTTTGAAGAGCCAAAACCAGCCACCCACTTCTCTCCTCTTGTTGAACCCTCAAATCTTCTCCAAAAATTATAAAAATAGTACCATTAGAATCCTCTCATCAAGGAGAGCATTTCCCTCTTTTCCAAATTTGAAAAATACCACTTTCATCTCCATGGGTGTTCTTGGTTTTGAAGATGAAGACCACCATTAGAAGCCTCTTCTTCACCTTGTTGGTCTAAGGTAAAAAGAAATCCGAAAATACTAGCATTTCTTGCTCTTATTTGCAAAATAGAAATTCTAAGTCTTAAACTTTTATTCCTTGTTTGCCCAGCCGATTTTGGCTTCTTTTGGAGAGTGGAAACCTTGTTCTTGTTGGCTATCTAACGCACTCCTCTACCCCTTTGCCAAGGGTAATGCATTCCTAAACCCTAAATTTACCTTAAGCCTTAGGATGGTTTAAGGGCAAGTTTGAATTAAAATGGTGTATACCAATGGGTTGTAGCTTTAGAGATTTGAGTCTACATAACCGTTGGGAAGAGAGGAAATGAAAGGAAGGAGGAAGGAAAGAATAAAGAAGAAGAAAGGAGGAAAAGCTAGTAAGAAAACAAGGTAAATTACACTTACCTTGTGTAGTTTTGTAATGCTTTATGTAACATATTTTTATAGTTTGAAATGAGTGTTGTAAATGTTAATGAGTAGTAGTATAATGTGGAAGAAGGCTAAAATGTTTTAAAGCTTTAAAAGACATTTAAAAGCTTGTACAAACCTAGATGGAAATAGATGTTAAGTGCATGGAATTAAATGGGTGTTTAATGTCTAGTAATTGTCTTGGAGAATTACATATTGTTGTTGTTGATAAACAGGTGATATGGGTAGTATTGTGTGAATAAAACAGTGGTGAGAATGTAAAAAATTTAGGGAGAACCGATGTCAAATTTTACCTAGAAACTAGAACACTTAACAGTTTAATGTAGGTGGAAAAACACTTAGAAAATAGATTTGAAAAGGAGCTAAGTAGTGGGTAGAATAAGAGTGATAGATAGTGCAGTTTAAACTCTAGAAAGGGCATTAGGAGAGGAAACTATAAATGGAGGGAGTGAGAACCAAAATCTGAAGCAAAACAATAACGTGAGAAAATTTACGTAAGTGCTGCAAATGAAACTTGAAAAATATGTGGGTGAATTAGTATAGAAAAGAGTAAGGAGTTAATGGGAGAACTAAGATGATTTAGAGGGTTTAGTTAGTGTTAAAACATGTGGGATTACATATAGGAGTATTGGAGAAGTAATGGGTAAAAGGAAGAATTGAAAACAGAAATAAAAATGAAACCACTGGACTAGACCGACCTTGGGACCGCCCTTGGCTAAGGTCGGTCGGAGCCCAGATTTTTGCAAAGGCGGAGTCACTGACTTGACCGACCGGGACGAACATTGCCAAGGTCGGTCGAGTCATAAAAATGACTAACCAGAAGTCACTGACTTCGACCGACCTTGGGACCTACCTTGCAAGGTTGGTCGAGTCTTAAATCCAGAACCAGAACCCACTGACTTGGACCGACCTTGGGACCGGACTTGGCAAGGTCGGTCAGGTCTGAAATTTTCAGTAACGAAACACACTGACTTCGACTGACCTTGGGGCCGACCTTGGGTAAGGTCGGTCGAGTCATATATAAAAAAAATAAAAAATAAATAAATATAACTATGATAACCATATGTATATGTATATGTATACATATATATATATAGAGAGAGAGAAGTACATCATTGTTGAGTAAGGAAATAAACTTAAAGTATGAAATGGGTTCATAACCACTTTTGACTTGTAAGAACTAGTAAGTATACATAGGGAAAGGTAATGGAATAAAGAGTTAAATCAATAATATGTCATTAACCATACAACTCCATGTATGTTATAGGACTTCAATTGTGAACACCGAAGGAAAGTCGGTTTCAAGTACAACGGTGAACGGTATGCACTTCTCATGCCCTGTATGCTACCTTGGCTACTCTGATTTGTGTGTTTGTGTGCTAGTTGATCACCTAAACAAGATAAAACACACAAATCGGATTTATTATGCTTACTTTTGATTATATGATATTGTTCCTTGTTGAATATTATCTTAAACTCTAGTTTGTATAATTCATGAAATGAATGAATGATAATGAAGTGTGTGTATGCTTGATGTACATTGTAGTGACCGAATGTTATTGTGATGGACTTCTAACTGATTCCTAACAAGCTAACCAATCTAACATAATAAATTGGTAAATTAGAATGAGTAGAAGTCCAATATAGTTTCGACCACGCGTGAGGAGGCGGAGACACAAGAGGTTGGATCCAAATCCTGGCTTTAATATTTTCCACGGCCCAAACCCCTTAAATGGGTAGCATCCTGGATTAGTGAGCCACCTAAAGCCCGGTGGTGGGACGGTGTAGTCCCTGCCCGGAGGTCATACCGACTTAACATGAGTAAAAGTAAGTAAGTAAGAGTAAGTAAGTAAGTATGGAAAAGTAAGTAAGAATTGTATGAGTATGATTGTGTAAGTATTGTGTAACAAGTAAAAGAGTAAAGAACATCCGATTAACTCGGATGTGTAACTGGTTAACCCTTGAAGAGGTAAGTATTGTGTATGGTATTGATATACTATTTGGCTTGTGTATTGCCTTCGGTTGTGTGTATTGTATTTTGTATGGATGATTTATTATATGTAACAGCATGTATGTATGTAATAAATGAACCCCATGTATAGTCGACCAAATTAGTCGGCGTACCCTAGTTAGCACGCGGTATATGCGAAGTTTATATGCAGCATTTTGCTGAGCCCCTTGGGGCACCGTTTTTAAACTTACAGGTGCTCGTGAAAGGTGAAGACTATGATAAAATCAAGATGGTTTCTTTTTGGTGTAATTAATGGATTATGAAAGGTGTACCAAGTTGTACATGGCTACAGGCCTTTTGTTTAGCCGGTGTACCATGGGGTACACCCCTTTGGATATTGTGGGGATTATGAATTGGTATAGATGAGTAGTTTGTTAAACTCATTATTTTTGTAGACTTGGGAAAGGATGTAATTAACTATACTTTTGATACTCGGTAATCTAGTAATGTAAGTGTATGGTATTTTGTATTTGGTAAGTAATGTTAGTAGCTCGGTATTCTCTAGACATCAGACCGTGACTGTATGTAGTGTAAGCCTTGCTAGCCGTATGGGAGGTTAGCGGCGTTGGATCACCCGCCGTAGTAGTAGTATTTCCGCTGCGAGTAGTAGGATGAACGGGACAATTAGACGGTAAGTAACGGATTAGCGGTAGGGGTGTTACACATGCTGACAGTATAGCCACCATACTAGCATAATTCTGCTAGCACAACCCCCGGTTCTATAAAATGGCTCACCAACACATAGGAACTCAGATGTCAAATTTCGTCTTCATTGATAACCTAGACGATGGTTCTACCCTTGGTTCATTGTGGAAAGCATTATACTCGTTTAGAAGAATCACGAATGTCCACAGACTAACCAAATGACGTATTGCCACTAACACTCGATACGCATTCGTGGTGTACGAGAACAACCAACAAGGAAAAGCGGCAGTCCAAGAGACAAATGAAGAATGGCTGGATGAGCAGTGTATTAGTGTGCAACTTGCTGAGGTGATAAATCCATGTCATCGCCTAAGAGAATAGACACCGATGCAACAACCTGGGTTCCATAAGGATCAGGAGAGTAACCAACCACGACAATAGGTAAAAAACTAGTTTTTTGCCCACCAAATATCCAACAGTACCCTACTCTAATGTTAGACGGTGTCGTGAAACTGTCCCCTTCAGGAATATTGATTCCAAAATTGGACAGGTGCACAATTATACGCACAAGAATCAAAACTGATCAAGACCACATTAAGCAAGTATTAGTTACAAATTAAGGAGTTGAACACATAATTACCAAGTCTGGTAGGGAGTACTTGGTTATTTTCCAAGGCGAGATGGATCGAGACAAATTTGTCAAGGCCAAAAAGTGGAATGTGGAGCATTGGAGGGTGGAAGCTTGGAATAAGGATGAGGATATGCTATCAAGAAGAATATTGAATGTAGCAGTTAGAGGCCTACCGCCCCAAGCCTGGTGTGCAAGATCAAGACAAATGATCTTAGAAGGGTTTGGTGAAGTTGTTGAAATACAAACAAACATGGAAAGCCTACTAGTATATTTGAAGTTTCGCTCGAATAGAAACATCAATATACACAATCATAAACGAGGAAGTGAAGGTACTCTTTGATGGAAAACATCTATTGTACGAGTAATTGAAGTATGGACGGAAAAGATGGGGGAGAAAAAGATGAAGGTAGATGAACAAAAGTACGATAAGTCTGAGAAGGGATTGCTGAAAGTTTCCAGTGGTAGAGTCCCTCCGGTTGCCCAGGCACCGATGTAGAGCGTGGCGGGAAGTGAAACGTCACACCAAAAGTTGAAAAAGGTTTGACAATTAATAAAGTAGCCGGTTCGGATAGAGTAAATTGAATGAAGATAATGATGGGTCACATAGGATTCGACATAACAGTATGTAAGGATGATTATGTGAAATACAGAATGTCAGGGATTTATGACTTTGGGACCTGGTACACAACAAAGGAAGGAGTAGAAGTTAGTGAGACAACAATGATTATGTTCAACCAGCATATAAAGGCAAAGTGTGGTACATTCTCGATACTGACCAGTAGATTGGACTGCAAGTAGCAAAGTACCTCGAGCCTATTCAAGAAGGAATGCTGAACATCAATAATTACTGCGACAACACCACATGCGAAAATGAAACTCAAAAGCCACTTCCCTTAAATAGTAAGAGTGGGGAGAATATGGATCACCAAGAGTCGGGAGAAAAGAAAAGTCCCGCGCCCAACCCAACTGCTCAAAGTGATGGAGGGCCATATAAAAGCTGTCACTTATTGTGCATAAAAGGTGTCACTTATTGCTATCATTTGTTAAAGACGCTTAACAAGCAAACTCAGGGGGAATCCTACTTAGGGGAAATCTCATAATCTTTTTAATTGCCAAGGGACCTTCATCTAGTTTTTTTTAAAAAGATACGATGCACCTCACATCAACAGTATGTGGCTAGTAGTCCAATTGACTACATGCAATCTATAGACATTCATGTCCTAGTGTTTAAAGATTTCTCATACCTATCGATGTTCAAAACTGAAAGAAGATGCGAATCCAATCGAAACTGGAGATGGAGAAGTGCCTAGCTTCTCCATCTCCATCTCCATCTCCATCCATAAGACATGAAACTCATCAACCGGGCGATTTGGTACCACTTTATCTTCATATAGTCCCCCATGCCACCATATAATCGACTAAGTTTCCACTACTCTTCCTCATATAACTATTCTAGAAAACCATTTTCTTCATTCAAGGTCATGAAGTGGGTCAGTAATTCGTTAATCACCACCGGACTTTACTTTGTGGTAGCCTCACTTAACTCTTTAGCCAATTTCTTCAACCTCTCTGTTTATGAGTTCTCATTCATCCTTTCATCTGTATCTACCTCTGTCTCTTTTGTATCATGCTTTTCTTCTTCTGTCTCTTTTGTATCAGTAGAAGAATCATCATAATTGTTCGTACTTTGATCTTCAACAGAGGCAGTAACTGTCTTCATCGGCCAAATTGCCTGGCTTTTTATCCGATTTTCTCTGTGATGTTTTTGAAGATCAATACCACTCGGTCTCTGCTGTGTCATCCCTAAAGATTTTAGTGTTGTCCAGTTCTGATTGTTTGATCTACTGAAGCTTCCACAACATATATACTAGTCAGAGGTGACTAAAGGAAAAGGAGAAAAGGAAGGTCGTGAAGGAAAATAAAGTTGGTGGCCTGGGCCCGTCCAAGTTCAATTTTTTAAAACAGGTGGATGACGATCGAAGGTGCGCGCATAGGCGCTAGCCAAAAAATGTAAATGGATATCAAAATAATAACTACAAGAAATTAAGAACCTGTAAGTAGAGGTCTCTAATATGGCCAATGGTGGTCATATAGATTTCCAAAACATTAGAGGGTTAACTGGAATCCCTAGCTTGACCGGATAACAAATCTGAGAAGAATGTGAAGGAACTTAAATGTTTGATGTTGGTATTGGTAGAAACGTAGATAAACTTTTGGGTGGATGTTAAGGTAAAAGCAATATGAGGAAGGGGATCGACAAGCAAGCTGATGATGCCATAATGCTATGTTTGTATAATTAATTAATACACCCTATAGTCATCTAATATTTGCACCCTAAGTTATATATAATATAATATAACATTAATACACCCTATAGTAGTCATCTAACCAAATTAATTTCGCCATAACTACATGGCTATATTTGTATGCATGCCGAAACGCATTATATTTGACGCCTAATAAACACATTAATTCCCAAGTCCATTGTACAACCAGCACGTAAAAATCAGCACATAGTGTAAATAGATGCGCACGACAGTTTGGTTTGCATGCAAAATTATTCCCAAACACACGTACACTTTATTTCACGCCTTTAATCCCAAACAAACAGAGTATATATGTTCCTGATTAACAAGTTTGGTTTGCAAAATTATCTCATTGCAGAATAGAGGCGATAAAAATCAGTACACAGTACAACAATAGATAGATGCACGCAACACAGTTTGGTTTGCACGCAAAATTATTCCCAAACACACACTTTATTTCATCACGTCTTTTAATCCCAAACAAACAGAGCATGTATGTTCCTGATTAACAAGTTTGGTTTGCAAAATTACCTCATCAGTAGAAGAATAGAGGCGATACATCTAGCGCGCATGTATGTTCCTTTCACTAGTTGGGGTTGTAAAATATTTCTAGGTAGAGTGAATCTAGAGGTGCCGTGCGTGCGATAGGGCATGTATGTCTTGTTCGTGCAATTTTGCAAACATTAATTACCGATCGAAAGAGTATATGAAAAATAAGGATAGGCATGCATATATATATATATATATATATATCTGTTCGCAGATTGAGCGCAAAATTACCGATTGGGAGAGGCGCCGATCGATATTGACGCATGCATGTGGCCTGCCTTCATCACCAGTTTTGCCGGAAGATAGAATATTGAAGATAGTGTGCACAGTATCGGAAGAAAGGAAGAGAAGAGAGGCGCCGCGGCGACAATATTGGTAATTTCTAGGTAGTGGTTTCGATTGAGAAGAGATAGAGCGTAGTGAGAGCGAGGTTTACAGAGAGTGGCCGGGTAGGGGAACAGTCACGATTAGATTGATGAGATGATTGGGCGGGAGGGCAAAAAGTGTTTATAATTTAGGTAACATAAAGAACACTTCACTTTAAGAAGTGTTCTTTATGCTGACCGTAAGTAGCATAAAGAACGCTTCTTAACTGAACGTTTTTATGTCATCGCTCCCAAAGACATAAAAAACGCTTCCTTTGTGAAGCATTTTTTATACGTATCTCTTAAAGAACGCTTTGTAACAAAGCGTTGTTTTTGTCTTTGGGCGCGATAACATAAACAACGCTTTGTAAGCAAAGCGTTTATTAAGATGTCCTACCTATGATAAAAAAAATGATTTACAATATAAATGTTTTTAAAGGGGCGTTGTTTATTTTTTTTTTCCAGCAGTGCTCCCTTGCTATTCATTTTGGTAGCTGAAGCTCTCAATTAGCTACTGGATCAAGCTATCCAATTGGGGTACCGACAAGGGATCATAGTGGGAAATGATGAAGTTTGAGTATCCCATATGCAATTCGCGGACGACACTATAATCTTCAGCTCGATTGAGGAGGAGGAATTGAGAAATTCAAAGTGGAAAATCACTCTCTTTGCGGATATGTCAAGTCTGGAAGTGAATTGGGATAAATCGGTGGATTTCGGGATAAATTTGGATGATAAGGACAAGGAGAGAATTCAGTGTACCTTCGGATGTCAAGTAGGGCAGCTCGCAGGAAGTTACCTCGGTCTCCCCCTAGGCAGTAACCCAAGAAGGTTAGAGACGTGGAAACCGGTGGTGAGCAAAATTGAAAACAGATTGAGTGGATGGAAAAGTAGTCCACTATCTAGAGCCTACAAACTTGTACTTATCCGAGCGGTCCTGAGCAGCATCTCGTTATATTATATGAGTAGGGATGACAATGGGTGACGGGTGCCCGTTTCACCCGATCACCCGACCCGCTAAAACAAATGAAAAACCCGCAAAAAACGGGTGATGGGTGAAATGGGTACGGGTGACGGGTCGGGTCGGGTGAAAATTTGTCACCCGGTCACCCGACCCATTCACCCGACCCGTCACCCGTATACATATTTTTTTTTAAAAAAAATACTTATTTCATGGTTAATTCTCTATGTTTTGAGTATGTTGTTGACATTAGTTGATATGGTATGTCTTATTAACAAATATGGATGTTTTTTAGCAAAAAACTAAGCTTATATAGGTGTTACAAAATAAAAATATATGCTAGAAGAAAAACGGGTGACGGGTTCACCCGTTTCACCCGCGGGTGATGGGAGAAACGCGGGTGAAACACGGGTGAAATGCGGGTGAAACACGGGTGAAACGGGTGAAATGTGGGTGAAACGCGGGTGAAACGGGTGAGAAATACATGCTAGAAAAAAACGGATGAACGGGTGGTGACGGGTCGGGTGACGGGTCGGGTCGGGTCGGGTGATGCGGGTGAAAAACGAGTGACTGGTTGGGTGGAGCGTCACCCGACCCGAACCCGACACGTTGACATCCCTATATATGAGTCTTTTCAAGATGCCCAAAGTTGTAACCGAGCATATTAATTCCATTCAAAAAAGATTTCTATGAAGCCACAGATCTGGTAGAGGCATAGCATTGGTGAAGTGGAATAAGTTGATGAACCCAAAAGACAAAGGTGGGTATGGAGGGTGATTTTTCGGTATGAGGGGGGTCTATCTAAATATGGTTCTTGACTGAAAAGCCTAGATCCTAAAATACCATTCTGTGGCGGGTGAAAACCCATTATCATGGCAGCCCTCAAATACCTACTCTATCGTTCGTCTTTCCCAAAAATCATAAAGGGGAGTGCAAGTGTGCACTACACCCACTCTCGATGGGCTCCACGCGGACTTATGCCTCTATAAGGCGGAGTTGACTAGAGTCGCCACCTAGTTTGACCTAAGGAACTAGGAAGGGAGGAGAAGGGTTCTAAGAACCGTTAATTGACCCTAAGATTGTTGCATATGGATAGGACTTATCTAGTCATACTAGAGATTCTGTGCGGGTTCGCACTTGGTTTCACCCCTTGGAAGTGGCAATGACCACAACCTTGGATCGGTGCCCGAGGAAACCTCGGTCTCTAATTGTCGGGATTACCTACTTTCAAAACCTTTTTAGAGAGATCCATTTAAAATCCAAGGATAGGATTAAGACGAAAATAGAGAAGACTGGATGAGGCGAGCTTTTCTACCAAGCTAGGGCAAAGAAGAAGAATCGAGGAATTCGAAGGAGTACATAATGGAGATTTGAGAGAAGTATGAGATTGAGTAAATAGACAAGACTTGGAGTTTGATGGTTTGAAGTTTGTAGGAGCCGAAGAAGGTATGAGTGTTTTGAGAGATATGAGAGCCACTTCAGAAGGGGAAAAGAGTTTTTTTGTTTGGAATGGGGTCGCACCCTAGATGGGTTGCCTACGTACTCAACTCTCTGTTGAGATCAGACCTTACGTAGTTCACGGTTTTTGGGTTTTAGAAGTTTTGAGGTTTTGAGGGGTTAGTCTGTGAGACGCTTTGGTCTATGAGACATTTAGGATGTTCATGTAATGGGATATCAATGTCTATGAGACACTCGTGTCTGTGAAACGTTTGGAACCTTAAGATGTCGAAGTCTGTGAGATGCTCGGGTCTGTGAGACGCTCGGGTCTATGAGACGCTCAGATCTGTAAGACATTGAATCATTGGAATGACAAAGTCTATGAGACGCTCTGGTCCATGAGATTAGAATGTAGGGGAAATTGGAATGGAATTGAAATCGAATTAGAATTGAAGTTGAAAATGAAGTTGAATGAATTTTGGTTTGAATTGGAATTAAATCGAGATTGAGATTGAATTGGAGTCGAACTGAAATTGGATTGATTTTTTATTAGAATTGGAATTGAAATCAAATCGGAACTGAAGTGAAGTTGAATTGGAATTGAATTGAAGTTGAATTGGAATTGAATGAAGTTATGAATTGAATTGGAATTGAATGAAGTTTTGAATTGAATTGGAATTATAATGAAATTGAATTGAAGTTGAATTGAAATTGATATTGGTTTGATTTGGAATTAAAATTGAATTTGAATTGGGAATTGGTTTTGGATTGGATTGGGTTAGAAATGAAATGGGTTGAATTGGATTTGAATCAGGTTTGAATTGAATTGATTTTGAGTTGAAATGAATTGGATTGAATTCGATTTGAATCAGGTTGAATTGAATTGAATTGGTTTTGAATTGAAATGAATTGGGTTGAATTCAATTTGAATAGGGTTTGAATTGAAATGGGTTGGGCTAGGTTAAATTGAATTGGAATGGGTTGAATTGAATCAGAATGAATTGAATTAAATTTGAAATGGGCTAAAATTGAGTTGAATTGGGCCGAAATTGAATTGGAGTGAATTTAATTGAATTTGAATTGGGCTTGAATTGAATTGGGATGAATTGAGTTTGGATTGAGTTTTGGGCCAAATTTAAATTTGGGGCAATTAGGCTTTTGGGCTAATTTGGCCTTTTGACCAGATTCAAATTTTAGGCTAATTGGGATTTTTGGGCCAGGTCGACAATTGTTGTTAGACCAAGGAAGGGTATTGGACCAAGTTTTGTAGAAAGGGCTGTTTTGGACTGGCAATTTTTGGACTTGGATAATCTTTGGACTTGGGTCAATTTTAGTTTGATGGACTCTAGAGCCATTTGTTGGTTTCTTTTTATTCAAAAATCTGAGGACAAATTTTGGAAGAGGTTTTACATTGATAATTTTTTTTATACATATATACATAATTTTAGATATTTGTTTTAGGGTTTAGGGTGTCACCTTGACCAAGAAGGACACATGACCCAATAAGTGCCAAGAGACATCCACTATCCTAGTGGCTAGGACTTAGAGGACATAATAACTAGGGCTTAAATAAAGTTAGATGATAAAACTAAATTTGCAATATGCAAGAAATTATACATGCACATAAAGAAGTAAACAGGACAACAAGCAGTTGTGCTAAATAAACCGGTCAAAATTGACACGAAACTGCTAACCGAATTGGAAAATTATTCATCATTTTCTTTTGCTTTGAAGGATCAATTAAGAAGTTAACCAAAGAAGAAAACCAAAGGTATTAACGTCTAAAAATATTAACATCAAACCTAAACTGGGTTGCCGACTTATTTCACAAACCGCTTAAGGATTCCTAAATCGAATTGCTAAATCCTTTTAATTATCCTTTCGTTCCTCCTCTTTTCTTTTGTTCTGAATTTCTAACAGATCGCCAAGTTAAGCACTTTTAGTCACACAAATGAGGGGAGTAAACAACAGAGCTTAAGCATCAACCTCAAATAACTTCGGTTCCCTTTCTTTTCAGTTTTTAGGTCATTCTATCTTTTAAGAAAAATGCACTAAACAAAACAAGAACACCCATAATTCTGATATTCGCAAAAGAAAAAGGAGCATGCAAAATCAATGTAACATGTATAAATCCTCCATGAACAGATAAACAGATGGGGCACACATATGTCCAACCGCACCAGGCAAGCAAATCACAACACCAATATGAATCTGACGGGATAATCTCATCGCACCAGTCCAGAAACTACATACATGATTGACAAGAGAAACGTGCATTTTAAAGGAACCATCGGGGCATTCCTTTAGTATCAAACATGAGTTTATTTGGTTTAGGGTTAGGTACCGAGAAGTGGACTGTGAAGATTTCCTATAAAACAAATGACATGAAGATCAAAATGAAAGGGAACAAAGAAGATGAAAACATGAGTTAGTTCCTGCAGTTTGGTCAATAATCAGAAATAGAAAGGGTAAAAGTACAGAGTCTAAGCTTCACTTGTACAGGCGGTGGTTGCTTTTGACAGTGTTCCAAGGGTCACTGCTGCTTACTTCAAATCAAACCCATATACCCATATATCCACAGAGATTAACAGCAGGAACATATCCAGGTTAACAGAAATGAGCATCTATGAACAAAGAAAAATACATCACGGGACACATTACATTTTAAGTCAAACACATGGACACGATAGTGTATGAGTAAGAGTTCTGATTGCAGTCTAGAAGGTCCAACAAATCAACTCACGGTTTTTGAGAACCAAACTCAACAGATAGGAAATGATAATCAAATATGCAGAGAAAACGAGCAAGAGCGGATAAGCTACCAGGTTTACGTCAAAGGTGATTGTTTCTCAAACTTTTATCTGAGGCAATGAGTTGAATCTTCTGACAAAAACTATAAGTAAAGCTAAGGGGAAAATTTGGGCAATCGTGAGAAAATACAAAGCACAATCTGCATCAGCTTTGATTTTATGAGAACCTGAAGAGTAATCTGGGTTTTTCTTTTCTGAATCTCGTTGTACCCGCCTTATGAAAAGAAGATGCAACAATAAAACCATTCAAGTGCTTGTGATGATTATAAGGAAAACAGTCTGCTCCTGCTTAGGTAGCAAATGAAATAGGTTTTGGGTCAGTAATGACTAGCTAAAATAACACACAGTTATAAAATCTATCACACTCGATGCCCAAACAATAACAAACAGGGAAGGTGATATGGGGTAGGTTCTGATTCAGACCACAACACATTATGAAAAAGATAAATGAGATTTAAGATCTGAACTCACTTTTCAGTTTGAGCAATATTTTCAGAACAGAGGAGTAGCTACAGGAAGCCATCTCTTTTCCTTTAATCCAACGTACAAAAACGAACATAAAAAAGAGTTGTGAAACGCTAGATTGAACAATGATAAGCATTTTTTGGAGCCAGATTCATGCGAGATAAGCACTCAAAGCCCTGACTCTGGAGTTCAATGTAGCGATAAAAAAAACACGAAACTGAGTCGGCTCCTTCAAAAACTAGTTTCCGACGGAGTCATAGTTTTCACTTTACCCTCAATGACTTGAACTTTCGGGCGAAAGCCTTCATAGTAGAAAACGAGATGCAAAAGCGTAAGCAATGCATAAAAAATCAGAAGAAATCCGGGGCAGGGAGTGGACGAAACCACGCTTACTCTGTCGACGATGGGAGATAACTCGCAATAGCAGGAGGTTTCTGGTTAGCAATGAGGTTTTTGGTGACGGGAATTTTTGGTACTGAGTGTTACTGGTGGATCGTCTGGGAGATGGGGTGGTTTCTGGTGGGCTGAGGTTTTCCAGCGAATGTGTGGAGTCGGTGGTGATGGTGAAGTTTCTAAGTGGAGTTGAAGAGACGAAGGAAGAGGGAGTTCAGTAGACCTGACAATTTTGACCCAACCCGAAACCCAACCCGAACCCAACCCATGTTTTTGTGGGTTAGGGTCTTGATTATTGACCCATCTATTTTTTGGGTTGGGTTAGGGTAATGAGCTAATTTTGTGGGTTGGGTTAGGGTAGAGATCATAACCCATGACCCAACCCGAAACCCGAAAATATATTTGTTAATAATTAATTCACAATTATATATATATTATTTTCAGATGAAACTATACCTTAGCCTTAAGCCCAAGTGCAGTTGGACTATCCCACCTTTAATAATATCACATACTTTTAACTAAACAAACGGCCTAACCAGCTTCATATCAAACAAAGGGCCCAACATGACCTTAACATAATGTTGAAAACTCAAATACTCTCGTCTTGTAGACTCACATCCATTTTTCTTCTCTACGTCGTTGTTCATGTCTATGTCGCTCTTCATCTCTGCCCAAGATTTGTTTTTCTTATTCTCACTGCCATAGTTATTCTTGAGAACATATGTATGTTTAGATTTTCTAGAATGGTGAACAAAAGTAGATGATATGTATTTTTTGTAAATAGGATCTTGATTATAGACCTCTTAGTGAATTTTGATGCCACCAATACGGATAGCTTATTGCATAGAAGTTCCTCAACTGTTGGTAACGATTAAGTGATTGTGATTTTACTTTTCTCAGGCATGAGCACTCATTTTAAACAGGTGTAATTATTTTTAAAACTATTAGTCATAGTTTGAGGCTTTGAGTTCTCAGTTTATTTTTATTCTAACTTTAGAAGATTTGTCTTTAGTATATTTCTCTAATGCATAATGAAGATTTTCATTTTCGTTCCCTCTTTATTAAGGGCACTAGGATCATGTGCATATCTAGATAGGATTCCTCCCCAACAGTGGTAGAGCTTTATGCTCAGATTGATAAATATAAACTTAAGGAAAAAGTACGTGTTATTCTATTCTTGGGAAATTGGTATAGTACTTTTACATTCGTTGCATAACATGAAATTCATTTAAAGTTGGGTCGATCAACCAAGATTACTTCTCTTCCTTTTGTTTTATCCTAATTAGTTAGCACTGAATGTTTTTGGATTTTTTTTATTAAAGTCTACTCCTAATCCGTCTAAATTATTGTATGCTTAAAAAATGGGTTGGGTAGGTTGGGTTAGGGTTGAAGGATTTTAAACGGGTTGGGTTAGGGTCGTGATTTTCTGACCCATCCATTTTTGGGTTGGGCATAGGTTGATGATATTTTAAATGGGTTGGGTTAGGGTTAATATCAACCCGACCCAGTGACCCAAATTGCCAGGTCTAGAGTTCAGGGGTTTGTTTTCCTGGGTTTCATAACGTGGCTCAAGAGAATAGAAGATTGAAGAATATTTGAAATTCAGAACGTGTTGTCGGCTCGCTCTCTTTGGATCTGTTCACTACAGTGTTTTTATAAGGGGAGGACTAGGGTTTCTGAGGGAGTGTGTGATTATTCCATGGACTAATTACAAGGTGGACATAGAAAAATAAAAAAAAATGAGAGTTGGTATTGGCAGGCTTCAAACTCAGTACCACTAGACTCTCCACTGCAAGCTTTAACCAATTGAGCTATAACAGAATTCAAGAGTTAAAACCAACAAATACAAGAAAAAACCATGGTGTGAGCTGAAGTAAAATAATGAAAATGCCTTTCAGTCATGCTAGGAATTGAACCCAAGACCAATGAGTTATATAACAAGTACCCTAACAAATTATGCTAGGTCAGAATTTAATATGCTTATGAGAGAAATAATACAAGAGCCTTAATTTCGACTGGATAACTCTTCTAAAAACGCTACAAGTTCAAAAGAAAGTATACAATAAAATGAGAAGATTAATCTAATGACATGAAACTATGGAATATAACTAAAAATAAGGTTCAAAACATAATGAGGTATAAACGTGGAGTAGCATAATAATATGTACATGAAATAATAAAAATAGTACTAGTGTAATGGAGGCAAAATGCACGGTAAATGTGATAAAATGGACAATGAATCAATTACGCACAAGCGGTGAAATATACTAACATGAATGAAAGATAATAATTATATGTACATAAAATGATAGAAATAATAATAGAATTAATGATAATATAAAAAGAAAATGCTAAAAGATAATAAAAAGTAGCAATAAATATGAGAATGAAAGATGACTTAATAAATAAACAAATAAGAAATAACAAGATAAGTGAATAAAACAAAAAGGACGGGTTTAAAACCATACTGTCATTGAAAATTCATTTTCGAAGAATTGTGTTTTTTTGAAATGCTTTGAAAAATGATTTAAGAATTTTGTCATGAAATGATGGCTTCATTTTGGCACGCACGTTAATATATTTTGGGAAGAAAGGCGACTACCCCTCTTATTTTATTTATTACTCGGGATTTGCTTTATGGGGTGAGAATATTTGGTGTCTACAGATGGCTCCCCTTGATTCAATTATGCAATAAAAGGCTTGCAGAATTGGATCAAGGTTGACGGGACGCCAAAAATTCTCACTGCAGTTTAATGGCGAATTGGAATGCTACCGTGAGTGTATGAATGTGATTGAAAGTACGAGGACTTACGACGAGCCTCAGTTAGACCTCTTGACATCTAACCCTAGGACTTATGACAAGCCTAGGATACTAACAAGTAGATTGGTTTGGGGTGCACGAGGACTTAGGAGTGCCTCAACTGGACCTCTTGATATCCAGCCCTAGGGCTTATTACGGGTCTAGAATGCGATTGAGAGTACGAGAACTTAGGAGTGCCTCAACTAGACCTCTTGATATCGAGCTATAGGACTTATGACGAGCCTATATGACTAACCATCCGATTTGGCTTAGGGTGCACGAGGACTTAGGAGTGCCTCAACTGGACCTCTTGATATCTAGCCATAGGGCTTTTGACGAGCCTAGAATGCAAATTCGGTACCATACTGTAGACACCAAAAATTCTCACCCCATGAATAAAATTCCAGAAAAAAATAATAATAAATAAAAAAAGAGGGTCGTCACCTTTCTTTTCAAAACTCGTTCATGTGCATACCAAAATGAAACTATCATTTTTATCACAAATTTTTAAAACCAATTGTCAAAGCATCCGTTTTCAAACCCGTCCTTTTTTTGCTACTTACTTCATTTACCATTTTATTTTCAATTTATTTGGTGTGAGTCGGTTCTATTTATTCGCTTATTTATTTGCCTATTTGTTTTATTTTGGTTCATGCTATTTTGTTAATTGTTTATTTTATCTCATTTCATTTCATTGATACTTTTACTTGTATTTTCTTTATTAGTACTTGTTTTTATCTTTGTCTTCATCATTGTTATTTTTAGAATCATGTTCATCATTTTATGTACATTTTCACTATTATATCCCATACTAGTATATTTCATTTTGTCACTAATACGATTAAGCTCTCCCTCATCTCATCTTATTTTGTTACTTCTTTTTCTATCTTCTTTACTGTCATTCGTACATATCTAGTTCGATTCCCATTGACATTCACTTGTAAATTTACTTCCATCATTCTAATACTATCTCATTATTTCATGTACTTATCATTATGTTATTCCGTTTATCTTATATTTTTATGTTTTGTATTTTATTATTTACATTCCATAAGTTCATGACTCTTATTCATTTTACCAGATTAAATTCTTTCATCTTATTGTACATTTATATTGTGAAACGCTAGCATTTTTAGGGATTATTCAGTTCGGAGTAGAGCTTTAGTGTTATTTCTCCAATTTACATACTGAGTTCTGTCATGGTATAATTGGTTTGAGCGTAAATGAGGAAACATGAAGGCCCCGGTTCGAATCTTGAGAAAGACGCGGGTGTTTTTTTTTTGTTTGTCCTGTCGGTTTACCAGCCAAACGCAGCTCCAAAAAACAGAGAGAAACCCTAATCTATTCTTCTAATAAGCCGCCACCCTAATCCAATAAATCAACCCCAACCTTATAAATACAGAAGCCCTCTTCTACTTCAGGGGGGACAAAAAAAAAGAAGCTCTGCTCATCACATCCGACTCCCACCTCTGTTCGATCGATTCGCTCGCTCACCTCCATCTCCTCATTTCTCTCCGTCCAATTTTGAAAACGCTAATAATGGTCAGAATATTGTAGCCGACAATACATAACATCCACTCTCTCGATCAGTCAAAAGAACGCTTCACCTACATTCGAAACTTTCTCCCAACAGAGACTGCCATTAACGTCTCTCCCACCGGAAATCTATTACCAACACCATCACCGAAAATCTCCATTGCATTTCATTTTCTTCTGTCTCATATCTGAGAAATACGTAAGCGATTATCTCGTTGGCTTCTTCGTTGACTGTTGATTTCAAACTTGCTCTCCCTTTCCCTCTTCCTTTCATTTTTTTTTTGTTGTATCATGTTCTTCTTCGATTCTTTCAACCAAATGATCCAAGTCGGTGATGGTTAAAACGAGAAAGAGAATAGCGGTATTTTCCAGAACTCTACTTCTGAAGTCCACCGGTTCTCCATGTCTCGTTCCTCTGTACTTCTTAAATCTGCCTACACTTTATTTTTGAAGAGGCTCAACTTAGTTTCTGGGTTTGCGGGAAGCATACGAATATGAGGCGAAATCTTCAATTTCCGCTCTCATTTCTGGTCCCCTTTGTTTATTGTTCCGGCTTCGCATAGGCGTTTTAAATTACATTCGTCAGCATGCTTCTCCTGAAGGGATATCAAGGCCAACATGGTCTATGGGTTCGAAGGAGGCAGATAAAGCACCATTTTCTGATTTTTGTTTAGTTCTTCGTTCTCTGTACTAAAAAACTAACACTGAGGATTTCAATCCTACAGAGTAGAACGCGGCCTACCGAGTTTACATTCGATTTATGAGTATGCATTCTTCTCTCTCTCGGTTTCCTTGTTTGCTCTGTATTTCCACCTTAAAATCCTTGTAAAGTTACACCGATGAGCACCAAACCCATCATGGGTTCACAGGTTCAAAGACGTACATAGTACCGAAACATAAACTTCGGTTCCAAATTTTATTTGCAGTTTTTTTCGATTCTTTCTATGCACCTATGTTCACTGGGTTCCTTATGCCTCTGCTGGGAAAATACATGAATCAGTCGTCTACGTCTGTGATCATTTGGAACATCCCCATTTCGGTATTTTGTCATTTGGGTCATCGAAGTGCTTCTGTTTCGCTAGTCTATTTCATGTCAACTGAAATACCCCAAACCGTGATATGTTGTTTAAATGTTAAACTATGGTATATAAAGGCTAAAAAGTGCCTTAGAAACATCAGTGAACAATTTAAACCATAGTAAAACACAATAAAACACTAGGACACAGTTTGAGCAAAAACATGCTCTAAGCTTGGAAGTGAACTTGGTTAGGACCCAAAGAGCCTACCAAGACTAAATAATATACAATTATGATTTAATAAGGCTAAATAAGTCCTTAGGGAACGTTGGTGGACAATTAAACCAAACAAAACACAAGAAAACACCTTAAAGTCAATTTAAGCAAATACTTGCTCTAGACTTGTATAATACCTAAAGGTCATTCTTAGACCTTATAAACATGCTAATGAACATGTTAAATCAATTACTAAAGAAAACCAAGCTTGAAAACAGTTAAAAAACACAATGTGCTTTAAGGAGTCTTAAAGCACATTTTTGAAAAATTGTCTTGTAAATGAGTTTTGAGTGGCTAAATGACCATCATTACTCTTTAATTAATATGTGTACTACTTAGTATCACATTAGGAAGTCTAAATCAATGTGAAATCAAAAATTTCACAAATATGTGCCTTGTTTTGTGAATAGTGCTCAAATAGTGCTAGTTTAAGTTATAAGTCAACATAAGTTGTTTAATTGGTCAACAAAGGCCATATATATGTTATATATTGAAGGGGCCACGGTTTTAAAGGTGGGGAGTCACCAACCTAGTCATCCAACTAAAGAAAAGAAAAAGAAATAAAGTAAAGTTACTATTTGCTTTTAAGCTTAAATATCTTGCAAAAGTGAGACCTCTCACCTCTCCTCTTCATTTCCTTGCCTTCCCACCGTGTTCTTCCTATATTCTCCCAACCAGAACCGAGCTTGCTACAGCCCCTCTCTTATCTAACTTCAATTGCTCACCAAATGTTCATTATTGCTCCAAATCAAATTCTAAGACCATATTTGTCTTAGTTAGACCAAGCTCTTCACTTCTATCTTTTCAAATCATCAAAAGCTTCATTTCGGTGCCATGAAGATTCACCATTGAAGGAGCTTGAGCTCATATTTTCATGCCTTGTCATTCTCCTTTGCTTCAAGGTAAGGAAAATCAAAGAAAAACTCCATTCCCTCTTGTTTTGTATATGTCCAAAAATTTCACCTCACAAGGGTGCTTTGTTTTGCTTTTCATAGCTCCATTTCAATCTTTAAAGGACAAGGAGGAGTCCTCTCTTGACGCTTATTCAAGCTCTCTTTTTATTCCAAGGTAAAACAACTATCCTAAAGTGTATAGACAATGTACATAACCTAGGGTTTGTAAATGAGTTTAAGCATGAAGCTTGAATGCTCATTGGTTTTACTTGTATATTGATTAGAACATTGACAAGTAACCAAGTCCTCTTGCCGATTTCCAAACAAGGAAGAACAAGAGTGCTCAAGTAAAAATCTTGAAGAAAAGAGGTAAATGTGTTAACCTAATGTGGTTAAAATGCATTAGGAAAAATGAGCTTAAGTTGTTCATTAAAACTACTTAAGGAGCTAATGGTAAATGAGTTAGTAAAATGCTCTCAAGGAGTTTATTAAGGGCATATGTGATGTTGAGTGTATTTGCAGGTCAAAGGCATTATTTATGTGGGAAATTCAGTGTTTAAGGTTTATGTTATTTAAGGGCCTAAGAGCCATGCAATTTAAGGGCCTAAGTGCTGAGCAATTTAAATTATGCACTATATTGTTATGTAGTGTATTTTAATGGTGAGAAACCTTGTGTTTGGTGTGTAAGGAAATACTAATGGAGCTATGTCAAAATTTGAGTAGAAAATAAGAAGTTTAGGTGTTTTTAAGGAAGTTGATGACCTAGGTTTCACTAGGAATTGTTAAGTGTTAAGATGATGAAAGAAAGTGAATTAAGGTGTTCTTAAGTGTTAGGATGCCTTGGGCATAGTCTTAGAGATTTAGAGAACTAATGGATGATTTCTAGATACACCAAGGTGATGGTGGAGGTGTGGTAAAGTCTTGTGCAAAGTTGGTGAACAATGGAAGTGTAATGCCTTGTGAAGGTTTAATTAGGAACTTGTGGGGAAGACTTGAGGAGTGTGTGTAAAGGGGGTGAATGTGATGCAAAATGATGCTTTAGGAGTGGTTATCTTGTGGTGGAAGAACACTTTGGTTAGTGGAAGCTTTAAGCAAAATTACAAGTTACAAGTGTAAGTAAATGTTTTAAATGTTAAGGATTTAGTAAAAATTTGAGTAAAAGTTTAAGGAGTTTTTGGGATGTTTAGAGAGGGTTTTAGTATGCCAAAAAGATTGTTCAAACATGTGGGAAAACATGTGTAGTGCATAGGAAAAGATTGGGGTGAATTTGGAGTTCAAAATGAGGAGAAAACGGTTTTTAAAATGGGGTCTGTTCTGGACCGCCCCTAGGGACCGCCCCTGTGGGGAGGTCCAGTGCAGAGAAGTGAAAAAAAAAGAAACGTGTAACATCTGTTGTGGACCGCCCCTGGGACCGCCCCAGAGGGGCGGTCCAGACCAGAGATGAAGAAAAAAATTTGTTTAAGGCTCCTAATGATGGGGGATTGAATGGTAATGGTTTTAGATGATGTTTAGGCCTTGTTTGGTGACTTTTAAAGGCCATTGGAAGTATAAACAAGTGTGAGAGTGAATGTGTAAGTTGTGAACTTAAGATCACATAAATAAATTAAGTACAACGGGATGATGGGGTTAACTATGGGCATTAGATATTAAACAATCATGTCACCCCGATGTTAATGAAAGTAATTGTGATGTTACCAGTTGTACAGGATTTATTTGAGGAACCTAGGAGTTGCCTACGGTGGAAATCAATCGAAGCAGGGACCAAGGTATGGTTTTCTTGCAACCTGTGTCCTACCGGATTACACCGGCTTGTATGCCAATGTATTTTCTGTATGTTTGCCACGTTATAAGATAAATCATGAAACATGTTTACAGTCGTTATTGTTGTTGTGTGTTTGCGTACCGATACCGGTAACCTCGAATGCGTATGAAAGGCTAGTTAACCATTATTAGGTAAACGTAAGAGAACGGTATCCGGTAATAACGTTTCCAACCTAAGGAACGTTCTAACCACGGCTATGCGTGAGTTAGTTGTGCGATGTTGTGTGTGGTGTTGCTGTAAATGTATGACCCTCCTTTGCGTGATTAACTCAGTTGTAATACTGTATTGTGTGCTGATGTGATAGGTTCCACAGCGGAGTCTTTAACTGTGAATATTTATATATTATGGGGGGGTGAGGAATCCGGTTGTTCCGGTCGCGCGTTGTTTAGGAGTTGTTGTATACAGTTTCTTCAGCTTCCTCTCTGTTGATTGTCTTCCTTCATTGGTCTTCGATCACCCCTGAGCTTAACCAAGGCTCTTGACTCACGTCTGTTGGGGATTA
The DNA here is from genome assembly GCA_023374045.1 of Limonium bicolor. Classification (NCBI taxonomy): domain Eukaryota; kingdom Viridiplantae; phylum Streptophyta; class Magnoliopsida; order Caryophyllales; family Plumbaginaceae; genus Limonium; species Limonium bicolor. The sequence goes on from CM041777.1 coordinate 438,911,728, forward strand.
TGTATGTTGTCTTCGGGTCACTAAACCCGATCCATCTTTATGTTAAGTTATCCGTTCGCCTAACAGGACGGTAACGAGTTATGTAAACGAGCTTAGCATGAGTTTGACAGCATCCTCTAGGCTCTCCCAGTGAACTAACTATGTTTGGGGTTGTTCCTAGAGAGATCCGTGCCCGTTATGTTATGTGTTGTTGATGTACTGCAATGTTATTTGTGATGTTATGTTATGTGCACGTTGAAACGTGAAAAGTGTTGTTATGTGGATCATGGATATGAATCCCAGTTTATAAAAGAGACTTTTATGGATAACCCGATTATTGGGTAAGTGTCGTCTATTAAGGAAGTAGCTCCGCTAAAGGAGAACCCTCTAGGGTTAATGAACATAATGAGTGACTTATCAAGTATGGATGTGTTATCTGTTTGTTGAGCCCATTGTGGTGGAATGTTATGTGTTGTGTGTTGATAGTTTACATGCATGATTCAAATATAATCTATCGCATGCTAACGACAATTAGTTGTGCGTGGCCCGGTAGCATGCGGGCTGCGGGATTACCATACCAGCAAAGGTGCTGAGCCCCGTGGGGGCCACCCTTTCTTCCAATTCTATTTCAGGTACAAGGAGCTGGAAGCCGTTCGAGAGTAGGACGGGGTAGTCGTTTGTACATGGGTAGCCATTTAAATTGTGTATGTTGGCATCAGTTGGTAAATACTCGGTACAGTTGGATTGTATATGTATATTGGTTGTTGTTAATGGAAAGGGATAGTAGTGTGTTGTTGCTCGGGAATCATAGATACAATATATAGTTAGTATAATATGATAGCCTTGTTAGCCACATGGGTGGTTAACGGCGTGTAACACCATTGAGTTAAGTAATGTGAAGAGTTCAGTTTTCCGCTGCTATTTTGTTGTTAAGTGTATGGTTGTAGTTGGGGTGTTACAAAAAGTGGTATCAGAGCGTAGTATCGGTCTGATGACTGAATTACAGAGCTTAGGAAGTACCGAGTTAGGATTTTAGTACTTTGGGTTAAGGGTTGAGTGATAGCGTGAGAGATACGCTAGTTAGGAATTACCCGTGTGTACTGGAAACCTACAATATCCTTCCCGCCCTCCACAGTCCTTGTTTATAACTCGGGGAAACAACGCCAGAGAGATGGAAGTCCTCTCATACCCGGGAAACCCGATCTGGCTGTTATTAAGTACCTCTAAAGGTACGGAGAACCTGTCATACGGTAGATCCTGAAAACTGGGAATCCCGGAGACGGTTTCCATCTGAACAATGTTAACCGCATTAATAGCGAAGAATGAAGAATCTTGTGTATAGGAGAACGGAATTTCCGGCAACCTGGGTCGACATGCCGAGCAGTCGAGAACAACCAGCTTGCAACGCACTGACCGTGCAACAGGCAAGAAGTGAAGTAATGGAACCCGAGACGAGTGTCTACGGGACCACAAATGTTAAATAATGTCGCCAACGGTATACCAACCGACTAAGGAACTACAACATAGTACCCAAACAAGAGACAAGTCTCAGTTACCACGACAAATGCGTGGAACGGGCTACGAAGAGGATACAATACTAGGTAAAAGGGGACTCCAAGAATGGGAAACACCCCAGTTAATGATTATCATGTGAATACAGTGAGAAGTCGCCCAAAGGTTGTTGTTAAGACTGCAAGATCAAGTAAGGGCCAACAAGGCCACTGATGACAGTGCGGGTAAAGAACAATACCACAACCGGTATGTGTTTAACCGATAGCCAGTTAGCATGGCGCACTTGCCATGGCAAGTGCTGCTATAACAGGGCTGTCGGGAAAGTTGTAAGAACTACAAAGTACTTGGTAAAGTACCACGAAGTTAAGTGTGATCATCATAACTGTGGAAGGGCTTAACAGCCTAACCTTTGTAATTGGAAGTACACCAGTCAGCAAGAAGCTAGATTTGGTTAAGGCAAGAAGACGTTGTGAACCACGAGAATTTTTCTTTCAAACTCAGATTTATTCCAAACTCTTTTCTTTCAAAACCAAATTTTCTTTCAAACCCATACTCATTTTCTACCTTCTTTTAAAAACCAAACCAGAGGACCTACATCGGCCTCAGTGCCACACGGTAGGTAAGTTATACCCAGTTTACTTTTGAATAACCGGAAAGGAAACCGGTAAACCCAAGGGTAACAACCCGAGGGAATGGATTGAGTTCATGGTAATACAACAGTGGATAGAATTTTCCTTGATTAAGTTCGGGAAGCACGGAATACATGTTGTCATAGGACAACATAAGGGAGTTGACAACAGAATACTTCACCTAGGCATGTGACGGACACTACGAGTGTACCAACTGTAATGTGGGACGACCACACTCCGCTAGGAGCTTGTGGGCCTGACAGACCTACTTATGGGTTAGTCAGGTAAGTAGTAATGTATCAGTAGGGTTCCCCACATATGTATACGAGTAGAGTCCGGAACACAGGAGATAGTCAACTCCATACTACGGTCAGCAGTAAAAGTCAAGCAAGAGCAACAGATTACCAAGAATGGTTAAAGTAAAGGAACTCAGTTAAGTTAACGAAACTAAAGGAATTAGTAAACTCATTTTAAGGAAATGTTTAAGAGTCAGGAAGTGTGAAGTGCACTGACTGTTATGTAAGGACATCACATATGTCTTAAGAACCTTGAGGGATAAACATGATAGCTGGAATGGTGACCCAGCCTGTGCATGGCAAGCAGATGCCTAATGTGGACACATTAATGTGCAACGAACGGGATGAAATTCCCAGAACGATTACCTACACTACCAGGAAATATCGATCTTCACAGAAGAGGATAGTTAACCCAGCTAAGAACACAAAACGGCGTAGTTAACTAAACGTACCAATAAGTGCAAGCCAGATGTAAAGACATAACTTAGCAATACCCAGGAGCAATCCTTGAAGGGTGTTTGCATCAATGATTGTTGAACGAAATAACGTGACAGAAATGCAAGAGTTGGAACTAATACTCAGTTTAAACATAAGTTGTCAGGAGACGGACTGACAGTCCTAAGGGGCATTCCATGAAAGGAAACGTGAAGCAACGACCTTGTCATGGAGCCCAATATGATGTCCAAACCATGTAATGTTTTATAGAGGAGTACACGCGTGTGGACAGCCTACAATGAGCGGAGCTCAAGGCAATAAGGCTTATAAGCCACAAACAAGATATGTTATATAAATTTAATCGATTGTAAGAGTTTATGTTATATAAGTAAGTAAAGCGGATAACGAACCACTGCTAAGAGAGTGGGGATACCTCTTAATATTGTGAGACCGTAACAGCGGTAGTTATGTGAACCAAGTTCAAGAATATGTTAAGGATGGACGATATTATTATTGCGAGAGAGTAGTTAGTTTAAAGTGAAGCACCAAGCTAAATAACGACGGCTTGTGACTCGAGTGATCAATGCTCAAGGAGCATTCAGTAGTCATCCAAATGAAGGACGAACCAAAATACGAGTGATGTAAGTATATGTGTGGAAGCTAATATGACAGTGAATACCATATAAGTTAGTGTTATACAACAAGTAAGAGCACGGTGCGCAGCAAGCGACTGTTGTATAAGTGTTGTTGAATAATAATATGGCAGATAAGACCAGTTATGAGTTAAACTCAGTGGAGATGCAAGGTAAGTGATGATAAGCAGACTGGGCAATAAGCCAGTAGTTGGTACTATGTGATAAGGAACTCAGTGTGGATTCCCATTGCTAATAAGAGATTTACTGTCAAGAGTTTACGCCTCTGCACTCTGTATGACTGAGTGTTTTGGTATTGCTCTAGTGCAGTAATGATCGAGTGGGATAGCTAGGATTTGGGGAAATGTTAATTGTGGTAGAGTAACGCTATAATGACCGATGCATAGGAAATGCAAGATCGCACCAATGAAATGATACTTGTACAGAACCAAATATGGAGGCATGATTAAAAAAATAAGTGACTACAGTAGCACTGAATGCCAAATACCAGTATGCAATATACCTCAAGTGTGGGGAATAACAGAGAGAGCACTACACATTAGGTAGTAGCTCAATCTCAACTGACAGTAAGTTGGAAGGAATCAAGACAATCATTGTAAAATACATGGCAGTATACACAGAAAATTATTATGGAAGTAGATAGAAAGTTTGTAACTCACCGAATTCGCGCACAGTCAGAGATACCACGCATCGGTTGAGAAACCGTTATTACCAAGATAAAGATGATAATTGGAGATGTACAATACAGTAAGAATAATGAATGGGGCAAACTAAGCTCTACAGTTATTAGAGTTGCGCGGTAGAAACTAGTGAGCCAGCGATTCAAGTGTTGAATGTGCATAGTGAACAGGAGTGAATGGCTAATTATTAATGCTTAGAAGCCTTACAGGCCAGAATCGAAACCAGTTGAGAGTTAAAGCAAACTCCAATAAGAATTCTTGGTTTAGCGACTAAACCACCAACATGCTTAAGATCCTCCAACCAGAACATATTGTATAACAGACCGCGTAGAAGTTAAAACACTTCACGACGGCAGAACATTTTAAGCCAATGTTCAGTGATTGATTACGTGGGCGTAATCCCTTTTAAGGGGGGTAGAGCGCAAAACCACTTAGTGTGTATTACCGTACAAGTGTACGTGACCTATGTTGTGCATAGCACAAAATAATTTGTTTTGATGATTGGTGTGTGTGTTACGTAAACATACACATTCATTCATGGTTTAATTGTTGTAATTGCGCACAGAAGATGCGAATACCATTGTGATAAGTGTGTTTATTTGTTAACAGTTGTGTGTGATAGTACAAGTGTGGGGAGTAGAGAAACTCCCGGGGAACAAAAACCCCGACAATGTATAAATGTGAAACTGTATGTTGTATTTTGATAAAATATATGTGTATATATACAATATAGTGATTCATGAAAGGGTATGAAACCGACATAGAACCTAGTGAGAATAAGATTCCCTAGGTAACAGGATTAAAGTGAATGGAGATAACTGATAGACGGAGTTCTATCCTTTGGAGATGTAATAATTATGACTAGAATGACCAACAAGATAGAAATTGGAAATGAGTGTATTATTTGATGTTTGAAAATGAAGTGGGAGGTGGAACTTGATTTTCATGAGATCAAGGGAAGCTGAACACAAATTGGGGTGGAAGGATAGTTCAACACTGATGCTGATCACATCAGGGTTGGATGACTCTTGAAGCTCCCTATAAGTGGTCACAATTAACCACGTTAAGAAAAAAAGCAAAGAGCATAAGTTGGATTTGGAGTTGTATGTGTTTTCAAAAGGATTTTGAATTGGTATTTATAAAACGTCGATAGATACTTTACATAATTAAAGTTCTCTTACTTAACCTCGCAAGGAAAAATTTTAAATTTAAGTGATTGTTTTGATCTCCCAAAGGAACGGGGACAGAAGGTGTCCATCGTGACCGGGTTCTGCGGGATCACAGTGTATATCAAAGATATTTTTGGTTGTTATAAATGCTATGACATGTTGTGTGGTATGTGTAATAAATATTATTTTGACCTTGAGTCCTAATTTGGTCGAGTTCCAAAAGTTGTTATGTTACCTAGACCTATGTGTCTAAAAGTTGTTATGTTACCTAGACCTATGTGTCTAAATGTTGTTATGTTATCTAGACCTATGTGTCTAAATGTTGTTATGTTACCCAGACCAGAGAGTCTAAGGGTTGTTATGTAAGTATAATGTTGATTAAGGTACCCGGACCACTAAGTCCGAGGTTATCATGTAAGTATGTTATGTTATGTAATGTTATGTATGGATGTGAATATGTTACCCGGACCATTAAGTCCGAGGGTGTGATGTAAAGTATGTTTGGTTATGGAAGTTTATTTCCAAGTGATTCCTGCGTTCTAATCCAAATGATGCGTGGGAAGTGTGAACTTCGAGGACGAAGTTCTTTTAAGGGGGGTAGATTGAAATACCCCAAACCGTGATATGTTGTTTAAATGTTAAACTATGGTATATAAAGGCTAAAAAGTGCCTTAGAAACATCAGTGAACAATTTAAACCATAGTAAAACACAATAAAACACTAGGACACAGTTTGAGCAAAAACATGCTCTAAGCTTGGAAGTGAACTTGGTTAGGACCCAAAGAGCCTACCAAGATTAAATAATATAGAATTATGATTTAATAAGGCTAAATAAGTCCTTAGGGAACGTTGGTGGACAATTAAACCAAACAAAACACAAGAAAACACCTTAAAGTCAATTTAAGCAAATACTTGCTCTAGACTTGGTGTAACCTTGTATAATACCTAAAGGTCATTCACCTTATAAACATGCTAATGAACATGTTAAATCAATTACTAAAGAAAACCAAGCTTGAAAACAAGTTAAAACACAAAATGTGCTTTAAGGAGTCTTAAAGCACATTTTTGAAAAATTGTCTTGTAAATGAGTTTTGAGTGGCTAAATGACCATCATTACTCTTTAATTAATATGTTTAATACTTAGTATCACATTAGGAAGTCTAAATCAATGGGAAATCAAAAATTTCACAAATATGTGCCTTGTTTTGTGAATAGTGCTAGTTTAAGTTATAAGTCAACATAAGTTGTTTAATTGGTCAACAAAGGCCATATATATGTTATATATTGAAGGGGCCACGGTTTTAAAGGTGGGGAGTCACCAACCTAGTCATCCAACTAAAGAAAAGAAAAAGAAATAAAGTAAAGTTACTATTTGCTTTTAACCTTAAATATCTTGCAAAAGTGAAACCTCTCACCTCTCCTCTTCATTTCCTTGCCTTCCCACTGTGTTCCTCCTCTATTCTCCCAACCAGATGCAGAATGTTATTTCTGAGTGGTTAAAGTGGTGTAAAATTAAAAGAAAGGAAATTAAAAACTCAAATTATAAACGTCGGGCTGCAAACAATTCCCGGTCGTAGTAGTATAACGAGTGTCGTATCCACAGGGAGATTGTTCAATTTACCCTAGTCTTGGTAGTTACTAAAAAACTGTAAAAAGGGGTTTAGCCGGAGGCAAGCTTGATTTGTTGTTAAATTAATACAGAAATAATAAAAACAGTTAAAAAGGTGAATTAAGTGATGTGGATGGAAAAATGTATCCTAGGATAGCGGGGGAATTTCCTAAATTACTTAAACATATTTATAACCATGTTTCAATTATTTATTGCCTATTAGAGTTAATAATTGTCAGTTACGAACTCTTAATAAAAGCCTTAATATTTTCCTGCTCAGTCCGGAGTGTAAATATCAAGATTAATTCCTTTGTGGTACCTAGACTATCTCAAAATCATATGTTGATAGTTACCAAATAAATGCAGTCGTTTGTCGCACAAAGCATTTAGCAATATTAGTTAAAAGGAATTAAAACAAGTTAAATGAGAGAAACAGGTGATAAATATTAATTACGTAATATTAGAAATCAAACCCCCATCCTAGGATACAGAAGAAAATTACTCAGACATTAACGGAGTTAAGAAGATTACACAGATAGATTTTGACATTAATTCAGAGGAAGAACTGGTCTGTTCTCCTCTCACTGCTGCTCTTCTATTTCTTTTGTTACTGCGTGAGTGTGGAATGATGTGGTGATACGGGAGGAAATATAAGTGGAAGCGAATGGTTTCTTCAGACTCCCGTCGTGCGTGGTGTGTTATGCAGTTAAGGTGGTGGGTTTATATAGAGGTTAGGATCCGTACAAGTTTGATTGCAGATGAAGAAGAGCATTGATTGCTTCATTGATTGCAGAGGGGACAGAGAGCTGTACGCGTGAGAGATTTATGGTAGGCGATGCTGGAGTAGATAGATAAGGCGAGTTGCAGACGACGGCGCGAAGAAGAACTGAAGAACTGGTCGCGACTTGATTTAATCGCGCCTGAAGAACCGCCCGGTATTAGGCGGTCTCCTCTGTTGTGTCCGCCAATGAACCAGGCGGTAGCCTGTGTCTCGTCCGCCTGATAAGGAGGCGGTAGCCTCTCTTCTTTTCCGCCTGAAAGAAGGCGGTAGTATATGCCACGTCCGCCCATTATTAGGCGGTACTCTCTTGTGTGTCCGCCAGGCGGTTGCGCCTCTCTAGACCGCCAGATACGAGGCGGTACTCTCTTGTTCAACCGCGAGGCGGTTGCGCCTCTCTAGACCGCCAGATACGAGGCGGTTGCCTCAGCCTCGTCCGCCCGGCGGTTGCTCGTGTGACGTCCGCCACTTAGGGGGCGGTTGCACCAGTCCACCGCGTGCCTCTCGCGTGCCTCTGTTTGACTGGCTCTACATTCTTCGTTATAAGTCCGTTTTCTGAGCCGTTTGCGTCTATGTGTTCGTCTCTTTATCTACTTTACTCCCAGCTTGGTTTTCCTCATGTTTGAACAATAAATTTGTGAGATAAACAATAAAACATAAACTAGAGGAAAATTAACCGAAGTGGAGAATGAGCAAGAAAAGTGCTAATATTATATATAAAATACACCTATAAATCATGCTCATTTGGACACTTATCACACCCCCACACTTATCTTTTTGCTTGTCCTCAAGCAAAACTACGTACCCTAAGTAGGGAATGCTCAATATTAACAAATATTATTATGAAGGGTAGGATAAAAAACTCAATAGTACATGATCTTAAACTTTTTAGAGGAGTGTGATCCATCACCTACTGGTGGCATAGGTGTACTCAGGGCAAAAATAAAAATGAGAGTTTCGGGGTATGATTCGGAGTACTACAATGCTTCTTGATTTAAGGTGACTTTGAGAACTTTTACCATGGCCAACTTCTCTCAAGAATGGGCATTGAGGAGAAAACAAAAGGAAAAATAAATTAAGCATTTGTTTCACTTTTGCATAAGAGATGAGAAGATAATATGTAGGCATTAAGCCTTCGTATTCAAGAACACTCAACTCTCTTTGTTGGTTACCAATGGTGTCTCACAAGTCCCTTATTTATTTTATTTTTTCCTTTTTGACAGAGAAGCACCCCTTAGCAATCCCTAAGAAAGAAGACAGAAAGAACCCCTGAGTAATAAAAATCCAACCATTTCAGATCATTTGGTCACACCGCATAAAATGCTCCTCAAAAGTAATCAAAATTTTAAAATTTGTACCATTTATCCCACAATTCATAACAGTATTTATTCCTAAAGAGAACAACCCACATATAAAGGGTCCACAATATTGAATTTGAACAAACGCAAGATAAGCAGAGAGATTAAGCATTTAAGCATAAAATGTCACCGAAAAGGGCACACTCCCCCACACTTAATTTGAACAATGTCCTCATTGTTCACCAGAAAAACAAGGGAAAACCTCAGAAGGCCTTTTCGGTAAGTAGATAAAATAGAGAGAACACATTGGTCACAAATATTCATTTAAGCATATAAACTCTCCTCTGCATATTTATTTAAATAAAAGCAAGTTTAAAGAAACTGGTACTCCCTGATTTTATTTTTTTGCTAGCGTGTTTTGGACTTCCCCCACACTTGAGCTTCAGCCTCAAGTAGCGTAGCTTGGTTGCGGTGTAGACATGAAATTGCACCTGCATAAAACACTAGAAGCAACCATACTATAAACGAGGTTAAAAGTTAGCAAAAATAAATTTTAAAGGGAACCTGATTATTAAAAACAGCATAAAAGCATATAAAAGATAAGTTCATCCGGGTTGCCTCCGGAAAGCTCCGCGAAAGCTGCCCTTCTTTAACGTCTTTAGCTAGACGCTTTTTCGTTAGATCGATCCTGGGGGGTGGTTATGAGGAGGAGATCCAAAGCATGACTCGATGGTTTTTTTGAGAGTCCACCTGGATGCATGTTTTCTTTTCTTATCCCGCTCTTCGTCCGGGATTGGTGGTGGTATCTCTGTGATAGACATGCCGTCTGGAAGGGTAATAAACAGAAGTGGGGATGATGGTGATTGAGTGTCCCTCACAAACTTGAGATCTTTGGATTTGCTATCTGGAGATCTTCCTGATGCAAACTCCAGCTTTTCGTTGTAAGCTTGGAGGGTGATCTTCCCCTGGGCTACCCAAATGTGCACATCGGCTGTGGCAAGGAATGGTCGTCCAAGGATGAGAGGTGTAGTGGGGTTCTCTTCGATGTCTAGAATGACAAAATCGCATGGGAAGTATAAGTGCTCCACTTTAATGATAACATCCTCCACCACTCCGCTTGGGTATGTTACCGAACCATCTGCCAGTTGCAGGGTCATCTTAGTCTTTTTCATCTCTCCAATTCCCAGCTTTTTGAAAGTGGAGAGGGGCATCAAATTTATGGAAGCACCCAGATCACATAGGGAGTATGGAAATGAGGTGCTACCAATTGACTGGAATAGTGAAGCTGCCCGGATCATTGCATTTTGATGGTAGTGGTTTTTGTAGAGTAGCTGAGCAAGCTACATTGAGAGGTACCGTACCGACTTCGGCCAATTTAGTTTTGTTAGATATGAGGTGTTTGAGGAATTTGGCGTAGTTTGGCATTTTGGCAATGAGGTCTACAAACTGTACATTGACGTTTAGCTGCTTCAGCATTGCCAGAAACTTACCATATTCATTATCCAATTTCTGCTTCTGGAGTCGGCGAGGAAATGGTATAGGCGGTTCTTGTGAAGAAGGTTCTGAAGCTGGTGGAATAGTGAGGACGTTTGGAGATGTCTTTTCTGCTGGGGCCTCAGCTTTTTCTTCACTATCCTCTTTGGATTCTTCTGATTGTTGCGGGATGGGAATCTCGTCGGTTTTCTTACCGCTTCTCAAGGTTATCGCCTTAACCTCTTCTCCTTCTTCTTCAAATTCGAGCTTCTCATGTTCATAACCGGCTACCAAGTTCTCGAGGTAGGTATTCTCAGATTGAATGCGATTTTTATAGACTTTGGCGGTGCTTTCCAATTCAGCTACATTCCTTTTGGAAGTCTCAATTGCTACAACCCATTCTTGGAGGGAAGGGTGTAGTTCTAGAACTTTAGCTGTTTTAGCCACCTCCGTCGTTTCTTCATCGTGCTCCTTCACATAGATGCACTTGGCTTGCTCTCTTGGATTTGGTTCATTTTGGCTGGGGAGAGCCCCTGGCGGTCTTCGAGCAAGATGTTCTGCAAGTTGATTGACTTTTCCTTCGATTTTCTGGTTGAAGGCTTCTTGTGCAGAGAGCTGGTTCTGAGTTATGGACATGAAACCCTTCATCATCTCTTTGAGTTCTGTGTTTGGATCAGAAGAGGATGAAGATGGTGGTTGTTGTTGTTGTTGTTGTGTTGTTGTTGTTGGAAACCTGGAGGGGCACCTTGTGCTCTATAACCCATATTAGAGTTTGGTTGGGGTCGGTTCCCCTGATAGGTGTTGGAATTGTTGTTCTGCCCTCCTTGGTTTTGATCATTATTTTTCCATGAGAAATTCGGGTGATTTCTCCATGGATAGTTGTTGTTGAAGTTGTTGTTGTAGGAATTACCGGGGCGGTTTCCTATGAATTACATCTCGTAGTGGTTTTTACCTTCGCACTGATGAGTTTCATGAGGACCGGCGCATATGACACATCGTTCTGTAGGTGGAACTGGTGGTGAACTTGTAGGGGGGTAGCTATTGTCTTTACAATTTCGTTTTGTGATGTTGTTAGCTTTTCCACCATCTTTGCAAGGGACGAGATCTGAGCCGATAAATGATCTGTAGGCTCAACATGGAGTAGGCCTGCTGCTCGGTGTTCTTCCTTTGGATCTCGTCCACTGTCTGGTATTGCTCGTCATGGTTTCGAGAAGATCCATTCCTTCTTTAGGAGATTTCATCATGAAACTTCCTCCGCAGAGGAATTGACGAGTAGTCGGTTCCCATCATCCAGACCGTTGAAGAATGACAGGCAGAGGGATTGATCGTCAAGACCATGGTGGGAACATTTCATTAGCATATCTTTAAATCTGTCCCATGCGTCGTACAACGTTTCTCCCGGCTCTTGACAGAAAGTGTTGATCTCACCAATCAATTGCCTCGTTCTACTGGTTGGGTAGTATTTGGCAAGGAATTTTTGGGCCATTTGAAGCCATGTGTGATTGATCGGGAGGGAAGGCTTCGGTACCACCGGTTTGCTGAATCCGATAATGAGTGAGGAAATAGTTGGAGTCGAATTCTTTCTTTGACGATGCCGGTTTGACTAAAGGAATTGCAGAAGTCTAGGAAGAGACTCAGATGATTTGGGGCTTCATCTGGGTTCGCTCCACTAAACTTGCCTAGATCCCGGACGGCGGTGATGTAGTGGGTTTTGAAAACCCAACGTCCGGCTTCTTCTGGTGTTAGTTCAGGGAGAACTATAGCTGATGCTCTTCCTTCGGTGTTAGGTTGGTGATAATCAGATAGGGCACGGTGTTCTGGTTGAATTGCATGGTCCATTTCATTTATAACTTCGTTATTGGCCATGGCTTGGTTTCTCAGGTTTCTCTGCGCTTGAAATAAAGTACGCTCGGGTTCGGGGCTCGGACTGATTGGTGGAGAGCCTCGGGTTCGAGTGTTTGGCATGCACAGAAGATAACTTGTGGTTTATCAGAAGCTGCAAAATTAGTTAGTAAATAAAATAAGAAAGACAGAAATATTGGTTAGGCTGATAAACGTTAGGGGTTAGTATACAGAAATTATAAGTTAGTAGTTAGTATACAATGGAAAGAAATGTTAAGGACAATGGAAATGAAATGTTAAGGACAATGGAAAGAAAGGACAATGGAACGAAATGACAGGAAATTTAAAGTTAGTAGTTAGAGACAATGGAAAGAAAGGACAATGGAACGAAATGACAATGGAACGAAATGACAATGGAACGAAATGACAATAATATTAAGATGTTAGGAGTTAGATGTCCAAAGTCCGAAGTCAAATGTCCAAGTCAGGTCAGAAGTCCGATGTCCAATTCAGATTATAAGTCCGATGTCCAAGGTTAGATTATTAACAAGATAATATTGACAGTTTATTATAATAAAACAGGTGAACTACCGGAAACTAGGGAAATTGATGGAATCAATCTCCCCGGCAACGGCGCCAATTTGCAGATGTTATTCTGAGTGGTTAAATGGTGTAAAATTAAAAGAAAGGAAATTAAAAACTCAAATTATAAACGTCGGGCTGCAAACAATTCCCGGTCGTAGTAGTATAACGAGTGTCGAATCCACAGGGAGATTGTTCAATTTACCCTAGTCTTGGTAGTTACTTAAAAACTGTAAAAAGGGGTTTAGCCGGAGGCAAGCTTGATTTGTTGTTAAATTAATACAGAAATAATAAAAACAGTTAAAAAGGTGAATTAAGTGATGTGGATGGAAAAATGTATCCTAGGATAGCGGGGGAATTTCCTAAATTACTTAAACATATTTATAACCATGTTTCAATTATTTATTGCCTATTAGAGTTAATAATTGTCAGTTACGAACTCTTAATAAAAGCCTTAATATTTTCCTGCTCAGTCCGGAGTGTAAATATCAAGATTAATTCCTTTGTGGTACCTAGACTATCTCAAAATCATATGTTGATAGTTACCAAATAAATGCAGTCGTTTGTCGCGCAAAGCATTTAGCAATATTAGTTAAAAGGAATTAAAACAAGTTAAATGAGAGAAACAGGTGATAAATATTAATTACGTAATATTAGAAATCAAACCCCCATCCTAGGATACAGAAGAAAATTACTCAGACATTAACGGAGTTAAGAAGATTACACAGATAGATTTTGACATTAATTCAGAGGAAGAACTGGTCTGTTCTCCTCTCACTGCTGCTCTTCTATTTCTTTTGTTACTGCGTGAGTGTGGAATGATGTGGTGATACGGGAGGAAATATAAGTGGAAGCGAATGGTTTCTTCAGACTCCCGTCGTGCGTGGTGTGTTTGCAGTTAGGTGGTGGGTTTATATAGAGTTGGATGTACGAGTGATTGCAGATGAAGAGAGTATTGATTGCTTCATTGATGTAGAGGGGACAGAGAGCTGTACGCGTGAGAGATTTATGGTAGGCGATGCTGGAGTAGATAGATAAGGCGAGTTGCAGACGACGGCGCGAAGAAGAACTGAAGAACTGGTCGCGACTTGAATTAATCGCGCCTGAAGAACCGCCCGGTATTAGGCGGTCTCCTCTGTTGTGTCCGCCAATGAACCAGGCGGTAGCCTGTGTCTCGTCCGCCTGATAAGGAGGCGGTAGCCTCTCTTCTTTTCCGCCTGAAAGAAGGCGGTAGTATATGCCACGTCCGCCCATTATTAGGCGGTACTCTCTTGTGTGTCCGCCAGGCGGTTGCGCCTCTCTAGACCGCCAGATACGAGGCGGTACTCTCTTGTTCAACCGCGAGGCGGTTGCGCCTCTCTAGACCGCCAGATACGAGGCGGTTGCCTCAGCCTCGTCCGCCCGGCGGTTGCTCGTGTGACGTCCGCCACTTAGGGGGCGGTTGCACCAGTCCACCGCGTGCCTCTCGCGTGCCTCTGTTTGACTGGCTCTACATTCTTCGTTATAAGTCCGTTTTCTGAGCCGTTTGCGTCTATGTGTTCGTCTCTTTATCTACTTTACTCCCAGCTTGGTTTTCCTCATGTTTGAACAATAAATTTGTGAGATAAACAATAAAACATAAACTAGAGGAAAATTAACCGAAGTGGAGAAATGAGCAAGAAAAGTGCTAATATTATATATAAAATACACCTATAAATCATGCTCATTTGGACACTTATCACCAGAACCGAGCTTGCTACCGCCCCTCTCTTCTGTAACTTCAATTGCTCACCAAATGTTCATTATTACTCCAAATCAAATTCTAAGACCATATTTGTCTTAGTTAGACCAAGCTCTTCACTTCTATCTTTTCAAATCATCAAAAGCTTCATTTCGGTGCCATGAAGATTCACCATTGAAGGAGTTTGAGCTCATATTTTCATGCCTTGTCATTCTCCTTTGCTTCAAGGTAAGGAAAATCAAAGAAAAACTCTATTCCCTCTTGTTTTGTATATGTCCGAAAATTTCACCTCACAAGGGTGCTTTGTTTTGCTTTTCATAGCTCCATTTCAATCTTTAAAGGACAAGGAGGAGTCCTCTCTTGATGCTTATTCAAGCTCTCTTTTTATTCCAAGGTAAAACAACTATCCTAAAGTGTATAGACAATGTACATAACCTAGGGTTTGTAAATAAGTTTAAGCATGAAGCTTGAATGCTCATTGGTTTTACTTGTATATTGATTAGAACATTGACAAGTAACCAAGTCCTCTTGCCGATTTCCAAACAAGGAAGAACAAGAGTGCTCAAGTAAAAATCTTGAAGAAAAGAGGTAAATGTGTTAACCTAATGTGGTTAAAATGCATTAGGAAAAATGAGCTTAAGTTGTTCATTAAAACTACTTAAGGAGCTAATGGTAAATGAGTTAGTAAAATGCTCTCAAGGAGTTTATTAAGGGCATATGTGATGTTGAGTGTATTTGCAGGTCAAAGGCATTATTTATGTGGGAAATTCAGTGTTTAAGGTTTATGTTATTTAAGGGCCTAAGAGCCATGCAATTTAAGGGCCTAAGTGCTGAGCAATTTAAATTATGCACTATATTGTTATGTAGTGTATTTTAATGGTGAGAAACCTTGTGTTTGGTGTGTAAGGAAATACTAATGGAGCTATGTCAAAATTTGAGTAGAAAATAAGAAGTTTAGGTGTTTTTAAGGAAGTTGATGACCTAGGTTTCACTAGGAATTGTTAAGTGTTAAGATGATGAAAGAAAGTGAATTAAGGTGTTCTTAAGTGTTAGGATGCCTTGGGCATAGTCTTAGAGATTTAGAGAACTAATGGATGATTTCTAGATACACCAAGGTGATGGTGGAGGTGTGGTAAAGTCTTGTGCAAAGTTGGTGAACAATGGAAGTGTAATGCCTTGTGAAGGTTTAATTAGGAACTTGTGGGGAAGACTTGAGGAGTGTGTGTAAAGGGAGTGAATGTGATGCAAAATGATGCTTTAGGAGTGGTTATCTTGTGGTGGAAGAACACTTTGGTTAGTGGAAGCTTTAAGCAAAATTACAAGTTACAAGTGTAAGTAAAATGTTCTAAATGTTAAGGATTTAGTAAAAATTTGAGTAAAAGTTTAAGGAGTTTTTGGGATGTTTAGAGAGGGTTTTAGTGTGCCAAAAGATGTTAAAACATGTGGGAAAACATGTGTAGTGCATAGGAAAAGATTGGGGTGAATTTGGAGTTCAAAATGAGGGAAAAACGGTTTTTAAAATGGGGTATGTTTTGGACCGCCCCTAGGGACCGCCCCTGTGGGGAGGTCCAGTGCAGAGAAGTGAAAAAAAAAAGAAACGTGTAGCATCTGTTGTGGACCGCCCTGGGACCGTCCCAGAGGGGCGGTCCAGACCAGAGATGAAGAAAAAAATTTGTTTAAGGTTCCTAATGATGGGGGATTGAATGGTAATGGTTTTAGATGATGTTTAGGCCTTGTTTGGTGACTTTTAAAGGCCATTGGAAGTATAAACAAGTGTGAGAGTGAATGTGTAAGTTGTGAACTTAAGATCACATAAATAAATTAAGTACAACGGGATGATGGGGTTAACTATGGGCATTAGATATTAAACAATCATGTCACCCCGATGTTAATGAAAGTAATTGTGATGTTACCAGTTGTACGGGATTTATTTCAGGAACCTAGGAGTTGCCTACGGTGGAAATCAATCGAAGCAGGGACCAAGGTATGGTTTTCTTGCAACCTGTGTCCTACCGGATTACACCGGCTTGTATGCCAATGTGTTTTCTGTATGTTTGCCACGTTATAAGATAAATCATGAAACATGTTTACAGTCGTTATTGTTGTTGTGTGTTTGCGTACCGATACCGGTAACCTCGAATGCGTATGAAAGGCTAGTTAACCATTATTAGGTAAACGTAAGAGAACGGTATCCGGTAATAACGTTTCCAACCTAAGGAACGTTCTAACCACGGCTATGCGTGAGTTAGTTGTGCGATGTTGTGTGTGGTGTTGCTGTAAATGTATGACCCTCCTTTGCGTGATTAACTCAGTTGTAATACTGTATTGTGTGCTGATGTGATAGGTTCCACAGCGGAGTCTTTAACTGTGAATATTTATATATTATGGGGGGTGAGGAATCCGGTTGTTCCGGTCGCGCGTTGTTTAGGAGTTGTTGTATACAGTTTCTTCAGCTTCCTCTCTGTTGATTGTCTTCCTTCATTGGTCTTCGATCACCCCTGAGCTTAACCAAGGCTCTTGACTCACGTCTGTTGGGGATTATGTATGTTGTCTTCGGGTCACTAAAGCCGATCCATCTTTATGTTAAGTTATCCGTTCGCCTAACAGGACGGTAACGAGTTATGTAAACGAGCTTAGCATGAGTTTGACAGCATCCTCTAGGCTCTCCCAGTGAACTAACTATGTTTGGGGTTGTTCCTAGAGAGATCCGTGCCCGTTATGTTATGTGTTGTTGATGTACTGCAATGTTATTTGTGATGTTATGTTATGTGCACGTTGAAACGTGAAAAGTGTTGTTATGTGGTGTATGTGGATCATGGATATGAATCCCAGTTTATAAAAGAGACGTTTATGGATAACCCGATTATTGGGTAAGTGTCGTCTATTAAGGAAGTAGCTCCGCTAAAGGAGAACCCTCTAGGGTTAATGAACATAATGAGTGACTTATCAAGTATGGATGTGTTATCTGTTTGTTGAGCCCATTGTGGTGGAATGTTATGTGTTGTGTGTTGATAGTTTACATGCATGATTCAAATATAATCTATCGCATGCTAAGACGACAATTAGTTGTGCGTGGCCCGGTAGCATGCGGGCTACGGGATTACCATACCAGCAAAGGTGCTGAGCCCCGTGGGGGCCACCCTTTCTTCCAATTCTATTTCAGGTACAAGGAGCTGGAAGTCGTTCGAGAGTAGGACGGGGTAGTCGTTTGTACATGGGTAGCCATTTAAATTGTGTATGTTATCGGCATCAGTTGGTAAATACTCGGTACAGTTGGATTGTATATGTATATTGGTTGTTGTTAATGGAAACGGATAGTAGTGTGTTGTTGCTCGGGAATCTAGTCCATCAGACCGATACAATGTATAGGTATATGTATTAGCCTTGTTAGCCACGTGGGTGGTTAACGGCGTGTAACACCATTGAGTTAAGTAACATGAAGAGTTCAGTTTTCCGCTGCTATTTTGTTGTTAAGTGTATGGTTGTAGTTGGGGTGTTACATCAACATCCGGGCTTGCCGACCAGGATTCTTTCTCAATTCCCTTTTGTAATGATAGTTGAGTCTAGGATGGATGAAAGCTCGGTTTAAACCGCGAGAGATCGGACATGGTTCTAGACAATATTGTGTGTGTAGTGTGAACGGCTCTTTTCATTGCTTCTGGTATACTTCTTATACTCGTCTGGACTTCTACATATGTTTCTTTTTATTTGCGCTTTGTACCATATAACTATATCAGTTTCACACCTGTTTGCTTGCGTTTTGACAACAGTTTGAATTTGTTGTTTCTAATGAAGTTTGAGAGGTATTCACCTTCGGCATAGATGACGTATCCTATCTTTCTCATTCCTCTGCTATGTCCATTCGACCATAGTTCTCACCTGTACATTTGTCCGTTTCTTTTGATGATCTATTTTGTTTTACAGAGATAGATTTCCTCTCCATCCAGGTATCCAATTCTAACTTGAGCAACTCTTGCGCTTGATGTATGTTCGCACGAGAAATCTGTATGTACTTGTGATATCAGCCACACATCTTGTCTTTTGATTCTGCTGCGCATCTATATTATGCTTAATGTGTATTGTGAAACCTGTACATATACCGACGCCATTGAGCATATTCCTGTTGACCTTTCTGATTTAGGGGTGGTGAGCATGTCATGAGTATTCCCGGTATATTTCCTTTAAAATTGAGTTCATCCGTCAATCTCTTGCGATATTCCATGACAGTTTATCGAAGGGGGATAGATTAGTGTAACTACCTGAAGACCTCGTTGCATGAATCTATGTAACTACGTGGTGAAATCCCCGAATGAAATTAGAATCGCAAGAACTTGATAGATAGGGTCATCCTTTTCCATTTGAGTTCTTAGTCGTTCTTCAAATTAATACCAGATTAATAGAGGCTGGAGATACGGGCTAATTTACCTGACTTTTTTTTGGCTAGAGATGAATCAGAAAGGAACACTTAGCCTTTTCCTTTGGTTTAAATGAATTTAGAATGGACCTCGGCCTTGGATGGATTTTGAATTTGATTTAGGCCATTAAGAGACAAGGGAACATACAGTAATTGGTTAATAAAAGGGTTTCGCAATCCTTGGTCTAAAAACGAACAAATGTATATACCCAGACCATTGTAAATTCTGCTTGTACCCTGCTTATTTCGTTGATTATTTTGATCCCGTTTTACGTTTATTTGTTGCTATATATTCCATATTATTGTATAGATTAGCTTGGCAATTGTTGGACCTAGTCCAATATAGAGGCCCAATACCTAGGAAGCCCTAGTTAGCCCATAGGTCACCCCTTTAAAGCCTTAGGTTTGGGGTATCCTCAATGCATACGGGTCCTAGACACGGTCCATGTGAGGAATACCCGTTTTCCTCAAAACTTTTCAAATCATCCCTTAATGTCAGAATAAAATGCACAATCAACATTCCAATTCTAATAAAAAAATCATCAAATTTCATTCCAAAAATCAGTCAATTTCAAAATCTAAACATCAATTCACTTCAAATGCTAAATAAAGCCCAGTTTGAGGCCCATTCCGAAGACCAAAATGAGGCCCATTTCAAGGCCCAACTCGGCCCAATTCGACCCAAAAGCCCACCTCGGCCCAATTCAACCCAAAAGCCCAACTAGGGCCCAACTCGGCCCAATTCAACCCAAAAGACCAACCAAGGCCTAATCTGGTCCAAACCTTGACCAAGGCCCAATCCGGTCCAACTTTGACCTGGTCCAATTATGACCAACCCGAACTTTGACTTTGTCCAACTTTGACCAATCTGAGTTTTGACTTTGACCCAACCTTGACTCGGTCCAATTCAACTCAAATTCAAATTCAATTCAATTCCATACTCATTCAAATCCAAATTCATTTCAATTCCAATTCAAATCAATATTCATTCAATCCCAATTCAACTTCAATTTCAATTTCTCCTACACTCTAAATGTCTCATAGACCCGAGTGTCTCACAGACTTTGTCATTCCAATGATTCGAATGTCTCACAGACCTGAGCGTCTCACAGACCCGAGTGTCTCACAGACCTGAGCGTCTCACAGACTTCAACATCTCAAGGTTTCAAACGTCTTACAGACCCGAGTGTCTCACAGGCTAGCATCACAAACCCGAAACTTCTCAAAACTCTGAGCCCTTCTAAATCTCAAACACCTCCAATATCTTCAAACCCCACAAACATCAAAACTTCCAAAACCCAAATAAAGTGAACTACGTAAGGTCTGATCTCAACAGGGAGTTTAGTACGTAGGCAACCCACACAGGGTGCGACCCCACATCAATCAAAATACCTTTTTGCACTCAGCTATCTCCCCTCCAAACAACCACTCCCAACCCCTGATTACCTCAAAAACTTAACCATCCTTAAAACGTGAACTATGTAGGGTCTGATCTCAACAGGGAGTTGAGTACGTAGGCAGCCCATCTAGGGTGTGACCCCATTCCAATAAAAACGCCCTTTTTCCCACTCTAAGGTATTCTTCATACCTCTCAAAACACTCAAACCTTCTTCGGCTCCCACAAACTTCAAACAGTCATACTCCAAGTCTTGCATATTCACTTAACCTTAGACTTTTCCTAAATCTTTATTCTATACTTATCGAAATTCACCAATTCCTCTTTTTGGCGCTAGCTTGGCAGAAAAGCTCGTCTCATCCACTATCTTTCTCTCTTCCCGTCTCAATCCTATCCTTGGCTCTTAAATGAATCTCTCTAAAAAGGTTTTGAAAGAAGGGAATCCCGACAATTGGAGACCGAGGTTTCCTCGGGCACTAATCCGAAGTCTTGGTCGTTGCCACTTCTAAGGGGTGTAACCCAGTGCGAACCCACATAGAATCTCTGACATGACTAGATAAGTCCTATCCACAATTTCAGAGTCAAGTAACGGTTCTTAGAACCCTTCTCCTCCCTTCCTAGTTGCTTAGGTCAAACTAGGTGGCGACTCTAGTCAATTTCCTCCCTTAGGGCATAAGTCTGTGTGGAGCCCATCGAGAGCGGGTGTAGTGTTCACTAGCATTCCCCTTATGCTTTCTGGGAAAGACGGGCAGTTTAGTAGGTATTTGAGGGATGCCAGAATAACGGGTTTTCACCCTCCACAGAATGGCAATTTCTAGGATCTTGGCTTCTGAGTCAGACCATACTTAGATAGACCCCCTCATACCGAAAAATCACCCTCCAAAGAATGGTGACTCTGCTGGGGAAAACTTGAGTAAGTTTTTCTCATAAACTTGGTCAAGGAAGAATGAACTCCATTCAAAATTGTCGAGATTTCCCCACTTCTTTCAAAACCGTCAAGAGATTCATTCTAAAGCCACTAGGACCACTCTACTCCACACTTAGAGTGTGTTTGAAAGGATAGTTAGGATGAGAGTTTAGAGTTCGAGATTGGCCTTGAGTGCCACATGTGTGCTCTGATAGTTGCATGCTTCACTTTTGTTTACCGTTGTGTGTTTACTGTCTTATGTTTACTACTCTTCTTGCATGACATAATATTTTATTGCTTATTTATTACTTTTATAAATGGGGCCTTCCTAGAAGGAGTCAACCCATTGATGCATCGGGTAGTTTAGGACATGCATTCCTCTGTGTCACCCGTTTTGTCCACATGTCACGAGATCCCAACTGATCCACGGTTGATTCTCCTTGAGTTGGGTCCTTCCTAGAAGGAGTAAACCCACGAGGCGGTACGGTCCAAGACCCACGCCTTGAAGACTCATGATCCAAAGATACTTTCCCTCCTCGAGTCCAAGCCAGCATATAGAGACCTTCGAGCCTTCAGTGTCTAGCTGCCTGGTCCAGTGTCTAGGACAGGTTTTATGGGTAGTCACCCCCTTGTATGCCGCCTGTCTGACCACCCTCTGCCTTACCCTGAAGATTGCATGGGCTTAGTTCTCCATGATTCCTCTGCACCATGGGTGTCTTTAAAGCCCAATGTCACGCTACAAATTCATAGCGGATCCCGTATTTACGGATACCCATACATGACATAGAGTAGTCAGCGAATAATTTGGACTTTAGACACACCTTATCGTGCAGACGAGGGGAGACCCGTTCCCATGCAGTACTTCCCCAAGTTTCCCAAAAGTGAGTATGTTGTGATAATCCCCGGCCGTGGCTCGTGTGACTGTATCACTTCGGGTATCCTGACCTTTTGAACTTAAGCACTTCGGACTTTCTTGATGACGTGCCCGACAAGGCATAATAGAGATAAATCCCGAGAGATGAACAGTGAAGGAACGACGGTTCCCCCGATGGTATGGAAGCATTGATTGACCTGAAGGTGATTATCCCAATCATTCACACTCAGCTCCACATAAAATCAGCCACGACTTTTATTTTGTGCTTACTTCTGTGTGATCACATTTCAAAAATGAGCAAAAGTTTGAAAATGAATCAGTTTGAACACTCTAATGAAATCTCTTCAAAGCCGTTCATCTCGAATGATTTTCAAAAAATAATGATTTTCAAAATTGTTATTTCCAAAATAGTATTCAAAATCGATTTCAATCAAAGTCTTCCAGAACATAAACTTTGTCAAATGGTTTGCAAAGACCAGATTTCAAAAATCTACTGTTTACAAATGATTTTCAAACACTACTTCCCATGAATTTCATTTCAAAAACCTACTTTCTACAAACGAATTTCAAACAACATTCTTCACCAACATGACTTTCAAAATAGTTTTTGAAAACAGTTTTCAAAATTGAATTTCATAAACGTATTTTAAAATAAATTATTTAGTCCCCATGTTATGACCCGCTATTTTTGAAGTTCAACCCACCTTCAAGAGTAGTGGTCATTACTGTGGAGTGTACTAGTCATTTCGTGTTTTCACAAAAGTGGTGGATTTTAGAGACGATTTTGTGCTCGATCATTCACCTTTCCTTTCTCAAAAAACGCCCCTTATTTTCCTTCATCGAAGCAAGTGGAGTGCATGAAAACCAACAACGATTCGAGTCGAAAACCAGAGGTGTACCAACCCGAGTCAAGCGACACAAAGATCAGCAACCCCGGTTCAAGTTCACACTGTTGAAAATCAGAAGAACACCAACCCGTTTGGCTTGATCACAATACTGCTTCGCTGCAAAAGCCTGAACTCGAGCGAGCAGCCGGTCAAGAGCCCGAGGACGAGTGAACAACCAATCGAGAGCCAAAGATGAGCGTCAACCAACCAGAAGTCCGAGCGTGAGCAGTCAGCCAGAAGTCCGAAGACGGACCTGGAGAGTTCATAAGAAGTTCAGCTCAAAATTCCCCCATTTTAGGGACTTTTTAGAATTGATGATGTATAGGTTTTCCCATGCGATTCTTTTCTCTCTTGTCCATTCCTGAATAGACTACATGTATATGTCAATACATTCCCTCTGAGTTTTCTTTAGATCATGATGTGTATAGGGTTCCCCACTCCCTATTTTATGTACGAATGACCGAGCGTCAAAATTCCTACTGAAAAAATCCACCACTTCGAAAACACGTGTTTTCAAAACCGTTTTTCTAAAAATTTGATTTCTTTTAGCACGTACGATTTGCTTCTTCCCATATTCAGTCAGTTCACATTCATTAATCATGCATGAATCACGCCCATCTCACAAAAATTACATGATCACATGTTGCATTCTCAACACATCACACACAAACATTTATCTCATTTTTCAAGCGTACTAACATTCGCATCTGTCAGATTCTTCTTTGATGACCGTTTTTGCAGGTGAATAACTGTCTTGCCCACGAGTGAAAGCATGACCTTTGAAGTGATAGCAAGAAATACTAGGGATTCGAGCCTTTATTCCATTCGACATACCATGTACATAAAGACCGACAACAACAAAAAATGCACAAATCCAAAAACCCAAAAATCCAAAAAAATCATACATCCAAAAAATCCCAAAAATGCAGTCATTGTCACATCGTGGGACCACCATGCGGGAGTGGTCACTCCCTAGAAGTACAAAACTACAGGAGCCAATCATCAATCGAATATCATTCCAGAACAGCTTCTCTCACATCACATCCAACAACTTGACCATCTTCAGGGCCTACAATGACGAGATGAGCTTCATGGACCATCAACTGGAACCGACTCAAGTGAGACTTGGTGTAGCCTTTCCACTCATGCATTGCATCAAAATCCAAAATGAGTCATTTTCGTTGTCAGTACTTCATGCATCCAATACGTAGTAATTCCATATTACCACAATATATTGCACTGTAGATATTGCATTTGCATACTCCCATATCGAAACGACATCTTTGGGAAAAATCTTGAGAGATTGGTTGAATCGAATGTTTGAATCACTAAACTCTTGACCCTTCAATTTACACTGGGGTTTAAATCAAAATCAGCACCACAAGCAAAGTGAGTAGCATGCGAAGAGTGGTATTTTCCCTTGAATTCTGAACGAGGATACTGGGTAATCCCCTGAGCGATGAGGGAAGGTAGAGAGAGCCAATGAGGTAAAACCATGAACGACATGTGCATTCCTTCAGCACATGGAGAGGCACAATAAACAGTGAGATCAGTGTCGATAACAGGATAAGAATTGTGATTCATGCAAAGATCCAAGAAGTAGTAGGAAAACAATCATTGACTAATGAGAATGACGAGGCACTTAGGATAAAAATCTCCACAAAAACCAAAAAGCTTTGACTGTCCTGCACATAATCCCTTAGTGAGCCCCGTTGAGCCTTTCATGAAAACCTTTTCCTACAAACTCCACAACATGCCAACTCACATACACATACTTACTCACCCTTGCAATAGAGGATCTCAAAGGAGCCAGAGCCATGGTCTCTCCCCCACCATCTTTCACAAAAACAACAAATGAAATGTTCGAAGATGTTCAAGAAGATCGATAAGTCAATGCAACTTTGAAGCTGAAAGCCAAAATGCAAAGCAAAAAATGTTTGAGAAAGTTGATGAGCCAAATGCAATTTCAAAAACACAAAAATGAGAAGAAAGCTCAAATCGTACGCCAGAAGAGGCAAGAAGGGGAAATCCAAACCGAAAGGACCAATGATGTCCCGAAGAAACCAATAAGGGGTTATCAGAACCCGTCTAATCATTTCTCCCATGGCAAAGGTGAAACATGTCCTCTATTGCACGAAATCTCCACAATTCCCAAATAAATCCTCTAGTCCCATGTAGCATACATCATGACCCTCAACCCCGTTATAACCCAATAAAAGACCTCTGACTCATAAGTCAATGAGTGTTAACTGAAAGTTTCCGATCTGAAATATGAATCATGAGCTTCGTACTTGTTATCAACATGTCCCACCTCATAGCACAGGGACCAAGAGCGAATGAGTGTGACCTTACCCCACGAGGTCTTATGAGTGCGAGTGAATCTCCAATCTGAGTACCAAATCATAAATAGCCTACCCCAATGCAGGTGAGAAATTTGTAAGGATCAGAAAGTCCAAAACCTCGAAAAGGAATTCTAAGGAAAATACTGCTCCGAGCATTGAGAGTATCATTACACCAATAGCACACACAACTACACTCATGAGAGATTGACCCATATCCCTCCAAGAGAGTAAAGTGATTCATGCATTCCAGTTCATCAATCACTCAAGATCAAACTGAAAATGTCTTATATTCGTAAACCTCATATTAATAGAGATAGGACCGTACCTTCTCTCCAAAAACTGCATGTGCATTTTGCATCGTGTCTAGCATTTAAATTTGCATGCACCATAATCATTTCATCCTCAGCATCCAACTGGTAAGAATTCTACCTAGTCTTGCTGAAAGTCAACTTCAATTGCCGCTATCAGAGCGTAATTTCCGATAAAAAAGTCAAAGCTAGAGCCATCCCACGGCCATATCCAGAACCAAACCTGAGCCATCTGGAGCCACACGAAGACTATTCTGAAGCCATCCACTGTCATACTCGAGCCTCATTGGCACCTCTCCCAAAGCCAAGCTAGAGCCGTATGGGAGCCATCATTCGACATTGAAACCATCCTTGGAACTACACAGGGGTCATCCTAACGGTCCGAGAACAATATGCGAGCCACCTCAAATCCATATCGGACCCATTTCATCACCAGGGCCTTGCCTACAAAGTACCGAACTACGTATGGTCTGATCTCAATATGGAATTGAGTACGTAGGCAGCCCGTCCAGGGTGCGACCACAATAAAGGCAAAAACTTTCCTTTCTCCCCTCGGTGTCATTAAAGTGAATCAACCAAAGCATCGTCACGCTCAATCAGCACAAGGTCATCCCGGAACCATCCATGGAAATCCTGGAACCATGATGGGAACTCCCAACAAGCCATGCAACTGTGTTTCATCGTTCACCCATGAAAAACCATTCACTCACTACAAAGTCCACAACAAATCCCGTCAAACAACAATAAATCCATCATCAGAGCCATCAAACCACCTTGAAAAAAATCTCAAGGCAAATCAAAGCCCACAAATTGCCACAAAATCACCAACCATGTCAAACCCACCAACCACCCCGAGACCATAGGTCACACAGGAGCCATCAATGCCTACCGGAGCCATCAGTGCATACTGGAGTCATCAACGCATGCTGGAGCCATCTTAGATCCTTGAAGCCATACCGGAGCCATACCTGAGCCATCCCGAGGTTTTGATGTTACTATAGAGCCATCTACTCACACAAAAACCTACATCCACAAACAGGGAGTTTAATTAAATTAATACATTGGTTAATCACCTATCATCACATATCATCTGCATATACCCACAAAATTTGCTCACTATCTGACGTATCTTCACACCCCCTAGGTAGCTATTGCGCTACTAGTAGGGTCGCCTTTCATTTTACACCCGCTAGACAGCTATTGCGCTACTAGTGCGGTCGAATTTTTCATTTTACACCTGCTAGACAGCTATTGCGCTACTAGTGCGGTCGAATTTTTCATTTTACACCTGCTAGACAGCTATTGCGCTACTAGTACGGTCGCCTTTCGTTTTACACCTGCTAGACAGCTATTGCGCTACTAGTACGGTCGCCTTTCATTTTACACCCGCTAGACAGCTATTGCGCTACTAGTGCGGTCGAATTTTTCATTTTACACCTGCTAGACAGCTATTGCGCTACTAGTACGGTCGCCTTTCATTTTACACCCGCTAGACAGCTATTGCGCTACTAGTGCGGTCGAATTTTTTGTTTTACACCTGCTAGACAGCTATTGCGCTACTAGTACGGTCGCCTTTCATTTTACACCTGCGAGACAGCTATTGCGCTACTAGTACGGTCGCCTTTCATTTTACTCCTGCTAGACAGCTATTACGCTACTAGTACGGTCGCCTTTCATTTTACACCCGCTAGGCAACTATTACGCTACTAGTGTGGTCCCGCCATTTTTCCTCCACTAGGCAGCTATTACACTACTAGTGCGAGATCGTTCATTTCATAACCCACTAGGCAGCTATTACGCTACTAGTGCAGTCCCGTCGTTTTTCCTCCACTAGGCAGCTATTACGCTACTAGTGCGAGATCGTTCATTTCATAACCCACTAGGTAGCTATTACACTACTAGTGCGGTACCGTCGGTTTTTCCTTCACTAGGCAGCTATTACGCTACTAGTGCAAGATCGTTTCACACCCACCTGCTAGATCGTTTCACACCCACAAAATCACCAACCATGTCAAACCCACCAACCACCTCGAGACCATTGGTCACACCGGAGCCATCAATGCCTACCAGTGCCATCAGTGCATACTGGAGCCATCAACGCATGCTGGAGCCATCTCAGATCCTTGAAGCCATACCGGAGCTATACCTGAGCCATCCCGAGGTTTTGATGTTACTATAGAGCCATCTACTCACACAAAAACCTACATCCACAAACATGGAGTTTAATTCAATTAATACATTGGTTAATCACCTCACATCACATATCATCTGCATATACCCACAAAATTTGCTCACTATCTAACGTATCTTCACACCCCCTAGGAAGCTATTGCGCTACTAGTACGGTCGCCTTTCATTTTACACCCGCTAGACAGCTATTGCGCTACTAGTGCGGTCGAATTTTTCATTTTACACCTGCTAGACAGCTTTTGCGCTACTAGTGCGGTCGAACTTTTCATTTTACACCTGCTAGACAGCTATTGCACTACTATTACGGTCGCCTTTCGTTTTACACCTGCTAGACAGCTATTGCATTACTAGTACGGTCGCCTTTCATTTTACACCCGCTAGACAGCTATTGTGCTACTAGTGCGGTCGAAATTTTCGTTTTACACCTGCTAGACAGCTATTGCGCTACTAGTACGGTCACCTTTCATTTTACACCCGCTAGACAGCTATTGCACTACTAGTGCGGTCTAATTTTTCATTTTACACCTGCTAGACAGCTATTACGCTACTAGTACGGTCGCCTTTCATTTTACACCTGCTAGACAGCTATTGCGCTACTAGTACGGTCGCCTTTCGTTTTACACCTGCTAGACAGCTATTGCGCTACTAGTACGGCCGCCTTTCATTTTACACCCGCTAGGCAGCTATTACGCTACTAGTGTGGACCCGCCGTTTTTCCTCCACTAGGCAACTATTACGCTACTAGTGCGAGATCGTTCATTTCATAACCCACTAGGCAGCTATTACGCTACTAGTGCGGTCCCGCCATTTTTCCTCCACTAGGCAGCTATTACGCTACTAGTGCGAGATCGTTCATTTCATAACCCATTAGGTAGCTATTACTCTACTAGTGTGGTACCATCGGTTTTTGCTTCACTAGGCAGCTATTACGCTACTAGTGCAAGATCGTTTCACACCCACCTGCTAGGCAGCTATTACGCTACTAGTACGGTACACAATGAAAAGTTTTATAGGCTCGTCATAAGTCCTATAGCTAGATGTCAAGAGGTCTAGTTGAGGCTCGTCATAAGTCCTCGTACTTTCAATTACATTCTAGGCTCGTCATAAGTCCTAGGACTGGATATCAAGAGGTCAAGTTGAGGCTCTCCTAAGTCCTCGTGCTCCCAAACCAATATATTGTTAGCATTCTAGGCTCATCGTAAGTCCTAGGACTGGATGTCAAGAGGTCCAGTTGAGGCTCGTAATAAGTCCTCGTGCATTCAGCTGATCATGTCATTTCCCATCGCATTCATACATTATCTTCCTCGCGGTCACATCCCAATGCACCACAAAGCCGTAGTGAGAATTTTTGGCGCACTCTCAACCTTGATCCAATTCTGCAAGGGTTTGCAAAATTGAATCAAGGGGAGCCATCTGTAGACACCAAAAATTCTCACCCCATGAATAAAATTCCAGAAAAAAAAATAATAAATAAATAAAGATGGTCGTCACCTTTCTTTTCAAAACTCGTTCATGTGCATACCAAAATGAAACTATCATTTTTATCACAAATTTTTAAAACCAATTGTCAAAGCATCCGTTTTCAAACCCGTCCTTTTTTTGCTACTTACTTCATTTACCATTTTATTTTCAATTTATTTCGTGTGAGTCGGTTCTATTTATTCGCTTATTTATTTGCCTATTTGTTTTATTTTGGTTCATGCTATTTTGTTAATTGTTTATTTTATCTCATTTCATTTCATTGATACTTTTACTTGTATTTTCTTTATTAGTACTTGTTTTTATCTTTGTCCTCATCATTGTTATTTTTAGAATCATGTTCATCATTTTATGTACATTTTCACTATTATATCCCATACTAGTATATTTCATTTTGTCGCTAATACGATTAAGCTCTCCCTCATCTCATCTTATTTTGTTACTTCTTTTTCTATCTTCTTTACTGTCATTCGTACATATCTAGTTCGATTCCCATTGGCATTCACTTGTAAATTTACTTCCATCATTCTAATACTATCTCATTATTTCATGTACTTATCATTATGTTATTCCGTTTATCTTATATTTTTATATTTTGTATTTTATTATTTACATTCCATAAGTTCATGACTCTAATTCATTTACCAGATTAAATTCATTCATCTTATTGTACATTTATATTGTGAAACGCTAGCGTTTTTAGGGATTATTCAGTTCGGAGTAGAGCTTTAGTGTTATTTCTCCAATTTACATACCGAGTTCTGTCATGGTATAAGTGGTTTGAGCGTAAATGAGGAAACATGAAGGCCCCGGTTCGAATCTTGATAAAGACGCGGGTGTTTTTTTTTGTTTGTCCTGTCGGTTTACCAGCCAAACGCAGCTCCAAAAAACGGAGAGAAACCCTAATCTATTCTTTTAATAAGCCGCCACCCTGATCCAATAAATCGACCCCAACCTTATAAATACAGAAGCCCTCTTCTACTTCAGGGGGGACAAAAAAAAAGAAGCTCTGCTCATCACATCCGACTCCCACCTCTGTTGGATCGATTCGCTCGCTCACCTCCATCTCCTCATTTCTCTCCGTCCAATTTTGAAAACGCTAATAATGGTCAGAACATTGTAGCCGACAATACATAACATCCACTCTCTCGATCAGTCAAAAGAACGCTTCACCTACATTCGAAACTTTCTCCCAACAGAGACTGCCATTAACGTCTCTCCCACCAGAAATCTATTACCAACACCATCACCGAAAATCTCCATTCCATTTCATTTTCTTCTGTCTCATATATGAGAAATACGTAAGCGATTATCTCGTTGGCTTCTTCGTTGACTGTTGATTTCAAACTTGCTCTCCCTTTCCCTCTTCCTTTCATTTTTTTTTGTTGTTTCAAGTTCTTCTTCGATTCTTTCAACCAAATGATCCAAGTCGGTGATGGTTAAAACGAGAAAGAGAATAGCGGTATTTTCCAGAACTCTACTTCCGAAGTCCACCGGTTCTCCATGTCTCGTTCCTCTGTACTTCTCAAATCTGCCTACACTCGATTTTTGAGGCTCAACTTAGTTTCTGGGTTTGCGGGAAGCATACGAATATGAGGCGAAATCTTCAATTTCCGCTCTTATTTCTAGTCCCCTTTGTTTATTGTTCCGGCTTCGCATAGGCGTTTTGAATTACATTCGTCAGCATGCTTCTCCTGAAGGGATATCAAGGCCAACATGGTCTATGGGTTCGAAGGAGGCAGATAAAGCACCATTTTCTGATTTTTGTTTAGTTCTTCGTTCTCTGTACTAAAAAACTAACACTAAGGATTTCAATCCCATAGAGTAGAACGCGGCCTACCGAGTTTACATTCGATTTATGAGTATGCATTCTTCTCACTCTCGGTTTTCTTGTTTGCTCTGTATTTCCACCTTAAAATCCTTGTAAAGTTACACCGATGAGCACCAAACCCATCATGGGTTCACGGGTTCAAAGACGTAGATAGTACCGAAACATAAACTTTGGTTCCAAATTTTATTTGCAGTTTTTTTTTATTCTTTCTATGCTCCTATGTTCACTGGGTTCCTTATGCCTTTGCTGGGAAAATACATGAATCAGTCGTCTACGTCTGTGTTCATTTGGAACATCCCCATTTCGGTATTTTGTCATTTGGGTCATCGAAGTGCTTCTGTTTCACTAGTCTATTCATGTCAACATCCGGGCTTGCCGACCAGGATTATTTCTCGATTCCCTTTTGTAATGATAGTTGAATCTAGGATGGATGAAAGCTCGGTTTAAACTGCAAGAGATCGGACATGGTTTTGGACAATATTGTGTGTGTAGTGTGAACGGCTCTTTTCATTGCTTCTGGTATACTTCTTATACTCGTCTGGACTTCTACGTATGTTTCTTTTTATTTGCGCTTTGTACCATATGACTATATCAGTTTCACACCAGTTTGCTTGCGTTTTGACAACAGTTTGAATTTGTTGTTTCTAATGAAGTTTGAGAGGTATTCACCTTCGGCATAGATGACGTATCCTATCTTACCCATTCCTCTGCTATGTCCATTCAACCATAGTTCTCACCTGTACATTTGTCCGTTTCTTTTGATGATCTGTTTTGTTTTACAGAGAGAGATTTCCTGAAATACCCCAAGTTTCTAAGGAATAATTTATGTTGCTGTTTAAGTCTTAATAACCTATAAAACACTTTTAAATCCTAATATTGGCATAAGTACTCATTAGGACCAGAAAAGTCCTTAATAGCACTTCTTGTATTGTTTTTTTTTTAAAAAAGCTATCTAGAATGCACCAATAACATTGTGACAACCAAGCTAGTAGGTGATGCAGCAGCTAGCTTATGTAGTAAACACACAAGTAGGTGACTCATCAAGCTAGTAAGCAAGTAGGTGACTCATCAAGCTAGCAAGCAAGTAGGACGTCTTAAGCACGACCAAGCTAGTAGGCAAGTAGGACGTCTTCAAGCACGAGGTGGCAAGCATGAGGTGGCAAGCATGAGGTGGCAAGCATGAGGTGGCAAGCATGAGGTGGCAAGCGCGAGGTGTCAAATTAGCATGGGTTAACACTAGGACCAATAGGAGCCCGACACCTATGCAGCCTAGTAGGAGGTGTCACCACACTATTAGACCACACCTTGGTTCAATGAGAATAGGCTACTGCCCCACCTCCCTTAGTCAGCCCATGTGTTGTCTTTCTTATATTAAGCCTTAACTAGAACCAGTCAGCTTGGAGCAAGGGTTATTCAAGGTGTCACCATATAAGGTCTTACCCACCTAGGAAGGAAATTGACTAAGCTAATCTCCTTGCCTATAAATACCATCATCCACCACTCCAAAATACTCCATCCAGCACCAAGATTTCATCCTTCATTAAGGAAGAAGAGAAATAAAGCTCACCTTGTTGTTCTTGTCTTGGTTGAGGGCAAAGAAGAAGAAGAGAGATCCTTGTTCCATCCTTACCTTTCCAAATCATTCATCCACCATTTAAACCCTTTGTAATCAGTAAAAAGAAGGCAAAGAAGGAAGAAACCCATGTAGAAATAAAGCTTAGGCCGAGAAACGAAGGAAGGGGGAGAAAGCTCCATACCAATTCCAATCCTTGAAGTAAGGTGTTCCTAGAAGTTAACCATCCATTCCTAGCTGTTGGTGGCCGAAAATCATAGGAGAAACCATGAGAACTCACTCCATTTCCATATCCAAGTTAGGTGCTCCAAAGGTGTCTTAGGGTGTCCTAGTTCCAGCAAGAGTTTCTAAGGTCTTAAAGAAGGTTTTCTTCATCAATTATTAAGGTAACTTCAAGGTTACTATCCCTTCACAAATCTATATGTTTTCAAAGACTAGTACCTCTTTATGGATTATGTAAATTCATTGGTATTTTGGGGCACAAAACCATTGAGTTGGAAATAAGCTTTAAGGAAGAAAAAGGTGCTTTAAAGACCTAACCTATATAACCAAATACATGGGAGTTGATTTGTGATGTTTAAGCATGGTTTGTAAGATTAATTGATCTTGAAACTTATCTGGTTATATGTGTGTTATTGAGGCTGAAATTGTTATGGTTTATTTGGTGTAACTTCATGGTTACCATCCCTTAATAAATCTGTATGTTGTACAGGAGTATTACCCCTATATTATCTAATTAAAATTCGTAGGTATTAATTAGCCTAAATCTAGAAAAGTTAGAAAAGTGTTTTAAGGAAGAAAAGGATGTGTTTACAACCTACCTTTGATTACTGATGGCTTAAGAGCTTGTTTATGGTGTTTTGCTGTTTAGTAAGTGGGAATAACCTAGAGGTAATTATGATTGTTCTGGATGATCTTTAGTCTAATCTGGTGTTGTTATAATCTAGGATAAATGGTGTCTTAAAGAGTTTTGTTTAATCACCAGATTTGAGGGTGGAATTCTAGAGCATTAATCAAGTGTTTTGGGTGCTTAACTAACCTAGAACCTATCTGATTGTTATGGCCGAGTAACATAGGTGAAAGTATAGAATTTATTTAAGATGTTAAGTGTGATTACTAGAAGAGCTAATCTGGTGAATTAGATGTCTAGTACAACTGCTTTCAGTTGGAAGTTAATTAGTGTAAACTAGATGTGTCCTAGGGCTAAAAACATGATTGTTGATTATTCTGGTCATTAGCAACCTATTATGGCAGAATTGGCCATGAACTATTAAAGAGATGTATAGCATGATTTTAGGATGAAGATGATAATTTTAACTAAGGTCTTAAAGTCTTAAAGTCTAATATGTTAGGAACTTGTATGTACTGTTTTAGAAGGTTGTTTATGGTTGGATTAACTCCTAAGCTAATATGGTTAATATTGTGACCGAAAATGTTAGGAACCAATTATGCTTTGATTCAGGTTGTAATTAAATTATGTCTTAAGCTAATCTGGATGAGATAGTTAATAATAGAACTGAAATGGATATGATTTGTTTGTTTGATCAAGACTTGGTCTTAAGGTATGATTTATGGTTGTTTGAATTGTTAAGCTGAGATATTTGATGCTGTGTGACCTGGCCGAAGGTGCCATGTAAGATTATGTGATCATAGCATTTCCTTAAGTGTTGTTTGATTATTGTTATGTTCCTTGTGTTTGAAATTATGAAATGGGCTTTGTTAAGTGACTTGACTATTGATTCTTGTTATACTTTAAATTGTTATATTCTGATTAACGAGGATTCAACGAGTAACTCATTGGAATGGATTGTTGAGATATATGGCCATATGTGGAACTTGAGCAGTAACTGCTTTCCTATGAATTATTGGACTCATGGTATGCCTTGGGCTCCATGAGATGCTTCATGGTTTCCTACACTATAGTTTAAAGGTACTATAGGGGGTGTGCACATCTTTTAGGGCCTGGAGTGTGTTTGGGAAAGGTTGGATCGCCTTAAAGATCGGGATTCGTCCCTTGAACCGATTAAAGGTTGGATCGCCTTAAAGATCGGGATTCGTCCCTTGAACCGATTAAAGGTTGGATCGCCTTAAAGATCGGGATTCGTCCCTTGAACCGATTAAAGGTTGGATCGCCTTAAAGATCGGGATTCGTCCCTTGAACTGGTTTGGATAGAAATGGAGGAGTTGAATGGATAATCAATTAAATGAATTGGATTATATCCTATCTAAGCATACCTGGACACCATGTTGTTATTACTTGAGTATTTGGGTGGTTAATTATCCTACTTGATATATATTGGTTGGTTATGAACTAAATATATCTGATGGCTTATTGTTGTACTCAAATTGTTATTATTAATACTTGAATTATCATGATAAGTACTTGGTCTATTCTGAATATTACTTGAGCTATTAAATGATTAAGAGTGGCTATGAATCAGTGGCTATTTTGATATACTATTTCTTTTGATGGTAGCTTTGATTTTACTCAGCGCTGCTGATTTTTGGCATTATGCCCTGTGGTCCCTTCTCTGTGATTGTTTGAATGACCACAGATACAGGAAATGAAGATGACTTAAAGGAGCTCGAGAGTGTGGGCTAAGGGATTAGAGACTTTTTCCTAGTCTTCTGGAGTTTTGGTTTTATGTTTTAAAGTCAGTTTGTAAACTTTGTTAAAATTTGGATATGTAAATTATTAAGCCTTAGCGTTCCAGAAGTTGTGAACGTGGCGGTAGCGCCCCGCTAGTTTAATGCTTCCGCCACTACCACTTGTATATGTTTAATATGATAAGAAGATATAGGAATTTTGGGGCGTTACATTTCCTCTACGTCCAGGTATCCAATTCTAACTTGAGCAACTCTTGCGCTTGATGTATGTTCGCACGAGAAATCTGTATGTACTTGTGATATCAGCCACACATCTTGTCTTTTGATTCTGTTGCGCATCTATATTAGCTTAATGTGTATTGTGAAACCTGTACATATACCGACACCATTGAGCATGTTCTGTTGACCTTTCTGATTTAGGGGTGGTGAGCATGTCATGAGTATTCCCGGTTTATTTCCTTTAAAATTGAGTTCATCCGTCAATCTCTTGCGATATTCCATGACAGTTTATCGAAGGGGGATAGATTAGTGTAACTACCTGAAGACCTCGTTGCATCAATCTGTGTAACTACATGGTGAAATCCTCAAATGAAATTAGAATCACAAGAACATGATAGATAGGGTCATCCTTTTCCATTTGAGTTCTTAGTTGTTCTTCAAATTAATACCAGATTAATAGAGGCTGGAGATACGGGCTAATTTACCTGACTTTTTTTTTGGTTAGAGATGAATCAGAAAGGAACACTTAGCCTTTTCCTTTGGTTTAAATGAATTTAGAAAGGACCTCGGCCTTGGATGGATTTTGAATTTGATTTAGGCCATTAAGAGACAAGGGAACATACAGTAATTGGTTAATAAAAGGGTTTCGCAATCCTTGGTCTAAAAACGAACAAATGTATATACCTAGACCATTGTAAATTCTGCTTGTACCCTGCTTATTTCGTTGATTATTTTGATCCGTTTTACGTTTATTTGTTGCTATATATTCCATATTATTGTATAGATTAGCTTAGTAATTGTTGGACCTAGTCCAATATAGAGGCCCAATACCTAGGAAGCCCTAGTTAGCCCATAGGTCACCCCTTTGTAGAAAAGCCTTAGGTTTGGGGTATCCTCAATTCATACGGGTCCTAGACACGGTCCATGTGAGGAATACCCGTTTTCCTCAAAACTTTTCAAATCATCCCTTAATGTCAGAATAAAATGCACAATCAACATTCCAATTCTAATAAAAAAATCATCAAATTTCATTCCAAAAATCAGTCAATTTCAAAATCTAAACATCAATTCACTTCAAATGCTAAATAAAGCCCAGTTTGAGGCCCATTCCGAAGACCAAAATGAGGCCCATTTCAAGGCTCAACTCGGCCCAATTCAACCCAAAAGCCCAACTCAACCCAATTCAACCCAAAAGCCCAACTCGGCCCAATTCAACCCAAAAGCCCAACTAAGGCCCAACTCGGCCCAATTCAACCCAAAAGCCCAACCAAGGCCCAATCTGGCCCAAACCTTGACCAAGGCCCAATCCGGTCCAACTTTGACCTGGTCCAATTATGACCAACCCGAACTTTGACTTTGTCCAACTTTGACCAATCTGAGTTTTGACTTTGACCCAACTTTGACTCGGTCCAATTCAACTCAAATTCAAATTCAATTCAATTCCATACTCATTCAAATCCAAATTCATTTCAATTCCAATTCAAATCAATATTCATTCAATCTCAATTCAACTTCAATTTCAATTTCTCCTACACTCTAAATGTCTCATAGACCCGAGTGTCTCACAGACTTTGTCATTCCAATGATTTGAATGTCTCATAGACCTGAGCGTCTCACAGACCCGTGTGTCTCACAGACCTGAGCGTCTCACAGACTTCAACATCTCAAGGTTTCAAACGTCTTACAGACCCGAGTGTCTCACAGGCTAGCATCCCAAACCCGAAACTTCTCAAAACTCCGAGCCCTTCTAAATCTCAAACACCTCCAATATCTTCAAACCCCACAAACATCAAAACTTCCAAAACCAAAATAAAGTGAACTACGTAAGGTCTGATCTCAACAGGGAGTTTAGTACGTAGGCAACCCACACAGGGTGCGACCCCACATCAATCAAAATACCTTTTTGCACTCAGCTATCTCCCCTCCAAATAACCACTCCCAACCCCTGATTACCTCAAAACTTAACCATCCTTAAAACGTGAACTACGTAAGGTCTGATCTCAACAGGGAATTGAGTACGTAGGCAGCCCATCTAGGGTGTGACCCCATTCCAATAAAAAAGCCCTTTTCCCCACTCTAAGGTATTCTTCATACCTCTCAAAACACTCAAACCTTCTTCGGCTCCCACAAACTTCAAACCGTCATACTCCAAGTCTTGCATATTCACTTAACCTCAGACTTTTCCTAAATCTTTATTCTATACTCATCAAAATTCACCAATTCCTCTTTTTGGCGCTAGTTTGGCAGAAAAGCTCGTCTCATCCACTATCTTTTTCTCTTTCCATCTCAATCCTATCCTTGGCTCTTAAATGAATCTCTCTAAAAAGGTTTTGAAAGAAGGGAATCCCGACAATTGGAGACCGAGGTTTCCTCGGGCACCAATCCGAAGTCGTGGTCGTTGCCACTTCTAAGGGGTGTAACCCAGTGCGAACCCACGTAGAATCTCTGACATGACCAGATAAGTCCTATCCACAATTTCAGAGTCAAGTAACGGTTCTTAGAACCCTTCTCCTCCCTTCCTAGTTCCTTAGGTCAAACTAGGTGGCGACTCTAGTCAATTTCCGCCCTTAGGGCATAAGTCTGTGTGGAGCCCATCGAGAGCAGGTGTAGTGCTCACTAGCATTCCCCTTATGCTTTCTAGGAAAGACGGGCGATTTAGTAGGTATTTGAGGGATGCCAGAATAACAGGTTTTCACCCTCCACAGAATGGCAATTTCTAGGATCTTGGCTTCTGAGTCAGACCATACTTAGATAGACCCACCTCATACCGAAAAATCACCCTCCACACATACTAGTAGCACAATAGCTGTCTAGCAAGTGTAAAATGAAAGATTCGACCGCACTAGTAGCGCAATAGCTGTCTAGCGGGTGTAAAATGAAAGACGACCGTGCTAGTAGCCCAATAGCTATCTAGCAGGTGTAAAACGAAAGGCGACCGTACTAGTAGCGCAATAGCTGTCTAGCAGGTGTAAAACGAAAAATTCAACCGCACTAGTAGAGCAATAGCTGTCTAGCGGGTGTAAAATGAAAGACGACTGTACTAGTAGCGTAATAGCTGCCTAGCAGGTGGATGTGAAACAATCTTGCACTAGTAGCATAATCACTGCCTAGTGAAGGAAAAAAGGCGGGACCGCACTAGTAGCGTAATAGCTGCCCAGCGGGTTACAAAGTGAACGATCTCGCACTAGTAGCATAATAGCTGTCTAGTGGAGGAAAAGATTGGGGACCGCACTAGTAGCATAATAGCTGCCTAGCGGGCTATGAAACGAACGATCTCGCACCAGTAGCGTAATAGCTGCCTAGTGGAGGAAAAACGGCGGGACCGTACTAGTAGCGTAATAGCTGCCTAGCGGGTTATGAAGTGAACAATCTCGCACTAGTAGTGTAATAGCTGCCTAGCGGAGGAAAAGACTGGGACCACACTAGTAGCGTAATAGCTTCCTAGCAGGTTACGAAGCGAACGATCTCGCACTAGTAGCGTAATAGCTGCCTAGTGAAGGAAAAAGGCAGGACCGCACTAGTAGTGTAATAGCTGCCTAGCGGGTTTGAAATGAAAGTGCGACCGCACTAGTAGCGTAATAGCTGCCTAGCAGGTGTGAAACAAAAATGCAACCGCACTAGTAGCGCATTAGCTGCCTAGCGGGTGTAAAACGGAAGTGCGACCGCACTAGTAGCGCAATAGCTGCCTAGCGGGTGTGAAACGAAAATACCACCGCACTAGTAGTGCAATAGCTTCTTAGCGGGTGTAAAACGAAAGTGCGACCGCACTAGTAGCGCAATAGCTACCTAGTGGGTGTAAAATAGAAATGCGACCGCACCAGTAGCGCAATAGCTGCCTGGCGGGTGTAAAACGAAAATGCAACCGCACTAGTAGCACAATAGATGCCTAGCGGGTGTGAAGATGCATTAGATAGTGAACAAATTTTGTGGGTATATGCAAGTGATATGCGATGTGAGATAGTTAACAAATGTATTAATTGAATGAAACTCCCTGTTTATGGGTGTAGGTTTTTGTGTGAGCAGATGGCTCTAGAGTTACATCAAAACTTCGGGATGGCTCCAGTGGCTCCGGCATGGCTTCAAGGATCTGAGATGGCTCTAGCATGCATTGATGGCTCCGGTATGCACTGATGGCTCCGGTATACACTGATGGCTCCGGTGTGACCAATGGTCTCGGGGTGGTTGGTGGGTTTGACATGGTTGGTGATTTTGTGGTAGTTTGGGGCCTTTGATTTACCTTGAGATTTTTTTAGGGTGGTTTGATGGCTCCGGTGATAGATTTATTGTTGTTTGACGGGATTTTTTGTGGACTTGGTACTGAGTGAATGGTTTTCAATGGGTGAATGATGAAACACAGTTGCATGACTTTGTTGGCAGTTTCTGTCATGGTTCTAGGATTTTCATGGTTGGCTCAGGGATGACCTTGTGCTGATTGAGCATGATAATGCTTTGGTTGGTTCACTTCGAGGAGGGGAAATGGGAAGTTTTCGCCTTTGATGTGGTCGCACCCAGGACAGGCTGCCTACGTACTCAATTCCATATTGAGATTAGACCATACGTAGTTCAATCCTCTGTAGGCAAGGTCTTGGTGATGAAAAGGCTCTGACAGGGATTTGAGGTGGCTCCCGTATGGCTTCAGCTCGGTTTTGGGAGTAGTGTCAATCAAGCTCGAGCATGACACTGGATGGCTCTGGGGTGGTCTTCGCATAGCTCCGAATGGCTCTAAAATGGTTCAATGCAGCCTGAATATAGCCTGGGATGGCTCAAAAATGGTTCGATGCAGCTCAAGGTAGCCCGGGATGGCTCCGAGATGGTTCGATATAGCTTGATGATGGCCAGGGATGGCTCTAGTTGACATCTTTTGATCAAAAGTGACACTTCAACAACTAGAACTGAAGTCGACTTTTGGCGAGACTAAGCAGAGTTCTTACCGGTCGGATGTGATGATGAACGGGTTATGAAGCATGTATATATTAAATGCTAGGTACAATGCAAAATGCATATGTAATTTTTGGAGAGAAGGTATGGCCCTATCTCTATTAATATGAGGTCTACGAATATAAGACGTCTTCGGTTCGATCTTGAGTGATTGTTGAACTGGAATGCGTGAATCACTTTCCTCTTATGGAGGGATGTGGGTCAATCTCTCGTGAGTGTATCCATGTGTGCTAATGGTGTGATAATGCTCTCGATGCTTAGAGCAGTATTTTCCTAAGCATTTCTTTCGAGGTTTTGGACTTTCCGATCCTTACAAATTCCTCACCTGTAACGGGGTAGGCTGTTTATGTGTGGTGCTTTAATTAAAGAGTCACTCGCACTCTGAAGACCTTGTGAGATAAGGTCACACTCATTCGCTCATGGTCCCTTTGGAAAGACAGGACATGTTGATAACAAGTATGAAGCTTATGATTCATGTTTCAGATTTGATATTTTCAGTCAACGCTCATCAACTAACGAGTCAGAGGTCTTTTATTGGGTTATAACGGGGCTGAGGGGTATGATGTATGTCACATGGGACTGGAGGATTTGTTTGGGAATTGTGGAGCTTTTGTGCAATAGAGGATATGTTTCGCCTTTGCCATGGGTGGAATGATTAGACGTGTTTTGATAACCTTTTATTGGTTTCTACGAGACATCATTGGTCCTTCGAATTCGGTTTTCTCCTTCTTGCCTCTTCTGGCGTATAGTTTGAACTTTCTCCTCATTTGGGTGTTTTGGAAATTGCATTTGGCTCATCGACTTTCAAGCGTTCTTTACTTTGTATTTTGGCTTTCAACTTTGGAGTTGCATTGACTCACTGATCTTCTTGAACAGTTTTGATGTTCTTTGTTGGTGTTTGGCTTTGGGGTTGCATTGACTCGCTGAGTTCTTTGAACATTTTTATTGTTGTTTTTATGAAAGAAAGTGGGGACGGGCCATGCCTCCGGCTCCTTTCAGATCCTCTACTGCAAGGGCAGGCAAGTATATGTACGTGGGTTGGCATGTTGTAGAGTTCATAGAAAAAGGTTTATCGTGAAAGGCTCAGTGGGGCTCACTAACGGATTATGTACAGGGCAATCAAAGCTGCTTGGTTTTGTGGAGATTTTGTATTACTAAGTTCCTCGTCATTCTCATCAGTCAATGATTATTTCTTACTATTCTTAGATCTTTGCATGAATCACAGTTCATATCCTGTTTACCGACATTGATCTCGCTATGAATTGTGCCTCTCCATGTGTTGAAGGAATACACAAGTAGCTCATTGTTTTACCTCAATTGGAACTCTCTACTTTCCCTTATCACTTAATGGATTGTCCAAAACATTCATTTGAAATTCAAAGGAAAATACCGCTCTTTGCACACTACTCACTTGGTTTGTGGTGCTGATTTTGATTGGACCCTTGAGTTCATTGATGAGACTAGAGTTTAGTGATTCAAGCACTATGTTCAAACAATCATTCAAGCTTTTCACCGAAGACACATTTTCGATATGGGAGTATGCAAATGTAATTATCTACAATGCAATATGTTATGGTAATATGGAATTACTATGTATAGGATGCATGAAATGATGAGAATGAAAATGACTCATTTGGATTTTGATTCGATTTTTTTTCTTGTTCTTTTTTTTAATGGATGCAATGCATGAGTGGCAAGGTTACACCTAGTCTCACTTGAGTCAATTCCAGTTGTTGGTCCATGAAGCTCGTCCCGTCACGATTGGCTTTGAAGGTGGTCGAGTTGTGGTGATTGTTGTCGAAGAAGTGATTCTCGAGTGAGGTCGGGTTGGTGGTTGGCTCCTGGATCTTGGAACTTTTAGGGAGTGACAACTTCCGCATGGTGAACCACTGATATGACATGGGTTGCATTTTCTGGGATTTTTGAAGGTGTGATTTTTTTGGATTTTTTGATTTTTTTTGTTTTTGGATTTGCTTTTTTATTGTTGTAGGTCTCTATGTACATGG
Source organism: Limonium bicolor (assembly GCA_023374045.1). Lineage (NCBI taxonomy): Eukaryota > Viridiplantae > Streptophyta > Magnoliopsida > Caryophyllales > Plumbaginaceae > Limonium > Limonium bicolor. The sequence goes on from CM041777.1 coordinate 438,954,354, forward strand.
TGTGCTGAATGGGAAAAGGCCTGAATCCCTGGTATTTCTTACTACCACCTCGAATATCACGTTTTCACTCGTGGGTAAGAACAGTTAATCACCTGCAAACACGATCGTCATAATAGAAAAAAGAATCTGACAAATGTTAGCATGCTTGAAAAAAAATGATATGAATGCTTGTGTGTGGTGTGTTAGGAATACAACAAGTGATTATGCATTTTTTCTGAGATGAGCTTGATTCAAGATTAATGAATTTGCACTGAATGAGAATGAATGTGGCTCTTCTTCTTTTTTCTTTTGTCCATGAATGTGGTGCATTCTTTTGTTTGTTGGTTGCTTTATTAGCTCATTTCCGAAAGAAGCTACGTTTTAGAAAAACGGTTTTCAAAACACGTGTTTTCGAAGTGGTGGATTTCGCTGAAATACCCCGAACTTTAAAAGCTTAATTAAATGATCTATTAATGATCTAAGAAGGTTAATAATAATCTTAATACCATTGGGGAACAATCTAAGATCTCAACAAGGCAAAAACATGCCTTAAAATCGGTAACGCCAAAAATGTGCTTTAAGAAACTATAGAGATTGTATGACCTCAATTAGGATCTAAAGTGGATTACTAAGTATTATAATTAAGTAATGAACACTATAAAACTATTCTCAAAGGAAACCAAGCTCAAAAACATGTTCTAACACAAATTGTGCTTTAAAACTCCTTAAAGCACGTTTTTGAGAAAATTGACTTTCTGAGTGGGTTTTGAGTGGTGTTAGGCATTGGATTAGACCTTGTTATACTAATTTACTATAATGTACCACATTAGAAGGTCTAATTCCAAAATTTTCAAAAAAATCACAAATATGGCATTCATTTGTGAATAGTAACCGAAATAGTGCATTTTTAAGTGATGTTGACCAAGTCTAGTCAATGGTCAAGACTTGACCCATCTTTATCCTAAATGAGGCGACAGCATTAAGGGTGGAGGACAGCACATTAACCTTTAACCAAAATATCTAGCCAATTTGGTGAATCATCATTTTACTATTCCATTTATTACTTTTCATTCCTTAAAACACAAATTCTTTCCTTCTCTTTCCTCTTGTCCCATTCCATCCGAGCCCTTAGCAGATCCTAAAGCTCTCAAGCTGTGTTCATGAGCATTCAAGGCAAATCTAACTCATTTCCACCTAAGGTAATGGTTTAAGGCATATTTTAGCTCTTTTTCTTCATCTCTTCATCACCTACACATGGAGCTTATAATCTATCACTTTCCATGGCTTATTCTCAGTATTTTAACCCTTTAACAAGAGCTAATCTCGGCTGAAGCAACCCTTGGGACCAAGGTGGTCAAAATTTCCATTATAAGGTAAAAACATACCTTAAGGACTTTCACTCTTCATCCGGTTTTCTTCTTCTGTTTTCAATGAGTTTATACACTCATAATCTTCATATTTTCATGTTGGTTCAGTGTGTTAACCACTTGGAGCAAGAGTGGCTGAAAACCAAGAGAAAAATCATTCTTTAAGGCATTTTCCAAGGTAAAATCTATTACCATAGCACCTTTGAAATACCCCGAATAATTATCAGTTTAAATTCATGAAGGTTGAATTAAACTATGAGTAATAATTATACTCAATATATATATATACATAGTAAATAATGATAACATCGTATGTGTGTATCGGTACATAGTCACTCATATATATATATACATATACGTACGTATGTATGTAACGTTACGATATTACAAAATTGGAAATAATAAATAATGATGTCGCATGGGCACATATAATTAAAACGCGACAAAATAAAAGGGGCGTATATATATAACGTAACAAAAATTAAGTGGTTACGTATCTAACTAATAACGCAAAATATTATATAGTCTCACACGCATATAATTAAGCATGTCTATAGATTATACAAAAAAAGGGGAGCAAAGACGCTACCGTCGAGGTTCAAACCCCGTACCTCTCGTACCCCTCCCAAACGCCTTAACCGGTTGAGCTGTGCTCGAATTCGGTAACCAATACCCATCTAACTATATTAGTACCGCGACTATCACTGGAACTACAAAAAAAAGAAGAGGTTGAACAACGAACCAAATTGATTCACTTGTGCTACTCATTCTCTTATTTCTCCCTCGGTACTACACCTGATCGAACAAAATAAAATTTAACAACATACCACATTGTCAGGGCATGAGATCGACAAGGGTCTGTAGGAGATGGGGGTATTATTTTCTTTCTCTACTGCTCTTTCAGATGCATGAGATTCCCTTATTGGCCTCAGTTTTCAAAATTCCTAACTCCCATGCAGGCTCCTTGGGTATGGCTAGCACTAACTCACTCTCTAACACTCCATCTCCACCCACCTCCTTGTTCTGTCCAATAACCTGCAGCACCCATGGCCCTCCCTTGTCAAAGAACCAGTATCTCAGTCTCCAATAACCTACCCTCCTCTCAGTTCATTCTGCTACGCCTCTTGAGTCATGAAGAAAACAGAAAATAGGAGACAACAACATGCAGTGCTAATGAGGGTGTGGATTTCAAAAAGAAATATATATGAACAATGCTGATCTTGGTTTTGATAAAAAAGATAATCAGACAACAGACATGCGCATCAGAAGTAGTGGTTTTGCAAACTTGCACGCATCAGTCAGGGGTTGATACTCCTCAAACTCCCACAAAATTCTCCATTGGAACTCTATCCCATAACCGGTCCTCTAGTTTCTGCATTTAACTCTCCTCCTAAGTCATATTAATCGGGTCTGTCTCACACAAGTACCCATCTCATGCGCGCAACTTCTGAAGACACTCCGGAAACAAGCAAATCAGTTCCTGACTCTTGCCAGGTGAATAGCAGTGGCTTAACCCATCTTCATTCACCTCTGTTTCCATATCCAAGAATTTTCTAAGGCTTAACCCATTCTCTCCACAATCTGTGCATAACTTCGTCTAGGGAATAAACCCATGCAGAGTGCCAAGCTCTCCTGGAAGCCAACATACCCTTCTGTTCGAGAATCAGCCCAGAAAACTACCTAGAACACTGCATGCCACCTGCTGCTAGAGACCTGGGGTAAACCTGAAACTAAAACCTCTCCAGGAGCTACCAAGCGCGTGCTGCTTTTCTCCCAATAATAATCAGACAAGGAATTCCCCCCATATACAACAGCACCTTGGTCTGAATTCCAGCTCAAGGTAATCTCCACCCTAATAGCTCTTTCAGATTTCCAACTTTGTTTTCTGTATACTATACTCCCAGAAGTAATAGGAGGGTTTGGTGGACTTGATAACGAAGTTAAAACAATGCTTAAACCCTGTACTAACGTGATATATATGTGAGGAAAGTAAAGACCGGATCTAGGAATGAAAAGAGAAACAGATGAAAAAAAAATGTATGTCAGTTTCATACCTCGGCTTTCTTTTATTAGAATTTTGATAGTGTGTGTTTGTATAAACGTAACCAGTTGTAGGCCTGTAAAGGAATATCTTTCTGTATGTATGTGAAACCTTGCAATTGTGCAAGGGTGATTCTTATTGAAACAGAGAGAAATATGTCTCTCGTATGATTTCAGAAATGTTGACTAACTCACTTCTGTACAAGTGACTAGCTTATAGCTTATATATGTATATAGGGCGGTCTAATGTATTGGACCATTAGACCGGAAGAAAACAATTACATATAATAAGACACCTATGTTTACACACTATAAGCGTACATCAATATACCCTAGATACAAGTCTAATACCCCCCCTCAAAGAGTACACTCTCGGTCCAGTTGAAGTGGCAAAAGAGGTGCTCTTTGTTCCAGTTGATGTGGGATATAAGGAATCGCCTGTACCTGTACCTGCTTTTCTTTCTCTGGCGGGTGATGAATACCTGCAAAGAAAACAGAAAACAGAAAAAAGACCCTCTCGGCTTGGGTGAGAGCAGGGCACTGAATGAAAAAACATAACAGAAGCGTAATATATGATTTTGCAAAGAAAAACAAGCAGAGAATACTACCCTTTATTGGGTTTTTGTAAGCCCATGGCGTGATATGAATTGTGATAACTTTTGCCGGTTAGGGGCTTTGTCATTACGTCCGCTAACTGGTGAGTGCTAGGGACATATTTGACTTGAATGAGACCAGCCTGCAATTTTTCGCGCACAAAATGGCAGTCTATCTCTATATGTTTTGTCCGTTCATGGGAAACGGGGTTTCTAGCTATGTGAATAGTGGCTAAGTTATCACATTTCAATGGTATGGGGTTAATGTCTTTGATCCCAATTTCATTTAGGAGACGACTTAACCAACTTAGTTCCCCTGTGACTTGTCGCATAGCCTTATATTCGGCTTCAGCTGAAGATAGGGCTATGGTGGTTTGTTTCTTTGATTTCCAACTTAGGGGAGAACCACCTAAGAGGATGTAATATCCAGAAATGGATCTTCTTGTGATTGGACAAGAAGCCCAATCCGAATCACAGTAGGCTTCTAAATCATAGGTCGAGTTCTTGTTGAAATGAAGACCAAATCCCGAAGTGCCTTTCACGTAAGATAGGGTGTGGTAAGCTGCCTTTAAGTGGGCGGAGGTTGGACCTTGGAGGAATTGACTCAAGAATTGAACTGCATAACATATGTCGGGTCTCGTGTTCGTTAGGAAATTCAGTTTGCCCACGAGACATCTATATGTCGTTGGATTTTCTAATTTGGACCCTGTGTCCTCATAGAGTTTTTGATTGAGGGGTAGAGGTGAGACAGAAGGTTTGATGTGTTGGGCATCAAAGTCATGAAGGATTTGGTTGACATAACGTTGTTGTGTCATGATCATCCCGTCATTGGTTTCGAGGAACTCTATCCCTAGAAAGTAGTTCAATCTACCAAGGTCCTTTATTTTGAATTCTTTGTGGAGTTTTTGTTTTAGAGTCTTGACTTCCTTGTCATCATTACCCACCACTAGGATGTCGTCCACATAGATCCCTAATAGGGTGATGCTACTCTTTCTTCTCTTAACGAAGAGGGAGTAGTCGTTTTGGGAGTGACTATATCCTAAGTCCTTCAGAAGTTAGCAAGTTTCTCGTACCATTGTCGGGAGGCTTGCTTGAGACCGTAGAGGGACTTGTGAAGTTTGCACACTTTGTTGTTACCATTAACCTTTACACCTTCTGGTATGGTCATGTAGACGTCCTCATGGAGGTCTCCATGCAAAAATGCATTATTGACGTCCAATTGATCGAGGATCCATCCATTCTTGACCGCCACTATTATCAAAGCTCTTACGGTAGTTATTTTGACTACGGGAGAGAATGTTTCTTCGTAGTCTAGGCCCTGCTTTTGTGTGAAGCCTCTGACCACCAATCTGGCCTTAAAACGTTCTATGTCTCCATTGGCCTTTAGCTTCACCTTGTAAACCCACTTACAGCTAATGGACGTTTTCCCTTGGGCAGGTCAACTATCGTCCAAGTTTTATTTTCCTTCAATGCTTCGAATTCGGTGGTCATGGCCTGAATCCATCTAGGATCCTTGCTAGCGGTTTTATAATTGGTGGGTTCCTTGAGATCGTGAAGATTGGCTAGGAGTTTGTTGGCGTTTGGTTGTAGGGAGCAAGATAAAATGGTGGAGCTAGGTATGTGGTCGGTTAGAGTATTCAAGGCGTTTGGTGGACTAGGGAGATCTGAGTTTTCAAGTCTTTGTGCAAGAATGATGGAGAACGGATCTTCTGTGGTGAGGTTTGAAGAGAGGATATAGTCATTGTATCGTGTGGGGATTCTATGTTCTCGGGTGGATCTTCTGAGGACGGGAGTCTGAGTGCGTGGAGAATCAATGTTGGTTGTTTGTTCTTGAAGGGTGGAATTTAGTTCTTCTCTTATCTCAGAAAACTGAGACGTGCAAGAATCATCTTCCACTATTTGGTTGAGAGGGGAGGAGAAGATGTCTGTGTTGTTTTGGTCTTTGTCTAAGGACTCAATCCATTCTTTGTTTTTCAAGGGGTAAATGTTTTCAAAAAATGTGATGTCACGAGTTATCTTCAAATCTTTTTCTTCCAATGTTAGGACTTTGTAGCCTTTCGTGTTATTAGGATTTCCAACATATATTCCAATAGAGGCTCTAGGATCTAGTTTTCCTTTACTAGGGCTAGTATTGGTAAAATAGCAAAGACACCCGAAGCTTCTAATTTCATTGAATTCGGGTTTCTTACCATGGAGTTTTTCGTAAGGTGTGGAATCATTAATGGGTTTGCTTAGCATTCTATTTATCAAATAAGTTGCATGTTGGACGTAGAGATCCCAATGTTGCTCATGTAAGCCTGACTGAAAGAGAAGGGCTCTAGCAATGTTCATGATGTGCCCTTGTTTTCTCTCCACAACACCATTCTGTTGGGGTGTGTGAGAGCAACTCGTTTGATGAATGATGCCCCTTTTGGTGAAAAAATCTGCTCCTTCCTGGGACTTGCCCAATTCCCAGGCATTATCACTTCGAACGATTTTGATGCGTTTGCCCATTTGTGTTTCAATTAAGTTGATGAAAGTTTTTAGTTTCTCCATAGCTTCGGATTTGAATTTGAGTAAGGTAACCCATGTTCCACGAGTATAGTCATCAACGAAGGTGAGGAAATATCTATAACCTCCTAATGCTTCTGTCCTCATAGGACCACAAACATCTATGTGTAGGAGATCAAAAGGTTGTTCTGTTTTAATATCAGATTTTGGAAACTTTAAGCGTTTTGATTTAGCCTTGTAGTAAACGGTACACGGAAAATGATTCTCAAGATGTTTGGGTATATTCACATGTATTATTTTCTTCATTTTAGTTAATGACATGTGTCCTAACCTATGGTGCCATAGAACAAAATCATTAACAAAATTGACCCGTGAGGGTTGCACATCAGAGACCAAACATACAGATTCATTGATTTTGCGCAGCAGAAAATCAGACAAAACGTTTACATTCACTACATATAGGCCACTAAAGTGTCTTCCAATCTGAACAGAAATGCTCCTCCTAGGGTCCTGCATAATGCAATGACTTTCATGGAACATAATGGAAACCTTTAAATCTGAAACCAACCTAGATACAGACATGATATTAAATTGGAAAGAAGGAACATACAGTATGTTTTGCAATACAGTTTTTCCATCAAGAGATAAATTTCCAACAGAGGCAACACATTTTCTATTGCCATCTGGTAGCATAATATTTTTCTGTGTGTCAAAACTCAAGCATTCTGATAGCAATTCTTTATTCCCACACACATGTTCGGTGGCACCGGAATCAAGAATCCACAATCGTTTCAAATCACAGTTCGCAGAACTAGCATTGAGATTAAGGCATGGTAAATAATTGTAATCTGTTATAAAGTTACCTGTGAAGTCTCCAAAGCTCGATTGGCTTGAGGAAGTGCCGGGATCTTTCTGTTTCTAGAGGAATGCTACAAGTTGCTGCAGTTGGTCGTGAGCAAGGCCACGAACTGGGGATTCGTAGGTTGTATCCCCGTTTCCACCGCCGTCAGCAAGAACAGATCCAATTTTCCCTTCTCGGTTGCCTTCTTGTTTCTTTTTGGTTGTATTGGTGGGGAAGCCGATTAGCCACCAACAGTCGCTTCGACTGTGACCCAGCTTACTGCAATTTGAGCACTTAATCCCGTCCTTCTTGGCACTTGTAGAAAGGGTAGGCGAGCCTCTTTTGTTCTGACTCTTGAAATTCATCCCGCTGTTGTTCGACTTCTGCCTCCCAAAACTGTGATTAGGTGTTGTTTTGACGGCTAGGGCGACAGAATGTTCCGCGTCCTCTGCAGATTCCAAATTTTCTCTCGTCTGTTCATCTTGGATTATGAGGGAAAAAATCTCTTCAAGCGTGGGTAACTGGCTCATAGCGAGAATTTGAGCGCGAAGGTAAGTGTAGGTTTTGTTCAACCCCATCAAAAAGTGTATCGTTTCTTCTTCGGCTCTCGATTTCTTCTGGTTTTCGGTGGACTTGCATGAGGAACAGCAAGAACATTCATTAATTGGTTTCGCTAGCTTGTATTGCGGCCATACCTCTCGGGATTTCATGAAATAATCTGTGATGGAATCTTGCCCTTGTTTGAGACTTGCGATCTGGATCTTGAGGTGGTGAAGCGTCGCAAAATTTTTCTTTTCAAACCTTTTGCATAGCCATTCCCAGATTTGTTTGGGATCACTGGTATACATGACGCTCCGGCCGATGTTTGGTGAGAGGGAGGATATAATCCAAGTGACGACGAGACTTCTTGCCCGCTTCCATGCCGCGAGTCTAATGGCGTTGCTACTCTCCGGTTGGGTAATGGAACCATCGATGAAGCCGATTTTGTTTTTGGCCGTCAATGCCTCTTGCATTGACCACTTCCAACCCAAGAAATTCTCTCTGGTGAATTTAGGAACGAGCGACTGCCCAGTCTGCTCCGTATTTGCGACGAAGAGAGGGTCGCTTGGATCGATTGTGGAGGTATTATCGCCGGTGACGTTCTCCGCCTTCTTGCCCAGTGAATTGGTCATCGTTCTCCTTGGTGTAGGTGTAACCAGTGCTCTGGTACCATGTGAAACCTTGCAATTGTGCAAGGGTGATTCTTATTGAAACAGAGAGAAATATGTCTCTCGTATGATTTACAGAAATGTTGACTAACTCACTTCTGTACAAGTGACTAGCTTATAGCTTATATATGTATATAGGGCGGTCTAATGTATTGGACCATTAGACCGGAAGAAAACAATTACATATAATAAGACACCTATGTTTACACACTATAAGCGTACATCAATATACCCTAGATACAAGTCTAATAATGTATTATTGTATATCAAATACAGAGCCAAAGCACGCTTAATATAGCAGTGCAGAATAATGAGAGAGATTACATTGTAGAGAAAATCTGTATCTTAACTACCAAGTCTATCTTAACAAACAGCTTGATTTTCTCTAACTATACTTGGGCCTATGAGGTGGATTGGACTTATTAAACTCATAAACTTAATACTCCAATATCTTTGTGTAGTTTCAGTTCTGTATAAAAACATACCAGGGGGATTCATAGGGTTTTATTGGTTTATGAATGAACCTAAAACTCTGCTAGAACAGTTAGTTAAGCAAGTAAGCATTTTGGGAAACAATCTGTAAGAAAAGGAAAGAGGTAGAAGAGGGCGTAGCAGATTCATGTTTTGTTTTTAGTTTACACTTTGATTCTCTCTCAGCTTCCTGTCGAACCCAATCTCAGCACTATGGAGTTTCAGTTTGAACAATGTTATGGTGGTTTGGTTTATAGTGGCAAGCCTGGATAGAACCCTTAACTACGTAAGCCAACAAAGAGGGTGATGTTGGAAGTCGTGTCTAAGCAGAAAGAAAATAACAGAAGAGAGACTTGCAGCAGTTCTGAAGTTTATCAGTTTCTCAGTGTATAAGTTTCTTAGTTTATCAGTTTATACTTAATCTGGTAAAAGAAGTTCAGAAATAGAGCCCCGTTGCCTTGAGTTGTATGACGGTAAAAACTGCATTATAATGAGTAACTAATTAGCTAGACAAGCTAGGGGAAGTCGGAAACCAAAACCGTGAACAAACTGCAGGACACAAGAGGAGATATCAGTTTATTTTTCTTTCAGTTTTACAGTTCTCCTGAAATAGAGGGTTCCTGTATAATCGTGTACAGAGAGATTAGAAAGGATGTTAATGAGTTGCTAATGATTCTAAAACGTTACTAACACACTTAAGCTAGTCCATGAATATTAGGGAGAGGTTAAGAGAAAGATTAATCACCAAATAAAGGTTAAAAAGTAGATACAGGAATATATATTTTCAGTTTATGCAGCTCATGGGTTTCTGTAAATTGGATTTCCAGAAGAGATAACAGTATTGTATTGTGTTGTTAATAAATCTGAAACACCTCTAATATACCTTAGTAGGGTTATAAGTGCTTAAGAGAAGATTGGAGGTTAGGATAGTTAACTTCAAGCAAGAAACAAACAGAAAGGTACCGATTCTGCTCAATTCTTTTATGTTAGCCCTGCCTCTGTATAAATGAGTTACAAATGGAGTGTAAGTGTTGTGTTGGGTAGGTAATGAACCTTAACACACCTAATACGTATGAGTAAAACTACCAACACTCTGGGAATGATTTAGAAGTCAATTAATCTATAGAAGCTGAGAGGAATAAGAGTGCACAGATTAATGTTTCAGTTTTCTGTCCTGAAACTTGTGTTCAGTATGTACAACATACAGAAGTAAGAAGAGGGAGGTGGTGGCTTTAGAATGAACTCAAAGCATTTCTAAAGAAGTGAATTAAGTGGGTATATCCATTTGAGAGCCTGGGAGTCAATTAACTACCAACTAAAGGAAAAGATGAGGAAGAAACAAGGCAGATTCAGTTTCAGAATTTCATGTAAACCTTGTCTCTGTATAACTTTAATTCAGGTGGAATAAGAGTATTGTAATGACTTGATAATAAGCTTAAGACCTAGCTAATACACTTAGTTAGGTTTATAAGCACATGGGAAGGGTAGGAAATCGATTTAATGTAGTACAATGGGAAACTGAATTGGAATAAACTTGAGCTGGTGTTTCAGTTTTCCGCGGGTTCTGATCTCTGTATACGGAACATTCAGAGATGTTAACAACCTTGTTTTGAGTTATGTTTAAGTTCAAATCCTTCCCAATAAAACTATCTAGTTGAGTAAAAATTTTGGGAGGATTTGAAAACTGATTAATGAGCTAAAAACAAGATGAAGAGGTGATGTACAGATTTTTGGTCTTTAGTTTTCAGAAGCTTTTTGTTTCTGTACAACTGTAATACAGCTGGTATAAGAGTGTTGAAATGGTCTGGAAATGAACTCATGACCTTACGAATATATCTACCTAAGAGTGTACACACTTTGGGAGAAATTAGAAATCAAATTAATGCATTACAATAGAAGTTAAAATGGAAGTATGCACAAATTGATGTTTCAGTTTTCTGAAACTTGTGTCTCTGTTTGGTCAATATCCAGAAGTGTTAAAAAGGGTGGAATTGGTCTAATAATGAACCCAACACAGTACTAATGCATCTAAATAAGTCGGTGAAACATTTTGGGAAGATTAAACCTCAGTTGATACCCTAAATGTAGGGTTAGTGAAGGTTAGACACCGAAAGTGTGTTTTAGTTTTTCTAAACCTTGGGGCTTCTGTATAGATGAGCTTTAGGAGTGTTTTAAAGAATTTATTTTGGTGATAATGGATGGAAAACATTGCCAACCTATTGATATAAGGAGGAAATACATTTTTAGGGAATAAAAGTCCAACTTAGATAAGCTTGCTACATGTTAGTGCTTAGAATACCTAAATACGTTAACTAGAGGATGGACTTAGTTAACGCGTGAATTGAATGTGTAAATGTCCTAGGAGAGAGATAAAGCCTAAGGTTATTACTTGGAAAATTTCTAAGGGCTAATATAAGTTGAAGAATCTAAAGTTCACCTAGGGAATAACACCCGGTATAAATGAGATAAACTAGAAAAGTGTCGTCACATGAAATCATGAACTGACACATTATTTCTAATCAACGTTAGGGTCGTAACAAACGCCACCAGGAACCCGAGTGCGAGATGACACTTGCTTCTAATCCAGGTATGGACATGTGTGGTTCGTATGTTGCCGTGTTACACGGCTTGTGTGCTGTGTGCCTTGTTTGACTATGACCACAAGACTATGCATGAAAACGAATGTTTGTTTTACCGTGCTTATTTGTCTATTGTGAGCTTGCGTAAAGCATGTGAATGGATTGCTTATTTTCCTTGCTTACCCACTTGCTATTATTGTGCATATTGCTTGCGCGCACACAATAGTGTAGTCCATTCTCGTTGATGAAACCTTGAGATGAAACACAACGAGCTTCGTAAACAAACAAAGGAACTACATAAAGGGAAAACTCCTCTTAACTATAGAAGACTTCTAATGACACCCACTATGGTGTCGAACTATCAATGATAATGATATGTCAATACCCGTTAGAAATGAATAGGGAGACGGACCCTTTGTATCCGGGGTAGAGGCCAATAATATTAGAAGGAATAGGGAGACAGACCCTTTGTATCCGGGGTAGAGACCAATAATATTATAAGGAATAGGGAGACGGACCCTTTGTATCCGGGGTAGAGACCAATAATATTAAAAGGAACAGGGAGGACCCTTTGTATCCGGGGTAGAGACCAATAATATTAAAAGGAATAGGGAGACGGACCCTTTGTATCCGGGGTAGAGACCAGTAACATTAAAAGGCATAGGGAGACAGACCCTTTGTATCCGGGGCAGAGGCTGGTAACATTGAAAAGGAATAGGGAGACGGACCCTTGGTATCCGGGGCAGTGGCTAGTAACATTTAAAAACAACAGAGAGAGAGAGAGCTATCCTGGAATGGAGGATTAGCTATGGAGAGGACGCTCTCCAGATGGTGGTGATAAGAGAATTCACAAATAACCCTTAAAGAAACAAGGAAAGATTAGCACCTATATGAGATGGTCACGAGATCTAAACTATATTCCCAGACCTGGTGCAAGGAAAGAGAAAGAAAATACACTTTAAGGGAACAAGAGAAAAGAAATGAAAACATACAACGCTCGGATGATCCCATAGTGAGGATCATGGGTATAACATACCTATGCACACGTTTTATTACTTACATGATTGTTGTTGCTATACTAGCAGCTCGTTGTGCTTGGTTGCGTGATTGATGTGCTATGATGCCAGCATGTTATGCTTGGATGTTTGTTGATATTGCTACGCTACCTTAAAGTGTGTATGATATCATGATATATTGTGGTGTGCTTTACTGCTTTATTATTGCATGTAAATTGACTTAATAATATACGACCAAGTAGTCGTGTGGCCCGGCAACATACGGGCTACACACGTTCATACTCAGCGTAGTTTGCTGAGTCCTTTACAACCCAATTTTTACAGGTATTGAGCCGGACAATAACGGAGCGTAGGCGGGATGGCTACCATGGGGGTAGTCCATCGGGGCATAATTCTTGAGTTGTAGTAGTATGCTTGAGGTATGGGTTGTTACTACACCCAGGATGTAATGTTCAGTTTATGATTTGGTAATATTGTTGTAGACACTCGGTATTCGGAATTGTATCTTGTATTGTATATGAGTTTGGTTGAGGGCTGTTTCCAGTCATGCAGACCGTAACTTGGTGTTGGTAGTATGGTTGTGTCAACCACGTGGGTGGTTGGCGTCTGTGACACCCGGATGGAGTTTATACCGCTGCGTAGTTAACCATGATGTTGTTTAGGCGCGACGTTTGTATTACTGGATGTTTTATTCTGGGGTGTTACAAAAAGTGGTATCAGAGCGTAGTTGCGCTCTGATGACTGGAACAGAGAAGTACCGAGTATAGGAAAACCTGAATTCGAGGAAACGGGGTTAAGGGTTAGTATGTGAGGCGCGTTAATTAGGGTTCTTCCTTTCATAACTACTGAATACCTAACAGACACTTACGCCCAACCTCCATACCCCTAATTTTCTTTAAACCTAGAGAAAGAACGCCAGAGAGGTAGAAAGCCTCCTCTAACTCGGGAAAACCCGATCTGGCATCTACTTAATGTCATAAAATCAACCCGTGAGGAAAAGACTATACTATACAAAAGACGTTGCCAAAAGAATAATACGTGTAGAGGGACCAATTTTAGCGGCAACTTAGGTCGACATGCTTAGCAGTCGATAGGACCCTACCTCACAAGCAAAGAGGACCGAAATACCCTAAAATTCATGAAATAAATAAAGCTAAAAAACAAATAATTAAGCTAAGGATGGGATTGGAAGAAATTATACAATTCATACACTTGAGAGGCTGATTTTAGTAAACCTTTCATGAAGCCACAAAATAAGAGAATATAGTTGAGACGAAATTACACCATAAAATTGGTACAACCTATAACGCTTAACGAAGTATGACACAATCTTTCACACTAAAGTATAATATTATGGAATTCAGTAAATTCCATGCTGCTTCTCACGTTTCTCTTCATTCTCTGCATTACCTGGGAAACACAATTCCACGTCGTTCTTCTTCTTTTATTCAATTATTCTTCTAAGTCTCTCGATCTCATACAGTTGAAACTGGTGACCACAACTGGTCATTCTCTTCTGCTTCTACTCTACAACAACATAATATAACACTAATAAAATGGGCAACAAGCTTTACGATAGGAATTTATGAACCAAAGCCTGGAAGTATGTACAATACCTAGCCGCTACGTTAGCATGCAACGTATATTCTCATCTAACAACCACCATCATACATTACCCATATCACCAGTTGGTAAATGGCTACCCACCCAAACACAAATCAAACAGATAAGAAAATGCAGCGAATTCGCCGCTATATTCAAACGTCTATCGAGTAACTTGATCAAGGAGACCAAATAAAGAGGAGTTGGGTACAATAGAGAATTAAGTTTCAATCATGGAGGAACAGATTCCAAAAGAGGAACTATTAAGTGCCCGCAAGCAATACCACGGGTAACTGCAAAATTCAACTTTATAAAAAGGATAAACCCCTTGGATCATGTGAAGGAAATTACATGGAGTCTCATTAACAAATACAGTGAGAACATGCAATTAAAACTCTAGTTCCAATAATTAATATGAAATACAACATACTCGCAAGATGATACAATGAACTCAAAACAAGATCGATCAAATCATATATACCAATGTACATATACATACCAGAAAAGACAAGATACCAATAAACCCAAGGAGTAAATGGGGTTCAATTAAGGAAGGTCATGATTAGTAAATCGACCATACCTAACTCGAGTTAACAATACAACTCAACGATCGAAAATAGATATTGAGACCTCTGTGGTGATAAATCCGGAGTACCTACCACTCGTTTAGTAGACCAAGGAGGTAAAAAGCTAGACTATTTTGAGTAAGGGAAACACACAAGGAATAATAATCAGAAAGTAACAAAGAATTAATATAAAGGATTAGATGTTAATACTAACCCATGAATTGAATGTATACATGTACACGTCTAGGTGTATATGTATAGTTGGAGAATTCAGAGAATTAATATAAGGGTTTAGATATTAATACTAACCCATGAATTGATTACTAGATGACTAGAAACCAGTGGGATAAGAATTCGAATTTGAATACTTGATTGGTTGATTGAATTGGACGTGCAAGGTATAACTTGACCCTGGCCAGGTCAAGCGACACTGCGCACAAATTGAGGTGAAGGGGTAGCCCAACATTTACGCTGATCACGTCAGTGTTGGGTGATTCTCGGAACCCCTACAAGTGGACACATAAACTACAAATAGGTGGAAGTTTGTAAGTTGGATAAGTAAAAATGCGAAAGAAACGGTGTTGATACTAGAAAATGAAACCACATAACATACATGGATACATGGCCCGAAAATTCGGGGATCAACACCAGGGTGTATAAATATGTGATGACTGGAAATAATGTGATGTTACCAATAACATAGTTGTTAATACGTAAAGTATACACTACCGTAATCAAATGCAATAAGTAACCGGTAGAAATCAATTACTGTACTCTGTAATCAAATGCAATAAGTAACCGGTAGAAAAAATTACTGTACTTCATGGCGGGACATAAGAACAATGGTGATGATAAGGGAACTAAATATCTGATGTTAAACAGTATAGAATCATAGAAACTTCTAGCATATAAAATTCGATAACCTTTTTACTGAAACAGATTAAAGTCAACCAGCAGTGTCAAGGCCATAAGTGGGCCGAAAATAAAGATCTGTTAGAGACGAAAGACGTCTAATTTGGCTGCAATTATGAGCGGTAATATTAACTAAACATGTCATTGTAAAAATGTCACCTTGGTAACTTTCAAATACTAAGAACTAAATCGTTGCTACAGAGAACATGAATTAAAACCAAAGGGCCAGCGAGGAAGAACAATTCAAATGCTTAAAAGCGCACTAAAAACATGAACTTCCGACCTCCAGAGTAAATAGATAAACAAGGTACAACCCACCGAGATTATGTATAAATTAAAATACCCCATGTCGGTCAAGAGACTGTTACTTCTATACTATTAAGCTATGCACTACCTTGGGAGGCATAGTAAGGGAAAACTAAACCCGAAGATAATCAGAGTCGCACAGCAGAAGCTGGTGGACTGTATATCACATTTCCTAATCGAACAACAAGTGACTTATCTGCCAATACCTTAGACCCAGAAAGGCTAAACCCAAACCCGTTTGTAGATCGGTAAGGATACCGATAAGTGTCTTTAATACAGAAACTAAGCCATTAACATGGTCAAGGCCTTTGATGAAATTATCATGTGAGCTACATTGCATAGAACTAGAATGCCCCATGGAAATTAAACATCTTGAACCAAGGCTCCAGGATGATATAAAAGGGATTACGTGGGCGTAATCCATTTTTAAGGGGGGTAGGCGCTGTTTTACTGTACTGTTGCTCGTTTCGTGGTGTTGTTTTGAACGCTATGTGTGTGGAATTGGGTGGAATGCATTGCGGTTATGAATGAATAAATTGTTCATTTGATTGCTGACGAGTACAGTATATGAGTATTACTGGTACATTATAATATTATAGAGAACCTGGTCAAGCCACAGATGTGGCGTGGTGCTTATAAGCACAAATGGTGAAATAGAACCGTGGAATTGCGTGACTAGATCCTTTCACTATGTGTATTCCTACAACCACACGTTGATGGTTAGTAGGTTTGTGTGTTTTGGATTGTGTGTATGTGAATGGTATGTACGTGTATGTACACTTCGTGGTGAATGAATGCGGGACTTGATCCCAAGACTTAACGAGAAACAAAACATCGGTTAAGGAAGTAACAACTTCGGGACGAAGTTCCTTTAAGGGGGGTAGGCTGAAATACCCTGAATAATTAACAGTTTAAATTCGTGAAGGTTGAATTAAACTATGAGTAACAATTATACTCAATATATATACATACATAGTAAATAATGATAACATCGTATGCGCGTATCGGTACATAGTCACTCATATATATATATATATACATATACGTACGTATATATGTAACGTTACGATATTACAAAATTGGAAATAATAAATAATGACGTCGCATGGGCACATATAATTAAAACGCGACAAAATAAAAGGGGCGTATATATATAACGTAACAAAAATTAAGTGGTTACGTATCTAACTAATAACACAAAATATTATATAGTCTCACACACATATAATTAAGCATGTCTATAGCTTATACAAAAAAAGGGGAGCAAAGACGTTACCGTCGAGGTTCGAACCCCGTACCTCTCGTACCCCTCCCAAACGCCTTAACCAGTTGAGCTGTGCTCGAATTCGGTAACCAATACCCATCTAACTATATTAGTACCGCGACTATCACTGGAACTACAAAAAAAAGAATAGGTTGAACAACGAACCAAATTGATTCACTTGTGCTACTCATTCTCTTATTTCTCCCTCGGTACTACACTTGATCGAACAAAATAAAATTTAACAACATACCACATTGTTAGGGCATGAGATCGACAAGGGTCTGTAGCAGATGGGGGTATTATTTTCTTTCTCTACTGCTCTTTCAGATGCGTGAGATTCCCTTATTGGCCTCAGTTTTCGAAATTCCTAACTCCCACATAGGCTCCTTGGGTATGGCTAGCACTAACTCACTCTCTAACACTCCATCTCCACCCACCTCCTTATTCTGTCCGACAACCTGCAGCACCCATGGCCCTCCCTTGTCAAAGAACCAGTATCTCAGTCTCCAATAATCTACCCTCCTCTCAGTTCATTCTGCTACGCCTCTTGAGTCAGGAAGAAAACAGAAAATAGGAGACAACAACATGCAATGCTGATGCGGGTGTGGATTTCAAAAAGAAATATATATGAACAGATGCTGATCTTGGTTTTGAAAAAAAAAGATAATCAGACAATAGACATGCGCATCAGAAGTAGTGGTTTTGCAAACTTGCACACATCAGTCAGGGGTTGCTACTCCTCAAACTCCCACAAAATTCTCCATTAGAACTTTATCCCATAACCGGTCCTCTAGTTTCTGCATTTAACTCTCCTCCTAAGTCATATTAATCGGGTCTGTCTCACACAAGTGCCCATCTCATGCGCGCAACTTCTGAACACACTCCGGAAACAAGCAAATCAGTTCCTGACTCTTGCCAGGTGAATATCAGTGGCTTAACCCATCTTCATTCACCTCTGTTTCCATATCCAAGAATTTTTTGCGGCTTAACCCATTCTCTCCACAATCTGTGCATAACTTCGTATAGGGAATAAACCCATGCAGAGTGCCAAGCTCTCCTGGAAGCCAACATACCCTTCTGTTCGAGAATCAGCCCAGAAAACTACCTAGAACACTGCATGCCACCTGCTGCTAGAGACCTGGGGTAAACCTGAAACTAAAACCTCTCCAGGAGCTACCAAGCATGTGCTGCTTTTCTCCCAATAATAATCAGACAAGGAATTCCCCCCATATACAACAGCACCTTAGTCTGAATTCCAGCTCAAGGTAATCTCCACCCTGATAGCTCTTTCAGATTTCCAACTTTGTTTTCTGTATACTATACTCCCAGAAGTAATATGAGGGTTTGGTGGACTTGATAACGAAGTTAAAACAATGCTTAAACCCTGTACTAACCTGATATATATGTGAGGAAAGTAAAGACCAGATCTAGGAATGAAAAGAGAAACAGATGAAAAAAAATGTATGTTAGTTTCATGCCTCGGCTTTCTTTTATTAGAATTTTGATAGTGTGTGTTTGTATAAACGTAACTAGTTGTAGGCCTGTAAAGGAATATCTTTCTGTATGTATTATTGTATATCAAATACAGAGCCAAGCACGCTTAATATAGCAGTGTAGAATAATGAGAGAGATTACATTGTAGACAAAATCTGTATCTTAACTACCAAGTCTATCTTAACAAACAGCTTGATTTTCTCCAACTATACTTGGGCCTATGAGGTGGACTGGACTTATTAAACTTATAAACTTAATACTCCAATATCTTTGTGTAGTTTGTTTCAGTTCTGTATAAAAACATACCAGGGGGATTCATAGGGTTTTATTGGTTTATGAATGAACCTAAAACTCTGCTAGAACAGTTAGTTTAGCAAGTAAGCATTTTGGGTTTATAAGCTCTTAGTTAGGTTTATAAGCACTTGGGAAGGGTAGGAAATCGATTTAATGTAGTACAATGGGAAACTGAATTGGAATATGCTTGAGTTGGTGTTTCAGTTTTCCGCGGGCTCTGATCTCTGTATACGGAACATTCAGAGATGCTAACAACCTTGTTTTGAGTTATGTTTAAGTTCAAAGCCTTCCCAATAAAACTATCTAGTTGAGTAAAAATTTTGGGAGGATGTGAAAACTGATTAATGAGCTAAAAACAGATGAAGAGGCAATGTACAGATTTTTGGTCTTTAGTTTTCAGAAGCTTGTTGTTTCTGTACAACTGTAATACAGCTGGTATAAGAGTGTTGAAATGGTCTGGAAATGAACTCATGACCTTACGAATATATCTACCTAAGAGTGTACACACTTTGGGAGAAATTAGAAATCAAATTAATGCATTACAATAGAAGTTAAAATGGAAGTATGCACAAATTGATGTTTCAGTTTTCTGAAACTTGTGTCTCTATTTGGTCAATATCTAGAAGTGCTAAAAAGGGTGGAATTGGTCTAATAATGAACCCAACACAGTACTAATGCATCTAACTAAGTCGGTGAAACATTTTGGGAAGATTAAACCTCAGTTGATACCCTAAATGTGGGGTTAGTGAAAGTTAGACACCGAAAGTGTGTTTTAGTTTTTCTAAACCTTGGGGCTTCTGTATAGATGAGCTTTTTGAGTGTTTTAAAGAATTTATTTTGGTGATAATGGATGAAAAACATTGCCAACTTATTGATATAAGGAGGAAATACATTTTTAGGGAATAAAAGTCCACCTTAGATAAGCTTGCTACATGTTAGTGCTTAGAATACCTAAATACGTTAACTAGAGGATGGACTTAGTTAACGCGTGAATTGAATGTGTAAATGTCCTAGGAGAGAGATAAAGCCTAAGGTTATTACTTGGAAAATTTCTAAGGGATAATATAAGTTGAAGAATCAAAAGTTCACCTAGGGAATAACACCCGGTATAAATGAGATAAACTAGAAAAGTGTCGTCACATGAAATCATGAACTGACACGTTATTTCTAATCAACGTTAGGGTCGTAACAAACGCCACCAGGAACCCGAGTGCGAGACGACACTTGCTTCTGATCCATGTATGGACATGTGTGGTTCGTATGTTGCCGTGTTACACGGCTTGTGTGCTATGTGCCTTGTTTGACTATGACCACAAGACTATGCATGAAAATGAATGTTTGTATTACCGTGCTTATTTGTCTGTTGTGAGCTTGCGTAAAGCATGTGAATGGATTGCTTATTTTCCTTGCTTACCCGCGTGCTATTATTGTGCATATTGCCTGCGCGCACACAGTAGTGTAGTCCCTTCTCGTTGATGAAACCTTGAGATGAAACATAACGAGCTTCGTAAACAAACAAAGGAACTACATAAAGGGAAAACTCCTCTTAACTATAGAGGACCTCTAATGACACCCACTATGGTGTCGAACTATCAATGATAATGATAAGTCAATACCTGTTAGAAATGAATAGGGAGATGGACCCTTTGTATCTGGGGTAGAGACCAATAATATTAGAAGGAATAGGGAGACGGACCCTTTGTATCCGGGGTAGAGACCAATAATATTCAAAGGAATAGGGAGACGGACCCTTTGTATCCGGGGTAGCGACCAATAATATTAAAAGGAATAGGGAGACGGACCCTTTGTATCCGGGGTAGAGACCAATAATATTAGAAGGAATAGGGAGACGGACCCTTTGTATCCGGGGTAGAGACCAATAATATTAAAAGGAATAGGGAGACCCTTTGTATCCGGGGTAGAGACCAGTAACATTAAAAGGCATAGGGAGACAAACCCTTTGTATCCGGGGCAGAGGCTGGTAACATTGAAAAGGAATAGGGAGACGGACCCTTGGTATCCGGGGCAGTGGCTAGTAACATTTAAAAACAACAGAGAGTGAGAGCTATCCGGGAATGGAGGATTAGCTATGGAGAGGACGCTATCCAGATGGTGGTGATAAGAGAATTCACAAATAACCCTTAAAGAAACAAGGAATGATTAGCACCTATATGAGATGGTCACGAGATCTAAACTATATTCCCAGACCTGGGGCAAGGAAAGAGAAAGAAAATACACTTTAAGGGAACAAGAGAAAAGAAATGAAAACACACAGCGCTCGGATGATCCCATAGTGAGGATCATGAGTATAACATACCTATGCACACGTTTTATTACTTACATGATTGTTGTTGCTATACTAGCAGCTCGTTGTGCTTGGTTGTGTGATTGATGTGCTATGATGCCAGCATGTTATGCTTGGATGTTTGTTGATATTGCTATGCTACCTTAAAGTGTGTATGATATCATGATATATTGTGGTGTGCTTTACTACTTTATTATAGCATGTAAATTGACTTAATAATATACGACCAAGTAGTCGTGTGGCCCGGCAACATACGGGCTACACACGTTCATACTCAGCGTAGTTTGCTGAGTCCTTTACAACCCAATTTTTACAGGTATTGAGCTGGACGATAACGGAGCGTAGGCGGGATGGCTACCATGGGGGTAGTCCATCGGGGCATAATTCTTGAGTTGTAGTAGTATGCTTGAGGTATGGGTTGTTACTACACCCGGGATGTAATGTTCAGTTTATGATTTGGTAATATTGTTGTAGACACTCGGTATTCGGAATTGTATCTTGTATTGTATATGAGTTTTGGTTGAGGGCTGTTTCCAGTCATGCAGACCGTAACTTGGTGTTGGTAGTATGGTTGTGTCAACCACGTGGGTGGTTGGCGTCTGTGACACCCGGATGGAGTTTATACCGCTGCGTAGTTAACCACGATGTTGTTTAGGCGCGACGTTTGTATTACTGGATGTTTTATTCGGGGGTGTTACAACCTTGCTGTTGGCTAGCTATTCCCCATGTTTTTATGGTAAATTTAACACCATGTGGTGTTCTTGATTCAGGCCGAAACCCTCTTGAGACTACCTTTCCTTTTTAAGGTGATTTTTGCCTTATATCTTACATTTTATTGTTCCTTATGGTTAGCTCATGCTTGGAGTGAAATCATATCTTATTTTGGTGTATTAAACATGTTTATGTGCTGTGGTGAATTTTCCTCCAAGCTGCCGAGTGGGTGTAAGGTCATTAAGCACCTAAATCAAGGTATAAATACCTTAAACTTATGTTATTATGATTTTTCAGCTCATATAAAATATGTGTCGAGAGTGGAGTTAATTAAATGGGTGATTTTAACCTAAGTATGGAAAAAATGACTTAGATAAATTAAGCTAGTCATTTAAGGGGTTTAATTAACATAATGGTCAAATTATGACATTATGTGGAAAAATAATTAATGTTAAAGTAAGGCCGAGAGCTTATAGTATATTTTAAGCTATTTATGTGTAATTTTATGTTATAAAGCAAAGTTGTAATAAGGCCATGTCATTAGGCCATTTTAATTTAAGTTTAAAAGCTTATTTAATTTATGCTTATATCATTAAGTTTGGGGTCAAATGGTAATTCCTAGTAAAATATAAAGCCGTGGGCATAAATAAAAGGAATATAGGGTTTTTAAATGAATTTAATAAAAATTATAACATTTTATAAAGTTTTATGCCAAAATTGTAAAAATAGAAAAGTATTGGGAATAGGTAGTAATTACCAAGAGTTTGGGTTCAAATTGGGATTAGAAGTCAAAGTTGACTATATAGGAGACTTTGACCAAGTTTGGAGAGTTTATGGAATTAAAATACTACCTTATATTAAGTTAGTTATTAAATTGTAAAAGATTTATAAGAGTTGGGGTGATTTTGCAATTTCTTAAACTTAAGGGTGCTAAATGGAGTTTAGAACAGACCTTGGTTTATTGGAAAATTTTAGGAATTTATTTGGTTAAATTTGGAGTTAATATAGATTATATAAGTATAATATATGATATTTTATTTCATTGTTACATATAGGTAACATTTGTGGTAAAACGGTAAATATGAGAGTATAAGGTTAGGAATGATGTTTATAACCTTTTGGTATAGTTTGGTAATTTTTGGAATTATATATGAGGTTTTATGAAGATATATGTATAATATAGTTTTAATGACATTAGAAACTATATGTTATAAAATGGGGTTATTTGGTGAATATGGAAAGTTAGTGGGTTGGAAATTAATTTAGAACAGGCCTAGGGTCTGCTCGGTTATTTTGGGATTTTATAACCATAGGTTATAATTATATTAAGGTTTAAGGATTATAATATAAGATATATATTATAAGTGTGACAATGGAATATAATTTGGGGTTGATTTGTAAAATCTGAAAGTATAGTGGAATTAAATAAAAACCGAGAAGAGTATGGTATGTTAGGTATTTTGTAACAACTTATAACTATAGGTTATAATTGTTTCAATGACATAAATGTCATAATATATGTTATATAACTATAATATAACATTATATAAATTATGTGGTGGATTTTGTAAATATTTAAGAGAACAAGTGCTGTTCGGTAATAATGGCCATTTTAGAATAAGAATTTAAATATGGTTTTTTTAATGTTATAAGGGTGTAACATTTATAATATAAGAAATATTCATTAAAAGAGAATGATTATATTATAAAGATTTACCATATAATAAATGGTCCCATAATACATATATATAAATAAATATATGTTATGGAGTGAAAATACAATATGGTTCAAATAACCATATAATATCATAATTAAAAATGATATAGAGTAAGAAGAAAAGAATTATAAACATTGGATAAGGAAATTCTAATGTTATGTTGTTCATGAAATAATAAGGAGTTATATACTTCAAAGTATTTTCAAAAATGAATTATACAACATTACACTTGGAAAACTAACCTTAGGAAATAAATACTAAGGTAAGATGTATAATATATGACTATGATTATACATGCAATATAGTGATAAACTATATGATATACAAATGGGTATTAAATTACATGCGATAACAAACGTTTAAAGTTAAGTATATTAATATACTCGACGTAATCACGCATGTAATATGGCGTTTTTCCTAATCCCGAGTTAAACCGAAAACCCAACAAACGTTGTTAGTAAATAACGGGGAATGAACCGGGAGGGATTAGTGGCGGTACGGGGTACCGTAGAGTAATGTTGTTATACAGGATGCTAATCTATAGCGTTATGTATTATTAGACTGTTAGAGACATCACGGGGGAGCTTCGGATCTAGCTGATTCATACTCCACGGTTTTATAATCCCGGTGCACGGTATGTTATTTATGTGGCTTGATTGTCTCTGAGGATTTCCTCGGTTCAGACATTGTGTGAAAATCTGTTAAGATTGAATGTCGGTTTGTGTGAATTAATATGCTTGAGTTGTGTATTAATGTTGCCTTATTATTATTACTGTTGTACGATAACAGTACCGTTCGTATATATGAACATATTATAAAACGAACTAGCGGCAATGATGCTATCTTATATGTGTAATATAAGGAACGTAAGTAAAACGTTGTAGCATTAGGATAATAAGATATATATATATATATATTATCCGAGACTTATATACCGCTCTCGTATCTGACACTGGATCCCGAGTCGACATACTCAGGATTGGACTAACGACCTTAGTCTGCTGTGTTAGGAAAAATAGTAAGACGATGCGATGGTATAGATAAGTTCATCAAGAGGTTGTGGCTCTTACTGTGAATTGTGACCAACTAACGATACTAGGATGCCATGTGGGTATCCGTAAGTATCAAGATAAATTTCCAACGAACTACAGATGGTTCGTCGGTCGGAGACTCTACCGCTGGAGTGGCTACTGCCGTGGGTGACTCGCCATAGGAGATGGGTAACTTAGAGATACATCGTTTTAACGAGACGTTGTCATTAGGTATGACTGAACAATTACGAACAACTATATTAGCTCGTTCATTAGGCGAACATTATTTGGGCTTGCATGCCAAAGACGAGGATTTATACTTGTTTATAATCCTCGTTGTTTCGCCTTGTTGCTCATTGGATATGCTATGTGGTTATGTGTTGTATGCTGGTGGATTTTTTGAAATGAGTCGTTGTACTCATATGTGTGTTGTGAATTGGTTTAATTGAGTCGTTGTACTCATGTGTGTGTTGAGAATTGATTTAATTAAGTCGTTGTACTTATATCTGTGTTGTGAACTGGTTGAGTCGAGTCGCTGTACTCGTGTGTGGATTATTGTGGATTGTTTGGTCGAGTGAGTCGCCGTACTCAATTATGAACTATTAAGTGTTTGTTGGAGTGGAGTCTCTGTACTCATATAAGCATTGTAACGCTTTCAATTGGTTTATTGCGATGTGATGTGTGAAGCCGGGGGTTTGTTTGCTATTTGAGTTTACTGCAATATATTTGTTGCTTTACAGTTTTTATATTAAACTACTTGCATGAAAATGAATTGCATGCTCTCGACCAATTAACTGAGGGTCCGAGGGGCATGACAGTCATGTAGTAACATACTCAGCAGGGGCTGATTCCATACCACAAACAAATATTTTGCAGGTATGCAGCTTCCGGTGTCGACAAAGAGCGGGACGCGCTGGGTAGTTTAGTTACAGTTGTTTAAATATGCACTGTTGTATTTTGATACGAACATAGAAAAGTGTATAGGATTGGGGTACTTAGAATGCTCACTATGATTGTATTTTATATTGGAATTGAAGGTTAGATCTATATCTTGTTGTCACTGTGGGAAATTGTTTCAGATTTATGAATATATCAGTAAGCACGTTATTACTCGTATGGGCGAGTGAGAACGGTGACACCAGTAGTTCAATTGTTTAGATTACCGCTGTGATTACAATGTTAAGTAAAACAATTATGAGCCGATTATAGTAGGGGTGTTACATTCACAATAGGAATTTTGATGCTCGGTCATTCGCAAATAAAATAAGGATTGGGGAAACCCTATACACAATGTTCTAAATAAATTCAAAGGGGGTGTGTAACCTACACATGCAGTCTATTCAGAAATTGACAAGAGAGAAAAGAATGCTAGGGAAAACCTATACATCCATTCTAAAAGTGATTAAATGGGTGATTCGAGTTAAAAACTTCTTCTGAACTCTTTGGCTTCAAGCTTCTGACTGATTGCTCGTTAGTCTTCAGGCTCTTGCAACGAAGTTGTAGCAATACAAGCTGGTGTTCCTCTGATTCTATACATACTTGCACTCGATGTTTGTTTGGATGTGGTTGGTCATTGTGTTTCGATTTGTTTCATGGGTTTGTGTTCTTCTGACTCTCGACAATTTTGAATTTGAACGGGTCATTCACTAGTCTTGGCTCGAGTCGGTGCACCTCTAACTTTTGGTTCGAACTGTCGTTGTCGATCTTATCCGATCCACCTGCTCTAACGAGGAAATGAGGGACATTTTTTTAGAAAGGAAAGGTGAGTGATCGAGCACAAAATCTTTACGAAAATTCACCACTTTCGTGAAAACACGAAATAACTAGTACGCTCCACGGTAATGACCGCTGCTCTTGAAGGTGGGTTGAACTTCAAAAATAGCGGGACACAACATGGGGACTAAATCATTTATTTTGAAATACGTTTGTGAAAATCAACTTGAAAACTGTTTTAAAGAACAAGTGTAAGATAATATCTATGAAAAAAGTTATTTGAAATTCGTTTGTAAAAAGTAGGTTTTTGAATCCTGTTTTTGAAAATAGTTTTTGAAATAACATATGTGCGAAATATTGATTGAAAATCATCTGTAAGTAATAGATTTTTGAAACCGGTTTTGAAAACTGCTTTAGAAATAATAATTTTGAAATCATTCGAGATAAACGGCTTTGAAGGTATTTCATTAGAGTATTTGACATGTCATTTTCGGGTGTTTTCCAATTTTTGAAATGTGATCACATATAGATGCAAGCACAAAATAAAAATTGTAGCTGATTTTATGTGGAGATGAGTGTGAATGATTGGGATAATCACCTTCCAGGTCAATCAATGCTTCCATACCACCGGGGGAACCGTCGTCCCTTCACTGTTCATCTCTCGGGATTTATCTCTGTTACGCCTTGTGGGACACGCCATCAAGAAAGTCCGGAGTGCTTAAGTTCGAAAAGTCAGGATACCCGAAGTGATACAGTCACACGAGCCACGACCGGTGATTATCACAACATACTCATTTTTAGCAAACTTGGGGAAGTACTGCAAGGGAACGGGTCTCCCATTGTCTACACGATAAGGTGTGTCTAAAGTCCAAATTATTCGCTGACTACGCTATGTCATGTATGGGTATCCGTAAATACGGGATCCTCTATGAATTTGTAGCGCAGCATTGGGCTTTAAAGACACCCGTGGTGCCGAGGAATTATGGAAAACTAAGCCATGCATTCTTCAGGGTAAGGCAAAGGGTGGTCAGACAGACGGCATTCAAGGGGGTGACTACCCATAAACCCATCCTAGACACCGGATTAGGCAGCTGGACACTGAAGGCTCAAAGCTTACTATATGCTGGCTTTTGACTCGGATAATGGAGGATATATTTGGATCATGAGTATCAAGGCGTAGGTCGATGACCATCTCGCCCCGTGGGTATAACCATTCAAATGAATGACCGAACTCATGGGGAATCAATCGTGGACCGATTGGCATCCCGTGACTCGTGAATATAATGGTTGACACAGAGGAATGCATGTCCTAAGCTACCCACCCAATGCACCCCATAATCATACAATATGTAAGTAAAGCAAAAAAGTTAGCACCAACCTATTTGCTAAATGTTTGTCTTGAAGGTGACAATTCCAACTTGGTTGTTTATTAACCTAAAGGGAAGTTAGCTTCATTCAATCCTAAGTGTCTCTTTCTAATCGTGAGCTAATCATTAACCCAATTGTTGCAATGTTTGTTAAGGATCTATCAAATCCTATCTGTCCTCATTAGACACACACTCTAAGTGTGGGATAGAGTAATCCTAAAGGCTTTGAAAAGAATCTCATGAAGGTTTTGAAAGAAATGGGGAAGTCCTGACAATTTTGAATGGAGTTTAGTCTTCCTTGAGTTTGAGAAAAACTTACTCAAGTTTTCCCCAGTAGAGTCGCCATTCTATGGAGGGTGATTTTTCAGTATGAGGGGGTCTATCTAAATATGGTTCTTTGAAATACCCCGTAATTAAAAATAGTGATTAATTAGGCTAATAAATAATTTAGAAGCTTAATTAAGTGTAAATAATCATGAGGGAACAAATCCCGAAGAAAACGGATCCTTAAAACGGATTAAAAACACTAACGAACCTTAAAGCACGTTGTTCGAGGTAACCGGGAAAACGTAACTTTAAGCGGGTCAAATAGACTCGTAACAATTTTGGTCAATTAAATGATCATTAATAAATATTAGTGAAGCTTTAGAACCAATAAAATCAATAAAACGAGAAATTAGTAAAAACTGTCAAAACAGGAAGTTGTGGGGTAGAAACATAAATAACCAAAACTTATGTGTCCACTTTTAAAATAAAAAGTAAAGGTTGTGTGTGTGTGCTGTGTGTGTCCGATTTGGACCCCCCCCCCCCCCTCTCACACCCTCACGTATCTCTTCTTATACACAAAACAACAAAAACAATTAAAAGCAATAAAGTAACCCCACTCTCACTTTTATTCTCTCTCTCCTACTCTATTCTCCTCACTCACGTAAACCCCATCCCCCTCACTCTCTATTTCTTCTTCCTCCAGCCGATGCCAATGGAGTTTTGAGAACCCCCACAAAAACTCTACCTTCTCTCCTCTTGTTACTCCATCAAACCTTCTCCAAAAATTATAAAAACTACACCTTTGGAATCCTCTCATCAAGGGGAACATTTCCCTCTTTTCAAAATCCGGGAAGGAGCATTTTCGTTTCCATGGGTATGCCCCATATGGAGCTTCAAGACCACCATTAGAACCACCTCCTTCTCCTTGTTACCTTGAGGTAAAAATATTCTCAAAACTCCATCTTTTTCTAGCCCTTGTGGGCAAAACGAAATTTAAGCTAAAACTTGTTTGGTGTTTTGGTACTCTAGCCGATTTTGGCTTTGTTGGAGGAGTGGAAACATTGTTCTTGAGCTATCCTAAGCATCACCTACATCCTTGCAAGGTAATGAAATCTCTAAACCCTAAAACTTACACTAAAAGCTTAAATAATGTTAGGGTTAGCTTTAGTATTGAAGTATGTATATGAATGGGTGTAGTGTTAGATTGTGAAGTGCTGTAACCGGGAGAGAGAGAGAAGGAAGAAGCAAGAAGAAGGAAAGGAAACTAGAAGAAGAAACAAGGTAATTACACTCACCTTTGTGTAGTTTTGTGTATATGTATGTAACAGATTTTTAGGAGTTAAAATGGGTATTGTAAAATGGTAGTGTATTGGTAGTGTAATGTGTAGGAGGAAACAAATGTTTAAACCCTTAAAAGACATTTTAAAACTTGTTAAAACATAGAGGGGAGTTAATGTTTGAGTGCAGGAATTTAATGTTGCTTAGTGTGGTATTTGTGAATGAGAGTTGGGTATATTTGTATTGGCTATAAACAGGTGGTGTGGATCCTTTATGTGGGTGAAACAATGTGGTGAGAGTATAAAATTATAGGGGAGGCTATGGCAAAATTTACCTAGGAATAGAACACTTAGTGAACTAGAAACTAGGTGACTAATGTGTGTTTGTAACAGATTTTAATTGAGGTAAGTGGTGGGTAAGTAGGAAGAGATAGTTAATGTATCGTGGGATGTTATAAACTCTAGAAATGACATTAGAAGAGGGAACTATAGATGGGGAGTGTAAGTGTTAAAATCTGTAGCATAATGCAACTAGGAAGAACTAGTGTAAGTGTTGAAATGAAACTTGGAAAAATTATGTGTATGAATTAGTATGGAAATGAGTAATGGATTAATGAATGAACTAGGGTGTATTAGGAGGTTTAATTAGTGCTAAATCATGTGGGGGAGTATTGGTAAAGATTGGGAGACCAATGGGAAAAGAAACCAACTGAAAACAGATTTTTAAACTGAAGTACTGGGCCGGACCGGACTTGCGACCGGACTTGCAAGTTCGGTCGAGCCCAGAATCACAAAGACGGGAACCTTCTGGAATGGACCGGACTTGCGACCGGATTTGCAAGTTCGGTCGGACCAGAAAACTCTCCCGTCTGAACCTTCTGGAATGGACCGGACTTGCGACCGGACTTGCAAGTTCGGTCGGTCCAGAAAAATTCCCGTAATGAAAGCTACTGGAATGGACCGGACTTGTGACCGGACTTGCAAGGTCGGTCGAGTCATATAAAAAAAATTAATTTAATAATAATAACCTACATATATATGTATATATAGGTATACCCACGTATATAAATGTACATATATCAATGTACCAATGTTAAGTAAGGAAAGAAACTAAAAGTAATGAAGAGTAAATAAATAATGTGTAAGTATAAGAAGGGTAAGGACATAGTAAGTAAGAGTTAGGAAACGTACTAGGAATACGAGTTAAGTTAATTATAAACAGTTAATCACTCGATTACATGTGTGCTATAGGACTTGATTTGCGAGCACCGAAGGAAAGTCGGATTACAAGTACGACGGTGAACGGTATGAATTCCTCATGCCCCGTATGCCATCTTGGTTACTCTGATTTGTGTGTTGTGTGCTAATTGATCACCAAATAAGATAAATGCACGAATCGGAGTTACTATGCATACTTGTGAATATGTAGTGTTGTATGTTGTGAATATTTTCTTTAGATCTCAGTTTGTATAATTCATGAAATGTATGGATGAAAATGAATGTGTGTAAGTATGTTGTATTGTACTGTGACCGATTGTGATTGTGGTTGGACTTCTAGCTGATTCCTAACAAGCTAACCAATCTAACTTAAATTGGTAATTAAATTGGAATGAGTAGAAGTCCGATATAGTTTCGGCCACGCGTGAGGATGAGGAGACACAAGAGGTTGGATCCGATTCCTGACTCTTAAATTGGTCCGCGGCCCAAATCCCTTAAGTGGGTAGCATCCTTGATTGGTGAGTCAAGTAAATCCCGGTGGTGGGACGGTGTAGTCCCCGGGCCGGAGGTCATACCGACTTAACTTGAGTATGAGTAAGTAAATAAGAATGAGTAAGTAAGTAAATGAAAGTAAGTAAGTAAAGTAAGAGTAAGAATGTGTAATGAGTAAAGAGTAAATAGCATTCCGATTAACCCGGATGCGTAAATTGGCTAACACGGTGAAGGTAAGTAAGTGTGTGTGCTATTGTATTGCTATCTTGCATTGTATGAAGTATTGCACGTGAACGTATGTTGTATGCAAGCATGTATGTATGATAAAAATGAACCGCATGCCTATTTGACCTTAATTAGTCGGCGTGCCCTAGCTAGCACACGGTATATGCGGAGTTCATGCGCAGCTTTTGCTGAGCCCCTTGGGGCGATGTTTTTACTACACGCAGGTACAAGAGAAGGATGAAGACTGTGAAGAGATGTAGCTTTTCTTCTTTTTGGATTGTAATTAATGAATTGTGAATGGAGTACTAAGTAGTACACGGCTGTAGATTTTTGTTAGCCGGTGTACCATGGGGTACACCCTTTTGATAGTGGAAGTATTGGAATTGGGTATAGATGAGTAGCTTGTAGAAACTCATTATTTTTTGGCAAACTTGGGGATGATGTAATTGAATATACTTTGGCACTCGGTAATCCATTAATGTAAGTATTCGGTAAGTGGTAATCAGTAAGTAATTGTAGTAGCTCGGTATACTCTGATCATCAGACTGTGGCTGTAAGTAAGGTAAGCCTAGCTAGCCGTATGGGCGGTTAGCGGCGTTGTACCACCCGCCGTAGTAAGTAGAAGTCTTCCGCTGCGAACTGATAGGATTAAGAGGATGATTGGACGGTAAGCATAGGATTAACGGTAGGGGTGTTACATTCTTGACTGAAAAGCCTAGATCCTAAAATGCCATTCTGTGGAGGGTGAAAACCCATTATCATGGCAGCCCTCAAATACCTACTCTATCGTCCGTCTTTCCCAAAAAGAATAAAGGGGAATGCAAGTGTGCACTATACCCGCTCTCGATGGGCTCCACGTGGACTTATGCCTTTATAAGGCGGAGTTGACTAGAGTCGCCACCTAGTTTGACTTAAGGAACTAGGAAGGGAGGAGAAGGGTTCTAAGAACCGTTAATTGACCCAGAGATTGTTGCCTATGGATAGGACTTATCTAGTCATACTAGAGATTCTGTGTGGGTTCGCACTGGGTTACACCCCTTGGAAGTGGCAATGACCACAACCTTGGATCGGTGCCCGAGGAAACCTTGGTCTCCAATTGTCGGGATTACCTACTTTCAAAACCTTTTTAGAGAAATCCATTTAAAAGCCAACGATAGGATTAGGATGAAAATAGAGAAAGACTGGATGAGGCAAGCTTTTCTGCCAAGCTAGCGCCGAGAAGAAGAATCGAGGAATTTGAAGGAGTACATAATGGAGATTTGATAGAAGTATGAGATTGAGTAAATAGACAAGACTTGGAGTTTGATGGTTTGAAGTTTGTAGGAGCCGAAGAAGGTTCGAGTGTTTTGGGAGATATGAGAGCCACTTCAGAAGGGGAAAAGGGTTTTGTTTTGTTTGGAATGGGGTCACACCCTAGATGGGTTGCCTACGTACTCAACTCCCTGTTGAGATCAGACCTTACGTAGTTCACAGTTTTTGGGTTTTAGAAGTTTTGAGGTTTTGAGGTTTTGAGGGGTTAGTCTGTGAGACGCTCGTGTCTATGAGACATTTAGGATGTTCATGTAATGGGAGTAATGGGATATCAATGTCTATGAGACGCTCGGGTCTGTGAGACGTTTGGAACCTTGAGATGTCGAAGTCTGTGAGATGCTCGGGTCTGTGAGACTTTCGGATCTGTGAGACGCTCAGATCTGTAAGACATTCAAATCATTGGAATGATAAAGTCTGTGAGACGCTCAGGTCCATGAGACATTTAGAATGTAGGGGAAACTGGAATGGAATTGAAATTGTATTAGAATTGAAGTTGAAAATGAAGTTGAATGAATTGTGGTTTGAATTGGAATTGAATCGAGATTGAGATTGAATTGGAGTCGAATTGAAATTGGATTGATTTTTTATTAGAATTGGAATTGAAATCGAATCGGAATTGAAGTGAAGTTGAATTGGAATTGAAGTTGAATTGGAATTGAATTGAAGTTGAATAGGAATTGAATGAAGTTTTGAATTGAATTGGAATTGAATGAAGTTTTGAATTGAACTGGAATTAGAATGAAATTGAATTGAAGTTGAATTGAAATTGATATTGGTTTGATTTGGAATTAAAATTGAATTTAAATTTGAATTGGAATTGGTTTTGGATTGATTTGGATTGGGTTTTGAATTGGATTGGGTTTGAAATGAAATGGGTTGAATTGGATTTGAATCAGGTTTGAATTGAATTGAATTGATTTTGAGTTGAAATGAAATGGGTTGAATTCAATTTGAATCGGGTTTGAATTGAATTGAATTGGTTTTGAATTGAAATGAATTGGTTTGAATTAGATTTGAATCAGGTTTGAATTGAAATGGGTTGGGCTGGGTTAAATTGAATTGGAATGGGTTAAATTGAATCAGAATGAATTGAATTAGAATGAATTGAATTAAATTTGAAATGGGCTGAAATTGAGTTGAATTGGGCCGAAATTGAATTGAATTGGAGTGAATTTAATTGAATTTGAATTGGGCTTGAATTGAATTGGGCTTGAATTGAATTGAATTGAATTGGGATGAATTGAGTTTGGATTGAGTTTTGGGCCAGATTTGAATTTGAGGCAATTGGGCTTTTGGGCCATATTTGAATTTTGGGCTAATTGGGCCTTTGGACCAGATTCGAATTTTGGGCTAATTGGGCTTTTTGGGCCAGGTCGACAATTGTTGTTAGGCCAAGGAAGGGTATTGGGCCAAGTTTTGTAGAAAGGGCTATTTTTGGACTGGCAATTTTCGGACTTAGGTAATCTTTGGACTTGGGTCAATTTTAGTTTGATGGACTCTAGAGCCATTTGTTGGTTTCTTTTTATTCAAAAATCTGAGGACAAATTTTGGAAGAGGTTTTACATTGATGATTTTTTTTATACATATATACATAATTTTAGATGTGTGTTTTAGGGTTTAGGGTTTAGGGTGTCACCTTAACCAAGAAGGACACATGACCCACTAAGTGTCAAGAGACATCCACTATCCTAGTGGCTAGGACTTAGAGGACATAATAACTAGGGCTTAAATAAAGAGATGATAAAACTAATTTT
The DNA here is from genome assembly GCA_023374045.1 of Limonium bicolor. Classification (NCBI taxonomy): domain Eukaryota; kingdom Viridiplantae; phylum Streptophyta; class Magnoliopsida; order Caryophyllales; family Plumbaginaceae; genus Limonium; species Limonium bicolor. The sequence goes on from CM041777.1 coordinate 438,988,765, forward strand.
GCAATATGCAAGAAATTATACATGTACATAAAGAAGTAAACAGGACAACAAGTAGTTGTGCTAAATAAACCGGTCAAAATTGACATGAAACTGCTAACCAAATTGGAAAATTATTCATCATTTCTTTTGCTTTGAAGGATCAATTAAGAAGTTAACCAAAGAAGAAAACCAAAGGTATTAATGTCTAAAAATATTAACATCAAACCTAAACTAGGTTGCCGACTTATTTCACAAACCGCTTAAGGATTCCTAAATCGAATTGCTAAATCCTTTTAATTATCCTTTCGTTCCTCCTCTTTTCTTTTGCTCTGAATTTCTAAAAGATCGCCAAGTTAAGCACTTTTAGTCACACAAATGAGGGGAGTAAACAAAAGAGCTTAAGCATCAACCTCAGATAACTTCGGTTCCCTTTCTTTTCAGTTTTTAGGTCATTCTATCTTTTAAGAATAATGCACTAAACAAAACAGGAACACCCACAATTCTAATATTCGCAAAAGAAAAAGGAGTATGCAAAATCAATGTAACATGTATAAATCCTCCATGAACAGATAAACAGATGGGGCACAGATATGTCCAACCGCACCAGGCAAGCGAATCACAACACCAATATGAAACTGACGGGATAATCTCATCGTACCAGTCCAGAAACTACATACATGATTGACAAGTGAAACGTGCATTTCAAAGGAACCATCGGGGCATGCTTTTAGTATCAAACATGAGTTTATTTGGTTTAGGATTAGGTACCGAGAAGTGGAATGTGAAGATTTCCTACAAAACAAATGACATGAAGATCAAGATGAAAGGGAACAAAGAAGATGAAAACATGAGTTAGTTCTTGCAGTTTAGTCGATAATCAGAAATAGAAAGGGTAAAAGTACAGAGTCTAAGCTTCACTTGTACAGGCGGTGGTTGCTTTTGACAGTGTTCCAAGGGTCACTACTGCATACTTCAAATCAAACCCATATATCCATATATCCACAGAGATTAACAGCAGGAACATATCCAGGTAAACAGAAATGAGCAACTATGAACAAAGAAAAATACTCCACGAGACACATTACATTGTAAGTTAAACACATGGACAAGATAGAGTAGGAGTAAGAGTTCTGATTGCAGTCTAGAAGGTCCAACAAATCAACTCACGGTTTTTGAGAACCAAACTCAACAGATAGCAAATGATAATCAAATATGCAGAGAAAACGAGCAAGAGGGGATAAGCTACTAGGTTTACGTCGAAGGTGAGTGTTTCTCAAACTTTTATCAGAGGCAATGAGTTTAATCTGCTGACAAAAACTATAAGTAAAGCTAAGGGGAAAATTCAGGCAATCGTGAGAAAATACAAAGCACAATCTACATCAGCTTTGATTTTATGAGAACCTGAAGCGTAATCTGGGTTTTTCTTTTCTGAATCTCGTTGTACCCGCCTTATGAAAAGAAGATGCAACAATAAAACCATTCAAGTGCTTGTGACGATTATAAGGAAAACAGTCTACTCCCGCTTAGGTAGCAAATGAAATAGGTTTCGGGTCAGTAATGGCTAGCTCAAATAACACACAGTTATAAAATCTATCATACTCGATGCCCAGACAATGACAAACAGGGAAGGTGATATGGGGTAGGTTCTGATTCAGACCACAACACATTATGAACAAGATAAATGAGATTTAAGACCTGAACTCACGTTTCAGTTTGAGCAATATTTTTAGAACAGAGGAGTAGCTACGGGAAGCCATCTCTCTTCCTTTAATCCAACGTATAAAAACGAACATAAAAAAGAGTTGTGAAACGCTAGATTGAACAATGATAAGCATTTCTTGGAGCCAGAGACATGCGAGACAAGCACTCAAAGCCCTGACTCTGGAGTTCAATGTAGCGATAAAAAAAACACGAAACGGAGTCGGCTCCTTCTTCGAAAACTAGTTTTCGACGGAGTCATAGTTTTCACTTTACCCTCAATGACTTGAACTTTCCAGCGAAAGCCTTCGTAGTACAAAACGAGAAGCAAAAGCCTAAGCAATGCATAAAAAATCATAAGAAATCTGGGGCAGGGAGTGGACGAAACCACACTTACTCTGTCGACGATGGGGGATAACTCGCAATAGCAGGAGATTTCTAGTTAGCGATGAGGTTTTTGATGGCGGGAATTTTTGGTACTGAGTGTTACTGGTGGATCGTCTGGGAGACGGGGTGGTTTCTGGTGGGCTGAGGTTTTCCAGCGAATGTGTGAAGTCGGTGGTGATGGTGAAGTTTCTAAGTGGAGTTGAAAAGACGAAGGAAGAGGGAGTTCAGGGGTTTGTTTTCCTGGGTTTCATAACGTGGCTCAAGAGAATAAAAGATTGAAGAATATTTGAAATTCAGAACGTGTTGTCGGCTGCTGTCTTTGGATCTGTTCACTACAGTGTTTTTATAAGGGGAGGACTAGGGTTTTTGAGGGGAGTGTCTGATTATTCCATGGACTAATTACAAGGTGGGCATAGAAAAATAAAAAAAATGAGAGTTGGTGTATTGCCAGGATTCAAACTCAGTACCACTAGACTCTCCACTACAAGCTTTAACCAATTGAGCTATAACAGAATTCAAAAGTTAAAACGAGCAAATACAAGAAAAAACCATGTTGCGAGCTGAAGTAAAATAATGAAAATGCCTTTCGGTCATGCTAGGAATTGAACCCAAGACCAATGGGTTATATAACAAGTACCTTAACCAATTATGCTAGGTCAGAATTTAATATGCACATGAGAGAAATAATACAAGAGCCTTTGAAATACCCCAAACTTAGATATGGTGTTTAAATGAGAAACTAAGATATAAGGAGGATAAATAATGCCTTAGAAACATTAAGAAACATTTCTAATCAAAGAAAATATAAGGAAACACCAAAAGAGCAGTTTTAACAAAAACGTGCTCTAAGCTTGGAGAGACTTGGGAGAGTACCCAAATATTGTTCTAAGACCTTAGTAATATCCTAATGGTCATTTTAAATCAATTATCAAAGAAAACCAAGCTTGAAAACAAGTTAAAACACAAAATGTGCTTTAAGGAGTCTTAAAGCACGTTTTTGAAAAATTGTCTTGTAAATGAGTTTTGAATGGCTAAATGTCCATCATTACTCTTTAATTAACATGTGTACTATATAGTATCACATTTGGAAGTCTATATCAATGGGAAATCAAAAATTTCACAACAATGTGCCTTGTTTTGGTGAATAGTGAATTAATTAAGCTAGTTTATAACATAAGTCTATATAAGTGAGACATTTGGTCAACAAAGACTTAATTACCCTCATTAATAAAAGGGGGCCGGTTTCTTAGGAGGTGAGTCACCACCTTCATGAGTCATTAAGAAAATAAGAAAGCAAATGGGAGTTATAAAGTAAAATCACTATTCACCTTTTACATAAATATCACACTTTATTAGTTCTCTCTCCTCACTTCTTCATTCTCCTTTGTTTTCCCACGGTTTGAGCTGCTCTCTCCCTTCTCCATTCACGTAGAACTCAACCTCCATGAAAGCTCCATCCTTCCTTGGTCACATCTTACTCATTTTAGCTCCAAATCCAAAACAAAATACATACTCTTCTTAGTTAGCTCAAGCTCCTTCTTTCTATCTTTTCAAAACTTCAAGAGCTTCATTTTGGTGCCAAGTCAAACCACCATTAGAGGAGGAAATTCAAGTTTGGAGACTCCATTGGCATCTCCATTCTCTTAAGGTAAAGAAAGTGTAAGAAAATCTAGGTTTCCAACATTTTCTTCACATGTCCGAAAATTAGTGCTCATGGGACTCCATGTTTATGCCTTGTTCTAGCTTGTTTCTACTCTTCAAAGGAGAGAGGAGGTCCTTCTTGCTTCATATCCAAGTTTGTCTTGAGAAACCAAGGTAAAACAATCACATTAATACCTTAAAGCATATTTTTAACCTAGGGTTTGTTCCTTAGGGTTAATGTGTTATCTAGTACTCATTGGAGTCATTGGATATTGGTTAGAACATTGGCAAGGAGATACACATTGGTGACCGAGATTTAACAAAGAAAAACCTAAGGAAGAAAGCTTTTTAAGCTTGTAAAAGAACAAGGTAAATTACTTACCTTAAGATGTCTTGTTGTTTAAAGGAATGGGATTTAGGTATATGATGAGTTTTGTGTAGAGTTTATATTGGGAAGGTGTTATAAAACCTAGAAGAAACAATGACTATACTTGTGAACTTGTGACTAAAGAGCAAATGAGAAGAAGAGATAGTTAAAACAATGTGGAGATGAATTACAAGAAGCATTTTATTTCAATAGGAGCCCTGTTGTGTGTATTCGCAGGTTGAAGGCAAATATATGAGGAAGTTCAGTGGTTAAGATTATTGTCATTTAAGGGCCTAAGTGCCAAGCATTTAAGTTTATGCACTATAAGATGATGTGGTGTAGTTTTGGTGTAAATTGTGTGCTAAGGTGTTGTGATGAGAATTTGAGTGGTATTGGTTGTTTGATGGAGAAAAACCGAGTGTTAGGATGTACTATATACTAGAGAACCCATGGCAAAATCTATAGGAGAACGTAAGTGTGTAAGATACTCTAAGGGGGATTTAATGACTAAGGAAGTACTGGGATGTTCTAGAGATTGTCTTGACGAAAAAGGGTGAGAATAAGGTGTTCTAAGGACTTATAATGACTTAGGTATTACTAAGAAGGATTTAGGAATCAAGAGAATGACTTTGAGTATTTAGGACTTAGGTAAATGTTGACAAAAGAAACTAGGGTTTAGAATTTAAGGAAAAACCTTGGAAAGTGCAAGAAAAGATGCTTGGGAAATGATGTTGTAGTAGTGAGGGAACATTATTGGCATAGTGGCTATCATAGGTATGAAACACCACTTAGGAAACCAAGGAGAAAATATCATAAGTGTAGGAATTTTGGTATGAAGTGGGTAAGTGTTTAAGGAGATAGAAAATGAGTTTTGTGGATGTTGTATGAGGGTGTAAGTGTACCAAATGATGTTAGAAGACATTATGAGGGTTTAGGAGAAGTTTGGTGGGAATTGGTTAAGTGTTTGAAGGCTTAGAAAATGA